>OY720146.1:15280139-16480139 GCA_963082955.1 Cheilosia grossa
TAGTTGATAAACATGAAAGAAATCTATATTTAGTTGTAAAGAAGCACATAAATTATGATTTGTAGTTAAAAATGGAAACAAAAAACGAATGTTGTGATACAGATTGATTTTTGTTTTCTTTTTCTTTTTAACATTTCATTTTTTTCAGTTCTAAGAGATGTTGCAGACTCACCACAGTAGATATTACTTTTTCTTTTGTTTGTTTTCTTTTACTTAAGTGGTTTCTAATTGTAAGCTGCTGCGACAAGATGTTTATTTTTGTACACTTCACAATATTTAAAAGGCTTTAACTGACAAAATTGCCCTGTGCACTATGGGTGTCCACAAATCGAGCTTGATACGGTTTGCTGCCGTTGAGTCGAAGGCGGTCTACTTGTAGCTACTAGAGAATTTCTGTTGGAAGGTTAGGTTCCCAAAAAAACCCTATTATTTTTACCACGAACTCCTCGTCAGTTGTCCATACGATCTTTGGCTATCTTTGTTGAGGTTTAGCCTATGCTTACGGACGTCTTTCGAAAATCTGCACGTCGGGGCCCATTTTCGTTTAAAGCAATTTCTGCCAAATACTATTGACTTTCATGCAGGATACTTGTTGACAAACCGGGCATCAGACTCTGATGATCAGAGACCTACAGTCAAAGATAATGGACACCAGATTGGAGTTGCATAGAAGAAATGCCTTCATATTATGGCTTCGGAGTTCCAACCAAACAGTGGTGTGTATTTGTGGCTTTGATGTTCAATTCAAATGAATTTTGTATGAATAAAAAAAAAATACGAGCGTATAGGAAAATGTTTCCCTTTCTAATCGTTACATCAACCTGAGGTACTGATGAAACGTTCGAGTGTTCGAATCGTTAAGCTCACTGTGGTAGAAATCTCTCAGACAGAGTAGTTTGTTGTGAATAAAATAATATGAGTGACTAGTGTCATGGATATCTGTGTAAACGTCGGTGTTGGCTGTATCACTAACGACGCAATGTGCGTTACAAAACCATGGAGGACCGCAGTTATTTTTCGCGACTGTTTGTGTCCGAAGCTTTACGCCATGGAGGTAGCTGCTGCCGTGTCTCCGTCTCGTGTTTTCCATAAACTGGAACATCTGCCTGACATTTGACGACCAAAATTCAAACGCCAAGATCGAAATACGTGTTTCACACTGTTTAATGAAGGTAGCTACAGTTCTTACGAAAAGCGTTCCCTTAATATATGGCGCAAGCCGGAATAATTTAGCCCTTCGAACAAGCATGCGTAAAAAAATAATTGAAAAACAGTATCACAATATCACTTCAACCCTTTTTTTTTTGGTCACCAACATCAACTTATGCAGTCCAAAATGGCGAGCGGCAAGGCCAACTACAACAAAAATACAACCAGTGTCTCTTTGTGGAAATAGTGCATTTTGTACCGATTGATTGATTGGTTTGAAATGCATGTAAAGTCCCTATCCTACTATAGATTTTTGTCAGAAGCCATCTCAACACTTTCTATAGGCGTTTTATTCTTTAAATATTTTTCCTTGATCTATACAGGTAACAATACAACGACAGTGGGATCTCGTACTCTGGTTGTATGTGAATCAATGAATTATCTAGATCATTAGCCAAAAAATAGAAAAAAGGAACAGTATGCCAAATTGCTGGTAGTTGCCAAAGAAGTCGAAGCTAAAGAATTAAGATTATTAGCAAGCTCCATTGTCTCATGAAATCAAATTTTTATTTTCAGTTAATAACAAAAGAAACAAAAAACGTGCCAAACAAATAAATAGATTTTTAGTCATTTGATTACACAAGTCAAGTCGTGCAGCAAATAAACATTTAGAAACCACACATTCAAATTAAATATCTAATAGGTAATTCACAAAATAACATTATTCCCACTGGTATGCCTGAATAAAACTTAATTCCTACAATACCACTTAATAAAACAAAATTAGATTTAATATGTTTGTTCTTAAGTGTAAAAAAAAAATAAAAACCAAGTTAACATTAAGACTTAAAAAAGTGACATTCGATGAAAAGAATAACTACGAACAAATGACCTGCATGTCGAAATTGAGAAACAAAAAAAGTATCTAAAGCAAATGCCGTAGAGTAAAAATTTCTACAAAACACCCATTCGCATTACATTTCTATAACTTCATTTGAAATTGAAATTGCATATTCTAGTTTTTATTGATTTCTGCTAGATCCTCTGCATAACTTTTTCCAAACGGACAACATTGTCTTAGGGAAAAAACGAAACAAATGTTTATAAAAACTTATTATACAATTTTTATAAAAACATTTTTGAAAAAACCAATACGGTATACATAATTGTATGGGTATCTTTAAACTACAGTGTATTTAAAAATGAGGAAAACCCCGAAACACATTTTTTTTTAAAAAGGGAATACAGCATTTTCTAAGCAAGACAAAAAAAAAAAAAAAAAAGTAAGAAGTGAAACATTTAAATTGACTGACAAATAAATTCATTGCTATTAGTTTTCTTCTTTTCATCTAGCTACCAATCAATGTTCTTCATAAAGGGCTGAAACTATACTCGTGCATTTTTGTTGGCCGTTGTAATATATACAAGAAAATTCCCTAACACATATATACAAAATTCTAAATGTAACTTAGAGTGAAATAACCTTCTGAGGTTTCGTTTTTATTTTGGTTTTATTTTCTCATGGCAACAATGTATTCATGTCGTTTATGATTTCACGTTTATGGCAGGTGTTGAAAACTATTATTTATTTCAATGCTTCATAATTCATCAATAATAAGGGCTTTTCAACAAGCTTATGGGTGAATAAGGGTGCGGAAATACAACCATAGTGCCTGCGGAGTAGAAATAACTGGTGCCAGCAACCAGCTTTCCGAGTACATACTCTTACCCCAATATTTTATCGAACATTAAGACTCGCAATGCGACCACTCCTAGGGCCTAATAATTGACGTATCGTCCACCGATTTTTATTGCAAGTCCGTTTATATGAACTCAGACTTAACTGAAGATAAACGTAGAACTTAAAAATGGTTTGTTTTGAAAGAAACCGTTCAGGCATTTAGTTGATAGTTGCATCTTCCCAAAGTCGCCACAAACGTGACGCCCCTTATTTTTGTTTCGTAATCCAAATCCACAACGCCTTGAGCTCGCGGACTCAATGAAACTTGTTCGCAGTTAAATTGACTGAACAGATAGGCAAATGGAAACATCTGACTCAAGAGGATTCGTTTATAAACTAGATATAAAAAAATGTATATTAGTGCACTGATTGCTTGGCCATAAAGTTTTTTTCAGAAACAAACAATCTATTACACTAGTTCACTCGATCGACCGGTCAGTCTAGACAACTTCAGCTAAATACTGCCTTCATAAATGCACAACAAGCATTTAGTTGCAATCTTTTAAACCCCCAGAAAAGATATTCCGATTGTGTACATTTTACCCTATTAAGATGAACACTTATTAAAATGTATGTAGCAAGTTTAACGGGTTCGACGGAACTCATTCAAGGCAAATAAAACAAATGAAGTTTTTATATCCAAGGGTTGCGCGCTACTGTAGCTCCGTTATCTCGCAGAACCATACAGGCCATGGGATGAAAATAGGTAGGTTCTGTGTTGAAAGGAACCTACGTTTACAAACCACATTCTCAACATTCCCCAAGATACCCACAAAGTTGGTGATTACTTCTGTACTTGACAACATCTGCTGCGCACACATTCTATGATCATAAAGCAAACATCGAAGTACATTGTTGCAAACTCAAAGTTCTTCTTTATTCTTTCTTATTGTGTCTCATATTTTAATAGTAACTGAAAGCAAATATATTATACATATGAGTATATATTAACATTATCATAGAATAACTATAGATATATTTGAGTGTATTACTACCGTAGCGTAATAGCAACGTTAGTTCGTTTTATTTGCTCTTTATCTTCTTTTTTTTATTTAAAATAAAAACAAATTATTGTAATAGTAAAATAATTTATTTTTTTCATTGAACATATTTAAAAATTATATATATATTATATAAAAAGAAAACAACATAAGCATAACACACGTATATATACAACTGATAAACAAAAAGTATAAGAAAAAATATATATATGTGATTTATTTTTATATTAGCGCGTATAAATGTAGATTATTACCATGAAAAAATGAAAAACAAAAAAACGGAAAAAATAAAATGCAACAATATTAACAAAAATAAAAACTTATTTAAGCAAACAATATTAATAATCGTACAATTCTTTTCACTTAACTATTTGCTTCTCCCTAAAACATCTCGATTACTGAACAAATTGTGTTTCCTTTTTTTGCAGGCGTACAAAGTAAGAATAAAATAAAATCAAAAACAGATCAGCAGCTAAAATCTCCTGAAGGCGGCCATTAGCCTTGTTAAAATATTTTATTCAAAAAAAGCACAAAATCAAAACAAGAGCTCATCCCCATATGCGCACTGTATAAACAAGCAAACAAATCAAGCAACCAAAATGAAATGTTTTATTTTTAATTTTTATTTGGAACGTATTTGTTTTTTTTTTTTTCTTCGTTGTAATGTTATTTAAATGAAATTGTATTTATATATTTGTACTAACCATTTATATAGTTATTATATAGTTCGACATAAACGAGTTAACATTTGACACACACTAAAAAGTATAAGAAATCATTTATTTTTCTCACATGTACAAATTAAAAATTAATTTTTATGCTCACTAAATAAAACAAAAAAAAAAAAACAGAAAGTAAAAAAATAGTAATCTTACAATCGGCAATTATGAAGTTTTAATTTTTTTTGTTTCACATTTTTCTTAAAATTTGTTTCTAATTTACTAACTTTCTTCGCTAGCGCATTGAAAGAGCGCAGCTGCATGTTTATTGCTTAGAATAAGTGAGCAATGGGTTTGAGTGATGTTTAGGTTTTGGGCTATAATGGTGTCCGTCTGTCATGAAGATAATTTGAGTACCATTTTAATTGTTCGCAATTGCAAAAGGTCTAACAACCACTTGCACATCAAAATAGCGAGTAACGAGTTATTTCCTTTTGGCTGTAAAGGATACTGATAAACTTGGTAAACGCAAATAGTTGACAGCAGAACAATAGGCATATTATTTCCAAAAAATTGGTTATAAAACTAATAACTTTTTGGTTGAATAGTGTCATGTAATTTAGTTTTTGGACAGCATTTAGTATTTATAGACTACATGCTTACAGCTTTTTAGTGTCTGCCATGCCAGACGAATGAAACTATTTCATATATGATGCGCATGAAATAACTGACGAACATGTAACACCTTCTATTCCAGATTCTCTCTTTTTTATGGTGGTTGGTATTGGCCTTTTTTAGATTTTTCGCAATAATACCCAATGATTTTGCTTTTCAGATTATTGGAGTTCATCTTAAAATAAAATAGCCAGTCATAAGAGTTATTTCTAATAACTCATCCAACAGCCCAGCTATCATCGTGTAAATCTATTTATTTAACGAATAAGCATTCATTCAGAAATTATCAAAGAGTGGTTTTATTTCTTTTCAACGGATTTCAACAAACCAATCGAATTGTATAGGTATTTAGTTCGCCGGTGTGCTCATCTGAGAATCGCGGGCGATGTATTACCCGCCTAAAACGGTTCGTGTCAATGAAAGGAAAAACTCCAAACGTGCAGCCGGATCTTAAGATTTGTAAAATGCCCTTGTTGCGCTTCATCATTTGTGAATGTGGTTCTCATGATATAGGCGGCATTGCAATTCAATTGTTTTTGGTTCTAAATCTACAACCTAACGAAAACAGAAATGTTGACATTTGTACGGGGATAGGCCTATTTTATCTGCCTCAGGAAATATGCAAACATGTCAAAGAAAGGCGACCAGGATCTATTGTTGCAACATTTTTCCAAGTACTGTGAATTAATTTGTTTGAAGAGCAATAAATCTAAATGCAACTAGCTAGGTTTGTTATGATTTCGAAAGCATTTGCGCACCAAGCACTAACAATCAATATTCCGAAATTTAAAAAGACGCCATTAATTTTAATTCAAACATGTTTTTGACTTGGGAGAGTGCTATCAACCATACATTTTGCATCTAAAGGGTTTTCCCATAAGAGGTGTTACCGCTATTTCGGTAGCTGTCACATTTGAAGCTTTTATTCTTTGACATTTGACAAGTATTATCTACGCCATTACTAAAAATGGAACGATACACGCTTCAACAACGCATTGAAATTATTAAAATTCACTAGTGAAATTGGTGGAAAAATTCGAGCTGTTGGGACAAGTTAGTCAAGAACAACTGAGAATATTGCTGCTGTAGCCCAAAGTGTTGAAGAAAACCCAGGTTTGTCCATTCCTCGTCGTTTTTTGGAATTGGGCATTCCACACACGTCATTACACCGTATTTGAATGCCAAAATAATACCAAATAACATAAACTGTCATCCGTTACTGGCGTAGTTTTAAAATAATTGGCTACTATGTCAAAAATGTGTTATAATTACTGTTTGGATTTGAAAAGTAAGTATATTTCTTACAGTTTTTCATTACCATCTTTGTTTGGAGAGAAAAGTTGGAGAGCAGCTTAAATTTAGTTTAGCTCGAGCAGCGTACTAAGCTTAAGGGACGAGTTAAGAAATGTCATAATTTTTTTCATTTATTCGACATCACTGTCAAAGTGTCAATTAATATCAATTGCGTTTCGGAAATACATATATAAAATGCGTTTTGTACATAGAATTTGGTAACATTCTGTTAGAGATGTCAAACATTTGTATGTGTATAAACTCCTATTAAACTAAAAGCAAGCCACCAGATATGTTGGTATGTACATTAAAGAAATGCATTCAGTTTTGTAACAAGCATTGTTTTATTGTAAGTACGGAATTTACAAGCATTTTTTTAACCCTTAAAATTGCGAACAGTATTTGTAGCTGAAATATTATTTGAAATGATTCAACAATCTTGTCTAAATTTACTCCGCACAAATACACAAATACTATATTAGATATTAACTTTTATAACTTAAATATTGTACATTTTGTTAAGTCGAGAAAATGGTGACGTTCAAGAATATAGTTAATTAAGTCCGACAGCTGGCTGACTTGATGTATCTCATTTTGATTGGCCTGATCGGTCACATGAGTGGCTTTTTCATCTGACCTTTATGAAGGGATGGCCGACAAATCCAGTTGAAATTTTCGTCTTGCATCCTGATTAAATCTGATTGATAAATCAGTTTGGTTGTTTATCAATTAGCAGTATTCCATGAAACAATATTTATTTAAAGTATCATCTATCGCTAGCTAACATAAATATGTTACATGTGCTACTAATCGTATAAAATACAAACAAAGTTACGTATACGCCACAGTAACCGATAAAATACTAATGTTCTATAAAGTGAGCTCAAAAGGAATAAATCGAATGCGTCGCGGATGGAAATGGTTTGAACATCTAAAAATGTATTTTAAGCAAATGCTTGCACCTCATTGAAAATTAAAAACAGCATGCTGCTGAAAGCATTCGTTCTACCTACGTATCACGCTTTTTTATTTGCCTGTCGCCGAGGTGACAAGCAATTCTACTTAAACTCGACATGAAATCTAGGGATTGAAAATAAAACTGAGAATTTTTTAGAATTTTGACTACCCCAAGATGACATTTGCTTCAATTCAATTGGTGCAACTCGGCATCTCATAAAGTTGAAAGTAAGGCTCTTTGTCTTTAAAGTCAACTTCATATTGCGAAGTAAACCGCCTGACCAAATATCTGTTGCCTGTTTTGTATATGTTTGCATTTCCTTTGAGTTGGAATGAAACTGGGGAAATCTTAAATCCACTCGGACTGTGACCAGAACTCAAATGTTTTATCGTAAAATGAATTCACTAACCGATTCAGCTGCGCTTAATCTCCTGCTAATCCTGAAGACTAAACTCCCAATTTCGAATTTAAAATCATCGTAAACTTGAACCACTCCGAATAGTGCACACTATTGCATTTGAATTATTTCTTCTGGGTGAATTCTACTGTTAGTTTTCTATAAAATATCTGCCAATCCAAATTAACAGAAAATAACTCGGTTAGGATATTCGATCAAGAATAGTCTCTCAAACTGAGTGTGCATTGCTACAACTGGTACTAGTATTTCTTTTGGTCAACACATACATTTGGATGGACTTCTGCATCAAGATGCATGGTGGTATGTTGCAAGGGATTGTGTTTTTATATTCACGATGTATATTGATTTCATTTGCATCTGCAGAAGGTTATAGGAGGATGTTACGCTGTCGCATTTTTTACGGAATCTATAAACTTTTCTTGTCTATGCCAATAGCAAAGTATTTAAATTTAATGGATAAAATTCACCTGTAATAAGCAATGATCTATCTAAATTTAAATGGTGGATGGTCTTTGTATAGTTTTATTTTCTCAACTCCATAATTTTTCAGCTTCCAATGGCTACAAAGTTACAGTTTTCCAAACTATGGTCTCCTCTACTCAATTTAAATTTACACCGATGAAAAAGTACACCTCTGAAGGAAGTTCTCGGTGAGGCAATTTTTACCAATCCACTTCTCATTCAGCACAAGTTTGTTTCAAAGTGCTGAATTTCGACTAGTAGCCGGAGAGTATTTAAGTTAAACGCTTTCGTTGCAGCACTGTCAATTTATTACTCACGATAACAATATTGTTCATTGTCGATCGATCGCAATGTCAATGTAACTTTATTACGCCAAACTTAAATTGGATTCGTTAGGGTGCAATTCGAAAAGGAGTTTAAACGAAATGGATTTTCCCGCATTTCCTGACACTTGACAACATTTTTGTAAAGGAAATAATCACTGTCCTATTTGTAGTTTTAGGAAGTTCAGGAGTGGTGACTTTTCTTTTGAAATGTCATAAAGCTGATTTGTGAAATGAAACTCTTTAATATATTTGGTTATGGGTTATTATAATGAATGATTTGTATTTTGAAAGCAGAACGAGGAGTAACCACATTTCAGAAATTGCATCGAATCGAACTTAATTTTGTGATTTTAAAATTTAAGGGAGAAACAATATTTTGTACGCACACAGTATGGCCAAGTTCGAACATTAAAGCTCCATCAGATTTTGTCATTATGCTTAATTTGACCGATTTCAAGTGGGTTTATGTTACCTAATCTTAATTCCTTGTATTGAACGCTTAGTCTTTAAAGCCAAAAAAGGCATCATTTATTTCTTGATCATAAACTAACCAAATCTGAAACTGCACATAACAAGTCACGTGTGTGGTGTTGATTCGGTATTTTATTCCTACCCCAACAGACAAACTACCCCAATTGATAGTGACTTTGGAGAGGAACTCGTCAACGCTATGACCATTAAAATGATGGCTTCTCGAATGTGTCTGTCTGTGGTGAAAGCTGTTTAGAATTTCCTCTTTTTTACACTATAAAACCATAGTACGGTGCAAGAAAATCTTATTTACAACATTGTGTGGGAACCTTTGAATAAATATCCTTCTTATTTACTTAAAAATTCGTTGTGAATTTTTTGGACTGTATTTCCTCAATTTTCTTTT
The DNA here is from genome assembly GCA_963082955.1 of Cheilosia grossa. NCBI lineage: Eukaryota > Metazoa > Arthropoda > Insecta > Diptera > Syrphidae > Cheilosia > Cheilosia grossa. Next base: position 15,289,699 of record OY720146.1, read on the forward strand.
TAAAGCGTGACTCCATGCGTCGGAAATATATACTTCAGAGGTGTCGCTATTTAAAGGGGAATGTCGCAATTGAAAAAAGGAAGGAATCAATGCAGCCGCTGATAATAGCATTTCAATTGCAGAACTGAGATAATGCAGTCGAAAGTTGCCGTTTAAGCATTGCAACTTAAGTAGGTGTAACAAATTCTAGTCGTGACTTAAAATTTACGGAAGTTATCATTTTAAGTCAAAATCAACGAAAAAATATACAAAAATGTCCTTTGCCATTAATTTAATACAATTTAAAACAATATTTCAAAATATAAATCCATCAGCGGATAAAAGAGTACTCTCGCTGATCTTAAAGCTTACCCGCTGATAAAACAATACAAAATTTATTCTTTAAGTCAAATTCTACTCAAACTCGTTCATAAATATGGAAAAAGAAAGTAAGTCATTCCACACAAAATGCCGCAGGCTTCTTATTTACTTACTTACTTTACTTTTGGTGGCACTATAGTCCGGGCGGACCTGCTCATCAACCCTCAACTATATTGTTTTACTGATGTTTAGAATTTTCATTCAATTTAAAAACAAAAAACTGTCGTTATTGTCACTTTGGTAATTATTAAAGTGAGACGAAGGTAAAATATTATTTTCATCCACCCATCCATCATTTTGTTCCTGTCACTAGGATTTTTCTTATTATTTCCGCAAAGTAAGGCGAGTTCACTTTCCTTCGTGACTCTCATTCGACTTGAAGTCAATTTCCAAATTGATTTACAGCAATTTCAGTCCATTGCTTCCACCCACAACGTATCAATGTAAAACGTGACCGAACTCTTCAAGTGGCAAGAGAGAATCCTTGTAAGTATAGTATTTGCTTTAGATATTATGCACTATGCTCACGCGGAGTTTTTTGTTTTATTTTTATTTTTCTGCGAGCTTTCGTTATACGTTTTTAAATAGTGAGACTATGGACCTGGGTGAATCATTCAAACTGAAAGATGGCAAATGATGCCCAAACACATGTGCAGAAATTCTGGACGCAGCGCAGAATACAGTGCCGCAATTAAAACATATGTGCAGAAAATTATTTGACATGTATTGCATTGGCTAACATGGTTAATGGCCGGGTTCCACTGCCCGCTAGACGTCTAGCAGAAAATATCCCAGATGAAGGAACGATAGCGCCGGCGGCAAAATGACATTTGACACTCTTTTTCGCATAATTATTTCCACATAACAATTAAAGAAATGATATAATATGTCAAAAACAATATCTGATTTCCAATTTTATCACAATTACACTTGCTCGGTTTCGTATTTTTTTTTTTATTTTGTAGACGTTTGAACGACTTCCTTTGACAATATCCCTGAAAGGGATATTTCACAAAAAGTACTAGACATCTAGCGCAAATGGTGAAATGTAAACTTTTTTTATATGTCTGCAGTACATTTTCCACACAAAATAAAAAAATTAGTGTATTTCGGTCAATACTTTTCATATGCTTATTGACAACCGGTGAATTGTATTCTCCCAAGTATATTTATCGTCACGGCATATTCCCCGCGATATGCAAAGTGATTCTTAATCTAAGCAGCACCGTAATTAATTATCTCGTATTTACACCAGTTAAACAAATTTTTTTGATCAGATATTTCCCTTTATATGCAAATGCAGATTTGCCCACTCCCATTTAAACAATAAATATATTTGTATAGTTACTTACCTTGTATAGATTTATGCAAAAACTTTTGAAATATTGCATTTGAAGATAATCCGGCCACCGCGACTATACGTATATAAATGATTTGGTAATCCGATTTAAGTTATCAGTTCCATCTTTTTAGTTGCAGTGTTAGCAAACGTCTTCGCAGAGTTAAAACTCAATATGTTTAAATTTGTAAGCAATAACCGTCCCACAAAGGATTTTCAATATTTTTTTTTTAATTCTTTTAATATTTTCAGGTGGTTATTGCCGCCCTTTTGGGAGTTACCTTTGCTTCTCAACCGCAAGTATTAAAACCCAGACAAGTGCAGAGGGTTCACTCGAACAGTGGATTGGCACAGCCAAGGGTTCACAGAGCACCAGTACCACAGAGAATTCACAGCCTACCGGTACAACAAAGGCACAGCAGTGGACACGAAAATGCTGAAATTACTCGTTTGGCAAGTGAAATCAACGAGGACGGCTCCTATGGCTTTGAGTATGAGCTGAGCAATGGTGCAGCCGCTCAAGAGTCTGGTGTAGGTGGGCAACACGCTTCTGGAAGCTTCCGTCACATCTCACCGGAGGGTGAGCAAATTCAATTGACCTACACCGCCGATGAGAACGGATTCCACCCACAAGGAGGACATTTGCCAACTTCACCACCAATTCCAGATCATATTATCAAGGCCATTCAATATATTCAAGCCCATCCAACAGCCGAGGAACAACACGACAAGCAAATCCGTTTGCAACACAATCAATAAGTTAGTGTTTGGGAATTTTACTTTGCAAGGCTATTCGAGTCAATCAATTTGTTTATATATCGGAAAAGACCACATAAGTACCTATACCAAATAGACTGAAGAATTTTACAAAAAAAAAAAAAACATTTCAAAAGAAAGGTATTTTGGTTTTTATTTACTAAAGTTGATGGTAGGTAGGGATTGATTTATTAAAATTTGTATTGAAACTATTGCGCATAGCTAGATGGCGTTGACTTCGTCGCAATTTTAAAATGCAAAATCATTAATTGGGCTATATAATTTTTGTATTACATTTTGAAGCATTAGCTTTTGTTGACCATTTGTTTGTTTACTATAAATGAAAAAGGACTCATTTTTTAAATAGAAATAAGTTTCCTTAATGCAGTGCTAATTTTAAATCATCACCAAATTCAAATCAAGATGAAGTGATAAATGTTGACTACTCTACATTTAGCAACTGCGTTGGTTGGTTTTAAATCGAACGGCAACTCGAATCACTAGGCTCATTGCCTTATCAGGAATCGATTTAGAATCATGTATCTTTCGAAGATAATTTACAACTCCAAGCCGTCCCAGTGCATAAACATTTATTAATAAACAAATGCGCATAAGTAAGTTAGCTAGTAGCCGTCAGATGGCATTCACAAATTTGACGCAACTGCTGAGTAACGAGTTGATAACTTTTACGCAGTATTTATTTGTTATAATACCTCTTTGTTTTTGTTGCGTAACGCTGCGTTTACAACATCACACATTCCTAACACGGACGATTAAAGGGAATACTAAACAGCCGTGCGACTGAAAGGAACAGCACTACGCAAAAATATGTGACAAGTATTTTGGTCGGCCATCTTGTTTATATGGTAGGAATTATGTGGTGGTGGAAATTATTAAATTTCGCTTTCCTACAAAACAAAATGGCTTCTGGAAGTGAAGAACGGACAATTGATGTGTGCATGATGTTGTAAATTCTATAAAATAGATCAATGAAAAAAAAAAAAATGTAGTTTTATTTTGACAAATATTTTTGTTAAAAAATAAAATATATATCTTCCACTTTGGTGTTGTTGTTCTATATAATTAATAAAGAACCTAGGAACTCTGTCTCTCTCTTTCTTATATATTTCCACACTTTGAATTTGTTTTTTTAGTAATATCATTTATCTTCCATTTTTCTTCCTACATAAATAATTATATTGAAGTAAGTTTGAATAGTGCTCAAAAGTATGCACAACTTAAAGGCCTCATGGCAAAATGTATCGATAACGAATAAAACACTTTAGTTTTAGTAGAGTAAATCGAATAAATCGCTCGAATACAATTGAACATCGCCCGCGATTCATGTTACAGAGCACCAACCCTTTTGTGTAATGGTCGTTATTTTTCGAACTTTTTCAAGTGCATTTTATTTCCAGCCACTTTGATATAGCTACCGTACCAGAAGCTGGTTTGATTGTAATATATTTTTTTTTCGATTCTCTCCCAAAGGGATTCATGATGGAACACCGGAAGTGGACACACTGAATATAGAGGTCTGGAGCAAGACCAATTCGTTATGTCGCTTGCAAATGGATATAAATTGCCAAACATGACATGGGAAATTTGAGTTTCATGTAAAATTCGAATGACCATTAATACGACTAATCGAAGGAGCAAAGCCAATGACCAAAGCATTGCAGAATACAGACCATGGTGGCTGGTGCAACACATCGGATCTGGATAGGGCAATTACCCTAGACTACGGAAAAAAACGATGGAAGAGTATATACTCTATGAAACTCTGGAAGCATTTTACCGCCTAAAGGGTGGACGATTTGGTATAGACTGATTTCAGTTGTATTTGGAAGGGATATGTGGATACCGAGAAGGGCGGTTGTGTAAAGTTTTGCATGTTGTGTGAAGTAAAACATGGATTCATGACGGAAATAGTTGAGTGCATGTTGTAGGGGAAGAGGGATGTTCCATTGTACGATTTGAGGACTTGTAATGCATGTTCGGAAAAAGAGCTTTATGGTTTACCGGGTTTTTTTTTTGCCCATTGTGAGGTGCTGAACAATTTGTCTATGTCAGTTGAATGGCCGTTTTAACTTGTTCGCATTATCTGAAGTCTTCTTTAAATGCCTTTAATTGAGATCAGTGACAGGTATACACTTCAAATGGATACTTTGATCCATCAGCAGGCTATTTTTAAAACGATTAGTATTCATTAGATTCATAAGATCAGGCAGTCAAATTATTTTTAATGAGCTTACTCGAGAGAACTAGAATAATTTTTCCCATGAATAACCCATTCCAATGGAAAAACTCTTTGAGCTGTAATCTGTTAATAGAGGAAACTAAGATTGGAGTCTCTTTTCTAGGTCTGATGAACTGCCAACTGCCACACTTTGGTACAAAAAATCTTTTATTTTGTTTTGTAGAAATGTCATATTATAGTGTCCCAATCGCAAGTATTGCAGAAAATACTTCCAACTGGTATTACAACAACCGAAGCCATTGAAGTACAAACAAAATATTTAATAATACCAGAAATGAATTGGTAGGGTTTGACCTTAACCAAACGCCAGCTTATCCATAGCAGCAAAATAAGATTTATCTTTAAATCCTTTTCAATAAATAATATTTTATATAATCTTAATTACTATATATGACACAATAATACTTAAAATATATTCCCAAAGTGATTAATAAATATAGTCAATTTTGACAGCCGGCATACTCGTACATGCCATAGAAAAAAATCAACGAAGCGAAATATGTATCAATGAGTCATTTGACAGCACGCCGAGTGGCCAGTAATTCAGTCTGAATTCAAACACGATCAAGTAAGTTATTAATGGCGGTTTATTATTAATTAAATTCACTTCGCCTGTGTTAATGGGGCTACGTATTTTCAGAATTTATGCATTTGAAAGTGTAATTAATTTACTCACCTCAAAGTCATAGTATTGTTAATGAATTTGGGTTCACTATCTTGAATAAAGCGCAGTTTCCTATTTTGATTCCTGTTGTTAATTGGGTGGGGTTTTATGTCACATTTATTGCTGTAAAAATAAGTTTTGCGAAATAGGAATAGTATTTCGCAACGTAATCAAAATTATGTCCGAATTCAACCACAAAAAAAAAAAAAAAAAAAAATGTTTGACTCATCTTTATTCTAGTACAAAAAGAAATACGTCGACTACAATTTCAGAAGACAAACCCATGCGGATGACTGGGCGCGTGGTATGGATAATTTATGATGACATAATAACCTTTGTACTTGTTACTTTTACTCTACAATCGGTAATCTCGGTGCCAATGCCACTATTAAAATGCAAATACAACTATTATTGTACGCGGGCAAGGTCATTTGGAATAAGTGATTTGCTGAAATTGAAATACAACCGTATTAATATGTTTGTGAAAGTGTAAAGTGACTGCATCAATTTGGAATATTTAAGCTTTAAACAGAAAAAAGAAAAATGTTAGTTGGACACTAACCAAAATAGAATAAAGACACCGCTAATGTGTGTGATCTCACGTGAAAGGTAATCCGAAAGTCAAGGCCAACACGAGCTTGGAATAATTTATTGTTAAAACAAACACCTAGCTCTTTGTGTATCTTAGTATTTTATCTATAGTGACAACTTTCGTAAGTCATCTGTCTACCTAAGTTTCCCTTATCTAGATCAATAATGCATTCGACGGAGCTTTGTTATTTTGGGGAACAAACGATGTAAACTCCACGCAAGGTTAACGCTGAATGTCCAACGATAAGTTATGCATATGTAGTAATAAACTGTTAATGTAAATTTAAACCGTGTCGACCTAAACGCCCTAATAATTTAATTCATTTGATAACTAATTACCGTTTCGAAAAAGAAAAACGAGAAACAACCATTTGAATAGACCGCGTGAATGCGTGGAAAAGGAACACGCGAGTGACGGACGACCAGTAAGCTGAAAAATTGTATGAGTCCGATAACTGTACTGCATGAGGGTTTCCGTTTTATCGTTTGGTTTTTTCTTGCACACAACTGGTGAGAAATAACAAGAAATTTGGTTTAAGAGTGGAGTTAGTGAGTGGGTGCAATGTGGATGAGGCCTTAACAATAACAAGTGTCAAATGCTTATAGCGGTTTCTTTAGGTGCGTTTTCGTTGGAGCTGTGTGTAATGTAAAGTTAGAGTTCATATGCCTCTGCTTTAATTTGTTGTTCATGGTAAGTCAGAGCATCGATAATGATGAAAGTTTGAATGCTGTTGATGTTGCATTAACACGGTCACACATTCCTAACACGGAAGATTAAAGGGATGCTAAATACTAAATAGTCGTGTGACTGAAAGGGACAGCAAAAAAAAAACCTGACACGTTTTTTGGTCGGACATATTGCTTACGTGGTAGGAATTATAGGAAAGCTGGCATGTTGTAATTTTTATAGCGATGGCTAGCGAATTTCCGCTTTCCTATAACACAATGCGGCTTCCAGAAGTGATGAACGGACAATTATTTATTTATTTCGTATAACTGACTGATGAATTGTTGGTTTAATTTAGGGAAACTAATTACTACTCTCATTTCACATGCCTTAAATCAGAAATAGAAATGTTTTCAAGTAGTTGCAGCCGGCCGGAACTTGTGTTTATTTCCGCTTTACGTATCTATAATTATGGATAAAACATCCATGACACATTAGACGTCTGATTTGTGATCTCATTCCTACGCCATTGACTGCAGACAAACGGATCTCTTTGTCACGTCTCGTGCAAAATTGTACGTGCGTGATGATGTAAATCCAGTTTAACTGTAACTGAAACAGTGAAAAATGATTTTGTTCGGCTGTACAAAAAACTTGTTTTTACGCGGAGTCACCGCTGTTCCAATGTAAAAAGTTATATGAAAGTCGTTGAATAGTTCTCTCCGTTTTATCTGTTTCACAAAAGTCACCCAAAATACTTTGAAGATTGCCGTAAAGATAATCAGCTTTGTAAGTCCATATCAGTTGAATCATTAAGGTAGATTCCCAAAGTCCGTTTACGGTTTGGTCGGGTTGAAAGATACAAAATAAAGACCATTATTCGATTCCAACAAAGCTAATAAAAAACTATCTCTAATACAAATGTTTACAAAACTCCTACCACAGCCTATAAAAGATTCTCTAAATTCAATTTATTATGTCTCCAATCCAATTAAGCCAGCAACACATTTTGGTAACAAGAAATACAAAATATATTTAAAGGTTCAATGCGAAAGGCGGATTCAGATACACGTCGATAAGTAAATGAACATCAAGTATTGATTAGCATAACCAGTAATGGCCGAGCTCAACATTTGTTACTCCTCTTAACTTTGTCGGCAACACTGGACCCTTATAGCAATTGCCAATTTTATTCACCAATATAGACAGCGTGTCTTTGGCTAAGCAAAGCGATGAGTAAAAAAAGCTTAATACTCTGGGCAATGACCCAAAAATTACTGATAAGTATTAGCTCATCTGATCTTCATCACTTAAGTCAACACTTTGTTGAGGAAACAATGGTTCGACTGTTTACATAAACAATGTGCCTGTGTATGCTTAATGTGGGTATTCTTTTGTTTCTTAAAACAAATGTTTAACCAATTAGATACTAGACTGACAGAGCTTTACATATTATGCAATGGATTGTTTGGTTCCCTGAAAAGATGTTCTTGCTTTTAGAATAACTTGGAAGTGCGATATTTTTTTTTGTGATGCGAATGATAGATTATAGTTGATGAAGTGATAAATGGTTTTTTAATTCAGAAGCAGCAAGAAGACATTCAATTTGAATTAAGGAACAATGCGTGCGTGCTTTAATATAACTTGATATATTTGAATGGTGTTTATTCGGAATAAAGTGTTGTAGCACATTTGCGAACTTGAAATTCATCCAGGTTGTGGTGAAAAATATGATAATTACAATGTGGATTTATTGATGATTTACATGTAGATCGAATTTGTTTACATCATGAAATTTAATATAATCAACTCATCTTTATGTAACATGGCCTTTTTGTCTGTGCATTGACAATAGCACAATAAAATGGAATTAATTTATGTTACTACAACTTTACAAACCAACTGTTTAAGAAATGTTGCAATGGAAATAGAGTTCGCACTAAGGTTGCTGTTTGACAGAGAGTTCACAAAACTAAAATTTTCCTTTTATAAATAAATAAATAATTTTCTTATTTTGAATGACAGACGTCAGAATATTCTGTATAATTTCCAGTTACATCATACAACGTTTGACGCTTACTGGTTCTTTTAAAGTTATTAAAAAACAATAGCAAATCGCGTGCTCTGTTGTTGATCAATTGGAACGCTCGGGTTCCTCATTGCAGACAAAACAGTGGTGTTGGGTAAGCTTGAAAACAAAACTTAATTGATATAACAAACCGTTTTCGCGCGCTTACAAATTAAAAAGCTTTCATATTTAATAAAACATTGTATGGCTAATATTTTACTTTTACATTATTGTAATAAAATCAAACACTTTCATAAAATATGAACTTCTCATTCTGCACTGAAAGCCTCATCAGAGCTTGTGCCCAGAGCCAAGGAATATTGATTGATAATTTCAGTTGTAAACGTTGGACACACTAAGAAAATAAATCTACTTTTATCTTAAGTCGTCTAGATTCGTCTGGACTAGAAGAACTAAACGCAAAGACAAGATTGGTCTGTTACGTCACTTTTCTTACGTCAGACATATAAACGAACTGTCAACTTAGGCACTTAGCTATTGACTAAATTCGTCGACTATGGACTTCATAAGGCGTTTTTCTTTTTTAGTTCAGAGCTGAGCACGGAACTGAGCTGGAGCATTATGAGCGCGTTCTGAGCCGAGCGTGCTCAGGTCTTTCTGTTGTTTTCTTGTTTTTCTTGTTTTTTTTTTTGCAATTTCAAATGTGACTGTGAGTGTGCATTCAACAAAATTACACCCTTAAATAATGCATGTCATCGTCAATTGAAGAACTTATTAAATAACAGCCAGTTAGTTTTCAAACTTCAATAAACCTGCGCATCCAGGCAAAAAAAAAGTCATCAATTTGACATGACTTCCAGTTGCATAATATGTAACCACTTCATGCTCTTCCAAACCAAGAACTTTGCTTTTTACAGCCATAGAGTAAACTATTTGATGAGCCCTTAGAAAATAAAAAATAGTTCAAACTTAACCTGAAAACATGGGTGAGTTTGCAACTTTTATGTATTGTCACAATTTTTAAATATTCGTTCGGTTGCAGTTGGCAGTTCCCCTTAATTCCTGTTAATTGTCGACAGTATTATTAAAGTATACTCTTTTTATTTTTTTGATACATAAAATTAAATCAAATCGGGCCTACTAATAATCATTTTTAGCATTTACAGTAAATATTTTGTAGGTTACAATGGGTAGTTCTATATGGAAAATTTCGCCATTGTGAGTTCAGAAAATCTATCCAGGACAATAAATATGATTATTGATATTGCAAATTGAATTCAATATTGATTAGGCACTTCTATTAAAAAATAATCTAAACACTTCTTCTAAAATTGAATTATCTACAGTGAATTTTTTTGTTAACAAGTGGCCCTAACTTTGAAACTTGACAGTCGCATTGAAATTTGCATGAGGTGATGCTTTACATATTCAAATCGCCAACATCACAGAGCAACTAGTATAATAGCTGAAAAAAGTTACCACCCCAGTCGCACGGTCATGTAACGCCAACGCCTTTCAACAGTTCACATTTCGCCTGTGTAGGGGGCAACATGCGTTGGAGTGATGATGCGAAATTAGCTTATTTGCGAGAAATAAAAGAAACTTGCTTGCGAAATTGATAGTTTGTAAGCTGTCCAGTTAAAGCGCTTTGCTGTTTCATAAATGGGAACTGTTCCGTAGAAAATAATTGACACGACGGGACGGCTCCGTTTATTCATATATCTAATTCAATGTCATCCTTTACTCGTATATAGAAATGCTTAGTAGTTCAATCCTTTGCACAATCCCTAGCAATGCATCAACAATCGGATCTAGTTAAACAATCAATTAAACAGCAATTTGCAATAACTGAACAACAGCTACACGAATTCGCGATTAGGACTTTCAAGGTCGTTGTTCGAAATTCGCCACAAATCAATTAATCACATCAGCATCAAACGATCATCAGACATTCATCAACTCTTGTATTTTTAAATTAATGCTTGTAATGATAGCAATCGAAACCAGTTCCCATCCAACGCAACGTACCAAAACCTATCTACATTAGCCATTTGCTGCTGCTCGTCGCGTCGAATAATATGAATCGATTGACCATCCGATGTTAGGCAACATTTCGAATGAATTTACATTGTATACGAGTGAACTTGGATTGTTTCTCTAAGGCGCATCTTGACGTTTTTTTTTTGTCTTTTTTGTAAACTGTTTCATACTTTCCTCGTAAATTTATGCAAAACTAAAGCTTTTGGAATGTTGCATTGGAAGATAGTTCGTTCATCACACATTTTGGTATATAAAAGATTTGATGGTTCAATTCAAACCATCAGTTCCACTTTTACAGTTACAGCGTTCGTATAGACATCATCTATTACATCAGCATGTTTAAGTTTGTAAGTAGCTCGAAATGAAGGGATTTAGTTTCATAGTTAATCTGGATAATTGTTTTATATTGCAGTTGGTTGTGGCTGCTTTGTTGAGTGTGACTCTTGCTCTTCCCCCATATGGACACGAGGCGGCTGAGGTTACCCATCAGGCCAGCCAAGTCAATGACGATGGTAGCTATAAGCACGAGTTGCAGCTGACCAATGGAGTAGCTATACAGGAGTCAGGAGTTGGAGGACATTATGCTAATGGCGGCTTCCGTTTTGTTTCACCCGAAGGTGAAAATGTGGAACTGACCTATACCGCCGATGAGAATGGATTCCATCCACAAGGCTCACATTTGCCAACTCCACCACCAATTCCGGATGAGATTATCAAGGCTATCCAATATATTGAAGCTCACCCCACCATCGAGGAACAAAAGGACAGGCAAATTAGATTGCAATACAACCAATAAATTCGCTGATTTGATTTTTATTGCTGTACGCATAATCATGAACAAATAGACTGAACATTTGATACAAATATCAAAAGGTATTTCTTTTTATTCTTTTCTGAGCTTGTTTGTTATTTCATTCCCCCAAAAATATAAGCACGATGATAGCTGAATCGTTGCTCATAGACCAAGTTTGGTCGATTTTCCCTTACTTGCCAACAAACTAGGTGCGCTAGAATTGTTACATAGAAATTCGTATTGGCAAATATCACGTAACTTCAAAAATTCCGGCTCAATGGTAGCGATACATCCACTGGTTTTAGAGTAATAAGTGATTTGCTGAAAAAAATATTTTCATTCGCACAAAAAGCTGTATATTTCTTGATTTACATAAAAATTGATACCTACCCTTTTTGTTGATCATGCTCGTAGCTATATATGTGCCGAGGACCGTTTGTAGAAAAGTTAATATTTTAAAAGATATTTACAAAAAACTGGTGATAACTATATAAAGTACGCTCCTTTTAACCATTTTTCATTCGTTATTGATGCGTTCTCTTAATTGCTTCCAATTAGAATTTTCAATGAATACTCAACTCTACTCATTCTCATTGGACCTTTTCCAATGGATACTCATTCTCATCCACACATATTGTTCTTTGTTGTTTGTTCGCAATTTCCAACTTTAAAGAAGTGCGGAGCCTTCGGTGCGCGAGTGACACTCGCACTTGACCGCATCAGATTGGGCCACTATTTAAACCAAACCTAGATTTGTATTAGAAGAAATTTTACACTTGAACCAAGTTTTCCAAAATGCTAGTTCCATAAGTTGATTTCTTTAATATTCGATCGTTAAGTATCTTGTATACAAATCAAAAAATTTCATTCATAAATTCGTGTCTACTTCCTCATTAGACGTTAAAAATGCTTTATGTCTCGGCTGTTGCACTTTGCATTATCATGAATATTTAAGGACATCATTATTTGATTGCGAGCAGTTAACTACGCTTGCTGCGCTGTGATATTCGAAAAGTATTTATCTTCCCGTACTCAGTAGGCAGGTTATCGTATCATACGAAATGAATTGGTCAGAAGGTGATTCTGATTAAGTATTTAAAGTTTTCTTTGCGTGTTATTTAAAAACATTTGTACTTGAGCTGTATATCCATCGAAGAATACCTCTTCCACCATCAATATGTTATTTTGAAAAGGCGTAAACAGGCAAATAGCTCCGAGTATTATTCAAAATTCAAAGGACCAGTATAATGCAAATTAATTATTTTAACATTTTATAATAAGGTGCATATCCACTCGTGATCTATCAATAATCAATATGTGAAACGGGGAGCGGCGTTAATTTGTTATCAAGGTCTGCAAAGATAGGTGCTAATTCCGAAAAGCTTTTCCGAAGAATATCTAAATCTAGACAATAGAACATATGAGTATAAAAATCCAGCTCAAGCCGAAACGATATTCAAAGTTGTTTTGGCTTTTGTCAGATTACAAGGATGTTCAGAATCGTAGGTGATTGTTTAAAAATAAAAACTGAAACAATAAACTCTCTATTTACAGGTTATTTTTGTCACCGTCTTGGTGTGTGCTATTGCTGCCCCTGCTGAAGATGAAGCACATGCAGAAATTATCAGCTATACCAACGAAAATTCTGGTGATGGAACCTATTCGTACAAATTTGACACATCAAATGGAATAAATGTTGAAGAAAGTGGCAGTGAAACAGGATCAAAGGGCGAAGTACAATACCAATCGCCTGAAGGAGAAACAATTCAATTCAGCTATGTAGCTGATGAGAATGGATACCAACCCAGCAATTTGCCATCAATTCCAGAATATATTCTTAGATCGTTGGAGTATAATCTTGCTCATCCACTACCAACAGAGACGTCACAAAGGCGATAACTACATTCTTTTAATTTGTTTTGTATGGTGTTGTGTTAATTTACATTTTACTTTTGCTGAATATAAGAGTTGGTTTAAGTCGGAAAATGTCTTTTAACTGGTTAACTGGTGACTCCAAAATCCGAAGGTTATAACAGAGCAAACGTTATTTATTCTATATTCTATCGGTCAAATCGCTTGATAATGCTGCATATACACGATCACACATTCCTATCACGGAAGAGTAAAGGGATGCTAAATACAAAATAGCCATGTGACTGAAAGGGAAAGCATTACCTAACACGCAAAAAAACGTGGCACGTATTTTGGTCGGCCATCTTGTTTACGTGGTAGGGATTATAGGAACCCTGCGTATGTTGATATTTTTATAGCGATGGTTAACGAAACTCTGCGTTCATATAAAACAAAATGGACAATTATTTATTTATTTCGTGTAACTGATTGATTGATTGTTGGTTTAATTTACTGAAAATAATTACCACTCTCATTTCACATGTCCTAAATCCGAAAAAGAAATGTTTTCAAGTAATTGCAGAAATTTTAGTGGCCGGAATTTGATGGTGTGGATACAGTTTAATGCGGCCACATTTTTGTCAATTTTCAGAAACTACTTGTAAGGGAACCGACTTGTTAAGAGTCTAAAAATCAATTGGTTTCTTTAGCGTGCTTTCGGAAAATACAAAGCTAACATTGACTTTATTATGCCTTTGCATTATTTTACAACGACAGCCCTGTCACTTCCGTCTTGTCGAACCATTTTAACGTCTCTGATTTTAACTGAGACTGAAGGTAAGGTTAGACGGAATGCCAAGTGGTCATAAAATGCCAATTTCTGACACTTCTCCTGTCAAAATGTGGTCATACAATGTAATGGGCATATCTCATATGCCTCTAATGACCTGAATGGCACATATGACCAGACTGATTTTGACAGATAAAAATGCCCAAATAGCATATGGTGTAATGGGACAGTACGTACGAATGCCAGCATATAGCCTTATATGCCCATATGCTTTTAATTGAAATTTCGTTATGGCATTTTTGATGGAACAAGAATTATTTTGTTGTCATCGGTGTTTGAGTTCGTAGAATTGTGATTCACTTTCATTTTCGTTCTTTCTTGCAAATGCCTCAAATGACCATCAAGTCAAATATGACAATATGTAATCTTAGCTTGAGACCATAGTGGGAACGTCAAAGTGAATTAACCATAGGTTTGTTTGACGTGCCTAGCACTAGTGCCCACTAGTGCGCACTGAGAAGTGTCAGCTGATTTCCACACGTGTTTAACACCCTGCACAACCTTGAAAACTCGGCTACTGTATCGAACGCAAAATATTCTGCCCTGAATCTGTCAGTATTTGATATTGAAAAATATTTATCTTTTGGTGAACAATGTGTGAAGATATAAGACTATTTTTTGTTTATTGTTGAAAATGAGTGAACTTAATTCTTTTTAATGCCAAATTTATTTGTATTTATCTTTATCACTACAAACAAGTGAATGACAGCAAGCAAAATGACAGCGCAACTCAGCACTAAATTCTTGCGCCGACAAATTAACAGGGCACAACTAGGGCGCCCTAGAAGTCATGTCAAACACAGGTTTTCAGTACCAGGGCGACTTCAGTGCTATATCGAACACTTGAGGGTTAAACCAGTTCGAACTAGGGCCCACTTCAAACAAACCTTATAAGATTACTGCGCGAAAGCGTACACAAGAAACCACAACATCAGGAGCAACTAAGAAACAACGGAATAGGCAACTGCAAAGAAGGCGTCGAACATTTTGTTTGCTTTCTGCAATGTCAGTCGCGCTCAGGTGGAAGCACAAACTGCAAGAACAAATTTGTTGGACTTTAAATAACGCGTCTTTCAATTCCCATTTAAGAATAATGAGAAAGTATTAAAATGACTGGATAAGCCTTAAATATGGAAACCACATCTTAACCGTGTGACTGCTTTTAAAAGGTTTTCGAAATATTGTTGCTAGGGCTTAGCGGAAGCTTAGTTATGAAGAAACCAACAATATATCATAATCTCTTTTAGAAGATAAACAAGTTTCCTAAAAACCCAATCTGGGAACGATAAACTTTCGTAGGATTGCAGGAAGAAACAATAATAAATGATCTTACTCTTAATGCCCATATTATCAGGCGAATATTAATGGTTATACTGTTTTCAACTGACGGCCTTAAGAGTTAAGCCTCTAAAGAAATGCTGTCAAACAGCAACAGACATTGTAAGTCTTAAGGAAGTTTTCGTTGTCTCCGTTTGAATCTCATAGGCCAGCAAGTGTTTTCTGTTTCTAATTTATTCCAAAATATGATCAATTTTATAGTCAGTATTTAACAGAAAATGAATCACAGTTGGTGTTAAAGCGACTTGGAATAATTTATTCAAATTAATTAGGTTTTATCGCTGTAATCTTGTATATCATTGAGCCACACCGCGCTTGTCGGTAGATACCTAATTAAAATGAGCGTGCTACGCCTAGAAGCTGAAACTTCTGGCAATATCTGCCTGAATACGTTAAAACAAAAAAAATCCTAAATTGCTCTAAATGTATTTACCGGCTCATGATAAATGTATGACCATTAATCAAAGTTTAATACGAGCGTCTTGAAATTTATTGACATTTAAATCGGACAAATAAACAGTATGCCGACTTAACTTCACTCTCGATTTCGATCTCGAGCTGCCATAACTTTCGATAATTTTAGGTATATAATATCTTGCTGTGCGATGGCCTTAGCGTAGCTTGTCCTATACAAAGAAAAAACAACTGACCTAGCAAGGTCGAACAACGATATTTCGGTTTATCGATCAAGTTCCATGCGGATCATCATACCTTAAGACGGGGACAAAACTATTTAAGTGATAAAACTGACATTTACAATACCAGGAGTCATCTTTAATTCATTAATCGGTCACTACATCGATTAATGTTGAAAGCGATGACGACCGAAGATCATCAATTACATACATCGAACTTGCGTGTTGTTGCTATTTAATTCGGTGAAAGAGCGGTTTTATCGAGCGATTTTTATCTTTAATAATTAAAGTAGGGTTTTATTTTTTTTTTAACTGCGGTATCTAATTGGCTTGACTAATGGCGCGATTGTGTAAGAATTGTTGCAGAAGCTGCTGGCGAGCAATAAAGATATTTCTAAATTAAACAGATATCGATTAAGCAGTTAAGCCGTTGTGTTCCAATTTTTCGGGATTGAATTGGCTTGGTTAGTCTAAAATAAACGCCTACACTCACCTTGTAAGCGGCTGGTTGAGGAAGCACGTTTTATTATCCTCCTTGGAACACTATACGGCATAGTTTAGTTTATAAATTGCTCAAAAGTAATAAGCGTGAAGTACACAAATCAGAGAATAGCTTGTTTGAATCGATTGGCTTTTAACAAAAGGAAAAAACTCCAAAACAGATAATAATTTCAGTTCCAATGATATGCAAGGTCAGGCGGCAAAGAATTCACATCAATTGGATGTTTTAGAACATGTATAACTGACATTTATTATGCCCACTCCCATGGGGAAGGTACACTTACATAGCATTGATGATGAATCAAACGTTTTGTGGTTTATTATGGCCAATAAAAGGTGGCACGGTTTATTCCCGTGCGGTTGAATTTATTTCTGAACAGCTCACTGAGAACCCATCCATTAACGATAACTCATTTCCTTGACAGCTATTAAATTTCAGGTTTATGCACTCAAAAATTTTGGAAAATTACATTTTTACTTTTGGTTTGCGAAAGCATTAAAGAGGTTAGATCACTGATGATCTGTCACCACTGTTCAGCTTTTAACGCAAAGTGTGCAAAAGAAAATGCACGAATTAATTGTCCCACCAAAGAAAACAAGGGCACTATAAGGTCAAAATTAGCAATATTGCTTCATTGTTTTAAAATGTTTGCTGCCTGAAATCGGCGAATATCTTTTTATTTGGTTCTTGACATTAATCAAAATATTGGGCTCAATTGATTCATATATATGTATGTATAATCTTATACTTTTAGTTTTGAAATGAGTGCAAGGAACCCTAGAATATGCAGGATTAGGAAGCCTTTTCAGTGCAGCTATACGCTGGTACTCGTATTTCGAATACTGTGCAAAGAGTGATAAGTTGATGATTTTGCTTTTTCTTCATCCGCCTGAGGAACAACAGAATCAGTTTCAGTTTTAATTTGCTTAATGTCAACTGGCGAATTTAAACAAAAGGCATTGGGCCTTACTATTAATCATTTTTAATCCTTAAACTTCTAGATGAGTTCGTTAAATCTAGCCTGGACACTGAACACGATTATTAAAAAATTTCTTATAATTTCACATTTCAGGGTCCAGTTGACTTTTAAAAACTCCTTTCATGTAGATATAGTGTTAAAGATATTTATGTCAAAATACCTTTTCGGATTAAATAAATTAATTACAAAATAAACATGAGGTAAAACAAATTGTTATTTCAAACTGGGCGATAACGATGCTGCTCTGGGCTGTTGGCGAACTTGACATGGAATTCGCACAGAAGAATGATGCGCCCATTTTTCTTTTCACGCAATATATAAAATAAATTTATTTTATATTAACAATAAAGTGTCAAAAATCGCCGCTTTATTATTAGTACTCCTTCTATTACTAAAGGGTTTTTCAATAAGAGCGCTACAAACGTTTTTTTTTAAATAAAACAAAAACGGTTTTGGATATCAATGAAATTCTTTATTCCTGTGAAAGTACGTTCGATGCCATTATGTACGGAACTCGATTTCTTTTGCATGGCCACCACGGGTACGCTTGCCGAAGTCCAGACGCTGAAACCAATTTTCGACGGTTTTCAAGCATAAAACGGCCGATACTGCTGCAATATCACGTTCGATATTCGTACGAAGTTCATCAATCGTCGCTGACTTGTTGGCATAGACCATGGACTTGACGTAGCCCCACAGGAAATAGTCTAACGGCGTCAAATCGCACGACCGAGGCGGCCAAGCGATTGGACCATTTCGTGAGATAAAACGTTCTCCAAACTTGGTTTCCAATAAATTGATTGTGAGCTGTGTGGCTAGTGGCGCCGTCCTGTTGGAACCACATGTCCTCCAAGTCCATATCATCCAATTGGGGCCAAAAATATTCGGTTTTCATTGAACGGTAGCGATTCCCATTCACAGTAACGTGCCGGTCTTATTCATCACGGAAGAAGTACGGCCCAATGACGCCGCGCGCCGGTTCATAAACCTCACCAAACCGTAACTTTTTCGGGATGCAATGATGACTTATGGAGTACGTGTGGATTTCTGCCTGACCAATGCTGCTTATTTTGTTTATTGACGAAGCCATTCAGCCAGAAATGATGACGACCATAAATTGTACGTAGCGCTCTAAACGTTGAGGCCACTGACTCCGAATTTTGGTAGTAAATTTTAATAATTTCGACTCGCTGTTGGCTCGTATATCTTTCCATCATGAAATGGCAAACCTTACTGAAGAGAAATGTCAAAAGAGCGGCAAGAAATTTGGCGTCGTTTGTTGTCCCTGTCGCTCTACTTTTGTAGCGTCCCTTTTGAAAAACCCTTTACATTACTTAAACTTCCTAGTTCTAAAGACTAAAATGTTGCACACAAAATATTTAAAACGACAGCACTGAAAGCTCAATGCCATGTGCCTACAGGACTTAAAGCAATTATATCAACGTTTATTTCTTTAGCTTTATAAGTTATAAGGCGTAAATATTATTAATGATGTTTTTTCAGGGACTGTGACCAAAAATCAAATTTGACGCCATGCTTAATAAAACAAATTTTCATTTTGTCTTATTATTAAATGTCGATTTACACATATATTTCTGGATCTATAATGATCTGTTTTTAGCACGACCGGTTCATCACTTGACCATGATCCATTCTGGGACCAATCGCCAACGAATATACGTACGTAAGTGGATAATATCCTATGCGATGTCTGCGGTCTGACAAGAGTGCACGTCCGCTGGGTCCCAACATAATTAATGGACGTTTTTATATAAATTATACTTAAACAAAGAAGAACAGCATTAATGTAGCTACATAGTACTATAGTGATGCTGACCATAACCGGGTATGATGTCCACCGAAATACGTCAGCTATATGAGTCTTGCGTTTTGGTGGGTCTTTAGTAATACATTGCTTTGACGAAATGATTCAATTGTTCTCGTAGATTTATGTCATTCATTCAAGGAATTTTTTCAAATTTATGAAATTTGTGAATTTGTGAATTAGTTTGTAAATATTTGTTAGCTGCTGGAATGCAAAAGATAAATCTGTCATAATACACTCAATTGTATTAGTTTTTGTTGAAAGAGGCAATGTTCGGATACAAATAACTACTTTGCTTTCGAATTAAAAAAAAACGTAATCGAACTAATTGCGGTTCCTTAATTTGCCCGAATTCTGTTTGGCTCCATTCCCATACGCAAAAGGTAAGCAGAAGAAAACCTTATCTTACCAGGGAGCTTAACTTTTCCACTTAATACAAACATATTTTCGTGTTGGACTGAAATGGGCAGGCTTAAAGATCTAATATTTATATAAATAGCTGAAGGGAAATAGGTAAGGACCACTTTCACTGCCTTAAACACAACAATTCACTTGATTTTTTTTGTTGGAAAGATTGTGTAGAAGTGCAATGCTGTGTGTAATTTGTTTTCGAATATGTTGCGTACAAGCCAGGTCACTGTTATGCTAGAATTTCTACCACTGGACGATCTCTAGTTAACTCGCCAATCGACAGCGTTTTTGTGCTCCGTTAAAAAATGTGTTAAAATTGACTAAGTCTCTTTTAAAAAAAGTGTATTCGTTGCTAAAAACTACCGAGACAAAAAGGTAAAATTCATTTTGTTAGCAAAAAAAAATGTTTCTAGATTAATATCAACCAGTTCGTTAAATTCTACATGGTTAGTTTGTTCTTTACGACAGAGGAATTTGATAAACCAGTTATTCTTAGCCGAGTTTCCTTAATTAAGTTGACTCGATTATTTTTAGTCCACTCTAACTCACAAATGCATTGGAAGCACAATCTCGTTCTATGTTCCAACGGGCACGAAAAGTCTGAAAAAATGAGAGCAAAGTCTGAAAATCCCAATGGAAAACATAAACGACATAAAACAATACTACGAGAAACAACCCTTTTATTTTTCATACATTCTGTTCATGTGCTGTATTTGTTGGAGAAAATTAACTTCGGAGCGTCAAATACAAGGACAGCCTGTTTTGATGAAATTTAAAGTAACAAAAAAGTCTTATTAAAAATGCCATAATGACAGAATAAACCACAGACATAAGGTTTGTTTGATGTGGGCCCTAGTGCGCAGTACTGTGCACTGGTTTAACTGAACTTTTGCACTGAACTCGCCCTGGTACTGAAAACCTGTGTTTGACATGACTTCTAGGGCAGCCTAGTTGTGCCCTGAACTGACCCCAGTTAATTTGTCGGGGCAAGAATTCAGTGCTGAGTTGCGCTGTCATTTGGCTTGCTCTCATTCACTTGTTTATAGTGATAAAGGTTAATTCAAATTTTGGTATTCAAAAGAATTAAGTTCACTCATTTTTAACAATAAACAAAAATAGTTTTATGTCTTCACACTTCGTTCACCAGAAAATAAATATTTTTCAATGTCAAAAATTGACAGACTTCAAAATATGTTACGTTCGATATAGTAGCCGAGTTTTAAGGGTTGCTTAGGGTTTTTAAAAGGTATAAAATTCAGCTGACACAGTGCGCACTAGCGGACACTAGTGCTAACCACGCCAAACAAATCTAATACAATTGTCTCTGGTGTAAACTGCAGGGTGTACAATTTTGTGAGAACAGTATTACCATATGAGTGAAATAGGTTCCTACTTATTTCCTACAGTACATAATTGATAAGTGCATTATTTTGAAGTGACAAACATATATAAGGAATAAGTCAGTTTACAACTGATGTTCGATATTCCAATTTCAATCAGTTTTGACGATACCGTGTTGAATAAATCGCAGCTTCTTCCCAATTGGATTTTAAAATAATTGACCCAATCTAACTGCGCCATTGTTAAGTGAAAATTACCGTCATAAATATTTGTTAAACTAAACTCAATGTCGCAGACGAATACTTAACTTACAAATCAATAAATCTCAATTTAGAGCAGACCAGTTAATCCTATACTTTTATTTATCTAGATGGTGCACCTGTTTGGCTTGAACCAATTTCCCTTGATTTCCACAGGCCCAGTAATAAAATAACCAGAAAACATATTTTATTTGTTAAAATTCATTACCACAAATGTGGGTATTAACCCAGTCACTGCGTCATTCACAAATATCGTGGGAAACCAAGCCTGATAACACTATAGCTGTTTGACAACCGGTTATCATACAATTCCAATGCCTCAGCATACACTATCTCGTCTATAGGAAAATGATGAATAATATCAACCAAGAGGGACCCGTATGCCTTCTTATATGCAACGCTTAACATCTCCAATCCACATAAGTTAATGGACCCAGTTTGTACCTTCTTTTTTTATTTCAGTATCAGCTAAATAACAAGGAAAAAAGTCTTACCTCAAAAAGATCTGCTCATTCATGCAGCGCCAAAATAAAACTACTGAGTCGCACACACACACACGCAGCGCTCTACAGCAAGCCGCTAAATGACGAGTTGGAGGTGGAGGAGGAAAAATCGCATAGGTATCGGACAGACAAAAAATTTCAACTTAACCATCTTGAATATAAATTCGGCCACATTCGGGGTAAATCATTAAAACATTGCCAAACTTTCAAGTAACAACATATCCAGTGGTGCTAAGAAGAGTGGCAAACTACCAATCCCGACTGAAAATGTTCAAAATTGTAAGTTTGTGGAATTTGAGGATTAAAAATAAATTTTCTTGGAACACGACCCCATAAACGGGGCTTGGCCATAGGATTAATGTGGATACGCGAATCTCCTTATTTTATGACTTCTATCGTTCGCAATTAACTTATTATATACACCTCTTAACTGTTATTTGTTTCCATTTCAGTTTGTGATCGCCGCAGCTCTTGCCGGTAGCTACGTTGCTGCCAACCCGACTGATGCTCATGCACAGATTCGCAGTTTTGGCAATGAACAACATGCCGATGGCAGCTACAACTACCAATTTGACACCACAAATGGAATTGCCATTCAAGAATCAGGAGTTGGAGGACACTATGCCAGTGGATCGTCGCAACACTATTCGCCCGAGGGGGAACTCATTCAATTGACATACACCGCCGATGAAAACGGATTCCAGCCACAAGGTGCTCATTTGCCAACTCCACCACCTGTACCAGAACACATTTTGCGCGCTTTGGAGTACATTCGAAGCCATCCGCCTCATGATGAGCAACAGCAACATCATCATCAAAAACAATATCAACAGCAACAGCAACACTATCAACAGCCGCACCAACAGCAGAACGTGTACCGCGGCAGATTCTAGACGAGCTTATGAGATTAGTTTACAAGAGTGTATATTTTTAAGTATTGTCGGTTAGTGTTGCACAGTGTGTAATGTCGATTTTATATTAAACAAGTTTTTTGAAAATTTTATTAGTTTCGTCAGTTATTCAACAGCCAGCCAGCCAGACAGCAGGGGTGTACGTTCAGACAAGCTTGTTGCGGATCGTTAATTGCAAAAATTATTGATCTTCATGTCGAGAAAGTGTGTAATACACCTGACGTCGACAACAAACTAGCTTTGGCACAACAAGGCGGATTGTGTAAGAAATGGGCAATTGAGACCGATTGATGTCGGTTTATAGCTGGGCATTGTATACCCAAATAAATGATCCATTACAAGGCCAAACGGTTTGCCCAAATTGTGGCTGAAAATATGAATCGGACGTCCCTACCTAAGCATTATTTAATTTACATGCAATGTAAAAATCAAATATAACTCTTACTTTATTAGTTTTATGGAGCTCTAGTGAGGGTTTCTTAGCCTCAATCTTGGGATATTTTTTGCAAAGATCCGTGTGAAATACTTGCCGTCGCGGCAATTAACGATGAACGAATTGCCGGCAATTCACCTAAACATACGCTGCAGAACAAAATGGAAACATTTATATATACATTAACATTTTTATAGGTATATGCAGATTTACGGAAGTGGTTTATGCGAGCTCACGGCGAAGTGTTTAAGGAAATATGCGAAATACGACTCTATAATTTACTGTAAGGATTTTTCACGTTGAAATTAATTCTTCGCTTACGATAGATTCTCCTATGCCATACATACAAATATCAGTTAACTTTGTTAGGTTCTCCCCAAGACCATGGACACAGTTTCTTAGAATGTCAAATTCAAGAAATATATGAAATCACGTAAATTTCTAAACGACTGTAGTCAAAACGATAGACATGCAAAACTAGCAATTAAGTCCAAAAATGACAGCTTCATGAAGTTCATTTGGTATGGCTTGTAATTAAAACTGATGATGATAGAGCAAAATTTGGCCAGAAAATAACTTATTATGGTCGTCTAAAATACAAAAATTTAAACAATTCCAGATCTAGTATTTGGAATCGAGGTTCTTTTAAGATCTATACACACCAACTCTTACTAATATGGATATGTCGTACTGCTATCGTCTGTAAAATTATTGTTTACCAATGGAACGAATACTCGTTCCGATTATAATTTCTTTTGTTGCAATGTGGAAAACTTAGCCAAGTTATAACTGCCTGGAAATGTTTTTGAATAAATGGATTACCAGTAGAAAACAAAAATGTTTCCCAATCGCCAGTAAATATCTGTTTATTTAGTAGAATAAATACTTATTTACACAATAAAATGAGTCTATGTTCACATTGCGATTGAATCTTAAAGTTTAGAGTTTTCAAAACTCACACAAATGTCAGATAGGTAGCGTAGGATAACTGTTTAAGGCAAATGACCATCAACCCTAGCTAGCTTAAGGTAGGATTAGACGGTATGCCAAGTGGTCATAAAATGCCAATTTCTGACAATTCTCCTGTCAAAATATGGTCATACAATGTAATGGGCATATCTCATATGCTCCAATGACCTGAATGCCACATATGACCAGGCTGATTTTGAAAGATAAAAATGCCCAAATAGCATATGGTGTAATGGGACAATGCCAGCTATAGCCTCATATGCTTTTAATTGAAATTTCGATATTGCATTAATGGCATTTTTGATGGAACTGGAATTATTTTGTTGTCATCGGTGTTTGAGTTCGTGGAATTGTGATTCATTTTCATTTTCGTTCTCTTTTTGGTAATAAATACCAAATGCCTCAAATGACCATAAGTACTATTTAAATTCCCTAACCGTGAATGTGTCATACACACTATACATTGCCATTAATATTGAGACATTTGAGTCACCTCGACCAAAGATAATGGAATACAGAGATATGTAACTTTCCAGTGGAAGGGCGGCTGCCTACAGGCTGTTTTCCCAAAAAAGTCATGAAGTCACGAACACTTGCTTATTTCTTTTCTAGAATATGTGAGTTCACAAAAATAGTATTTCACTATTTTTTTCAATTCAATAAAAACGTCCAGAAAAACCAAACAAATTCAATTCGAAACACAAAACAATTAAACACTGCTATGCCCATAAAAGCAATATGAATAGCGGTCGGACATAAGCAACTTGCTTTTTTCTTCCTCACACGTATTCATAGACAGGGGTTGGAATTGAGGACCATTCACATGATCGCGAACTGCGAACAAACCAATTTAACTGTATTTATGAATGAAAATTGCTATTTGTTTTGCCACAAAAGCATTATATTCAATTAATCTAACATCTAATCTAAAAAAAACTGAGTTTTAATTGATTAAAATAGCGAAATTTACAATTACAGCAATTTTCCCGCGATTTGAAAATTCTTGCCACGAACTGTCACACTTTATTCACAATCCACATAAAACAGTCGCGCTCCACAAGCCCGCGAATAAAAATTCGTTCGAACTATACCTTCAACAAAGCAAATGATTCGCGGGTACCTGCGACTAAAAAATAGTTTTCATGTCAATGAAATGTCAGAATTTAAGAATATTCGCCAGTTCGCAGTTCGCAATTCGATCTCATGTGAATGGTCCTTTAGAAAAACAACAATATAAGCAAATGGGTTTTGGGGGGGATACACGTACGAAAGACGATCTCTTTTAATTCTCTGCGACAAAACAAAACTACATTATTTACATTTATTACTGTACACAGGTTATGCAGTAGTTTATCTTAAATTCTTAGCCCGCTTCAAAACCACTAAATTTCTTTGAACAGTAATAATTCCTAGATGTCGTCGCAATCATCACATACAGCTTTAGTTAATTTTAAAATCTGGTTAGTTGAAAAATGTATATCTTGTTGCAAATCAGAAAGAGAAATTCAAAATAAATCACAATAAAATAACAACGAAATGTCACTTTTGTGAAAAATTAATAAATCGTGGGAACGATATAGTATTACACAAAAATATTGCGACGCAAGGCGTATTCAAATACCGATCTAAAAGGTATCCTGCTATAAATAGTTGCTAGAAAACAAGTTAAAATACCATCTGTTAAATTATACCTAAGCTACGATAGTAGGTACCAGAGACAATACTGAGACCCCCAACTCGCAATCCTCTTGCCGCTGGCCCCCTCAGTTTTTTTTTGAATTCGCCATTTTGTTTTCCTATCGGTGTTATGTCAATTTAGAATCCGTGTGAGCTTCAACAAAAAAAGCAAAACAAAAAAATGAGGTGAATTTCTTTTGACAGAAGTCGAGTGACAACTGTCAAAATATGGAAAAAAATTGTATTTTTCCTCCAACAAATTGAAATAATGTAAGTTTTCACGTATTTTAAGTGTTTAAATTAATAATTAAATACATTTATCTTACAGCTAAGGAAGAAGCCGACGTTGAGGTGTTCGCTAACCTTACCATATATAATGGATCGCACTGGAGACAACGATGAATATCAATAGGAATCGATATAAGTAAGCCATACTATTCAATGAATTTGTCTCACTGTATACATTTAATTATTAGATATTTCTTCAAGGTTTGTTAAATCACAAGAAGCCCTTGATTTGTCCACGATGCAGGAGAACACACGCCATCAAGAGTGTATGGCCAAAGTCAAGGAAAACGAAACACATATTGAACAGGCGGAAGTTGAACACAAGCGTATCGATCACGAAGAGCGTAGGAAGACCCTGATTGTAAGTTGGATTTGAATTAATATGAACCTGACGACGAATTGCTAACCATTTGTATCCACTTCTAGGAAGAGTCCAAGCAACAACAGTATCGTGCCCAATATCAAGACCAAGTGGCAAGGCGCCGCTATGAGGATCAATTGTCGCAGCAGCAACGTATCCAGGAGGACAATTTCAAAAAGTAAGAATATTGTAAAAGTTGTGTGAATTGATTCTTTAAACGGTAACACTTACTAGGCAAGAGGAAAGTGTCGCACTCTAAGAGGCAATGCGCCGGCAAACCATCGAACACGAGATCGAAATGAAGGAGAAAAACCGTCTTAAACTACTCGAGCACGAGATGAGAACAAAAGCCAGTGTTGACAGGGAGAATCGTGACATCAACAAGAACAGATTCGTTTAAAGGCACTGCTGCTTGTCTGCCAAGGGAGCAACTGGGCGTCACAACTATTTACAAAGTCTTCGATTAGGCCAACACCAGTAATCGTAGGTTGTTGTTGTTGCAAAACATTTTATTATAATGTATTGAATATAAAATAATTTACATGTAAAACTTTCAGTACGTGTTATAAATATGAAAGATAAAACGATCTGCACACTTTTCTGTTGGAGCCATGTGTGCACTCCAGCCATGGAAACATTTTGTGAAGCGCTTCGACTCCTTGTTCTTCAGAATGAGGAAAAGTTTGCGCGCACTTTCTGGTTGTTTGATAGATGTTGTGTTGATTACCTGGAATAAATGTTAGTAAATGCATATTTGTGTAAACTGAAAGAGTTTCTGTCGTCGGTTGTGTGACTTACTTGTGCGGTCCAATTTAATTTCGACTTCACTGCATATGAAGCCGAGCCAGAGGAATACTTGTTCGCCGTTGTCCAGTATCTTGATGTCGCCGTCGGCTAAATCGTCTTTTCGGCGACGGTGATGCAGCCCTTTTCTTTGGAGCATAGGAAAAGTCGGATGAAACTCACGTATCAGGGATGGTTTTCCCTCGAAATCCAGTTTGTTGTCAATCAAATACAGACGGCGTAGGTTCATCAGCTTAAAGATTGATGATGGTAGAGCTTTCAGCTGGTTGTGCGACACATACAAGATCTCCAGCTTTTGCCAAAACTCGACCACGGATGATAGTTCGCTTATTTCGTTATCGCTCAAGTTGAGAGCAGGTTGAGACGTTTCAAGTTGGACAAGTTGTACAGGCAATCGGTACCTGGCAGCGAATTTCGCGAAAAAAAAAAACAGTTCGGATAAGTTAGACTAGTTGTCAGTGTCAGTGTCAGATTTCAACCGTGGTGAGCTGTGACTGTGTTCAGAAGTACAGCTTTTTTTAGGAGAAGTTCAACTCAAATTTGGTGAATAAGTATATTATCTCAGTACATTTTCATATTAATTTTTTCATAACATTTTGTATTTTTATTCAACCAGAGTACTCATTCACCATTATTGTTCCATTATAATACCAAAACATACGCCTTATAAGTAATATAAATGTAGACTTGGAAATACGAGACACAAAAAAATAAAACAAATACACATACGTATACTTTATTTTAAATTATATTTAGACTAACGGAGGAACTCTTAATTTATACTTAATAACAGCAACGATATTAATCTTGGTATTTATAAATTATAACTAAACTCCAGAAGCATACTAAGCGACGTATGTGATAAGTATATTCTACTCGATTTATGTTAAATGCCTTACAAATGTTCGCTAAAAATGTTTTAATTTGTTTATTATTCTACAGAATTGCTCATCTTTCTTTTATTTCACATAAATATACAATTATTTTTTGAAATTAATCACTCTCCACACAAAAATTAGTTGTGACAATTATTTTCAAATTTAACGGATAATATTTTACGAACGCAGCCAGCAACTTTGCCCACACCGGAAGCCAGTTTGGAAGCAGCGGAAGTTGTGCTCTTTTTTTGAGCGTGTGTTGGTGACCCGGAATTTTTGAAGTTTCGTGACATTTGTCAATGCGAATTTCTATGTATCAATACTAGCGCAAAAAAACGTCACAAGCCCATGGTAATATAGCTTGTAGGCAAGTAACGGAAAATCGGCCGGAGTTGGGGGTCTCAGTATTGTCTCTGGTAGGTACATTGGAGACGTTCGAAATTTTGGTTGAGTAAGTCTGACAGCTGACTGACTGGAATCTAGAATCTGGAAAAATCATACATCTAGTCACTAGATGTGTGTATTTTTCAGTTTTTATTGGCCCAGAGTGGCACGTGAATAGCTTTTGCAGTTGACGTTTATGGAGGGGAAGCCGACAAATCTAGTCAAGAAAGAGTCGCAAAAGGGGCCGTTAAAAGAAAAATGTTTCATTTCTGAAGCTACACTGCAAATTTAGAATTTTCGCCTATATTTAACAACCGCAACCTTGTTACGTTTAAAAATTAATTATAAATATGTATTAGCAATTTATTTGTGTATACATGTATAGACTCTAAGCGATAATTGGAATGGTGGCAGAAATCATTCCTATCCTTAAGTGGATTGAAGTCTCAAAGTCACAAAAAACTTGTATGCGATATCTCCAACTCATATAAGTCACCTACTTTTTTTTTTAATGAAACAGCTGTTTGACGCAATATAAATTTGAGCCACAATTAAACAGGCTGATAAAAAAAATAACCGCGCAAGATAATTTTCGTCTAAATCTATTACCATGACTGCTCTATATTAACCCTATGGCTAAAAATATTGTGGGAAACCAAGCGTGCTAATGCTGTAGCTGTATTGCAAACTAGTCTATAAGCAGAATTATCATTGATAAAAGAAGTGTGGAGAAGTGCAAAGTTTTTCTGTTCCAATCATCAAGAAAATAAAAGTCTTACCTTCAAAATATCTGCTTATTGATGCAGGTCCAAAACAAAACGGCGAGCCACACACATACAAGATGTATGTAGTATCACACTACAATGAGGAAATAAAATAAGTGTCGGACAGCCAGAAATTAAACATAGCCATTTTGAATATAAATTAGACCACATTCGCGGTAAATCATTAATACATTTTTAATCTTTCAAGTAACAACATCTCGAGTGGAGCTGAGATTATCCAACTATCAATTTCATCTAAAAATGTTCAAAACTGTAAGTTTGCGGAATAACTTTACAGAATTTGAGGATTAACAATAAATTTTCTGGGAATTCGACCCCATAAAAGGGTCTTAGTCATAGGACTAATGTGGATACGCGAATCTCCTTATATTATGACTTGTTTCGTTCGCAAATAACTTATTATATACTTATTAACTGTAATTTGTTTCCATTTCAGTTTGTGATCGCCGCAGTTCTTGCCGGTAGCTACGTTGCTGCCAACCCGACTGATGCTCATGCTCAGATTCACAGTTCTTCGAATGAGCAACATCCCGATGGCAGCTACAGCTACAAATTCGATACTACAAATGGTATTGCCGTGCATGAATCAGGAATTGGAGGACACTATGCCAAAGGATCGTTCCAATACTACTCGCCGGAAGGAGAACTGATTAAATTAAGTTATACCGCCGATGAAAACGGATTCCATCCCTATGGTGCTCATTTACCAACTCCACCAACAGTACCCGAACACAACTTGCACTCTTTGCAGTACACTAGCAGCCATCCACATCATGATGAACAACTTCAATATAATAATTATCAACAGCATCACTATCAAAATGTGTACCACGGCAAATATTAGACAATATTATGACAATATTTTACAAAAGTTTATATTTAAAAGTATTGTTGGTTAAGGTTGCACAGTTTGGAATTTCGCTTTCAGTATTAAATGAGTTATTTGAAAATTGAATTAGTTGCCTCAACAGCTAGATCGCAGTAGTATAAACAATAAAGACAAACTTGTTCCAGACTATCAATAATTGGAAGATTATTAGTTTTTACTTGAAAAAAGTGTGAAACACACAATCAGCACAAATTGATGGAGGTTTAATCTTTATTTACACTTTCTACTACTTTCGCTACTTTCTCCCTACTTTTCTCGCAGGTTTTGTATGGAATTGACAGTTCGCTAGCAGTCTATATAAATAGAAAATCAATGACCTGCGCATTGTCTAATTGCATTTAATAAGTTCTTATATGAATTGTAAAAAAAAAAACAAACGAAAAAATTACTGTTACTCCGCTGAAATTGCCTGAAAATTTCAAAATTAATTGGAATAGGTACTATTCGCGATTATTCAAAGTTCCCTACAAGTGTTACTGGTGACACCTAGTTGTGAACCGACTACTAAGTATGGACTAATATTGCCTCCTCATGCCATATCTGCAATACACCAAGTTTTAATGACAATTTCAAATTTCTCAAACAACGTCAAAACAAAAGTCAAAAGTTGAAGGAATGCGGACAGCATTACTAATCTTCTGCACAAAGTACATTTTGCTTAACATTTTTCCGTTGATAAGTAGTTTTGTGTTAAATAAAATTCGTGCAACTCTTTATAATTAATTGAAAAGCTAAATAATTTTGATCTAGTGAGTGGCTGTAACATAGTGTGAACTCGAATCTATCTCTGATTTGCGCTCAATTCATCCATAAACGGCGGCGACATTAGATCCACCTCCATTCATCACAATCCGAAAAGCAGATAAAAAAACACAGGTCAGCATTTTGTTCTTTTTTATAAATTTAATCACGGTCTATACTCGGTGTTCATCATTGGACGCCAAAAAATAATGGATTTAGTGATTTATTTTCTTTATTTAGTTGGATCTGGTTAGGGCAACGGGGAAAAGTTGTGTAGGTACCCCCTACCTGTGCGTTACCATCATTGCCACCAGCAGCATAAGCATTTCTCAATTTTTTTTTCCATGTATTTATTTAAGTCTTATCTTTGATTATTATCTCGGGCAGGTTGGTTGTTTGATAGTCGAGACGACCAAACGACGATGGAACAGTCTCAAATCTATGCAAACGTACGTGTGAACTCGAGTCACTCGTCACCTTGTGCTTGTGTTGCCTTGTATTTAGTTAGTTAACTTATCAATATGTAAATTGTTGTTTTTTTTTTTGTTCGTCAAAAAAATATATTGTAGGTACTCGTTTTTTTTGTTTGTGGAAAACGGGAGTACGTCTCACAGTTTTTGCGTCGTAAATGGTTTTATTTTTTTGTATACGAGTATCGAGTATGTGTCACAATCGAACCAATAATTTGCATAAAACTCTTTCGAAGTTGGACAAATGAATGTTTAAACGAAAATAATACGTGAATCGATATGTCATGGCATTTGAGAAATTCTTGATGCCTACAAAAAAAAGAAAGAACGCACACCATTTCATTCGAAAACTTTGTTTGCTTTTGTAATCTTAATTTCTTTGATGAATGCACGTGTCTAGATAAGATGCCTGTTTGCGTACTTGCGAATGGATCATACGGAGATTTGTTCATTGTTGCCAAGCCAAATGGAAGTGCATTTAATCAACTACATGACTCATCATTCACCTGTAAGGCACAAGGAGTCATTGTCATATCTACTATTTGCAATCGTCCCCCCTTTCTTCTTTAATAACCACCCCAAATGCCAACACAATGTCTGCTGCAGACAATAGTGACGTAGCATAAATAACGCTTGTTTACAGTGGATCGAGACAGCATGAGTTATAGAAGAACTACCTACAATGACCTTGTTCTTGATGACGCATTGTTGAGAGACTGACAAATGTTGCTCACTCCGAAATTCTAAAACCAACACAACGACCGTCATGGAATCTATTTAAAGTCACATTATCATTCCAAGGTCTACTACAGGTCTTATCAATAAAAACAGAAACTCCATTTTATTTCATTTTATTTATGTTTTATATCTTGTATGGTGTGGAAGGCTTGAATTAAGAGATAAGCTAAACATAACTGACTGCTCTTAAAGTTGTTTCTTTTGAAGATAGAGTTGCCTAAGGTGGGTCAAAGCCTTAAATAACAATTATTGACTTGCGGTTTTGTCCAAGTGCCAAGTATCTCTCGAATTCATACGAAAAAATCGTTGCAGTCAAAAAACTGTCAATTCAGTGAAAGCGAAGTACATCTAGGTTAGCAGTGCTTTTATATATTTGACACAGTACATCTTTGGTAGTATCGGGCTATGAAACGAAATTTTCATATCACTTACTTAATGTTCTACCTGACTTCTAACTTGTCGACCTAATTAAGCGAAGGTCGCAAAGTTTCATTAAAGCTCAGACAGATAGTTGCAATTGGTAAATCTTTTGGAAGCCACCCTGATCTGGGAAACTCAAACGGTCTTTGCTTCCCTTATGAAAAAGTGATTTTAATGCTGTTTTAAAATAGGTTTCGGGGATGAAAGATTTACTACGTAGATACGTGGAACTGTATCAAAATCATTCCATCACTTTTTAGTCTTCCTATATATAATTTTCCCCTGAGAACTGCGTCAAATGGTATATCAAACTAAGCAGGTGCCTTCAATTATTTGTATGTTTCCACTTCTTGTGTCCCAGAGCGAAGCATTACAAGTTTGGAATTCACCATGTAATTTGGTCGATCATTTCATTAGAACATATGAATCTACCATTTCTTCGCATTTTTGAAATGCTTTCGAGGTAAGCGCTTTTGTGTGTGTTCGTATTGGTTGTCGTTTTTCGTAGAAGAGGAGGCACTTCAAGTAGAATTCTTTGAAGTTATAACCTTTATACTCCCTTAAATTTATTGCTGAAATATAAATTTGTGTTTACCTACAATTTTTATCGGGAATGTACATAAATACATTGCAAACATTTTGCTTTTCTAGGTGCGAGTTGTTAATATATAAATGGTGCATTGTTTTTCAAAATGCTATTCTTGCGTGTAACAATTGAGAAGGACATTAAATATTGATTGATATACCTGGGTTTGGGTTTGGGTTTACCTTATTGTGCCATAAACCTTACCTGCTGTTGATACCTACATGCTCGAAATATTAGAGAAATGATTTATTACTGTCATACAAATTCTCATCAAAAAAAAAGCCGAATCTATGAGAATGGACATCATATTTGCCTGCCGATTTTATAAACTTTTTGTTTGCTGAGACTTAATACCTACGTCTTATGAACATTAAATTCTGCTTCATTATAATTGCTAAAAGACCGTCTTCGGTATGCAATTAGTTTCAATTATTTGCCCAAAGAAAATATGGGGTAGCCAACGTGATTCCTTAATTATTGTCTAGACGTACCTCCGTACCACCAACGATGGACGGGATCTTGTTTTCATCCATGGCGTCATTCAAGTTGTAAGATCCTCAACCGTAGCCACGATGGCAGATTTTTCTGGAATTATTGTCTTTCCATTTGGATTTTCAGATTTTGCTCTCAGATTTCAGTTTTCTCGTGCCCATTGGAACATAAAACGAGATTGTTCTTTATTTGCTCTTGTGGGGTGCGTGTTTTAAAAGTCAGCTGTTCTTAAATTGTAATTTGTATTTATAAAAATTTATTCAATTTATGTTAATATCCATTGCAGCGGCCAAATGTTATTTTTCTCTTTTTTCACAGACTTGTCGTCTTTAAAATCGTATAATAACACAATTCAAAGTTTGACAAATGACAAATGTTTCGGTGTTTGTGTAATTAGGTGTGAATCTCGCACAGAATTCGCTAATGTCGTTTTCCATTGGGACAAAAATTCAATTTATTTTTTTTTATCTAAATTACTTTTCAGTGGGGCATTGGCTTAGTGGTTAGTGTGTTGGACTACTGAGCGAGGAGTCCCAGGTTCGAATCCCGCAAAAACCCTAATTCCAACTAAGGGAAAAACCACTGCGACACCTCTCGCGAGTGTCTTAACTGTCTTGAAAGAGCTTTTCAATTAGCCGTTCGGAATCGGCATAAAATTGTAGATCCCTTCCATTCGTCCCAAAAATGAAAAAACTCCACATAATGAATGGTTGTGAGAAGCTAGGCCTTGGGTTCCTTCGGACCTGTCGCGCCAACTATATATTAATTTTTATTATCACTTTTCATGTCCCATTGGGCAAAAAAAATCAATATTTTTTTCGATTTGGATCCCTTTGCAGATCTCGATATTTTTTCAGACTTACACATACTGCCACAATAGCCCTTTTTTATTATCAGCTATGATCCATATAGATCATCGAAATACATGCACTTATGTGGTATTCGTTTGGGCTTTTTCAGATTTGCCCTCAAATTTCAGATTTCGTGTGCCTAATCTAACATAAAAACGCTCTTGCTCTTTTTTTGTGTTGATATTCGTGCGACTTGAATATGTGTAGTCTTCGACACTTTTCTATGCGCTTTCGATTCACTGGTTAAATTTTGTATTAAAACATTCGAAATTTCCGTCCCGATTGATTTCTAAATGTTTGCACACAAATAATTTACGAAAATAGATTCACCCGATGCAATGTCTTTCTTTGCTGTAGAAAAAATTCACGCAAATGTAAACAAACTCCACCAAATGTCAAACTCAAATGCACTTGTATTGGTAAATCTGAAGCAAATCTGAGAAAATATCTATATTCGCAAAAGTGCTCTGAAATCTGAAAAAGATTGCTTTTTTTTGTACCAAACGAACATAAAAATTGCTCTGAGGGCAAAAAATGCTCTGAGAGCGCCCAAACGAATACCACATAAAACAACAGCACATGATCCTGCTATTCATCGAGATCACGAAACATGATCTGAAAATTTATTGTACTAGGTGGCTTGTTTCATTTTTCAATGTTGGTGTGCCTATAAACGATAGCTAAGCCGCACAGTCACGTTGCCAGACTAAAACATTCAACACCCTTCATAACACAAAAAATCAAAAAGCATTTTTTTCCACATCGAATAAATTTCCCGCCTTCGAGATGATTTTGCTTTTTCATTCCATAAAAGTATGTCCAGACCAGCGAAATATTTAAAAAAAAATGTTTTTAACTTGATTTTGTTCTTCTGGAATTTCGTGCCTAAGCCGCTGTCATTTACTTTGTCTAAGAATTCCAATCTGAGCGAACCAGAGGTGCAAACTGCATTAAGATTTCCATTACATTTCGAACTGATTGTAGGTAAACTCATTTCCTTTTAGAAACAAAACACACCATAATATTACGGAAGTCGTGTTGTTGTTTTCGAGCCTCTGGTCGTGAATTTCCGACAGTAAAAAGTATTTCATAAACGTTTAGTAAATACTTAATCGGCGTTTACACCGGCAAAAACAGAAATGTTTGACAAATGTTTATGAAATGTTTCTGAAGCAAATCGAGAACATTTCATAAATTTCTAAAAAAAATCCTTCGCTCGCATGAATACACTGAAATACCGAAATACAGCAGAAAAATATTGTTTATTTGTTGCATTTTTGAACATAGAATTTTAAATTACTTTTTAAAAAACAATATCCAAAAATAAAAATTATTAATTTGATTCATATGGTAACACCCCCGACCAGCAAATGAAATCTCATGTCAATTGACATCATATTGTGACGTCACGTTGTACAGAATGTTTGCAATTTGGCTGGTGGCAATATGAAGTTTGTAATGCTCATACATTATCCGTCGTGTTTTGAAAGCAAGTGTTGCCACAACTCCAAAATGAAATTTTTCTATGATCCGTATTGTTTTATTTTCGTGATCTGATTCGGATCAGATAAACAGTACGTTTTAGTACTTCAGCCAAACAAGGAGTTACTACAGCTTTTGGATTTATTTCAGCAAATTTTAGTTTGTTTCATCAAGATCATGTCTCTAGTTTATAGCAGATCCGAAATATGATTTTTGTTTGATTCTGTGCGTACGAGAGACTAATATCATGCAAATCTTGCCATTCCTATCCTTTGTGGTAGAGATCTATTTCTTGTTGTTAACCAGTCAGTCTCGACTTTTGCGCCTCTTTCCAAATCTTCCAACATAATGGGCCCAATACGTTAAATACGCATTGCCCTTTTCACTTCTACCTGCTGTTGTACTTGTGATACGAAAAATACCAAAGCTAACGCAAGTTGATCTAACTATAAATGTACAGACATTGTTGCTTCTGTTAATAAATAAGAAAAATATAAATTTGTTTATCTCCTTCATGTTAATTCAGAATTCAGACCTAACCGGTTGGTTTAATCCCATTAAATGTATTTTGTTGGCTGTTGGATTGTGTTTTTGTCTCAGTCTAACCGGCGCCAATATTTGTCTTATTGATTACATAAGTGTTAGTTGTTTTATAGCTGCTTCTGCTGGCTTAAACATTGAATTTGACAAAAAATAACAGAGAACCCAGTCTAATTTGGTTATGATTAAATGCGAAATTAAAGAAACAGTCGGCACATTCAGTAGTAGAAACGAATTTATTCCAATAATTCGTTCTTTGACCTTTTGACACCGAAACCGTGCTAACCAATTGGTAATGCTGATTTGGTTTTGCATAAAATGGCCGCTCGTGCTACCACTATTTGTGGCTAAATTGATTTTCCCTTTTTGACGAGTTCAAACAATCGCCCTAGATAAAAAGCTGATAGCGATGGTGATTGCTCACTTAACCAGTTTTAGGCAAAACGTTGATTATCTAGAGCTAGCGCGCACGAGAAGTTCAATTAAGGTCATCAAAGTACAACCAATCAGCATATTGTTTGACATTCGTTAAATCATTGCTACTGTTGTGAGTCTTATGGAATTTACCTAAGCACGTACAAAATCGTTTCTTACGAGTTTGTATATATTAATAGATTTGTTCTGTAAATTATTGCGAGGTTTTTCTATAAACAATCGATTGCGTAAGAGGGTAACCGCCACTTTTTAAGTAACAAAGCGATAAAGTCGAATGCGATGTTTTTGTAAAGAAACATGTTCGTTAGACATTGCAATAAACAATAAATAAACAATACAGCGCGAGGAATAAATTGTTTACTGCGAAGTTTATTTTTCGTATTCACATTGCACTCAATTAACCCACCCATTTCCATCGGCTACTGTAGAGTCAAATGATTGCATTTGAGAGATGCGTCTACCCAAATGCTGTCCATTCAAAGTCCGTTGGGTCTAGTCAACCAAATATCGATCGGACCCAATTCACCAATGGTGTTATCAACAGGCAGGACAGGTTTGTTGATAATCAAATTCGGCTCATCTCAGCACTGAAAATATTGCTTTGCCATCAAGCAGTGTATTTATTTAAGCTCGGAATCGGGCGGCTGCTATGTTGATAATACATTTTTTATTTGCTTCCGGCAATCCTCTGTTTGATCGAACGAATGCGGTTATTTTTATAATCTAAAGCTTATCTTTCAAGTTTGACTTACAATATTTGCAAATAAAAATGCATTATAAAATATAAACCGATGGTCACAGCCAAATGTTTTGAGTAAAAGTCTTATCTTATCGCGTTTTAATTTTGTTTTTAGCTGAGAAGACTATGTATAGAGATGACTTCAAGGTGTTTACACTTCAAGCTCGCACATCATCACTGAGAGTCTGCGCCATCATAGGGTGGATGGTTCGATTTGAAACCGTAGGCGCGCTTAGTGGTTGGTGAGGTTCGATTCGCAGAAAAGTGAAGCCACTAACCTTTTTTCCTACATCTTCTTCCGTGATTGACTTTTGTGGGTTTCCATTGAAAAGTTGCAACTTGGCAAACCAACGGAATAATGACACGTTCTTCTTCAGAATTCAAACAGTCGAACTGACTTCTTTTTATTTTGCGAATGATTGCAACAACTCGAAAGAAGTGCATTACATGTTCAAACCATTTTAGCAAAACATGTGTATGTGATATTTGGTTAGTCTTCTACAAAAGGGACAGCGAAAGTGAAATAAATGAATTTGTGGGACTTAACCAAGAGCTGGCTAAACCTTTATAAAGGGTTTTCCAATAGGGACTTCCGAACTTTGACAGTTGATAGCGACCATATTTTTGAATCTACATCGGACATCTACACATGGGCGGCTGTCATTTATTCAGTCTTTTTTTGCCAAAACACCATGGACGGACATAATGAAAGACCCTTTATATACGCACACCACAAACATCTTCCGTGATCAAGTACTACATGACTGAATTTGTTATCGTTTTGCATGTTAAATCCACAAAATTCGGTGACGAATTGCTCGCGTATGGATGCGGTATTTTGACCCCAGTCTTCAAACCTAATGAGAGGAATCTTCAAGCTGTCCAAAATCTAAACGTTTCCAACCTTCGGTTCTCTTTTATTGTGAATCAATGGTGGAATTTCACGGATCCTATTTTGTTTCTGATAGACTTCTTATGTAACTGCTCCCCCTTCATCGTACCTGCATCTCAATTTCCTTACAAATTTAACCTTCCGTGATCTGTTGAAATAAAAGAAAATCGCAAACACAATTCGCCCACTCTCTTGTTTCTACGCATACAAATCTCTTCACTGGCGTTTTTATTTTCCACTGTATCAGTAAAAGTGAATGTGATTTTTTTTGTATGATTTGGTTTTCATTGGACGCAACACGGCTGTACTTTTGTAATCGCAAGTTTAATTGTGTTTATGGGGCCTTTGGCCGAGCTCGTTTTTCCCCATTAAATTTGTTGTTGTTTGTGCGTTTATGCGGAGCTCCTGACTAAAAGAATTATTTTTAATTATATCCACTAGGAAGCGGGCACTGCTCTGTTTTCTGTTATTCAGTGCATTTCGCAGGTAATCAGATGAGTATCAACTAAAAATAGAATTCTTCATCAAGCTGAAGAAAATTTACACAGTGTCACCTTTATATTTTGTTTCGGTTTCGATTTTTTTCTGTTTTACATTTTTTTTTATTTGTCTGAGTTGTTTCATTGGTCATCAGTTCCAGACATCGTGCAGTAAATGTGTAACAGATGAGAAGTGTTCCACCACACATATGATTCATTAATCTCGTTTTAAACTGCTGGTCACTGAGAAAATCGCTGAGCTTCAATCGCCGAGTAGATCCGAGTGAATCAGTGTTTATCAGAGAAAGAAACTACAGCAAAAGTGAATGAAACGCGGTGAGTTCCTTAGCGTGCCGGAAGCTGTTGTATTGCAGTGACACGACATGGATGAGTTATTTGCTATCCGCTTCTACTGACATCTTCCCTCGGATACTGTGGTATTCCGTCGCAGTGTTCTTGCTACACCCCACTCCCTCCCGCTATGATGCACTTAACATTTTGTTTGTATGTATCTCTGATATAAAGTAAATATTTGTTCCTTGGCTTTGCTGAATAAAGCAAATCTTAGCCAACAGTTGTGGTAGTCGATCAAAGTATTTGTTTAAAGCTGTCCAATTACCTTCTCGCACACTACATTTTTTTTTATCTAAACAGCCGAACAAATTTTGATTTAGATTTTCATGTAATTTCAATTTCAGTCGTTGAAGTTTTGTGAATTTCCCGAGCAATAAAGGCACATTTCCAGAACTATGGGTACAACCCTTTCGGAGCCCATCACGGCAAAGGAATCATCATATTGTCAGAATGAAGAGTATCGCGTCGGTTCCAGCTGTATGCAGGGATGGCGTATCAGTATGGAGGACTCGCATACCCATATTCTGTCGCTGCCTGATGATCCGGGAACGTCGTTCTTTGCAGTTTACGATGGACATGGCGGTGCTTCTGTTGCGCGATATGCGGGGAAGCATTTACACAAATTTATCATAAAAAGACCGGAGTACGAAGAGGATGTGCAACTGGCATTAAAACAGGTAAGATCCAAAGCGAATAATTGCAAATTTGCCGGGTTACAATGAAATTTCTATTTACAGGCTTTCCTCGATATCGATTCGGAGATGCTGTACAACGAGTCTTGTGGCGAACAAATGGCTGGATCCACTGCAGTGGTAGTGTTAATCAAAAACAATCGTTTATACTGTGCAAATGCAGGCGATTCACGTGCTATCGCATGCGTCAATGGCGAAGTGGAGATTCTATCACTGGACCACAAGCCAAACAATGAGGCTGAAACAAAACGCATTTACGAGGGTGGCGGCTGGGTGGAATTCAATCGGGTCAACGGCAACCTGGCATTGTCACGTGCGTTGGGTGACTTTGTATTCAAGAAGAACGAATTGAAAAAACCCGAAGAACAAATTGTCACAGGTGAGCTTGATGTCAATCGTTTTATTGGGATTGAGGTTATAATAATGTTGTTTGTCTCCATGACTTTAATTTATTGCAAACTGCTTGTCGTTCGCTGATAAAAGCTTATCAGGCAGCGTAATGAGAAACTCAAACAAAACCATACCCACTGATGATTTGTGGTGGTGGCGGCTGTGACGAAACAGCAGCGCGATATTATTAGTTATTAGTTCACTGATATATACTACAAGTGGACTGTTCAGTTTATTTATTTTTTATTTTCTTTAATTTCCTGCACCATTTTCCACTGTTATCACAGACGTGTGAGCATATGACTTCTGTCAATTGTTTTGCGCGTCGGTTTGCCAATTGCGTTATCAATGATGGAGTATATAATGAAACCTTCTACCCATTGACCTGTGCAACAAAAAATAAATTTAGTCAAGGTTGTCCGCCATTATGAGACGACGAAGCAAATATCTCTGTTGGGTGTGTAATCCCACGTAAGTATGGAAAATGTGTGAAGTTTTGAGGAAATGATTATGCATAGTAGCTGGGGCTATGCTTCTGGAAAGTGGGATTCCTTTGGTATGTTGTATGCGTTTAGATGTGTAGGAGTCGATGGTAATGTATGTTTTCAAAGCCCAGAGAAACTGCTTGTTAGACTTGTTTTATTTCTGGAATTCCTGTGGATGAAGTTTTGAGTGGGCATTTCTTTTGTTTGCGGGGATAATTGATAAGGGTGGGGTGGTGTGGAAGGATGTTATGTAGGGGTATTCTTAGAGCGCCCTGTGAACATTCTGTGTCTGCTCCAAACATTATTGTTAATTGTTATCGTTATTGGCATTTATTTTTGCTACCCTATTTGTGGACGAAAAGAGACCAGAAAATTTTGGTCTGATTCGAATGTATCTTGAAATCTAAATGCTATTTCTGTCATTTTACGCTGGAGCCGATGCCGTCATTGCACATCGGACTGGGAGACATGTGGTCTGGACGGTGCAACTATTAAGGGTGAATTTGTTTCTCATTATTCAATATTAATTGGAAATTTCTAGCTGACAAACGTTATACCGGTCACCTAAAGAAAGGTTTTTACGTGACTTTCTGACTTAGAATCAAAGACTATGTAGGCTACAGAATTCGTCCTTCACTTGTTTGCAATCGTTCGCATCTCTATCACCTTTTAAAAGGGTAAATGTTTTAGATCTGTAGAGCCATAAATTGAACACTTCTTTCCGCCTGATAGCAAGACGTTTGTCGCTCATCGTTTTTATAAGTTTCTGTGTTTATTGTGGCTCTCTAGTACGATTGTCATTGCTTTTTTTGCGTTAGCCGCGATTGATTGGAATAGGCGATGTCTATTGATCGCTTTCTCGCAGTACTTCAGTGTTGAGGTTGGGGTTGATATCCGCATTCGTGGTGATCCGTTTCAATGAGAGCTATTTGAAAGGTATCAACATCTAGAATATTGGATTGCCTAGGCGTTGAAATATAGAATAGAATATCCCTTCAAAATTGGAAATCTGTCTCTTTTTTATAGCAACAAGGATAAACAGCATATGTCATTTTTAGCCACTTTTCAGAAGCGCAGGTTGATCTTCAGATGTGGGAAGACGACTTATGCGTCTGTTTCCTAATCCATAACACAGCAACCGTAAGCGATATTTGAATGACAAAAATATGACATATAAAACAGTATACTGGGCATCCGATCATAACCTTGACTCAATTTTGACATTAAGTAGACTCATGCTGTTTTATCTTTTTGCCACAGAATTTATTGATATTAATTATAATTTCTTTCTATTACAGCATACCCCGACGTGGAAGTCCGAGACATTACCGATGATTATGAATTCCTAGTGCTTGCCTGTGATGGAATCTGGGACGTTATGACCAATCAGGAAGTTATCGATTTTTGTCGCAGTCGTATTGGCAGCGGCATGCATCCCGAAGAGATTTGCGAAGAACTGATGAATCATTGCCTGGCTCCCGATTGTCAAATGGGCGGACTGGGCGGCGATAATATGACCGTTGTACTCGTCTGTTTCCTACACAAGAACTCCTACGATCAATTAGTAAAACGCTGCGCATCCAGCACAGTAACTTCCAATAATACCAATAATACCAATAATACCAATAATACCAACGATACCACAACCAATAGGTGGGAATTAAAAAAGATCCCCGTTTAGTGAATAATATTCAACATTCTCCATACTCTATTTTATATGCATATGTATATGTATATAACACACACACACACACGCATATATATACATCTTACGTTACTTAATGATTGTGTTCGTTTAACCATTTATTTTCTACATAAAATGACTTGAAATGTTTACGTGGCCCATTTGCTTTTGCTATTCATCAAATCGGTGTCATAAGTAAAAATTGATCATGTGAATTAAGGTGAAATTTTATTATTTTCTATATATTTTTGTTTGTTGAGATTATTGATCTGATCTAACTAAGTCAGAAATTATACGTTACTGACCTGGGGATGGCGATAGGCGCGCTATGGTGCCTGGTCTTTTGTGACGATCTCACAACCCCACTCAACCTAACTATTTTACTCTCCCTCTTTCCCCACAATCACGACATCCTTAAGTGGTGACCGTATAAATACTTACTTAGTACCAAATTCAATAGCTGTTTTGTCGCATTGCATGATATTATGCAATTTATTTCAGTTACAGCGGGTGCATAATGCGATTATTTCTATGACATAAAGCATACATTCGACAGTCACTGCCACAAACTACTAATGAAGACCGCCAGCTG
This sequence comes from Cheilosia grossa, assembly GCA_963082955.1. Lineage (NCBI taxonomy): Eukaryota > Metazoa > Arthropoda > Insecta > Diptera > Syrphidae > Cheilosia > Cheilosia grossa. The sequence goes on from OY720146.1 coordinate 15,333,134, forward strand.
ATAGCAAGAATGAAGTAACTCCCTGCAGAGTCGCATAATGTGAAAGTATGGTTAATCATTCCACGTATCCACCTAGTAACTTTGACTGTTTGTAGTGAATACTACGCGGCCATTTCTTAAACGAATACAGATTCATTATTAGAAAAGTAGAAAAGTAGTCGCTGTGTATGTGCAACATCGATTTTCTCTGAAAAATATGCAAAACTTCCATCTTTCAGCAAATATGGGCCCCGAAAAAATTATATTTCCCTGACAGAATTTCTTTTTTATTATTGTTCGACTTATCAATCATTAGAATCAACAGACGATCGATCCGTTCAATGGTTCGCCTTTGAATAGATTGATCCTCTACTTTCCAGCTAAACACACATATACACATAGGTATATGTTTTCTTTTCTAAATTAGAAATTTTGTACATACAAAAGATAATTAAAACAAAAATATTAATAAATGGAAATGAAAAACATAAAAAGTAAATATAATACGATTCAAGGGGACAAGCGCCACACGTACTTGGCTATGAAAGAAAACATTAACCTAAAAAAAATATATATATATGCAAAAACCAATAACCTTTGGAAGTAATGTTAAAACTAAAAGAAAAGAAAAATACAATTCCAAATCCTAAGACTTGATAATTATGTTTGCTTCCCAAATCCTTCAACTCTGGCCCCACAAAAAAGAACAAACATAAGGAAAGAACATACAAATTCTTTTGAAACAAATGTGCCTATTATTTTGATTTTGCATCATATAACAATATCGTAATACGTATAAACAGTTTAAACTTAACAGGTGTATTTCCGTTCTGTGTCCAATCTTTTATTATTTTTTTTTATTTTATAATAATTTTTATTTTATTTTCTATTAATTCCTCATACTTTTGTAGATAAATTAAATGTGTAAATTGATTAAACGCAGAACCTCAGACCTAAGAAACTTATAATAAACAAAAATAAAAATGTAGATTAATACAGAGAATGCTGGTGTTTTATTTTTAATTGAAATCATTACAGATTTGTACTAAAGTGGGTGTCCTTAAATGAGTGCATGAAGTACAAACAAGGGAAACAAATTGTCATGTTGGATGTAAAAGCCTGTGTTTCATTCACAACTTGGTGACTAAGGACTTATCAATATCCAATAAAAGACAACCAAATGGTTAAAACTCTAGCGTATATGTTTAGCTGACAATTTGTGTCCTTTAAACTCGATATAAAATAAATATGTTCCAGCACAAATTTTGAAATTTCTCTCAAAAGAAAATTTAGAAGAACTATCAAAAGGTTGGAGTTCTTCGATAAAATGCGGAAAAATCACTCATGGTTTAAAATATGTGTATATTAATTTTGGGGTGAAACAAAACATTAAAAGAAACAATCGACCTGTTTTGTTTCTTTTGCTCTAGAGTCTAAACGGGCTTTTTTCATTGAAGATCCGACAGAATTGACACTCTTCAATGAAATTCGTTGGAGAACTTTTGCAATAGAGGTAGACACCATGTGAGAATTGGTTTTTTGTTGATATTTGTGTTTTAATAAGCCAAATCAATTTATTTCAATTAAATGTTTAAACTCGCATAGTTGCAAATTTTCGGATCACATAGCGCAAAATTTGTTTCCAACAACACAACAAACATTTCAATCTGACTTTTTGCTAGTGTGTGTTGGTGAGTTCAGGGCAATTATTTAAAAATATCCCGGACTGTTCTGTCGTGTTTAGAATGGACCTGGAAGTGACCGTTTTTGAAAGAAAGGGCAATTTTGGTCTTCAATCGAAAACGCAGCAAGTCAATCCGAAATTGGTCAAACTTATATCATTTTCCATTGGGCAAAAAGAAGCGTTCGGGAGTGTCCGGAATCGAAAAAATCACTTCTGAAACCGTTCCTTTGGCACAAAAAATACTCTTCCGGTGATTCTGAGGAGAGAATTTCGCTTCTCGATTTGAAGTCAGAATCTACTCAAGGAGCACTCAGACAAGTGTAGTTTATGTATTTTATACAAGTCAGATGACAGCTGCCGTAGATTATTTCTTGGCATTTCACCAATACTTTTGTTGTTTCAATCAGAAGCAATTTTCTTGTTCCATTGGATTACAGAATAGGTGATTTTTTTTTTAATTCAGAGCTGAGCACTGAACTGAGTGCGAGCATTAAGAGCGCGCTCTGAACCGAGCGAAAAAAAAAAACAGGAAAAACAAAGAAACACCAGAATGCTCCGAGTACGCTCGGTTCAGAGCGCGCTCATAATGCTCGAGCTCAGCTTTGAACTAAAACAGAAAAACGCTCAATGAGTGGATCCCCGAGTGAAGCCAATGGAAAAAACACATCAAATTACTTATTCAACCCCAGTAGGTACTATTAGGTTTGTTTGACGTGCCTAGCACTAGTGCCCACTAGCTGATTTCCACACCTGTTAAAAACCCTGCACAAACCTGAAAACTCGGCTACTATATCGAACGCAAAACATGTTGCCCTGAAGTCTGTCAGTATTTGATATTGAAAAATATTTATCTTTTGGTGAACAAAGTGTGGAGATATAAAACTATTTTTTGTTTATTGTTAAAAATGAGTGCACTCAATTCTTTTGAATGCCAAATTTATTTGTATTTATCTTTATCGCTATAAACAAGTGAATGACAGCAAGCAAAATGACAGCGCAACTCAGCACTGTACTCTTGCCCCGACAAATTAACTGGGGTCAGTTCAGGGCACAACTAGGGCGCCCTAGAAGTCATGTCAAACCCAGGTTTTCAGTACCAGGGCGAGCTCAGTGCTATATCGAACACATTAGGGCCCACGTCAAACAAACCTATTGCTAGCTATCTTCCTTCAGTAGGTTAGGTTAGCGTTAGGTTAGTGGGCTGGCGAAGAATATACCGCGTCACACTCAGGCCAATATTGACCAATGGTGATACCCGTAAACTGCCTTCACTATGGCACAATTTGATCTGCGGCCCATAGAAATCGAATGAAGAAATAAAATTTTACAAACTACATTTGATGATATGGCTTTGGTGATGTTCTTGCTGCTTTTGGTATGCTACATAGCCGAGCAAGTATGCCGAAATTTGGTATATGACTCTATATAGCTTTTCCTTATACACGCTAGGGAAGCCTAAGTCGAGTTTGTAAAGAGATGGCTTTCGTATCTTTTTGGGATAAATGCATTGTCAGCTTGTCTGGTTAAAAGTTCCAGAGCTCTACGCCCTTTTAATGGATATCTTTGTTTCGATTGAAGCGATCTTCTAAATCTAGACCACAGAACTAAATTTACCACTGTTTGGAAAGGCTTTGCCGATACCGAGCCGGAAATACCCGTCTTTATTGGCCTAATTGTCTCAATATAATGTGTTAAATAAAAAATTCGACCTGACTCAGATGTCAGTAGAATCGCCTTGGTCAGAACACTTTTGCGTTGCAGAGCAATGAGAAGCGTCTAATTATTCAGCACCAACTTATCAACTCTCGCTTCGGAGGGGGAAATCCCATTCAATTGTTAATTTCAGTTTAGTTCTGCTGTTGGATGTTTGCCCAACCGCAAGCAAAATCTTCTTCTAGCATGTTGTCTCTCTGAAGTAGAGTTGCAGATTTCACGAGTGGGAGCATCGTTCATTCTTTATATATCCTTAAACCTTATAATTGCACTATTGTTTTTCTTAAATTTAGTGTTAACCCTGCAATCCCCGCTTAGCAGTAGAGCACACTTACAACTGAACCTATCATTATTGCCTTCGACTTCGAAACCCTGCGAATGAAAACAATCAACCTGTCTTCTTGAAATAAAACAATTCTCATTTTTTCTTTTCTCCTTTAGTTTTCTTAATATCAATATTTTATTCTCGTCATTTGACCATCCCTTTATTTTTCCTGGCCCTAGTTTTCTTCATTCATACCAAACCAAAAAAAAAAAAAGAAGAAAAAAAATATATTAATCAAGTATTTGTTAACAAAATTGGACAAATGGAAACCTAGAGTAATGCGTTTTTGTTTTATAATTATTTTTGTTGCTTTGCTAACAGCTTTCTTATAAATATTTCTTGTGAAATATTACATATATATTACAATCCATTTATTTATATTTTTTGTATGACGTAGGTATGTAACCACGCAATGACATTAACGTACACATATAAATGTATAACACTTCTTATTTAGTTTAATGTTTTTTTTTTTTTTTCACGAATTACATGGTTAATTAGTTGTCCTTAGCGTCTAGATTTCAGAAGTACATACATACATTGTATTTTTAGTACATTTCATATTTCCTTAGTGTCTATTAGTAATAAGAATATAATTATTATAACTTCCGTTTTGTATTTCCTTTCTATACAATATTCTATATTGGTTTTGTTTCCATATTTATTCTCTTTTTTAAAAAAAATATGTCTTAAAACTATTTATTTAATTTGTTTTCTCGGTTTTATTCTTACATTGTAATACATACACTTTAAGTGCATTTTATTTTGTTTATATTTTTTCATATCTACAACAAAAAATTGTTTATTGTTTTTAATATTGGTTTTTATTTGTAATACCCTATGCCTAAATGTACATGTATATCTTTTTAAAAAATAAATTATGTAACTTTACAAACGCTGCTGGTAAGTTTCCGTATGCTTTGCCAATGAAAATAAAATACATACATAATATTCCTTGTAAAATATTTAAGTAAAACCTAGAAATTTATATCCTGTAATTTGTTTTTTGGTTTTTAATCGTGTGTAGGTAAATGTTTTACTTTTTTTTCAATATTAAATCACTAATTTAAAAGCACTTGTCGAAGATATACAATAAAAATTGTTTTCAATTTAATATAATATACATTATTCTTTTGTTTTCGATAACCATAACATTTAAAAAGAAAAGCGAAACGCTGATGGTTTCTTTTGTTAAAAAAAAAATAATTTTTGGAAGAAAAAAACTATAAGATCATGATCAGAGTGGTTTGGTAATTTATAAACATTTGCGAACGAGCAAAGCTTGTGGTTCGTATTCTACGTTAAGTCTTACTCTATATAAAAGTTTGTATATTACATTTTTGATTCTTTTACATAAATATTATATATGCTACATATATGTAAGTTCACATATAAAGATACATCTATACAAATGTCTTTGAAGTTCAAACAGAATAAGATTTTACACCCAGAATTTGTATTAATTTGCTTATTGTTTGTCTTATCTATTTATATAAAATACTAATATGTTATATAACTCTAGCTGATATCTATACATTTATTTTTTTGTTTTAATGTCATATATATTCGTTAAGTATGGTTGTTGAAGTATATAAGAAAACAATTGCTAAAGGGTTAAAAAAAACATAACCAAAAATATAAATTTTCAAAAAACCCAAAAAAACAAAAACAAAAATATAAAACAGTTTTTGTGCCATATCTTGTTGCATTGACGAATGTTTTCAATGTTATTGATCCAACAAATTTCAGTTTCATAAACATATGTATTATCACTGTTTGCGTGACAACAACAATGAGGTAGCACTAGACAGCAATGTATTAGGGAATATTCGTTAGTTGAGCTGGTTTGGAGAAAGTTTATTTCCGTTCTGAATAATATTTATATGATACTGAACTGAAGTTGATCGAGAATGTTGGGGTTTTATAATACTTGTATCACCAACGAAAAGAGCATTTCCAACCTTAAGAATTTATATAAAAAATAGCAGCTTCGCTCAAGTTTCTTGTTATTATCCATCGGATTCCGATTTATTGTGTACTACCTTCTCCTCTTTGACTTATTTAAAACTCTAGTCACCTTAACTAGACTTGTCCCCTGCACGTAAAAACTACATTGGTCAGTATCAGTAGCATCACTTTTATACGTCATCCATTAAATCAAAGTGGCAACTCGAAGTACTCAGGAAAATCTTGACTAGTTTTGTCAACAAAAATGTTCACTTGATCAACCTAGGCGCATAAAAAATCATACATGTGATGGCCTGCTACCAGGCTTAGTAAATTAGAGTTTTGAATCACTCCAATAAAAGAAACACATTCAGTTTGCTTCAGAAATTCACTTTTCTTTTTGTATTTTCTTTGTATTCACGCCAAGTTTTATTGCTTCAATTTTATCTATCTGTGTAGATTGAACATTCGTGATACGTTATTAATTTGTATTCCCATAAGATTCACTTTCAACAACTTTTGACACAAATATTTATATGGTATTTTCGTTTGATGACAAAATACTTTCGAGTCTAGAAAACATTGCAGTTCGCCTGATTTTGAGCTTTGAAACAAAAGACTTTCACTAAACTCACGAACCGCAAAGCTGCGAGTTTACCATCGGGTACATTCTAAAACCGATTTATCTGAAGTCGACTAGATTGGTCGGTAACGCTACTTTTCCTACGTCAGCCACATATACGATACCAACCGTCAACTTATGCGGTATTCGATTTGGCTTCTTCATATTCGCTCTCAGTTTTCAGATTTCGTGTGTCTAATCGAATATGAGAACGTCAGTTGCTCTTTTTTGTGTTGGTATTCGTGCGATTGGAATATGTGTATCCTTCGATACTTTCGATACTGGTTAAATTTTATATTAAAACATTCGAAAATTTCCGTCCACATTTTTTAATATTTACACATAAATATTTCTTTGCATTAGAAAAAATTCACGAAAACGTAAACAAACTCGACCAGTTGTCAAACTCAAACGCACTTGGATTGGTAAATCTGAAGCAACAGAGAACAAAATCCACTAAAAGTGCTCTGAAATGATAGAAAGATTGTTTTCTTCATATCAATAGAACATAAAAGGTGAACTAGAGAAAAAAAAAAGTGTTCTGAGAGTTCCCAATCGAAAGCCACATAAGGCTACTCCTCCTAGACGTCAACTGAAAAAAAAGTTCACGTAATCGATCTGGACCAATCAAAACTGAGACACATCCAGTGTAAAACAGCTGTCAGATTTACAAAAGTAGATACTTGAACGCCCCCCCATTGGCTTTCTTAATCTTACGGCACGAGCTACCCTCTTCTTGAACGAGTATTAATTAAATGACGGATTTGTTTTTGTGTCGCATGTAAAATTCATATAATTCAGAAACGTATTGCTCCCTCCCATTGTTGTTTGCGACTCATGTGACCTGTGCTTTTAAAATAGTTATTCAGATCTATCCCTTTTTTAGATGTGTTCACTCCCATCTTTAAATATATGTTTCAAAAAAGTTACTAAAACTGGTTTATACCAACCACATTTGTCTGTTTCTTGTTTCGACGGGCATAGAATACGGTATGTCTAAACTCTAAAATCGCATATACTGGAAATAATAATAAATTTTTTTCAAAAACTTACTTGTTTGCACTTTTCTATTTGTGTTCACATAAAATCGATTTAAGCTCGAAAGTTGTGCACGCAACATTTGCTTTAACAATTTCTTTATTCCTCGTTTCCTTTTCCAAAAACAAATAATAGGCAAAATATTCAATCAAACTTAAGAACAAAATCTGAAAAAGAAAGAATTTTGTTTGGCAAAATAAAAAGGACAAATTGTGTTTTTTTTTGTTGTGTGTTGTTTTTGCGGTTTTTTTGTTTTTTTTATTTGTTTTTTTTTTTTTTACTGTTGTTTATAACTAATTATTATATAATATTAATATTGTTCTTCACCAAAAATATGACTTCAAAAATTATACATATGTATTTATATTTATAGATTCCTTCCATATTTATATAATGTTTATATATATTATAGTTTGCAAGAGAACAAAAATTATAAACTAAGAACGTGAATCGCAGTAATCATAATTAATAATAAATCGTTACTATAATAATAATAATAATCATCGATGATAGAGTATATATTTATGTTAAGGGTAATTCAATTTTTGTTTGTTTGTTTTGCCTATGAACTTGCTTAAAGCAAGTAGTTTTGTTTTTATTTCTTGTTGTGTTTGTTTTTTATCAAATGTTTTTTTTTTCTTATTTTTCGTAATATTTCCAAATCTAGTTTTGCTCTTCTGTTTATCTGTGTGCGTTTTACAACTTAATTCTATGTGATTTTGTTTTTATTTGATTAAATTTTCCTTATCATTTGTGTTGGTTGTTAAAACAAGAAATAAAAATAAACACGTTTAGAGAAACACAATAAATTAATAAGAACAGAAAAATAAAAATAAAAATTATGTTCTACATATGCGGGAGTAGATGGAAAATATTATAAACATAAACAATTCTTAAAAAGAATTAACATAAACAAATAATATAAAGAACTAAACACAGGAAGTTAATGTTCCTCCTAATTACACTTTTTTTCTATACACATTTTGAGATATTAGCAGTTTTTTTCCGGTTTTTTAGATTGTAATAGGTAACTTTACACTTTTTTGCATTTCTTTCTTTCGTTATCATCATTTGAATTCATATATTGTTTCAATTTGATTGTTAACGTTAAGATTACTACAACTTTTGTATATCCAAGTTTTGATATACTCAATTAGGGAGTTAGAAATTACAGTTCGTATTTTAACACCAAAAACTATAATCAAAACGCATACAACAAAATAGAGATGAAACACTTGACATGGAAAAGAAACAAAACAAAAAATAATTGTGAGTTTTAAAAAATAAATTTAATATTAGAGGCACTTTTACTTTTAGCATTAAAAATTGTTTAATTCTTCACAATCTTCCATTAATTAATTTGTTTTGCTTAAAACAAATGTTTGTTTAGAATTACATCGTCTATATTAGGATTTGCATAATATTTTTATATGTATATATTTTTTTTTGCATTTTAAGTTTTTTTTTATATCTTTAGTGTCTTAAAGCAAACCATTGTTTTATATGTACATGTCTTAGAAATGGTGTATTTTCTTATTCATATTATACTGCGCGACATAATCTAGTCATTTTTGTGGTGAATGTGTGTGGTGTTACCGGGCGAGATGCAGTATTGTGATGAAGATGTGATTTAGTTTGCATTTTATCTATATGACTAAGTGAAAGGGTGGATATATACAGAATAATTTTTGGTCAATAATACAGTTGTATGAATGGCTAATGGCGTACAGGGGATAATTGCTTTTATTTACATATTCATTAAAGCAATGATCGAAATGTCGAATTAAGAAGCACAGTGCATATTTTTTTTAAAGTTAGTCTAGCGCCTTAGTTCAAGCGTTCTTGCGGAGTTGCATAAATACAGAGTTTGTTGCTATAAGCACCTAAAATCCGAATGACGGTAGGATTCGTCTACAAAACCGTAAATCGAATTCGACGTGTAGGTTTGTGTTACAGAATTGTCTTTCGCATGCAAAGAATCACTTGCAGATGAGTACATAGTTGAAGTTTTGCGGTGTTATGCGTAGATGAGTAGTCTCCTCAAACGCATTTAAAACTATGCTAAATATTTATACCTAGGTCACCGTTTTAGGGTGGTAATTGCATATTACTGTGTCTGCCTTTATGTCGTTCGGCTAATGTGCATTGTGAATGATACTTTTTGTTACATTAATTATACTTTATTATATAGAAAGACATGTCTGTCACCCACTACATACACAGCAACACAACCTACCTACAAATGTAAATTTCATTTAGGTGTTTTAGAAACTAGATAGAATGATGCTGTTGCCGCTATACAAGTCGTTGTGTATTTAATAACTTCAAAAAGTTTCTCTTAAAATTGTTTACGCACTCAGTTGGTATTCGCAATATAAACTATTTTTTTTTTTTTAATTTTCGTGATAGCGGGAATTAAAAAGTTTGGACCGACAAGGCTTTCAAAATGGGATACATTAAACGTCTGTGGAGTTTAGAGAGATAGCTGAAAATCGGTTATATACTTGCACGACCTTGATCCAAACGTTAAGATAAAAAGGAAGACTGTCATTCAAAGCCGTAGAGACAGTCACTCCTATATCCGCTGTCGTATATTACATTATGTATTCTGTTGTAAAAATTATAGCCAGACTCTTTTTTAAACGTTTATTATAATTTTCTATGGTTCACCGTCACTATAAAAAAGACACTAAGATCGGTAACGAAATAAAATATAATTCGTTTACCACACCACGACAACGGGAATTGGAGTGAATGTTTCAACTTGTTTCGGCGCCAAATTCGCTGCTAAATTGTTGTTTGTCAAATGAATAGCTACGTTCCAAGTGCAGTAACTCCGGAAAGAAATCGAGATCAAGAAAGTAATCTAGATTTCTGTCCAATCGAATACCACATTTACTATGAGCCATTCAATAATGATAGATGTAGATTTGTGTTCGAAGCACGGTTTTGTAAACCTTTTCTCAACATGGTGAAATCCAGACTTGATGATAAATAATACCCTAACTTAAAATACTACAATTAATCGAAGAAATAAAAAGAAAAACCATGAATGAATGATATTGGCTTGATTAAAATAGCATTTCAAGTCATATTTATTGTAAAGAGGCCGCAAATTTCTACCTAAATCTGATCTAGCATAAAACTATAATGAAACGGGTACTAAGAACGCGCATCTCAGATAAATTTGTGGTTATATGAACGTGTATTGATGAAAACTGTCTTTCTCATTCACAACCATAATTCTTCGCGAATGAGTGAAATGAGGTGTTCATTCTTAGTATTATGTTCTTTTACATTTGTTGATCAAATTAAAATTTGCGAGCAACTAAAACTATTTGTGTTCTAAGAACCAGCTGCTGAATTTTCGTTTTTTTTTTTTTTTCTGCTTTTTTAAATAGCGTCTAGTATTGCTTATTAATGGAAAGTGACAAATCGATCAAATATGAATAGTTATGTCTTTTTTTTTTTTTTTTGACGTAATTTCAGTGCGATAAATATAACTTATAACTTAGAAAAAAATTCATTGAACAATATTTACCAAAACGTTGCTGGAACAATTACCCCTTTGTGAAGGAATTTCTGATTTTCCTAAGGGGGTCCATTCCGTTTGTAGCTAAATCATTTCGTTCTTCTCCCAATCAAATTCAAGGAGTCTTTAATAATAATGCATATTATCTATTCTACATGGCTAACATAATTTTCGCTCTTAACTTCTTAATCTTCATCACAAACTGTTGTCACATCTGCACCGCGGCGCAAAAAGTAACCAAAATCGTGATACATCGTGTGTAGTTCGATAAACTAACTCCATGACAGATCACTTATTTATCATTAATGTGTATAGTAACAAATCTATTTTATGTTTATCCATTGATATATTATATGCATTATAAATTGATGATGCTCTAGTGATATACATGTTTGTTCTTAATAAATTTTCATTCGTTATCTAATTTTATATTTCTACATGTCTATGATGAGTATACATTAAAATACAAATATTGTTTATATTACTGTGTGGGTATATCAATTTAATTTAATTTGTATTCCTTTTTCATTCCATTAAATAATTTTAATTATTTACAAGAGATAACCAAACAAAAAATTAACAAAACAAATGAAACAAGAAAAAAATCACTATAAAGTAGGAAACAACAAAAGATAAGGATAAATGAATCCTGCACTGACTGCACGCGCTACAATCGAATTCAGTTATTTGTGTTCTTCCAGTCCGTACTTTCATTTCATTTTATTTCTTGTTTTGCTTTTATTTTTTTATTTTTAAAGGTAAAGTAAAAAATGTTATGGCACTTTTTGTTTTTATTACATGGATTTTTGTTTGCGTGTTAAAAAAGCTGTCACTAAAGATTTAATTAAAAAATGATCCTAATTCGATGTCAATCAAAAAAAGCGTGATCAGCTTTTGACAAAAAAAAAAAACGTGGTTTCCGTTTAAAATTAGAAAAAAAAAAAACATATCCAGTCTAAATGAAACTAAAAGTTCAGAAAGGGAAATACAGAGATCGAAGAGATCAATATCGTTCGAAAGAGATAAATAAATAAATTAAACAAATCATCTGTCAAAGCAAATTGTGAAGTAAATGCTCAATCGAAACTTTGGGCGCAATTGAATTTCTGAATGACTGTTTGAGTTTGTGTTCTTTTGGGACATAGAATTCATAGTTGGTGTGAAGTTATCGTTTTGTTTTCTTGTGTATGCAATGAGGCTATTTTTGAAGCGATAGTTTTCGCGTGCTCTTTTTGTTTAAAAACAAGAAAATCTATAACATTATATAATATATATATATATATATAGTTAAGTATTTCATCATATATATTAGTTAGTTTTGTTTCTTGTTTACTTTACACACTGATTAATTCCTACAGATAATAAATTTACACCTTTAATTAGTATTAACACCTAACTACCTACAATAATTACATACATTTATATTGTTTATACTTTTTGTTTGTCTGTTTGTTCAGAAGCAAATCGATTTCATTCGCAATGACTGGTACTACGTGAATGGTCGGTCAGTATGTTATTTGCTGAAAAGTTAATAATTTAATGTTTGTAGAGAAACGTAGTGAAAAAAGAAAGAAAAAAAAAAAACAAAGTTATCGTTCTATTGGTAGAAAGTAGAATCAGTAACACAAAGCACACTCAGGGTAAGAGCAACGTTCACTTAAAAGGAGTTGCTTTAATTTTCGATGGACCTAATAATGCTAAAGCAGATAACTGTATCCCCGGGATTTCAAGTCTTTTGAACGCGTCTATACATATGGATGACTTGCCGTATTATATGGGACGACTTATGAGCATGCGCTTTTTCAACTCAATTGGGCGTATTCTATGTGTTTGCTGCACAGATGAGAGTGACGCTAACGTCGTGTAATTATGATATAACTACCATATAAGGACATGGAAAAAGCTCATCTCTACATTTTGACTGGCATTTTTTTTTTCCGTAAGAGAGAAATTTTCATTTGATTCCCGGAACTTTGTTCACAGGGGGACAAGGGCAACGCGAAACTTCCATTGAATTTTTTAATAATTTTATTTTGTGCGTCGTTTTCTAACCACACCGTGACTAGTTGAATGTTTGTAATTCTTTCCGAATTCTGTCATCATACTTCGGGGACGCGAATTTGTTTCGTCAAAATAATCATCAGAATAAACACAGAGCTCACATAGGGCAACCAGTTAAATTTGCGAAACACCTCGTGACACGCCATCAAAAATGTCACATGGAAATCGACACAACTTATCAATTACACCTGACATAAAAAGCCAATCATTTGGTTTTCATATCTTTCCCCCTACCAATGGAACAAATTAAATAAAGAAAACAAAAAAAAAAAAAAAAACTGCCTCTTACCTGATTTTCCACTTTGTAGTCTCTCAGCGTTGTGTGTCTTTTCGTGAACAAATAAATGAGTTCGTTCCTATCTATCTACAACTGTACACTACGTTATATATATAGGTTTTAAAAGAAAACATGGTGTTTCCAACAACTAGGTGCGCGCAAACATTTCAGATCATTTTCCCCGTACAACACAACCAATCAGACGATTACATTCCACAATTAGAACAAAAACGATGATAACTACAATCCAAAATTTCTGAAATGTTGCAATCGAATTCTAATTGTTGTTGTTATTGCGGGCGACAGTGCGGCGTGAGGTACTGCCGGCAGCACCGCTGCCACTGTCACCAGTATCACGCCTCTCGCGAACATAGTTCTTTTGGTTGACTTCGCGACCACGTATTGTTGTTCCAGTGCTGCTGTGTCGAAGATTCAACTCTGTGAATGAAAAATAAAAAGAATAAGCAAACTTACTACTGTACGGCACTCGTCAAATACTTACCCTTTTCTTTGGTGCCATCAGTGGCACGTATTAGACCAGCACTGATTGGGTTTGTGGTGGTGGTTGTAATGGCGGTTAAGGTGGCGACACTGTTGATACTCGTTGATGGTGTCGGCGGATATTCCCTCTTCTTCTCTTTGCCAATGATTGTATTATTGTTTTCAGCGGCAACTGTTGGGGCTGCGGCTACGACTAGCTTCTCTAAGCTGCTGCTACTACTGCAGTTGCTCGATGCTGAGGATGTCAGCGGTGCCAACGGCGCACCAGAGCCAGTTACAGATGGAATAATTGCAGGCGACACCACCGCCGTCGCAGTAATATCAATCACAGACGATTTTCCACCACCACCGCCGGCTCCATTATTGTTGCCAATAAGATCTGCAGCAGTGGCGGTTGTTGTTGTTGGCGGTGATTTACCTTCTTTGGCGAGCCTCTCCTTGTGATGTTGAGCTACCTGGGCATAACTCAAACGACCGCCAGCGGACTCGGGGGGCGATGCAACAGTGTTGACTGGTGACGAGGATGGTAGTGCGGCAGTGGCGCCACGACCACTACCCCCGATTATTTGTACCGCCGCTGAGGCGGTGAAGCCTGAGGTAGACGAAATATTATTTCCAGACTTGGTGGTATGCTTTTGGCTAGCATCTTTTGGCATTAGCGTGTTTGTAGCTGTTGTTACTGGTGCACTGGATCCCTGAAGCTGTTTAGTGTTTGTTACAGCAACCGGAGCACCTCCAATTCCTCCTCCGCCGCCGAGTTTGTTGCTGTTGGATTTACTGCCATCGACTGCGGACGATGTCATTGTGGCAACACTGCATGTATTCACATGCGTCGATGGTGATTGCATCACTTGAGTATTGTTCAATGGTACTACACCTGCAGCAGTGGCGGCTGCTTCATTTTGGACTGCTGCTCCGGCCAGCTCCAAACAGTGGCTTAGCAGCGACTCATCAGTCTTTGTTGCCTTATCAGCTGTACTACTAGATTTACTATGATTGGGTTTGTTAATGTTAATAGTGTTAGTATTGATTATGGTAGTGCTGGTGGTGGTAGTGGTGGCGGCGGCGTCCGTCACAGTGTTTGTTATAGTATTAGAATGTGTTAGACACTTTATCACAGTGGGATGATTATTTGTATTACTAGTTGCGGCTCCGACAGTGTTATTGTTGGCCGTCTTCTGTTGTCTGTCGAGGTCCAGTGGCGCAGTCTCAATAGCGGCGGCCGCCGGTGGCGGACTGATCTCATTGCGATTCTTATACGAATCTTTGCGGGATTTGTTTGCCGATTTATTGTTGTTGCTGCCGCGTACCACATCAGAGAGGCGATTTAAGTCAGACCAGTTGTTTGACGAGGAACTTGTGGCTGCAGAACTATTCACATTGCTATTGGCCGCTAAAGAAGAATTCTGCTGCTGATGTGCGATGATGTCGACAGTGGCAGCGCCACCATGCTGCTGATGCTGCTGCAGGTGTGGGGAATTATGAGTACCTGATGAGGCAAACGTCGACGAAGAAGTGGTAATTGCAGCGGTGGTTTGTTGATGCTCATGCACAGTACTTTTGTTGGCATTGGACGATGTAGATGAGGACGACGCCGACTGATTCGATTTGATGTGGCTGTTGGCGGAACTATTGTTCAGCGAAGAAGACGTAGCTGGCGTTGGAAGTAAGGAAGGAAAATTCGCATTATTTTTCAAATTAGTATTATGTGCATGGGTTATTAAGTTAGTAGTCTGTTGTGGTAGACTGCTGGCTGAGTTTGTATTTTGATCGATACCTGGTAGGGGTGGGAAAGCTGATGCTTCCAAGTCGAACTGTGGTGGTTGCGGAGGCGGTGCATTGTGCTGCTGCTGTTGTTGTTGGTGTTGCAGTTGCGATTGTTGCGACTGTTGGTGGTGGTGATGTGGCGGTTGGTGCTGATGATGATGTGGCTGCTGATGATTGCTGCCACCACCGCCTCCTCCACTGCCACCGCTGCTGTGCTGTGAATGTAATTGGTGATTTTGGTGTTGCATTTGTTGCTGGCTATGGTGATGGTGGTGATGTGGCTGATGGTGAGGATTGTGGTGCGGTGCACTACTCAACCCACTATTCGGGCCTCCACCTTGCTTTTGCCGATCTTCGCGGTGTGAAGAATATCCACCGCCAGTGCTACCACCTGCGCCGCTACCTCCCCCGGTAACTGAGTGGTGGTGCGAATGGTGATGTTCGCCACCCCGACTATTACTATGATGGCTACTGTAACTGTATCCAGACGAGGAGGAGGCATTTTTTGTGTTTGGATTCGCTGAGCCTCCAATCAGTCCGGAGTTGTTTGAGGCATTGCTTGCTTGGTACTGATTGGTGGATGTTATTCCACCGCCACTGCTGGCCACCCTAGGATTCGGTATATAGCTTCCATCGCCGGAATCGTCTCTTCGTCTGCGGCGAAATCTTTGCGACCAATGCTGCTCTTTGCTTGATGAATTCGTTATGCTGCGGCTGTGAGTAGTTATAATGGTTTGCTGTCCACCATCCTCATCGTGGTGATTCTCGCTTAAGTGAGATTGCTGCTGCTGCTGCTGCGGCTGCTGTTGGTGCTGTTGCTGATGATGGTGCGACGATGTTTGAGAATAGGAAGCGTGGATTGTAGTGGAAGGCATACCATGACTTTGATACAGAGATTGCGGTGGTTGCTGCTGTTGTTGTTGCTGCTGCTGTTGTATGTGCTGTGGAAGCACATGAACAGAGTTGTTATTTGATGGTTGCTGATGGTGATGCTGAGGCGTTGAGCTGATGTGCATATGCGAAATGCCAATGCCACTTCCACCGTACGTATTACTCTTGTCCATGGATTTTGGACCAGCTCCGCTACTACCACCGCCGCCCCCACCTGTCAAGAAAACGTGTTGAGTATTGAATATGTGCTAACGCCAACTTTTCCATAACATACCACTGTTCTTCATACTTGTATAATGCCTCTGCTGCTGCTGCTGCTGCTGTTGTTGTTGTTGTTGTTGTTGTTGTTGTTGTTGTGAGCCACCGACACCACTACCTTGCTGCTGACCACCACCACTCGCCACCACAGATGATTGCTGCTGCTGCTGTTGTTGTTGCTGTTGCATTTGATGCTGTTGCAACTGTTGTACAGTCGACTGCTGCTGTTGCTGGTGGTGATCGATCGTAGACGGCTGTAGGACAGCTATATTCGGCCCGCCAGTAGTGTTCAAACTGTTTGCCCTTGGATCTGGCCCACTGCCACCAACAATCTGAGGCTGCTGCTGTGAACTATTGCGCTGCTTTCCCCTGTTATTGTTGTTACTATTACGATGATTATTATTATACCGACTTGTCTGTGGTTTCGAATTGGCGACTACGGCGGCTGCTGCAGCCGCTGCTGGGCTCGTATACGGAGATACCTGTGGTGCCAGTCCGTTGGCAGCAAATACATTGCCTATATCGTAAAAGTTTTGGCCGTGTGCAGTCGTAGCGGCTGCTGCAACAGCAGCAGCCGCTGATGGCCAAGGAGCAGCTGTGACTAGGCTCGAGTAAAATTGTTGTTGCTGGAACGGCTAAAAAGCAAATTAAAAAAAAAATAAACAAAATAAATATAAATTACCGCTCCCGTTTGTGGCTTGCCCTGACAACTTACGAATAAATGGACTTGGCCATTGTAGGGAACAGGTGCCTGAGACATTGCAGCTCCATTCGTAGCGTAAACAAAGCGCTGTGGTGCTGTGTACGCTACAGCGGTATTTGGATCATAAACAGCGGGTGGCGATGTCAGTCGGTAGCCGTTCTTGAGTGCCACTGGTACAGGCGCTATCGGCAGCCTATGGATGAAAGGTTTTGCCTTCATTCGTGCCATTATTGGCTTTCCCTGAAACCAAAATAATCGTTAGATTCAAATCTTACGCAAAAACAAGCGTCTTACCTGGAAAGTTTTAACTTCCTCTCTCAAGTATTTGAATGCCTTCTGGGCATCTTCATCGGACTCAAAAGTAACATACCACGAGTCGTTATGCGCAAACTCACACGATATTACACGAGGGCAGTTTTCATTGTTGAAAATATTCTACAAAGGGGAAATACACATATATGATTTGTACATCACTTTCGAAATATATATCGATGGCCTTACCTTCACTTCCTCAAGCGGCGTTTTATCTGGGACCTCGCGCAGAATTATTATACATCGTTTGTGATTCGGACGAACTCGTAAGCCTTCCTCGTCTACTTGTACGTTGGGCGATTCACGAAGAACCTCTGTTATTAGCTTAATGTCTTTTGTCAGCTTCTTTACTAGGTTGAAATTTGCCACAGTCCAAATGGGTACATACTGATCGCTGTCCATTTGCGTCAATAAATACGTGTCATTGGCCAAATTCTCTCTGAAACGATACACAAGTTACGTTCCAAACTGTAGGGGTGTTGTGCTCCCTTATAACTCACCTTGAAAAATAGTACTCTAACTGAGTGGCTAGCATCTGTTTCAGTTGATCTAACGGTATCCCATTGGGATCAGTAGTATTATTAACACCAGGCCCATTAGCTGCTGCTAGCTGGTGCTGCTGATTAGTCGCTACAACCATTGAAGCTGTATTACCCGGCAGCTGATCTACTGACACCGCACTTGTCATGCTACTAAGGGATACATCATCATGGGTGTAGCCCGATAAGGATTCCTGCATTGTGCCGTTCATGACTGTATAATCGTTTTCGATCGTTGTGGGTTGTAGTTGGCTGTGAGACTGTGAATGCTGCTGTTGCTGAGGAGGCTGTGGTTGAGATTGTGGCGGCTGTTGTGACGCTGCCAGAATGGGTAAATGTGCTGCTGATGGTGGGGCTGCCAATTGTGTTGCCTGACCGTATAAATTTGTAGCTAACATTGCCGTTTCAACAGGAACATTTGCGTAAACGGTGGTTGTGACGGGTTGATTGATTTTTACTGTATCGCCATTCATATATACATATCCTCCAGCTAGAGGAATAGACAAAGCAAAGAAAACGTATTACAAATTACATCGGCAATTGTACCCATATCCATAAATGTATATCTAGTGTAAATATTGATAACAAGTTAATAAATAGCTGCAAAAATAAACACACCGACTAACAAAGCGTTGAAGCTTTAATTCCACTGAATATGCTTAAAAATCGATTGAGAAAGTAGTGTATATTTATCATCGAACAATGGAAATCAATTGAAAGCTATTTGCAAGATAGGAGGGTATTTTTGCACTGAAAAGGAATTTCAAACATGTGTCTTGTGAATACATTATAAAAGGGTTGCACTGCTTGACATAATGAACTCTCCAGTCTGTCAAACAGAACATCGTTTATTATTAACATTTAGTCTCTAAATCCTGCAGATAAATGCATGCGCAAACCTAATGCTCGTTCTACATTCCGCATTGCTCGCCTTACAATACGCTGAGAAATTTCAACGTGAATTGTTCTTCAATTGTAAGTCGCACCTATACCATGGAAGCTGTTCAACTTCCGTCGTCTGCGTACGACATTGTTTTCTTGCTAAGTCACCTCGCCGTCATTTGACAAAAAATTACAGCCAGTAAGAGATACTCTCTTTGTTATGCCATTTATTCAAAAATAATTATTAGCAAACAGGTTAGCAATAGCCACCTTGGTAGACATCAGCCGGCGTCTTCTGGTATTACTGCAAGGAATTTGCGCAGATCATTAATGATTGCCAGGAGCTTGCCAGTGAGGTTATAATTGTAAACTCACTTTTCATATGTACATATTGAATAAAGAATAAGTTGAATTGAAAATTGAATTGGTTTGATATCCAGACAATCTTTGTGACAATATCATACAAGTTGAAGATGAAATATAAAAACATGACTTGAGCGTTGAGCGTTTTCCTTTAAGCTGCCCAAAGGCATTCTTTATAAAAAAAATATAAAAACATAACTTGAGCGTTGAGCGTTTTCCTTTAAGCTGCCCAAAGGCATTCTTTGTGGTTGTCGCGGTTCGATAAATCGTTATTTGTTGGATGTACTTAATACAACAAGAATTTGAACAGAGAAAACAAGGTCCACAATTTTGCAAAAAAAAAAAAAACATTTTTTGCAATTATTTCTAATCAATTTTACATGACAGTTTAAATTGGATTTATTTCAACAGCAATCTCTTGCCCCGTGAGCGATCAACTTTACAATATGTACTCTATAATCAAGTACATTAAAAATTGTACTAAATCCTGTTCCTGTATGCAAAAGTTTGTAAAAGGACCCCCCATTCAAACTCTTACAAATTTTTAGCCAAGACATTTGTGTTGGCAAATGTTCGTTGACTTCTCTTCAATCACCATTTATGGTTGAACTTTGGTGTAGTTTCTGAAATGAACTCGAGACTCTTTCTTTGGTGTCTTTTTTTAAGAAGTACCTACCTGTTTGACTTTACTGGGCATCCGATGCATAGGTAAGTTCTGACGATTTCAGCTGTCTCTCATTGATTTCTTGTAGGATCACCTTTTTTGTCCTTCTTCTAAATGCATTCTTTCAATACCAATTTCGTTTGGTTTATTCGCGATATTTTTTTATGTCACTTCGCTGTCATTATTTTTCATATCTTGCAATAAATCATACTATGGAAATTGCCCGTGGAGACCACAAATACCTAGTATGATATAACAAATGTCTTGCAATATATTGCTCAGCTCATAGCATTCTATGATAGTATGATATGAGCTGTCATTTCTGTGCAGTTTGACACTGTTTTTGTTTTCCACAATGGCTGACTGGCGAATGGACGATGTATTAAGGCATCTAATGCGAGAATTCAACGACACGCTCTGCTTAGCGGCATTTGAACGAATGAAATAGTAATCTATGAAATGCCCACCCTACATTTTATTGCATACTATCGTTTTTCTATGAAAATTGACTGATATCAAGATATGAAAAATTGCTCGTGGAGACGCGGTGTTATATGCAAATATTGGAATGGGACTGTTCGTTTCGTAAATAACATGAACAGTGCAAAGATTGGAAAATACTAAGTTAATTAAGTATATTAGCTACCTAATGCAAACTAAATATTGACAAAATAAGTGTGGTATGATTTTGGAGTAGTTGGCCCCCTTAATTTACAATTTAATTTACACTTTTTCATAAGAACAGGGGGGCTGACATCAAGAAAACGTTTAAAGGAACCGTGTCTTTCATAGTCAGCCCCCATTTCTCTATTAAATGTCCAGGGGGGGGGGGGGGGGGGGGGGGGCTCATTTTGCATACTCGGTTGCAAAAGTGCAGCCGCCCTCTCAGTTATTTAACAAAAAAATGTTTTTAATATTTTAAGGGAAGCAACAAGAAAATAAACTTCATATAACATAAAAATAATGACAAAATCCAAATATGTACCTTAAATGGATAAGTATTTGTATCACTTTTCCAAAATCACTTCTAATACGTTTCTTTTTCGAATAGGTACGTATCGTTTTCTTTGCTTATGAAAACTGAAGCAAATATATATTTTTCCGCGGGAATAGCAAAGGGATTAATAATTTTTGCTTGGAATAAAAAAGACCAAGGGATTTACTATTACGCCAGGCTGACTACTGGCGGCTTCTGAACTTACCAGCCACCACCATATGCTCACTCAAAATGAAGTGGACGATAACTACCTACCTACAATGCGTGACAGGTAACTACCGCAAACGAAATTGCGCAATCGTGCTCCTCTTATCCAGGCACCACGAGTGCCTATAAGTAGGTACTTCCTACCTAGTTTTTGTAGTTAGATCGATAGGAAACCCTGTGATTGATTCTGTCTGTTTCAAACTATTTGTTATAGAAGTTACGATATGAATACAAGTACGTATAGCGGTCAAAAAGCATTTACGGTGCTGGCAAGAGCAGTCATCACAATCACAACGTTATCGCCCACTAATGTTTTAATTTTCTTCTAGAAAGACCGATAAATGTTGTTCCCATTGTCGTAATTGATTGCACAAAATAATAACCAAGCACAGCTGACTCATACAGTACAGACTAATTGATGTGCCCCTGAACTTGAGAACATTCTCCATTGCAAGGAATGTTGTACTACACCAAAAAATGTATATATCACAGCTGATGTGGTTAAAAATAATAAAATCTTTAGTGCAATACCAAATTAATGACGACATCACAAACACGACAAAATATTCATACGATGAGAAAACATCTTAGCCATTAATACCTGCTGAACCCCCAACACGACGAATCATTATACACGCAACGCAGTTCAAAATTTCTTTAGTGTAGTACTTACCCCCGGGGGAGGGGAAATTGTTTAAGAATCTCACACTCTTCAAAAAGAGAACTCAATCGGTTGGAAGGAAAATCAATAATTAGCGCCGAAAAAAATTCACACGGAATTTTCAAATTCGATCTTCCAGCCCACTCCGAACAGCACTTGAGTTTGGTATGACAACAAGTGGGGTGTTTGCTACTTCGTCTTCCTTCCATGTTTGACCCACTTATTTTGTTGGTTATCAAATTTTATTTCATTAAATTAAGCGAAAAACTAATGGAAAAGGGGCACATTCTCCGCTAAAGTCAGATGATTTCCATAGAGGAATTCGTTTGACATCTTTTTGACATCATCGTCGATGTTGACCCATCCATCATTGACAGGCCCAGCTGATGTAAGATGTCGTAAATTTATCATGAAGTTGGTTGGGAGAAGAAAAAGGAACACCTCTAGCACACTCCCCTTTAACAATAACCAAATTCCATGAATAGAAAAAAAGTTGAATTTCATCAAAATGGAATTTGAATGCGGAATTACAAACACTCCGGCATAAAGAGTAATAGGAGGGAACAATTTTAAACTACACGGAGTGATGGAGTGAAAAAAGACACACGGCTGTCATCAACAACTACTATCGAGTTAAGTCAAAAAATGGCATTTACATACATTTTGCAAAACATTATTCCCCGTTGATATTTTTTTTTCTCTCCTCCTAGGTACCCAACTTTTTATTTCGCACTGCGCTCTAGTCTTTATGTTATGCAAGATGAAGAAAAACATAAAAAATATATACACTATGATGAAAACTAGCGGAGACTAAATATTAAAAAAAACCGAAGAAAAACTTCGATAACTCGGCGGAGATGAGTAGAATTTAAAATTTCACTCGAGTTGGGTGGTTTTTTGCAAAAATTTTCCTTCCCACCGGAACACGGGTATAGTAGCGGCAGAGGAGAAAATGGAAGATGTATTTTCGAAAAAAGAAAACCATCGCGCACAATGATCACCGTCATCATCGATCATTGTCCAATTTTTTTATATCTTTATTCGTACGTTTTCGCGAAAAAAAGTCGGTATAGATAGGTAAGTGTAGTAAGGTTTTCGTTTTTCTTTTTTTGAGAAGACTGCTCATATATTCACTTTGGTTTTTTTAATGTCCGTCGGGTGGATATTCGCAAAAATGTTCTCACTGACACGCAATGGACATTGGATTTAATTTAAAATATTTTATTCTTTATTATTTTTTTGTTTGCAAACCTAAGTAGTATTCCATTTTGTAATGAAGAGTATTTTCCTCAGCTCAGCCGATGTGTCGTCGTCGTTGTGTCCAAGTCAAGTCGTTTTGCAGCCGTCGTCACCGTCGTGGTCGATGAATTTTGTAATGCACCACACACACACACACGCACACGCACAACACTCTGATGCACTACAGAATATGTAATGAATTTCGCGTTTAGTGCCGTTATTTAAAAGATTAATTTTATGAAAAAACACTATTTTCTTAGTTAGATAATTCAATTTTTCTTTTTCTAGTCGCGTTGTAATCTAATTTTTTTTCTTTATTTTATTGAATAGAAAAAAATTTTGACATATCATCATAAGTAGTCTCTCTCTGCTGGCGAAGAAATGAAAACCATACATGGAAATGGGACTAGAGAGACACGGTACTAAATGGAATTGGTCAGAAGGTGGTATTGGTTTGGGAATTGGTATGGTAATGAAATGCCGAATGGAATGAAGCAAGGAATAACTGTGAATTGATGACCAAAGAAGAGCAAGAGTTAATTAGTTTTGCATTCTCTCTTGTTAATGAGAATTTTTGCAATATATAAAAGAGTAATTTGTTGGGATAGATAAGTAATAAGTGTTTGTCTGTATGAGTTCATTATGAGATATTTAAAAAAAATCGGACCCAGAGCAGCAAGTAAGGTCTCCAACTGATTGAATGTGATTTTTTACACAACAATTTCATAAACAATAATTGTCTGATCCATTACTTTTCCCGTCAAATTCTAAACTATATACTCTAGAAGGTATTTCACCGATTTTTGCGAACTAGCGTACCGCTAGTAAGTTCCTTATATTTATTTGGTTAAAAATCGTAATTTGGGCTTTTATCCGTAGTTGAACCTCACTGAGTAGCCCCACACACCAACCGCTGTCCACTGTCCGAACAATTGGGGGAGGATCTAATTTCAAGGAGGGAATGCGTTAATGTCAGTTCATTTGTTCCAAAGACAAACAGCCCACTATATAGGTAGGTATTATCAACATAAGCTTTTTAGGTATAATTTCTTGAGATGGTTCAAAAAGTGAAAATATGTTTGTTCTCCTGGGTCTTACATAACCTAAAATTGCCAATATGGAGATATGCACTTTTTTCTTTGCAACTAATGGCAGAATACTGTGTTTATCGACTTCTGGGCTATTGCAATAACTGTGAGTCACCACGAACCTGTCTATTAACAAATTCGTAAAATGCCTAGGAACTGTGTGTTCAACGTTACAATGGAGCCATTATTTCAAGTCTCGAAGGAGGTACATATTTGGAGCTTGGGCTGTGGTCTGGTGAATTGAAAGCTGTCATTCTCACTCACAGCATTATCACAGTCACTTCGTTGAACTGATTCTTCGGGTGTGATTGAGTTTGCTATTATAGGAAATAAAATAAATATTTATCTTTTGACTAGTATTGGATCTTAAAAATCATAAAAAAGATGATGATTGTATGACTGGCGGCGGTCATTTCTTTTATTGAATGCTAGCTTTCTGCATTCCACCAATTTTGAATTTAAGTGATACTTGACTCAGCACCTTTCTACATACAAAAACAAAATTAAATAACTATTTTTAACAAGTGCAGTAGATTGATATGCAGAGGCAGCAGCGCAGTATACCTATCAGTTTTTTTTTAAAAACAAAAAAGCAGTAGATTTACTGCAATTGCAGCAAGGTCCGAACCCTGCTCAGTACAGACAGGAAATAATTCAGTCAAGCCAATTGCTCATACATTTATTTTGACATTTCATCAATCTAGAGTGCACGTTAAATACAAAAACTTGCCATCGAGTTAGTTCCAAATGATGGATCCCCGTGTAGAGTTAATTTTAGTACACAACATTCTCTCCAAAATTTCGCTGAGCTAGATTTAAGCGAATCCCTTTAGCCGAGTGGTACGCAGCGCGAGTTAAAAAATAAAAAATTAAACACTTGTTTCAGAATGTACTTCCTATCTGTCAAAATTTAGCGTGACCATTTAACGGGGCGGCTCATTTTCTTAAACTAAATTTTGACAGATGGGATCATGGGTTCTATTGCATTTTTTTATTGCGGAGAAGTAAGCAAGGATGATTTTTTTAATAAATAAATCGACGAGGAGTAGGTTTCTAGAATCGGAAATGGTTGGAATCAGGGAGAGTTACATTTTTTAAGTAAGGTATTTTAAAAGAACAGCTGTTTTCTTTTATATTTATTCACGGGCTCCAAGTCAAAATTAAGCTAGAATAATGTTTGTAGAGCAAAGTCGGAGAGCAGTAGTAGTAGTGGTAAATCGCTCGGTCAAAAAAAGTAGGGTTAACTCGAATTTGCTCAAACTCAAATCTCACTTTTCAAACGAAAGCTGTTTCATATGACTATCGGGCCAAAGTTTCAGCTATCGTAACTGAGATTTTAATTTAAGCGAATGCTTTAGCATACGAAAGACCCAAAAAAAAAAAAGGAACACTTAATGGTCCTGTCAAATAAGTATATTAAATAAAAAATATAGAACCAGGCAATTTATAATTATCCCTGCCAAAGCTAACAAAAAAAGACATCCAACAATCTCGGAAATCCTTTCCTTTGTGTTGCATGACTTCAATTCTGTACCTGGAGGTACCTATGAAAACCCATTCTGAAGAAACATGCATGATATCAAACAAAGGTGAGGATTGACATTTAATTTTTCATTCTCATAAAAAAAAAAAGTACCAGAACAGAGCTGGAAATGCAATCAGATATCTGTCGTCAAAGAAACGGACTGAAGCCTTCGTACAATCAACCCTGTCGTTGCAGCAAAAATTGTCTGTAGGTAGTTCTGAGCTGGTCAATGTGGAGGTGACTTAAAGATGATTTGCCTTCGGGTAAATCAGTCTACACCCAGCACACAATCCTCCGCAATTTCGTTGAGTTATTGGTAAGGTTTGTAGCAGTTTTCCAAGATTTAGTCAGTCCAGTAGTCGAACTTACGATTCGGCTCATAGAGCTGGTACTTAATTGAGATTAATGTCCTTGTATATAGCTAAATCGAAAACTGGCAATACCCAGTTTGTGGTGCCACTAAGTTAAGCGAATTATTTTTATTTTATTTTAAAAGCACGAAACACTACCAAACATTAATTGATTCTCTCGTTTATTCCTTTCTGCCCATGTACACTATACATCCGATCTCAAATGCGACACAATCGAATTTAGTATGACGTAGTGACAACAATTCAAACCCTTTCAAAGGTTCAAGTTCAAGTTTAAGTTATATCGGTACCAACTAATTAGCATAACTATGACGAACTAAAAATAATCACGATCTTGGTCGTACCAGTTTCGATAATTGTTTCACTGAGATCACTAAACGTCATTCAGCCCCATCATTCACGCCCACTTACTTAGTCAGCAACAACTAGGCGTGCGGGCATTTGAAACAGAAAAACATATTATTGTCTTAGAGAGAGATAATTCAATTCCAAATCGGTTTCATGGAAACCTTGAGATTTAATAGCGTGCACATTTTTTATCTATTAATAATCGAGCAAACGGTTAACACAATAGACCCGGTTGTCGAAAAAAAAAATCGACTTGCTGGCTGCAAATCTTCTAGCACCCGCTCTTCTCTTAGTTTTTTTTTTTTTTTTTGTTTTCTAAATGTTTCTTGTTGTCGGTCTTATCGCTCGGCTTATATTAAGGACCCGAAGAATATAAGAAGAGACGGAGGATAAGATAGGTAGGCAAAACAAACGATTGCGAGGGAATACGTCGCACATGCTACTTTGTATTCCGGTTCTATTTTCGCGTGAATTCAATTTTTAAAAATTAATTTTTATGGCTCGGGTTCGTGTGTGTTCGCCTCGTTTTTGTGAGTTCTGCTTGTTGGTTCTCTTTTTGAAGCAATTTTTGTTTGGTACTTGGTCATGAATCAGACGCGTTGCGTGTTTTATTTATTTAGTACACGCGCATACAAATGCATGCTTTTTCTTTGTCAAGGCGCGATTTTCTGTATTTATTTAAATGAAAATAAAATATGTAATTTTGTGTCATTGCTTGTTGTCATTAATACATACATATATACAATAACGGATTAACCTTGACCTTTTTTTTTTTGGAAGGAATATATACAGTAATAATGAGTTTATGGCATCTGTAAGCTGGTGGCGTACCTTATCTCAGTCTCAAGTATGATGCTTTTTCTACCTGTGGATAATACGAGTTTTAATGTTGAAAATGCGTATGGTATGGCCTGTCAAACAGGATTTCCGTTAGTACATACACATACACATTTAGGTATGAACGTTTCTCCGTGAACATATTGCTGGTGGTGGCACATTGCGAAGTTGATTCCAGGAATATTCAGTTTACAATCCCGACTATTGCGATTGTTTTGTTTTCATTTGCTCAACTGGATATTTTGTGTAAAGTCAATTGATCAGGAAAACCATTGCCATATTGTCGCGGTATCACAACACACTTGATAATGACACTTTAAATATCGCCGATATCTTAATCAATGACAGTTCTTAGGTATTTGGTATTTATGCTAGACATGCAATTTAAATTTACAATGTTCATTGTTGCAGCAGCTTGTTCATGAGTCTGAGCTTTGTTTCTTGTGCGTAATGTCTTGTGTAGATGTAATGCGAGTCCGCTATTATTGCGAATTTATGTGAAAACTGAGAAACTTTTAACTTTGAAAACTGAGAGTACTGCTGCGTACTAAGAAGAAAGCAGCAGATGCCAAATTCTGTCAAATGTATTCGAAATGTCAAGCATAAAAGTAGGAATATTTGTTTCAGTTTAGTTTAACTTTAAGATGAAATAGATAAGTCATCATCAGATGTATTGCGTGTTATTGAGAAGTTTTCGGCGTCCTGCAAAAGTTATTAGTCTTTCCATAACATTGGAAAGAATGCACGTTTATATATATGGGGAAGCAGATTCGCCTTTTTAACGTCGAGCTTAGTTGGACATAGTGAAAGTGTTAATTTTTCGGCGGCTTTTTCGCCCCGCATCATTGCTTCTCAAAATATACGAGGTGGTGCAAGCCGTCAACCTATCGGAAGATGCTATAATTTTGGCAAATGGCCGCAAAGGTCAATTCTACTTTGTCATTTGACGTAAACCGGTATACGTCATCGGTGATTATTATAGATCGGCCCTTACGTTATGAACCTTATTGGATATTAATATGGCTGGTCAAGGGTGACAGTATGCCTTCGGATATGCGGGTGGTGACCGTATCGTTTAGACCCTCGCCTTTGTCCTCTGGCAACTTATCAAATAGGGCGGATGTTGCAAAAAGCGTAGTAGTAGTGGTGATTGGAGCAATTGACCTGTTTACTACGCATATTGCGGGGTGTTTCAACTTTGTCAAAAAGGTGAGTTTGACCGTGTGACGGTTTGTTTTGGATATACGAAGGGTGACCGAAGCCGTCTACCCCTCGATTGTAATCTACAAATAGCCCGTCTGAGAGATGCGGCCAAAGAACCATCAGCTGACGCTGAGTATTTATTGAAATCATTGAAGCCATTTGGTCTTTGTTATGTAATTGATGGTACAGCGTATGTCTGTGCGAGACAAGTCGCTGAGGGCCTCGAAGAAGTATTCCCCTAAGTTAGTTTTTCCCATTTTTGCAAGAGCTGGGCATGTACAAAGAAGATGAAGAACGGTTTCTTCTTCCTCCTCATCCATGCAGCTCCTGCAGAAATCATTGTAGGGTGTTCCCAGTCTGCGAGCGTGCCTACCTATCAGGCAGTGTCCTGCTAATGCCGCTTGACAGTTGTCCGGAATGTCGCTGTGACCTGGAACCCAGCACAGGGTTACTGAACTTCTGTCCGCAATCTCGTTAAGAGATTCGCGGCATTGTTTCACCAACTTTGATCTGGTTGTTGGTGTATTCAGGGCTTTTATGGCTGCCTGACTGTCTATTTAGATGGTGATAGCTTTCCCGTCTATCGCAGACAAGGCAAGTCTGCAGGCTTTTCTCGACTTAATGTACAAAAATGTAAGACTGCAAATAAACATAATCCAAAAGCAGAACCAAAGTTTTTCATCCATAAAAAAAAAATACAGGCAAAAAACATCGGGTGACGACTTTTGCGCCACCTTGGACCACCAAGATGTACCTACATTGCAACTCAAAAAACGCCAAAGCTGAAGCGGGTAACAGTCGCATTTTTCGAAGGCTACATTTTGACCCCACAATGTTTATTTTGACAATAGTTGCCTGGAATCACAGCTAAAATTAATCAGAAATAAGATATGCATGTATATCGCACAGAACAGTTTTGAATTAGAAAATAGAAACTGTCTGGCTGGACATGGAACAGTGATTCATTTGGCTGTGTTGAGATGAGGGTATTCACAATGATGACACTTAAAGAAGAACAACTGTGCTGACACTCAATGAAAACTGTAAGGGAGTTTCGTTGACCCTATGGTGGATCATTTAAAACGAAATAAATCAAAATTTTCGAAAGACAGGAGCTACAAGAAAGTCTGTAGGTACATACCTACACTAAAATCAATGAGAAGAACTTGTTTTCGTATGAAGATTTTAAACGGGCAATCATTTATTACTTAGTTAGGTACCTACCTACTTTACTTTTGATGGCACTACAGTTGCCCGTCAGGTCTTCCTATACATAGAATTTATTTTCTGTACCCATAAAGTACTTATGCAACATCTTAATTTTAACTACGGTCTTATTTTTATAAACACACAAACAACTGATTATTTGTTTTTCTCGAAATAATAGGCAGCTCTATGCACATTGCACATGTAGCTATGCACATGACTCCGATTGTGAGGCTAAAACCAATCATCTTTAGTTTGTTATCAATTCACCCTCTAAAGACGATTTGTAGGTATTCAATTTGAATGAACGGACTTATCTGTAGTTGCAGTATTTTTTTCCCACTAATCCAAAATCTAAATTCCCCGAGGGACCTGTGAGGAGGACAATATTTTTGTGTTTTCGTTTCACTTCATTCATCTGCGGAGGGTGGGTGAAGTTGCATTCGTTGTATGGAAGTTCAAGGTCGATAAAGGGAAATTCCAAGCAGATGTTTTGGGTGGATGTTTTATATTGTTATCGAACTGTCAAAAACATTTGCTGTGAATATGTAGAGAAACACGTTATCGGAGGAGAATACCAATTAAGTGTGTTTTGTTACATTAGATTTGAATCAGACAGCATTAGAGGCAGTAGACAAATACAAATATTAAGGATACATAACAGATGAGATGTGGGTTTACAGAGGAATACTTAGGGTAGGTTACGCGTACAGCGTGGAGGGTGAAATGGGTGGAGTGCTATGGTAAGGCATTGTGTTCCCGCATAGGGATGAAGGAAGTTTTGAAATTGTTTGCTTAAACAATTATGAAGGGCACTGCCATCGTTAATGTATTGAGCTTAAGGGCAGGCTGATGCAACCTTACCTATTTATCTTATTTATAAAACAGACTTAAAATCGCCTGTTTTAGTATGTGCGAAAGAGGGGAGCCGAATGTTAGGGCAGTTTTAGCAAGTGGAGAAATTATTGGTGCCACAACAGGAACTACTGTCTGTTAACAAATGCTTTGCATGGAAATGTAAAAAGTACGAACCATTTATTCTGGGCAGGGAAACTGTGACTTTAGTCGACCTGAACAAAATGCGGAAAGGATAGCAATCCAACAAGGCTGACGTACTATTTGGATAGTAGCGCTAAATTTGGTTCAATTTTGAAAAACATCAGACTAAGTAGGTATAGGGTGATGGCTCCAGTAGTCAGCCCCTTAACTTTTTGTTTTAGTTTGATTGGTCCTTTAAAATCCATTCTTCAAGTATTTAATAAAGTATTTGGTTCTTCTGAATGTTTGAAGTTTGTAGATTGGAAAATACTAAGCTTATCACGTATATGAGCTACCTAATTCCAACTATTTAGAAAATAAGTGAAAAGGGTATGATTTGCCAGTAGTCAGCCCCCTCAGCTTCAGTAGTCGGCCACGCAAGTATCCAGTAGTCAGCCCCAATTTAATTTACACATTTTCTTAAGAAGGAGGGGCTGACGACTGGGGAACGTTTAAAGAACCGTGTCTCCCATAGTCAGCCCCCATTTCTCTAGTAAATGTACAGGGGGGCTGACTACTGGAAATCAAAGAAAATTGACCGACATTTTTGCGAGAATTAAGACTGATTGAAGTTTCCATTCATTGTGCATACTCAATTATGAAAAAATAAAATTAAGGTAGTCTTCAGTAGTCAGCCGGGGGGGCTGAACTTAGGATAATCATACAAATAATATCTCATAAGGTCAGCCCCCCTCTTAATTATTTAACAAAAAACATTTTTAACATTTTAAGTTAAGAAACAAGATAAATAAAGTGTCAATATCGTAATAATAATCATAAAATACACATATCTTCAGTATATTCGTAATTATATCACTTTTACAAGTTCACTTCCACTATTTTTTTTTTTGGTAAACCACTCGTATTCTGCACTTATGAAAACTGTACGCAGACTTATATTTTTTACGCACGAAGTAGCACCTGGATTGAGTCAATTTTGTTCCATACAGAGAGAAGAACTGTTAGCCAAGATAGTAATATTTTTTGTTTGGATGTATGATTAAGGTATTTACTATTGCGATGTACTTTGTATGTCAGAGGCTGACTACTGGAGGGGGCTGAACTTAGGAGCCATCACCATAGTTAAGTCCTGCTCTAAGCCGCATGAAGAATGTCGTTAATCGAGTGATTTGGCAAGAACATTTGACAGGGAGTTCTACGAAGTAATGCTCAAGGGGTTTTTTACCCTTATGACAATTGATCGAGTAGAGGTACACGTCGCTTTTAGACAATTTTGTAACTCAATGCATTGGGTACTATTAATCAACTTCGAGTGCGCAGTGCTATTTTGCAAAGAACGAACCAAATGGAAAGCATTTTGGTTAAGAGTCAAGTCTACCCCGTACTTGTTGCACCAAAAAATTATGTAATTATGTAAACTGCAGAATCAAAAATCAACCCAGTTGTCAGTAGTTGATTCACAGCATTCAATAGGGTTTTGCAAAATTTGAGACGATTTCGAAGCGTCTTTTCTTCCGCCAAATTCAAAGCGATAGATTTGTCTATTCCAGTGCCCTGTTCGGGAGTAGGCAGTAATTTCATAGTTTCTCTAGGTACCTACAACAACTTTCAAGTCAGTTTATTTTCTTCTAACCTTCAGTACAACACAATAACTTTAAGATAACAAGCTTTTCGATGGAAATATACTTTAGTTATTCGGCTCCAGTTGACGTAAAAGTTTAAACAACAACATCGTTAAAACGATTGTGGTCAACCGTATGATGATAAGACATACACTGGTAAGTCTTGTCTTAATCTTAATGGATAAAAGTCTATAGGAATCAGATTTCCACTAAAAATACCTAATTTTCAAATGTATTAAATGAGAAATTTGGTCGATGCCATCGCCACATTAATAACATTAGAAATCGCGTCCCCGTAACAACGCTTGCATTAAATGCACTCAACCAATGAATGAAAGTTCCACCAAATCAACGATTTAATTTATTAACCCGTTAGTTTTTGTTCCTCTTCGCATTGAATCAATTTAATCAAAAATACGATAAAAAAATAAAATCAAATCCACATTAAAAGAAAATAATGTCTACTCACCAGCAATCTCCATTCCATAGGTACTTTGCACCCAATTAACACAACTAGCTGCGGCTCTTCCTCGTTCTCGCCAAATTCCACCTTCGTTATGCATACAAAATTCACTTTTGAACACGCGCGTTTCTCTTTTAACAATTATGAAGAGATTGGTTAATTATTTCGATTTGCCGTACAAATAATTAGCAATATAAATCCACAACAAAAAAAAAATAATAAAAAAAAAAAGAAAAACACACTCAAAGAGAAAACTTAAATGTCATCCTAGAAAACAGATGATTTGCTCCCTCTCTCTCTTTATTCACAGGAGAACGGCAATGGAGTCCGCGTTCTCTTTCCACTTTCCGCAATTGTTTCGATTTCAGTTTTTCAAAATTAAATTTCCCGATTCCACAGCAATTTCGATTTGTTCCTCTTGCCGCCGCGGCGAAGTTGCGAAAAATCACTAGATATTATTTTTGCAAACTGTACTGTTCCTTTCAAGATAAAAAAAATATAATGAAAATGCTTCTGTTGCCTTTTATGATTTCCTTTGTAAAAGTTTAGCAAAATAACAAATTTCTCAGCGTTTCCTTGTCTTCTTCTCGGATAAATAAATTCAGATTTAGGTTTGAAAAACAGCAACACCGAACAGCAGAGCGCTTTTCTAAAACGGTCGCCTTCCAAGTCGGACTATACCAATTGCAAACGCAATCGCCGAATTCCCGGGAAATGAAAACAATCACAATTTTAAACTTTCTTCCTGTGTACAAAAGCAATATCGTTTAATTTATTTGCAATAGAAAAATTCACCATGTGCTTGATTTGCGTAATGCAAGCACCTAACGAAAACTAACACAGGAAACAAAAATATCTCCTTTCGTTGAGAAAAAGTAGCCGCTTGCACAGACAACAAAATATGATAAGCACAAGGAAAAGTCAACCCTCACGTATTTACCTAACTGTTAAACTGTACTCAATTCTCAGTGTCAAAATGGGAAATTATTTGAATGGCCCAGAATGAAATACTTTGCGAAAAACTGTATTCGTAGTCATCAAAACAAAAAAAAAAAAATTCTCTGATGTTATGTGTCTCGTGTGCACCAGCACAAGTGTCAGCTTCGGCTTCGTTTTATCTTGTGCTCTTTCGTTTGCACTACTTGCTGTTCTGTTCTAGTCTTTTTATTCCTCGCACCGGAAGGATGCTCGACTTCATAGGTATACCGACGAACTCACGGGCTCTTGTCTTCACACAGAGTTGGTTGTATAAAAGCACTTATTAAACACTAGTCAAACTTGCAAATCCAAAGCGGTAGAAAATTATTTAATTAATGAAATTATGGAAACTAATCTCTAAACACACACGTATAAGTTCTCTTCTTGCCAGCAATAAAAGACGGAGAAGACCGATGAGAAACAACAGTGGAAATACCGAATTCAGCCGGCTAATTCGAATGTGATAGAAAGAGATGGTATGACTGTTAGAATGCACTAGCTATGCTTGCAGAGGATTTTCAATTAGTTTTTTTTTTTTTTTTGGGAAGACACTTTCATTTAGAATGCACGAGTTTAAAGAAATTTTAGTTGATTATTTCATCAAAAAACTATTTCAATGACGGGATGCTTTTGCAATTTGACAGAAAACTGCAATTATCTCCGAATATATCCGTTAAATGTGACAGCGAACGGAACTCGGAACGACGACGAAGCCACGAACGACCAGATTCTTTACGAACTAAATTAAATTGGTGGTTTTCCTTTTAGTGCATTATATCGTATGCGTATCGTAATCGTAATATGAACGGAGTAGATTAATATTCAGCATTTTAGCATTGCCAGTGCGAAATTGTACCAGATTGGTCGATTACCTTGGGATGGAGTTACATTTCATAGGTAACTTGAATTGGGAACTTTAAAGAATAGGCCCAATGATGATTTCAGTAAATATCTAATTATCTTTATTTTCTGAAACTTACAAGTTAAAAATTTATCCTGGTGGCTTATTTATTGTTATTTTCTTTTGCTCGGCATTCTGGTAGTGTTTTGATGAAATAAGTATGTATCTTATTTGAATTGATTAAACACTAGAAATTAGAGAAATGTCTTTTTTTTTTCTTTTAAATTTGAGCTTGGATAACTTTTCTTTTCAATGGAAATAAGAGAGAGTGGTAATGAGTATGCAAATTGCTGTTCACTTATGGATGTCAATAAGAAAAGTAGGCCTTACAAAAACATACGAAATTTCCATGAGAAAAAAAATATTTTTATTTGACATCTCATTTTCCCTAATTTGTTCTTTCAAATTTAATTTTGAGCTGGGTGTCATATATCCCAGATTTAATGCTAGAACTCCTGTGAGAAAGGTGAAATGACAATTCTTAAATGACATCCTGCTAGTTATCTACGTAGCATTCAAATTATACTTTATGCAGCGCATATATATAATCAGCGATTAACTAAGAAGTTTCCGATAAAAAAACTTGTGAACTATGTAAATAATTTGTTGCATTT
The DNA here is from genome assembly GCA_963082955.1 of Cheilosia grossa. NCBI lineage: Eukaryota > Metazoa > Arthropoda > Insecta > Diptera > Syrphidae > Cheilosia > Cheilosia grossa. The sequence goes on from OY720146.1 coordinate 15,368,451, forward strand.
ACAGAATGATGTAAAAGAATGCCCAGCATTTCTCTGTCAAGGAACTCCACTTCGATTTGATGAATAGATTTATGTTCATAATATTATGCCAATTTGTTGTATTGCAAATTATTGAGTTCGTAATAATGAAAATTTAATAGAGGGAACTCGAAAGGTCAGCCAGAACATACTCTATTATCAGTACGATATCATAATCTGTTTAACAAGAACGGTTTCCCTTAACACGGTCTTCTGATGAGCACCAATGTTTGCGAGGAACAAGGAGCATAAAAAATCCAGCCAATATCAGATCTTTGATTATATTTAGTTCCCCATTTCGCGGTCGCAATCATCATGTTGAAAGTTACCCTTACAATATAGCTCATTGTTGCACGAGAAAAGGAAACTCGGTCATAATAATAGCATCTACGCTAACCGCATCTATTATTGAAAAGTAAAAAGAATGGTGCACCAAGGTAGCGTGCAATCTAATTATTCAATTTTATCCTGAGGCAAGCTCGCTTCGGGTAATGCTTGAAGTCGAACCGCTGCACTCACCTGCTGCCTCTGTTTGTTGTCCTGTTACACTCGAACGTAGGTATATTGTCTACCTGCCTTTATATAAATATACCTACGTGAACATTGGAAGAAGTGAATTTACAATGGAATAATATGATTTACTCTTTTTACGCAATGCCATACGCCAAATCAAGTCCTTTTTTTTCTACTCGCTTCACAGAATGTTGAACGCGCTTTATTTCCAATGCTGTACTGAAAGTCATTTTGAATTAATGAGAATATGGAGCAAAGCAGAATACGATTAAATATTAGCAGCATTTATTATTTAATAACAAATGCTCGCATAACCCTTAGGCTGATTATGGAAATGTCGTTTTCGATTGAAGAAAAGTTGTCCTTTCTTTAAAAAGAGCAGCTCTAGAGGTGTTATTTCTATGTTTTATTGAAAAAAAAAAAAAAAAATTTACATCCAGGTCAATTCTTAACACGACAGAATTGTCCGGGATATGTCTAAAGAATAGCCCTAAACTCACCAACACACACTAGCAAAATGTTAGATTGTAATATTTTTCTTGTGTTATTAGAAACAATTTTTCCAATATGTGACCCGAAAATATCCAGTTAATCGTGCAAAACTTAGTATTAAATTTAAATAATTGATTTGGCCTATTAAAGCATTCATATTTACTATAGAAAACAAAGAAGAGTAGCAACAGCGAACCAAATCTCACATAATGTCTACTGGTATTACAAAAGAGCTCCAACGAATTTCTGGGTTGGCATCCTGTAAGGCGAAACGTTCAAACGTTTTCGTGTGCACGAAGAAATTTGCTTGTGCAACATAGGGCGCACGAAAACGTTTGATCGTTTCGCCTTACAGAACCTGGCCCCTGAATTTCGGTGCAATTCTTTCGGATCTTCAAGGTAAAACGCCATAAGATACATTGATCTCCTCAGGCAAGAAATTACTTATTATTGCTCTTTTTTAAGGTTCCGTACGCAGAGGGAAAAAACGGAACCTTATTAGTTTAGCTTTTGTCCGTCTGTCCGACCACTAGACCACTAGGTCTATCTCAGAAACTAATTGACGTAGAAGGCTGAAATTTGCACACAACATCCGGTACAACCTCAAGTTTAACGGCAACATTTTGGTAAGTCTAATGGTAGCGACTTGTTTTAGAGTAATGGTGAAAAAAAAATGTCCAAAAAGCTGTTTCTTTCTTGATTTACAGGAAATGGATATAGATCTTTTTTGCAGATCATGCTCGTAGCTAAATATGTGCTAAATACTGTCTTTTGGAATCGTTAATATCTTAAAAGATATTTACAAAAAACTGTCCATCACTATACAAAGTACACTCCTTTTCACCATTTTTCATTAGTAATTGATGCGTTCTCTTAATTGATTAAAATTAGAATTTTCAATGAATACTCAACTCTACTCATTCTCATTGGAACTTTTCCAATGGATACTCATTCCCATCCACACATATTGTTGTTTGGTGTTTGTTCGCAATTTCCGACTCTAAAGAAGTGAGGAACCTTCGGTGCGCGAGTGACACTCGCACTTGGGCTGTTTTTTTATATTTAACAGAAGAAAACACTAACGCCTGGTTTTGGGGTATGGAATTAGTCTCAATTCTTTTGTCGAATACAATGTCGAAATTTTCGTCCTCGATATCTGTCAATGGGAATGGGAATATGTCGACAACACGCGTTAGGAGAAATTCATATCACCGGAGAGAAAATGGCTCCTCCATAAAAATCTTCCAAATTTGTACCCATGAATTATCTGTTGGTAAATTTTGGTAAGTCTATCAAATGGTTCAAATGCACTGACGTTTTTGTTTGCCTAAACTAAAAAAATGTTGCGTGAAATGTTTGCTTATTCAAACCATTCCTAGCCAAATAGGAGATATTTAGAAATTAGGTATGCCTATCATAAAAGTCATCGGTAGCTATTTAAACAAAAGCCGTTCATACATCATAATGCATATCTATTGATTTCAATTTGTATAGTGATTTTTTCTGAAGTTCCTGTTTTCTTGTTGACGTTAACTACAGGACATGGTAATTTCGGGTATCATTTAAGGAAGATGGGCCTTAGAGATGATAATACTACTTAGAAACTTTGGCTGGGGGAATCTGAGACAGCGGAAAATATAATGTGTCAATGTCCATCGTTGGCCGGCAGAAGAATGAGGATTTTGGGACATCATCAGACCCAGTGGATGATAAAGATCTCCCATAAACAGATGCCAGGGAAGAACTCTGAAGGAATCCAGAGATTCTCTCTTATAGTTGTACACAATCACGGTCTGATTCGAACATCTCCCGAAATGAAAACATAGATTAAATACACCTTAAATTGTTAAAACCGTATATACATAGACTGCGTAAAAGTTTTCAACTGGTTGGGTTTGTACGCACCTAGCTTACTTACTTTTGTATTTGAATCCGTTGCTTATTAAGGGGGCTAATAAAATTGAATAAATTTTTGGTTTTTAAATAGACCATGCCATAAACAAAGCAGTTAGTAAATGTCATAAGAAATCATTGATCGAATGACCGCACACGTCACTGAATTATGTGAATTTTTGGATTTTATGTATAAAACAATAAAAAAAAGAATCCGTTGCGTAGATCACGGAGAGATACCAATTCAAAAACCTAAGTGTTCTCACTAGTTACCTATCATCTCGGTGCAGAAATAAGAACAATAATCGTTTACATTTCTCCATTATGTAACTACATGCAAAAAGTTTATCTACAATTCCTTCCGTTTTCAACCAAACACACCTACACATACACATCAGACAGCTAATTAGTTCGTGATAAAAAAAGAACAGCGGCGAATTGCAAACTTCCTCCCAACTAAAATCAAATGAATGCACTTCTACTAAAAAACAACTCTTCAAAAATGGCTTCTTGATAACTTATCTCAGAAAACGAAATTCCATGTATATTCTCGGTACTCACCATCAGCACAAGCGCCAGCGTCAGAGCTGGTACCTGGAACACAAAATTTCTCACAACAGAAATCATATGAGTGATAGCCCTCCATGACGTAGCTATTACCATTTATATCCTGTCTAGTGCGTTGCTGCTGCTGTTGTGCTGCAGGAAGTGATTGTTGTTGTATTTGTCCTTGTTGCTGGACAGCACTCAGGCCATCCCCATAAAACGAGTATTCGTACGTGAGTGGAACTTGCAGGGATATCTAATGGCAAACAAATAACAAAAAAAAAACGCACACAATTCATTTTTGGTCCTTAAAGAGGATTTCCAAAACCATATCCCTCACATTTTTCATGATGAAGCCCCGAGAAGTGCAAATTGCACAGAGCTGCTTGCACTCAGCCTCCGAGTTGCATATCACGGCGGCGGTTGTTGTAGCAGTGGCGCCTCCTGGCAGCCCGTGGGCTGTTTGCATTGCAAAGCCAGTAAGCGGTGCGGTGGCGGATGTATGTGGATTCATTTCACTTTCTTTGGATTGTTCACCTAAACACAGGATTAACGAACGTGCAACGAATGTGGTGCTTCGCTATTGCTGTGCTACAGCCCACATAAAGTCAACTTCCTTTTGTCTATGCACACATTGTTTGGTTGGGTATTCGTATTGTTTTGCGTTGGAGCTCCTACCATATGGTATCAGTGTTCGTTCTTGGGAATCTGACCAAGTGTGTTGGGTCGATTGCATGCAATACGGAAATAGTGTAGCTAATTAGGCAGAGGATGCATAAAACGCACAAAATTACAAAATTATCCAAAAAAAGAATAGAATGTCACTCCGTTGGTAGATTGGAAATTAGGGGGTGGGTGGGGGCAGTTTACTTGTTTCCGTTGTGTAATGCTGGCACTTCACTTTTTTTTTCAAACAGTAGTTACAGTTAATTGTATATCTGTGTCAATCGTATATGTAGAGCTACGAGTTAGGACCAAACAGCTGTTTGAATAAAATGGTTCACTTGTTATATCCGCAAACGGGGGGGATTGGGGTATTTTTATTTGTTTTTTTTTCTTCTTTTTGTTGATGCACACGAGCGTTTATAGTACACGCACACAATACCGATTCGATTCGACAGTGTGACGCGAATGCAACAAGCGGCTGCGACTGTTGCTGCTGATGGTGTTGACGATGATACGAGTTCTGAAAGTGCAAGGCCATGCGCATATCAGTGCAGAAATACTGAAAGCTTTTATAATTTCATCACGGGGCCGGTTTGTGGGGGCGGTTAAGGGACCACCTGAAAGCTGCATGAAAACGCAAAAGCTTGCTGTGCACGGGGTTGAATGGCAGCCAATGAATTCTGCAAAAAAGCTAAAAGCTTGAGGGTGAAACCGTAAGACGACGCTACAGGAGTGTACAAACAATTTTGTTATTTACCCTAGGAAATATCATGCTTTAGGAATATATTTAATTTTCGTCCTTTTGTATGGAGAACCTTTTTGAATTCGTTTGAATACTACATTGGGGACATTCCGATTTATAGTTTAGTAAGTCTGACAGCTGGCTGAATTGATGTAAACGTTTATGGAGGGATAGCGGACAAAACTAGTCAAGAAGATTTTCATATTTATTTTCTTGCGTTTCTGTAGATCAACATGGTGTTATCGGCGAACGGTTATTTTTGAATGCTGTTTGGGGTTTTTATATTCATAAGTGTATTTAGCATAGTGATATTAGGTATTTTAAAATTTTAACCTATCTAGAATTGATGAAGAAAAGCATTAAATCATGCATTACATTGCAGTGTTCTTTATCAAGTTGTTGCCAAATTTTACAGCTTATTTTTCATCTTTTGCGTGCCAAGCTGAAACGTACAAAAAAATCCTCATAACGACCGCTTACTGTGATTGTAGTGAAAATGATGCCGTTTAACCATGATTTGCATCAAAGTTATTCACGATGCGCAGTTGATTTATTCACAATGCATTTTAAAACAGTATGAATGGCACCTCTGTGACCTGTTCATGTTTCAGAACTCTTGAAGATGCATTCTGCGTTTAGAGTAGGCTGAATCTTGTATAGTTATTATGGATCGTATTTACGCTTTAAAAGGCGTCAAAAATATCATGTACCTTTTTTTACGTTGGTATTGAGAGTTATGTGTACGACTAAGTCAATAACTCAAAGAGCTAGACTTTTTTTTTCTAATTTCTCGGTATCAGAAGAACTTACCTCCTTGGAGCATTCAACTCCATAAAGAGCTGGAATTTAAAACTTTGCGACATTTCGACCTTTTCAAATACAATGCTTACATTCTTTGACCGTTCGACAGAAGGGAAATATGTTCGCACACAAGAAAGTTGAAAATTTCGAGATATTTCGTAAAGTTCGTTGTTATGAAGCACCTTTTCCTGCAATTGTAAAAATATACAAGTCGTGGGCCCAACAAGTGCGTATGGGACCGGACTTAAGGACTAGTTTCTCACAGCCACTTTGAACTGTTTTTCGCTTTTTTTTCAGATCGAAACAGACATACGTACGCTCGAAACACAAAACATTCCTTCGATACAATCGAAGTAAAAAGATCTTAGTTTGAATGCCACTTCATAACTCTAAGTCCTGATTTGAGAAGTTTTCTGGACTTTTGCAAACTTATGGATGCTTTTCGATTCTTTATTTTGGGAGTGGGAATTACTTAACAAGTTCGCTAATGCACTTCGTGTCATTTGTCACCTATATGTCTCAAGATCCTCATGTTGCATTGGCAAATTGATTTTCCATCATTGTTATTTCGTTTAATTCCTTAGTTTAGGCACCGACTTCAGTGCTTCTTGTTTCTGATCGTCCGAATTGTATCGAAGTTTGACTAATGTGCTCAAGTCGAATAACTTTTTCTCACGCAACGTAAATTAAACAAAACAATATTTAGTTTAGAAAATATTTCTTTATTTTTATTGCCGTTTACTGATATCTTTCCAATATTTCTAAATTCAATCCAAAAATACGATTGCTAGTTTTACATACTATTCCTATCCATAGAAAAAATAAGACGGTACACGATAGAAAACATACAAACTATTTTAAATCATAAAACATCTGCAAATTTCCACATAAAAATAATAGAAAATTCTTGCAAGACGATACGATATACATACGTTTTTATTAATGCAATGTTGTAACGATAGATTTCGGTTAAAAATACTTCTCATTTTGTTTCGAACGTTTTTTTGTTTTTAAATTTTACTTGATAAAAATAAATATATATTAATCCTATTAATGTAATAGAAAAAGTGTGATTTGATTTTTGTTTATGCTATATCCTCTCATTAAGTCGCTATCATTAAGATGCTAGGACTATAGCTCTGTTTAATATGTTTGTTTCTTTGCTAACTACTAAGGCAGCTGTTTGTTTTCTAGGAACAAATCTATTACTACCAGGACGACCTTATTCATTGCTGCTACTATAGAACAGTGGACTGTGTATTTCATATTTTTGGGTGGATATTGTATTCCTAACCCCAGATAGTCTTTTGACTTTGTGTATGTGTTTATGTTTGTTACTATCCTCTTTAGGCACATTTATACTGGTACTGTATTTTTGTTACTGGACTGCACATCCCCTTCGGCGGGGCATGGCTCATGCGAATTGCTTATATTCCTCACGCATCGGAATATCTTACAATGGCTGCTGGAGACTTTCATGTTCAAGCTTTCATTTTAAGCTGAAAATCCCGTGTAAGACCCTCTCATTTCATTTCGTTTTTATGCTGGCAAGACATAAATTATCACGATCAAATAATGTACGATAACTTATACTTTCATAGCCGTGACGTTTCAAATTTTACTCAAATCATAAATAACTTTTGATTTTCTTGGAGGCTTTTTCTAATTTAGAGCGTTCAACGCTTCTCTTCTTCATAAATCCCTTCTAGCTGATTAGAACTTTTCAAGTTCTCTGATTGATTGTTGTGATTTTCTAAAAATCTTACACTCACTCTTCCTAAACAAAAAAAAAAAAAGTTAAAAAATAACCTACAACACGAATACCGTTTTTCGAGACCGGCGAACTCGGCTTGCTTACAGGCTTACGAGTTACGAGTACACTTAAATGTAAAAAGAGTCTTCCGCACGTATGCCCATGGGACACACACACTGAGTGCCTTCAACTTTTTTACATTCTATGTGGTTAAGATCTACTCAATTATTTCAAATACGAGAGAGACCCGCCTTAATAGTATTCTTAAACGAAAAAACGCGACTGAAAACTCTCCACTCGCATTGTATACGCGGCGTGGTGTTAGATGTTTTCATTTCAAAAACGCTTAGGACGCTCAAATCGGTGGCGGTCCTCGGATGTAGCGGAGCTGTGGCGTAAAACTCATCGAAAGATTATTCAGATTATCGCAACAGTTCGGCTGCATCATACAGGCTGCACACAATAGAGTAAAGAGCGCCACCTGCATTGGAAGAGCAATCTTAGCGATGCGTTTAACCCATCCGGGTCGGCCAGCTTTGTTCTCCTCATCTGATGAGTCGAATTCAGTGGAAACTTCATTGTTGGGATCTTCGGGATCACCACCATCAGGCGAGGTAGCCATTACAACACCATATTCGGATTCACCTAAGTTTGCCGCTGCAACAGCTGCTACTTTCTTGTTGCGTTTGTTGCGTCGTTTCGACGGCGAAGACGATGGAGAGTTCTTCTTGCTGGGATTTCGATCATCACCAGGGTTACCATTTCGTGTGATTTTCTTTGCAGCTGTGCGAACAATGAGATCGCGACAAGTGTTTTGTAGACTCTTCAGGTCGGATTCAGCTGATTCCATGCGAGCGGCGATCGATTTCATTGCCTCGCTACCCGGTGCCAGGGCGGACTCCAATTGTTTTGCCAAACGACGAAGGACACCGAGGCGCCTTTCCCGTTCGGATAGACCACCGTCGGAAGTAGCGCCTCCATCGGAGATGCCGCTGTCGGACAGCGAGCCATTGGATGCTGTAAACTGAGCAATGTGAAGGATGCAGCTTGGATCTAAGTGCTCTTGCACAGCAGCGAGCTGAAATTGAAAAAGAATATTAAAATTACAGAAGAACAATTAGGATCAGGGTGCAAAGTATTAGGGGAAGAAAAGTGTTGCTATGTGACTAAAGTAGTGGGAGCTGAAACAGTTATACAGTTGTCAGTTCCAAACTAAGTGCACAGGGTTGAGTTGTTGGTACAAAAGCGGATAATTCGGTACGATCCGAATGGCGCAATAAAAACATGTCCTCCTCACGATATAAAAACGAAAAGACCAAGGACACTTTGAGGCAATGAAATAGTGCAAGATGTCTTTTGGAAAGTAAGTATTACAATTAAAACGTTCTGATCAACAAATTCAAAGGTCTAGGGAATTGAAACTAAAGATGTGCTTCAGAGTATCTCGTATATTGATTTTTCTTGTAATTCGGCGGTTCTATTTTGTCATTCTAACTAACCCATTTAGTTCTATTAAAAGTTTCCCATTGCAATCGGACAACTGCACATGATGGCTCCATTCGCACTCTTCGAATCTAACCTAGATAAGCAAATCTACCAACAACTACTTTGAACAAAGCTCTCAACCAATCCAACAGAAGGTACATTCAAGTATTCGTTCTCACCTGCTCCTGGCTAACTTCAACTTTCTCCGATAGAAGTTTCGCAACCAGCTTCACATTCTGTGCAAGTTCCACTGGCGTGGCCTTGCCTTTGTCTAGTGCACCTTCGAGTCCCTTCAATGTGCCACGATCCTTCCCAAGTACCTGCTGGAATTCATACAATCCGGATTCCAATTGCCTCCAGGCAATCAACGAAGTGGTCAACACTTCCAATTGATTGTTGATCCTAAAAAAAAACAACAAATAAACCAGTAAAGCCATGTTACACTTTAAATGTCAGTCATATTCACCTTGAATTTGCTTCGTCCCAAGCGCTGTACATTTCACTAACTTCGTTCTTTAAATGCTTATGGAATTCCGACTCCGACTGAATGATAGTGGTGATTTGTGAGTGCTTGTCCTGATCGTATGCGATTGTGCCAACTGATATTTTATTATCGACAATGTCACTACTTTCCTTGCTGTCTGGCGATGCAGTCTCAGCGGACTGTGAAGCAGCTTCTGTAGCTACAGCAGCAGCTGTTATAGCTTTAATGGCTTCTTCGTGCTCAGCCAATTCGGCGGCTAATTTCCTCTCTTGTCTTGTTAGCCAACTATGAACGGATGCATTCAAGCGTAGCATATTCGTGCGGTATGTTTGCAATTGTGACTTTTCATTCTGCAAATGAAATCGGTTTTATTTTTTTGTTGGAATTTTGTTGTTCAGTTTCAGTGAAGAGAGTACTCACATTCAACGCTTCAATGGACAATTGAATCGATGGCTCTGTATCCAAATCGCAAGCCAATTTGCCACCCAAACGATTAAGTGCACTTTTCAAAATGATCATCTCCTCTTGCATTTTACGTGCGGCAGCAGCATTTTCACTCCAAGCGAGCAGCTCCTCCCATGATGAAAGTAGATCTTTTGTTGTGAGAGAAGAAAAAATATAACGAAAATGCAATTTAGATTAATGGAGTATTTTCTTTTGTCTATTGATGATATAGCGCAGCAAACGAAAGAGAGATCTAACGACCGTCTAGTTGCAATTACCAAATCATCAAGTCTTTGCGTATCTTAACAGATGTTGATTAAAGGTGGGGGAACTAATTCGAGGTGAATATAATTGGAACGATAAAGATCGCACAGCGGACGAGGAAAGGTAGGAGTGTGTCTTTATTTCCTTTTTTGTGTAATGAGTTGAAACGCATTGAGTAGTAAATATGTAGCTTAAAAGATCTGAAAAAATTACTTGCAGTAAATATGGTGGAGCATTAATGCGAACTCTCCTTGGTGCACACTTATACAAAACATCTGGGACGTTCACAAAAACTCTTGATAAACAAATTTGCTAAGGTTTGTTAGCCTGCGAAAGTCAGTTCGAATATACCAATTTGATGTTAGTGACGGAATTTTATTAACTCTCCAGTAGGGGACCCTATTTCGAATGTAGACCTAATGGACATTCGCACCAGGGCCCGCAAACTTTTGCAGAGAATTTGACTTTGATTTGAATTTGCCAAAATTGTTTGAATATTTTATTTTCGAATTGAACAATGCCTTTGAATTGAACCATGGCAAATGTGCTAAACATTCAGGAAAGAAATTGCGACCGTTCAATTGCATTTTTTTTTATGTGGTATTCAATTGGGCACAGCTTTTTCTTTTGCTCTAGGCCACTTTTTATATTGGATTGGTCTAAAAAAAAAAACCCCTTCCAATTTCAGAGCACATTTGGGAATCTGTATTTTTGTGGAGTTTTTTTTGTAAACATACCTATTTTTGTTAATAATTCATGTATAAATGTTTATAAATCAATCGGGTAGAAAATTTCGAATGTTTTATTATAAAATTTAACCAGTGGATGGAAAACGCACGAATATGAACAAAAAAAAAGAGCAAGTTACGTTTTTATGTTCGATTAGACACACGGAATCTGAGATCTGAGACCGAATCTGAAGAAGCCCAATCGAACACCACATTAGTTTCTCAACGATTTTTCGTTCCATAGCTCAAATTGTACTTGGTTAAATGTCATGTTTCCCGGAGTGTTCCAACGACGACAATAATACCTTCAACCGGATGCATTTTCCACTAGCTTTCTCCCACTGTTCTGGGCCATATCAACCATGCGTGAATTGCGACTATCAAGGTATTTAATTTCGTGTTTACTTTTGAGCCCATTGTTTGTTGTTATATGCAGTTTTTACGAGTATGTACGATCGTTAACCAGAGCTTCCGCGAATGTGTTAAGCTTGTTTGTTTATAATCAACCTGAAAGAGCTACTTATGTGGCTTGCGTATGTTTCTTACTTCCGTTTATGGCTGTGCACGTAAACAAAGTCTGTAATTGCATCGAAGCAGAACAACGTCAAATGATTTCTATAGTAGTTACATAACTAATGATTTATAAAGGTCTATCGCTACTGCCCTCAACAAAAGGTAAGTGCTCCAAACAATGTGCTTATTATGACAGCATATGAACGGGAGTTGTAAGTTGTAATTCGTAACGACTTCGTTTAGTATATAGGTCTAAGCCAATAGCATTAACACTACGGTAAAACTACTTTATTTGGGTTCAAATCCCAGAAGCATTTAACAAATTTAATACAAAAATATTTATTTCTTTAATAGAATTTCCAATAAAGTGCATTACACGATCAGCGTTTATGTAACCACCTCAACCCGATCCCACTTCTCATCAGAGCGTAGTAAAATGCGCGCAGTAAAATGCCTCTGCATTAGTATTTTCTCTACTAACTTCATAAAAAGTCAATTCAAGCTTTAGAGAAGAAAATCAACTCAAGTAATTTGCTTTTCCATTACGCACTGGCGACTTCAAGTTTGTAGGTCAACGCACGGCAAATACGCCGACCGAAGTGCACTGAGTCTAATTATTATTCGTCACTATAAGGGGTAGGTATTGGTTTTGTATAAATATTTTTACCACGGACATTTTTATTAATAGGTTTACCTCCTTTTATTAAGACGTAGAATTATTGGTATTATTAAAAAACAAACAACAACATTTGATTGCCATTCAATATGCCTTTCTTTGATATCTTTATTTTACAACTACCCCTATCGAAAAATTCCGAAACGAATGGCAAATCTGTGCGGAACTCAGATTGCATTCGAAGTATTCGTTTGAAAACAAAATAAATGAGGCATATAAATGCGTTAATTTCACATTCAAATATTCCGCAGTAATTCACTGTCGGAGAGCTTCGGGAAAAATGTCCCGTGTGATAGGGTGACCAGATCCAAGCCCAGGAAATAGAGGACACATTCAAAAATCTCAAATGAAAAATTGAAGAACAAAAAATAACAAAATACATACATTTTTCATTAAACAAACAAAAAAAAATCATCAATTTTAAGAAATTCAAAAAAATTGCAAAAGAGTTTGACCTGTCAAATGAGTGGGTTGTTCAGACGATTGTTAAAAAAAAAACACGAAAAGATGGTGTTCTTTTCAGAAGTGAATGAGTTCCGGGACAAATGTATTTTAGGTCGTGATGCAGAAAGATGCAGAAAATTTCTGAATTAGTGTTGAAAAAAAGCTTCGTTTGTAGTTTTGTGGCGTCGAAAAATTCCGTAAACTGAGGAATCCCAGAGAGACAACAAATTGCATATTTTATCACAACAGCTTTATTTTTTTGATAAAAAGAATACATGTCCCCTTAAAGGAGGAAATCTGGTCAGCCCAGCCATGTAGCTGTCAAAAGTAAGTGATATAACGCGGTACAATGCAACGCGGAAAGGTGCGCACATGTCATCGGAGAATTTTTCCCGAAACTTGTATCAGAAAGGATATTTCGAATGGAATTTCCCCGATATCGTACAAATTGGAGAAAAGTCCGTTCCGATCGGATACCTTTAGGGGTGTATGTAGTCCGCTGTTTCTGTTTTTTTTTTGGAAAGCATAACAGTATAAGCATACCGGACCCTGAATGGAGAATATGCCCAACATGGCTTACGGTAGCACCATCATACATTTGAAGTAACTTAAGCCAGCTTAATCCAGTGCGCGATTAGATGGAAATTTTATTTCGTGGGGACAACAGGATAAGTTTCACATTTCAAACGATTTTCTTAAAATTCATTGAAGTAGGTAGGGTCCAGTTTTGACACTAGCTTAAGCCCACATAATCCTATAACAGCTGACTCTTTACAACTTGAGAGCGAGCAACATCAAAGCAACGAACGGCAACCCAGGACAGAGAAAACTGTCGATAAAGGCCGAAGCCACATAAACGATTTCAACTAAGTCAAGAACGTCTGCATTCATACTCATCAACTGGACACTTAATCAACAAATGTCAGTCAAAAAAGTGTCAAATCCTGTCAGACTAAGTATGCTAATGTGAGTGGTTTCAGTCAGTCTTTAGAAATTTATTTTACAAAATATTTTTGTTAGCTGCCATGGCTTTTCACACAGCTAAAGTTGTACTCATTTGTAAACCACATTTATCACCAATCAAATGAAACCCAAACCTGTGCCTTATTCTCACATAAAAGCAACATATTATTCACGCTTAGCACGTTCAAATTAAATGAAAATGCAGTAACAAAAATTAGTAATTATATGAACTCCAACTGCAATGGGACGAGAGTTGTTTCCATTCAACGTCGTTTGTACCGACAAGTAAATAATAAATGCATGACGAGTGATATCACCAAAACCACTGTAAAAAAACAAAATCAAATTCTTTTTGTTTCCGAAGTACAAATAAGTATGCAGACTGTAAAGGTGCTTCAGTTATGCGATTCGTCTGGCTTTATGTTTTGTTTCATGCCTTATCATCACTTGTCATCATCCAGTTAGAGTCTATATTCACGTCGCTCACATAACAAGTACTTCGGAATATGCGAAATGCATTTTAATTTCCAAGAGAGTGGTTTTTTGGGTGCAATATGGGACAATGGACGCGCGCTTCTTTAAAATCGTAAGCCTTTAGAAACTGCGGAAAAAAATTATACCTATACCAAGGTTGGTGAAGCTCAGAAGCATCACGGTCATTCAAAAAAAAAAAAAAATCATAATTCCTACAATTTTTCTTGGTTAAAATGAACCCAAATATAAATTTTTTTGATTTAAGAATGCAAGTGTTGGCAATGATGTAAGAAAACCGTTATTATTATTACGCTTGAATCACTTTATTCATAATAAACGTAAAAACGAGTTCTTGTTATCAAAAAAAGTAGTTTAAGCAAGAACTTTTAGCCTACAATTTGTGAAAAACTCAATATTCGTTTTTTGGCGATTTATTTTAGTACATATACAAATTTCTAAAAATCTTTACACACACTTTTAGGTTCCGTTAATACTGGAACAATCTTTAATAAACATTGCAGTTTAACCTGAAGTAAAGTAGGAAGTTGAATATATGAATTGAGATCCCTCGATCAGAAGTCCAGCACACTAAACAATAAGCCACTTCTTTGCTAGACGTTCTACCAAATGTTAGGCAAACTTTTCGATTAGATAGCAACTTCTTGAATCGAATTTTTGGAAAACACTACTCACAACTTTATCCATAACATATATGGGCGATGAAATGATTTTGCATTAAAAGTTGCAGTTGGCATAAACAACTAGCTCGTAGCCATTCGAATATTGATATGCAACGAAGAAAGTTTTGCTGCTCTTAGGGCGCAGCTAAAAAGTAGTGAAAAGTGACGTATGACAAACTATTTTGACAGAGGCGTTTACACTTGAAAGCATGTATTTCTTTTACACGACTTTCGCTAAATCTATTTCCCTGCCATATTCACATTTTTGTTGCAAAGAAAATTCGATTTGATAATGAATTTAGATGGACGAGGTTGAATGCCACTCAATGAGTTTCGATCACAATCAAATTCGAAGGCGCACACGCGAAGTTTATACATACCCTGCTTAAGCTGAGCTTTTTCAGTTCAAACTCCTTTGTAATGAAAACGCCTTTTAGTACATTTTTCAGTTTAAAACCGAAACTTGTTTACACGACTATTTAATTAGGATATTTCGAAATAGTAACCAAGAGATGACCAACCTTCCAGCAAGCACCACCTCACAGAATGAATCAATAAACTTTTACGAAAACGCTTTCACTAGGAGGCTAGATACACGCACTTAAGGAGACGTTTCTCGATTTTTATTTTATTTTCTATCCATGATTGCAACAATTACACGACAGTGATTAACGCGAAACGCATGTAATTTGTCGATTGAAAAAAAAAGAATCAACAGGTGACTGTTATCGCTTAACAAAACTGGCTTCACTCAGTCTAAATACTCGCAATCGCGACTCGTATGGTTGTACTATAGCCAGCGCGGCCGATGTGATCACCTTCAATGACAAACACAAACTGGTTGCTGCGACGACAGTCAAGTCACTCAAAAGAATCCTCCTCTACAGTCCAGTCCACTGGTTCTTCGCCATGGCCAGGTTCAACCCAAACGATTGCCGACGTTCGACGCATACAACTCGATTTCGTTCTCCATATCAACGCCGCCTTGGTAAGGCAAGGATCAGCCTTTAGTGTATACGAGTTCGGCATGAGGTGTCGTGTGTTGGTGGTGGTGGCCAGTGGACCCCGATGTTACCAAAAATGGCATGATGTTGGAGCATACTAATGAGGAGGACGGTGCGTGGCGCGAAACCTGAATGCTGATTTAGTTTATTACTCAATTTATGAACCGGCCTGCAAATTCTGAGCCATGAATGCTGTGTGCACAGAAATTAAAAATCGCAAGTGACTTGCTGAGGCGTAATCACGGTGCGAAGGATCGAAGGGGTGGTCTTGGGTGAGTTGCATTTAATAAATTCAATGTGAGCGAAAGATACATTTTTATTTTAATTGACATGCATAACGGGCTTTAGCCGGTGGAGTCCATATTAGTTGATCTAGGGACAGGTACAGCGACCAGTGGGAAAGAGCTCATGATCTAAAAAAGGGTATTTTAAATGGTTTTCCGCCTGCCTAGTGTAATTATTCTGTGGAATACAAGTACATATGATTATAAAGAAATATATAATAAAGAATGCGACTGATGGGATCGTATTTTTCCGCATTTTTCACACGTCGCATTTTTACCAATGCCATAGAATAACCCCTCTATTAAAAAACACTGCGTATCAACGCGTTACTCAGCAGTTACGTCAAATGTTCTTATGCTATATGCTGTTTAAGGCAGCACCTTACTTGAGAGCATTTTTTTATTAACACATTGGTAACTATTTTGAGCAGCCCGACAAATAAAATCTTGAAATTGCAGCGATATAAGCCCCGAAATTATAAATAGGAACCCCCCGCATATAAATGTCCTTTAATTTTGCACATGGATACGAAATGCGAATAGAAAAACAGCAATTGCTAAATTTAAATCACACCTTGTAAGCTGAAAGACTTACATTTTTATATAAACTTATGTATAGCCCCACAATCGTAAAGTGGAATTTGACATTTCTTTCACAAAAGTTGCTTACTTTGGTAGCTGAAAATCGTTCAGTCCCACCAGATGACAGTCTAAACTTGACCGGAAACTAATCAGAAATAAATTCGGGGAAAACGCCGCCTATCTATACAGCTGTCCGAAACTTAATCCAGATTAACGGCACACCTACCTCATCACAGAAGACTAAACAACAAAAAGCCCTACAAAATTAACGTCAACATCCAATTAAAATGCTAACCAACTTGTTTAAGCAAAAAGCTCTTTGGTTATTTTATCACTTTTTTACAGATGTGACTGTCGGTATAACAAGATCGACACATTTTGAATAAGCATAAGTTTTCTCAGACCTGATTTTCGTCATAAATCAGCAATCGATACAGATTCCCAGTATCGGTAACCCGATCCTCCATCAGACAGAACACGATATCACTTTCAGTGTGCGGTTAACCTATGCGGAACGATAAACAGTATTGCATTTTTAATTTCGGAATTGTGTAACAGAAAACTTGTCATTGATTTCGATAGACGCAATCAAAACGTAAGGTGAAGTGCTGTGGAATATATTTCTGCGGCTATGGTGTTCAACGAGTTCTTGTCAAACTAAAGTGAAAGCACCACAAACGATTGATTGAAATAAAGTGCCTCTGCCGATGCGAATTGATTTTTCAATTCTACATCCACGCACCTACATCGTATAACTATTATAGCTGTATTTAAAAACGAAAAGAGCTACAATACTGCGACAACATTCTGTCAAGGTTAAACATTTTAGAAATACATACGAGTACAACAAGAATCGTGTCATGTCTGGCCACATTTTTGCGAAACACAGCAACGGGTGCAAATCTGTGACTGCAAGTTGCGCCAATTTTCTAATTTAAAATTACAACATCTTTTCATTAAAGAAAATTTGACGGTGACCGAGGTAAGTATTTGGTATTGGTATTGAACAGCTTACAAAACATTTTCTCACGTTGAATATTTACTTTGCTGGTGAGCATCTTAATTCTAGATTTTCTTATGCAGTTTTAATGCTTTTGCTTTGCCAGCAAGAACACATATTTGGAAAGATAAAAAAAATATTGTTTAGATAGGTTGAGTACCGAAAATTTAAAAAGAATTTAATAGGTTTGTTTGGCGTGGACCCTAGTGCGCACTGGGTTAACCCTAATGTGTTCGATATAGCACTGAACTCGCCATGGTACTGAAAACCTGTGTTTGACATGACTTCTAGGGCGCCCTAGTTGTGCCCTGAACTGACCCCAGTTAATTTGTCGGGGCAAGAACTCAGTGCTGAGTTGCGCTGTCATTTCGCTTGCTGTCATTCACTTGTTTATCGTGATAAAGGTAAATACAAATAAATTTGGTATTCAAACGAATTGAGTTCATTCATTTTTAACAATAAACAAAAAATATAGTGAAGATAACACATCGTTCACCAAAATATAGATATTTTTTCAATTTCAAAAACTGGCAGACTTCAGGGCGACATATATTGCGTTCGATATAGTATCCGAGTTTTCAGGGTTATGCAAGGTTTTTAACAGGTGTGAAAATCATCTGACGTTTCTCAGTGCGCACTAGTGCTAGGCACGTCAAACAAACCTATGGCTTCTAGCGCACCCAAGTTGTGCCCTGAACTGACCCCAGTTAATTTGTCGGGGCAAGAATTCAATGCTAGGTTTCGCTGTCATTTCGTTTGCTGTCTTTAATTTTTTTTGAGATATCTGACTGAGAATCTTAAGGGCAACATATTTTGCGTTCGATATAGTAGCCGAATTTTCAGGGTTGTCCAGGGTTTTTGGCAGACATGAAAATTAGCTGACACATCTCGCACTAGTGGGCACTAGTGTTAACCAGTGCTAACCACGTCAAACAAACCTAATTTCAAGATAAAATAAATATATACATGTACATCTACAATGTAAAAAAAAAACAGTAGTTACTGATTGGATTTCCATGTCCATGCATGTACTTTGAGTGGAATTTGGGTTGCTATCGGGTTTTAGCTACCGCCTCATAATAATCGCAATTGCTAAAACATCTCAGTTCTTGGGGGAGAGGAAAAGTGTGATATTCAAGGCCAAATGGGACATGATTTATTTCGCTTTTAAATGAAAAACAAACGAACGTAGATATGTATCTTGTATTCTTGACCCGACTTGTCTATAACATTTAACTTTTCGTGCAAAGAATCCATTACAGTGACGTGTTTAAACAAAACAGCCTGGAATGAGGAAAGCAATTTATGTACCTGTCAGCAAGAAAGAACAAGAGAGATACACAATTTGACTAAATTTATTTAAGTTCCTCACCAACAAGTTGGGCTTCTTGATGTAGCCATGATTTTGCTTATCGATTTAAACTTAAAATAATATCTGTCCTTAGATACCCAAAAGGTATTGTAAGTTGTTGATTAAAAAATTCGAAGATCATATCTCTTTAACAGATGGGTTAACTTTTAATTACAAACTCTTTTGGCAAACACTTAATTTTAAATCTGGTGCAATGTTTAAAGAAAACTACACTGCAGTCATATAACATCTGCTTTTGCTTTCCACCATTTTTATTAGCTGTCACTTGGTCGCTTCTTCTATTCATTTGACACTGACTGTCTCCAAAAATATACAGAATATACACTTGACAAGTTATCAAATATTTCTGATTTTGGGTTTTTGACATTTACTAACCGATTGACTTGATTAGACATGTATTTGAAATGTCAGTTCAGAAAAAACTGCACCAAAATGGAATGCATGTGAAAAACAACCGAATCGTGACAGATCGTCAAAACAAGCTAATTTGATGTCACCATCATAACTTTTATTCAACTTTGTTCTGGAATACATATATACTCGTATGTACAGGTCCAAAAGACATCACTTTTAGCAAAATAACGAGTTACTCCGCCTGTCAAGTTCAAACAGTAAAAAGACACAGAAAACTGAATGTAAAATAAAAACGAAGCCAGTAGGTTGGTCACTTAGTGCCGAACCTTTATTCTTTTAGTTTTGCATAGATTTGGAATCATTTTTCAAGGCATTCAATCAATTTTTAAAAATGTGTGTATGCCTTGCTCGGAAAATTACACGAATGAATCCAGTTTTTCTCATTTCGGATATTTAACGAGAAAACGTTCGTTGTTTCTATATAGCAACGGAAAAAAAAAAACATTTGTTGAGAAAATTCGATACAAAACGTCAATCGCTGATCATACGGTTAATTATGATAAAAATTTCGTAAGTACAAATTTACACGAGTCATCGCTTTAAAAAACGTTTGACCTAGGTATTTACAAACAGAAATGACAATTTTGCATTCTTATTTATTGTGTGTGCCTGTTAAATTTTAGACTCTGCCAAGAAGATGACATAACAAGTAGCTGACGGCATTTCAAAGTACAATAGCATCAGCATCGCCAATCATTTCTTTTTTTAT
Organism: Cheilosia grossa; assembly: GCA_963082955.1. Lineage (NCBI taxonomy): Eukaryota > Metazoa > Arthropoda > Insecta > Diptera > Syrphidae > Cheilosia > Cheilosia grossa. Next base: position 15,388,395 of record OY720146.1, read on the forward strand.
TCCTCTGATTTCAGTGTAAAATCTAAAGCGCACAACAAAAAACCAAAACCAATCAATTATATTCAGTCTGCCATTCATTTTTTTCAAACAAATTAAGTCCCACAACGGCGCCATTCCCTTTTCCATAGAAATCTAAAAAGTAGGTAGGTATGCACACTTCAACGATGTGATCTCTAGAGCAGAATCAAAGTGACACTTTCAATATGCATTTCAAGGATGCAACACATTCATAATATGTTTTGCGAAGCATTTGTTTGGCCTTCGGCGAACGCCGCAATATAAAAAAAAAAAATCGTTCTCTCCCCCATTAAATAGAAAAAATCCAAGGAGAACGAGCACAAGCACAACCACAATTCCAAATATGTACGTACGAAATCCCACATTTTCCATAAATAATCATTAATTCACTAGAGCCAGTCACATGGAATGACAGCTAAGAAAATCGCATTTCTGTTCTTAGCGCACTAGCGAGTAAGTATTTTATATGCTCGAACCGCGTACCTTTGCTAATGGCAATATGTTGCCGCCCACATTGACATGTGTGTAATTTAATCAATTCAAGGTTGAAACGCAATGAAAATATCTCATAAGGTGTAAAAAAGCGGCAGACAATTTTCGTTGCTGCGCACTCAAGTGTAGATAGTTAAAACAATTGCAAAACGAAAACAAAGCGCTACGAGGTCAATGTCTACATACAATTCTGACAGTTGACAGATGGGGGCAGATAACAAACATCTGAATCTGAAGACATACCTTGCCCTTGGTCGTTGGCCAAATCCGAAAGCTCGGTCTGTACAGCAACGTCAGCTTTCATCTTACTGCACTGGTTTTATATACGTTTCGTTTATATATAAGGAAAACACTTTGACACAATGACACTTTTCATTCACCACTGAACCACCCGATCAACCCCTGTTAGCTGTGACCTACTTTCATTCACTTCACTTTTTGTTATACCATTATGGGAGTGGGAGCACTGCCACGCAACTATTTCGGAAGATTATGTTGCGGAAAAGTGCTTATCTCTTCTTTAAATGAAATTATTTAAAAAAGAAAACAGCATTTAAGGAGGGTGCGGCAATACACTTGAACGGAAGTGTAAACAAACCGAGCAAATTAAAATAATAAAGAATTCAAGTTTTTCAAAGTTTCTTGAAGGATAAAAAACAAACAAAATTAAATATAGATAGATCTAAGGCCGAAAGGCAATAATTTTAAGTATATGGTTTAGTTTAGAGCGCTCGCTTGGAGCCAGTAAGCTAGATTAAGATAAATGTTAGTTTTAAATTAGATTTAATCGTTTTTGTCTAGTATATAAGTTTAATTAAGAATACAATAAAAATGAATTTAAAATGAAAAAAATGAATAAAATGAAACCGAGCAGAGTACGCGAACTGTTTCCTCAAAAATGTTAAATTCGTAATCAAAAGGTGGGCACCGAAGGGGGGAAAACGCACAAAAAACTGATTAATACGAAACTCGACGAAAATGACCTTAAAGTTAAAAAAAAAGAAGCACAAAACGTCTAATACAACACACACACACCAGAGAGGCTTAAGTGCGCCTATTACCGCAATCGACGAAAAATGAATGAACCAACGGTTGACTTTGTAAAATCATTTTGTTCTTGAGAGACTACAGACCAAAAAGCTTTTACGATGCCAAAACAACGTGCTTGCTATGACTACGTATGACTACGAAGTCGAAATGAAACATAGAAAAATGTAAACGAATGTTTTGTATACCGTGGATACCTATACTTTTAGCGGCACGCTTTGGTGTTGGTGAGATTCTATGTTTATGTGGCAAGGCTTACGGCATTGTTACAAATCGTTGACGTAACTGGTTGATGGTGGGAAAAGCTGTTACAAGTTTTCCCCACCAGCGTATACATACGGTATGTAAGCTGATGGCTGGCATTTTTTTTATTTTATTTTGAAGTGAATGCAAATGTCAAAAGATGTACAACATTTAGAGATGGAGTTAAGAATTTTAGGCCTACCAACGCCTGGTGTTTATGGCAGTTTTGAATTGTTAGGCTGTGTGTCAATTGCACTAAACAAAAATAATATTATGCTAAGTGACACTATGAAATATTGTGTACTGTGAAAAAATTCTCCTGTACCGGGTAATAACTTATCCTGAGGGTTAAATTCCTGATGTTTTTATTTGCGTTTGCAGGAGTGTTTATGAGGAAATACAAAGTTATAAAATTACGGAGACAACAGAAGTTTCGTTTGTGCTTCATCGGGAACGAATAAACGAATAATCAGAGATCTGAGAGAACAATCTCAATGAAATTTTTTCCAAGCGATCAACTTTTCAGCCACATGTTGACAGCGCTCTATCATAAACAAGAGAGAGGTTTGTCAAACATTTTGTATTTTTTGTCGCTTTCCTATATTTCGCCCAACAATGATGTCATTTTTTGAATAATTAAGTGGGTGGTGTATTTTTAATGTGTGCTCTCCCTTTCTGAAATTTGTTTATTTTTATACATTTTTTTTTGTGTTTAATTTGTCGTCTCTTTGATTTTTATCTCTGACGTTTGTCCTGTAGGTAAGGTCATTGTCAATGATGTTGTTTTTTTTGATTCGAACGAATTTACGGAAATGATCATTTTGAATCTTTCTTTTTCACTATTTTCATTATGTATGGGATGAGTTCATTATACTGGCGAGGAAAGTTGAATAATTGTGTTTATTACCACGCGCTGATGGCTGCCTTTATATACATTACAACCAACATCAACGGAAGTCTTTTCGAGTAATCATGAATTGAATGAAAACACCGTAAGTAAAAAGAGTTGAAATTATTTCAAGCATAACGACAACGCAAATTTGCCAGCAGCGAAAGAAACTTCACAATTTAATTGGAGTTAGCAGGTCATTGACATGTCGGGAGGGTTTACATTGACTCCACGAACAATTAGGTCAGGTTTGTTGGTAGGTATAAGTTGTTAAGGTTATAAGTGGAAAATAAATGACACCATGAGAAGTAGTAAATTTGAATGGGCAAACATTATAGTTTGCCGTTTTTAGATTAATCTGTCAATTACTTCATTATTTATTCTTATTAAAGTTTATTATGATCGTTTGTTAATTTTGAGTTTTCAGGGGTCATTTACAAGGACAATACAATCGCGGAAACAGTAAAGGTACGTGTATTTAGGAATTGGTACACTTAAGACATTTTCAGAAAACAAATTGGAGTACTTATCTAGGTACTTTTATGACTGATGCGTGCCGATTGGAGAAACTCGTGTGTCAATTGAGAAGAGTGAGTGAAATAAATTTGACAACGTTCTTATAATACTTTTGTAAGAATAAAGGGTAATTAAATGTTTCTGGGTAGACAGTAATTTTAAATGATTTCTTGGGGAATTTTCTTTCCAATTTAATATCAGATTATTTGTTTTGAGTTGCAGACATTTAATCCCATCTAGGTATATTCCCCTTCTGTCCGATTTCTCCTGTTGTCATCAATGAAAGCCATAGTTCGAAAACTTGTTAAACTTTTATCAACAACACTATTTAGATTGAGTGCAGTAGTAAATTGTGTCGATAAAGTTGCGTACCACTCATTTATTGCAATTTTATCTACATATCCAGCCCAACGTAAATAATTTGTTTTATCACTTTGCAGACTTATCACTTTTGACATTTGTGTTTTGGTTCAAAAAATATAGGTACAGCTTAGAGTAGAATTGAATAGGTACCTAGGTACTAGAAAAAATTAAGCATATAGGCAATACCAATTGAAATGTAGGAACAGCAGTTGGTATATTTTAAGCTATCATTTATCTTGCGGGTATTACTTCAATAGCAAGCATAAATATTTGAATAAAGATAGCAAAGTGAAATAAAAGCATCAACTATTAAGATAAAATAAGATTTGGTGATGGCAATGCCGTAAGAACTTTGTAATTTTCGTGTGTTTTCATTTTTTTAATAAAATTACTGAAACACTAAACTGCATACAAGCCCTCCAAGTGTTGTTTTTAAGATGATCGCTGACACTGGAATGGAACATGTAACCGGTCACATTAACAGAGAGAAATAAATTGTTCATCCCAGAACTGTGCCGTTTGAATTAAGTTTTAAGAAACCAACAGGTAGCTTCCTTTTTGCAAAATTGCTGCACCGAGTATTTAGAGATTTGATAAAACTGAATACAGCTTGTACTTTTTCAGTCTAACAATCTCATATAACTGTACAACAGATGCATTCATCGCATTTGAGCTACTGTATGTATTTAATTGAAATTGTTATTGCAAAATCAATCTGCATAATTATAACCGACCGCAGTTTTATTTCACCACCACAAAAGGAGTTCGTTGATGTGCATTTCAGTTCAGTGGATATTCAGCTTTGCTTTTTTATTATAATTGTGCAAACAAAATAATTATTTGCATATTTGTGGTGACAACAATTTGGTATGGCACTTGTCAATAATGTCGAAAGTTAACTTGCTGTGGTAATTAGATGTGAATGTTCAGTGCAGACGAACGCAAAATCAACAACCATAAACGATTTAAGGCACATCCACAAAACGAACAACAAAAAGGACTTACCTTGGGACTTACCTCTATATATACCTAGAAAGCAAAAGCATCAAAACTATTTTCAGACTTTTATACATAAATTAAAATTGATGCAGATTACCATTAACTCAAATTTTATGTAATCTCTACACAAATGAGAGCACAGTAAGATGGAATCTCATTTGATTAAACGGTCACGTTAGCTGTGGTGTTTAGTTAAACATCAATCGCTTACATGATGAACAAGGCATGAATATAATTTCTTTATTAAACAAATAAAGTCACGAACAAGCGTGTTTCTGCTTTTGGGAGGGAGAGGCTGACTTTATTTTTCAATATGTTGACTATGAGTGGCGCTGCTTGGAGTACATACTAGAAGGGCTGCAGACTTGTGACGAAGAGCGTCAGTCTTTAATTCAATTCCCTGCTCTTTAAAGCACAGAAATAAAATCTCGAAAGGCAATTATGAGACAAAGAGAAGAAGACATTATTTTGAGGTTAAAGTTGTAATCTTTAGCCAAGTGGATTGCATAACTGGATTGCTAGCTAGGACCGACACCGTGGTCTTCCCTGAACAGTGAGCGACTTCTGAAGTAATGCAAGCAAAGTAGAGGGAAATTGTGGCGGCAGAATAGTTTGTGAAATCATCGACAGGTGGCAGTTTATCGCATTAGTTAACACTCTGAAAACTTAGATAATTTGCCACTTTCTTCAAATGAGCATCAGCTCTCATAAAAACAGCGTTTTTCGATGGTCAATTATGATATACAGACCCAGATCATACTGTGATGATTGAGATCACTGTTGCGTATAAAGCTCTGAACAACAACTTGGTGGTAAAATCGTTGGTGCAAGGACCAGCGCCAATAAATTCAAATAAGTTTCGGTACTGATGGTGAACTCAGTTGGAAAGCCGTGAGATTTCCTGCTGAGTGGAAGAAGCAATCCGAGAACTTGTCAGGTATATGCGTGTTACTTACTTTAATAATGAAGTAACAATATTGAAGTAGTTAAAATAAGCTTCAGCGAATAAATTAACACACTCTGAATGATGGTTGCCTGTCAAAAGAAGACCACAGCAGATTCAATTAGCTCTAGAACCCAACTCAAACCGTTCGACAATAATTGAGCTGACGGCCTATACTTGTTCTCTAATAGAATTATGGTTGTAAGCGACAGCAGGCGGGACTGGACTACCATCCAGAAACTTGATCGCTCGAATATGCATTGCTACTTGCTAGTTAACGAGCAAACAGTTCAAAATGTTTGAAGCATCTTGACGGTATTGCTACAGCCCACGAACCAACCTATTGGTTAAGGCAAAGCACGCATTAAAAAGGTAGACACAAACGCTTTACATTTCATCTAAGTTTAGTTGCAGCCAGTGTCGATTAAGCTCTACTGACGCTGCGAACTGCCACATCCCTGAGTGTATATTTTCCTTGTGTACTTATATTGCTACAGCATGGAATCTGGTTTGACAAAAACAAGATGAAACTGCCAAACTCTTCCTGCAGACAGCCGTGTTCTAAGCCCATTTACTTATTAAATTTCAAACAAGAAACATTATTTTTACCAAGCACCACCCAGTTTTTCAACACAGAACGCGACACTTACTCAAATGACTGTGGAAAAATGTTTAATAAAACATCCGAACCGAATATCCAATTAATTTAATAGTAAACAAGTTTTGTCAACACAACCTTAAACTAAATTTGTAAATAAATATTTTATTCGACTAACACTAAACTGCGCGCAAATGCTACAAAAATATATAAATAAAGAAAATACTACACATTGTGAGCCCATTACCACATTTCATACAGTAAACGCACTACCGATACGTAAATAGTTTCGAAAAGAACTAACTACTGACATTTGGCAAAACAAAAATAAACATTCACATCAACTAAGGAAAGAACAAAAACCCGTTTACTTTGTAAAGGAAATCCGATAAAATTTTATTCAATAATAATGGTAAATAGTTTTCTTTTTTATTTCGTCAAATGTTTACATGATTAATTCTTTAATTTTTTAACAAATTGTTTTGGAAATTTATGGACAAATTTTCTCTGTAAAATATCGTTTTCAACTAATCAAATCATACAATTTGTTTTGTAAAACAAGGCACCAAAGGTGTTTATATCTATAATTACAGATACTGATACTGATACAGATCATACAAGATTTTTGAAATAATTGAAAATCTTCTCTAGCCTCGATGTCCTACAATTGACCAATTGATACAGAGATCTCAGTGTACGTACGAAAAATCGATATAATGTATAGTTTTCTAAAAAGTTCAAAATATCTAAAATGAAATCGATAGCGCGTGCTATGAAACGTGTTATAGGCGCACACTGGCAATTGATGTGTATAACGATGTCCAACTCACCTTTTGTGGCATTTAAGCAACCGTTCGACATGACGGTGCCGGGTGGACCGCGTAGAACTGAGTCCAAGCAACGGATGTTATCGCGACAGGTGGTTATGATTTCAGCCTGAAAACGAAAAAAACAATAATACAATGGTCAGTGACAGTGTCGTTAATGTTGGATGGGGTGACATGATCTTACATAATCCTCCGGTCGCAGCAAATGGCTGCGAATTTTTAGTGAACGTGTGTCGTCCAAGCGGCTTTTGCTTTGGGTTAGCAAGTTCTTCATCTCCTTCTCGTCGTCGGTTTGATCGTCACTGGAGGACGATGTGGCCGGGATCAGCTTTATATTCTTCTCTAGGTTACGTGAGGAGCGACGACGATCGTCGGCTTTGCGACGCCTGGACGAGGTATCGCTCTCCGAGGTGCGACGAAGACTCTGCGCTGAATGGCTCATGCCGAATTCTAGCTTACGACTGGCCGAGTCGGCTCTGGTTAGGAAGGCAAATTTATCGGCGTTCTTGGGAGTCAGAGCGTTGGCTGATGAGGATAGACTGGCCGAAGGACTGCGTACATTTTGACTGTCATCTAGAACAGAAAATTAATGTTTACTGGGAATGCAAAGGCAGAGGCTTAAAACACCGCCTACCTTGACACGATTTACGTCGGACTTCCAGGTTTTTACGGCGACGTTCGTATTCCAATTCGAGGGCACGACGACGTCTCGCATGGTCAACACTGCTAACAATGGTCTCTTGTATGACAACTTTGGTCTCGTTGGGCTGTAACGAGTCCATTCGCGGTGGCGACAGAGAATCCAAATTGTTAGCCGCTGATAGCGAGGAGCAACAATCCGATTGCGAATCAAGGAAGTTGCTAGAGAAATAGCATGATATTAGTCACAGAAAGACACTAGAAATCGCTTCCAACTCACCGATAGTCGTCCCCGAACTCCATTAGGCGACGAGCAGCATCCGAATCGAAACCTTCGGAGTAATTTTCCGAGTTGTACTTCTCCTGATAGTTGTCCCAGGCGGTTTCCGAAAAGCTGCTGTGGTGATCCTCCGTGCCGGTGGTGTATTCTACAAATAAACAGACATTTACATTAAACCGACTCACAAGAACTACTTATGAAACAACATCTATATCTAGGTGAGTGCAATAGATTGTACCTCTAACTCTTGGCACTGGTGTGGCAGCTTGTACAGAAAAACAAAAATAGTCACATAAAGCGAAAGACAAAGACACAGAGGAAGAGAGAAGCGCTTTTTGCGTGTAACTTACCACCTTGTGGATCCTCCTCATTCATATAGGTGGCCAGTGCAGCGAGTGATCCCAACTTTGACTCATTCGTCATGTAGGCAGTGGTGTAGGAACCGACTCTGAAGTTGGGCTTCATTAGAGACGCTTCTTCACCACTCTCTTGGCTGCTCTTCGGAAGATTGAGCAAAGCGGCTGTGATTTCCTGAATTGTCTGTCCCGAGGACAGCGATTCGGTTGTTCTTATCTGTAACATTCCGTCGGACTCGCACTTCTTGCCCATTTGCTTCTTCCTGCGTGTCTTGCGGCGCTTGAGAGAGCCCTTACTGTCGGAGTTCTTCACAGTGGCGGTGGGCTGCGGGTCGTTGCCTTGTCGCCCGGGCGATAGACTATCCAAAGCCGACTCACTGATCGAATGAGTGGCTAGACCAGCTTGGCTCACCTGCGTACTAGAGACGCTTTGCGAGTTTCCCTCTGTCAATTGGGACAGACACGATACCGACCATGGACGGTCGGATTTTCGACGATTTTGACGACGCACCACCTTGGCGTTCAGGCTCTGATTACTGCCGACAGTTGGAATGGGTTCTGCAGACCCACCAATGTGTTCAATTGAATTACCATACGACGCACTACCTCCGGGAGTCTGCATGCATGTCGCTACCGAATCAGTGAATCCCTCCGATGTGTCGGATCCACGAGCGACTGAATCTGTTTCAGAGGCTTCACCCGAAGCCTCACAATCTGTTGTTGGGAGGGACGCCACTTCGGGCTCTGTTTTTCCACAGTTTGGCTGGTGCTCCAGCCATTCCTAAAAATACAGTATCAGAAAAGTTAATCGTTGTTCTTTCTAAAATTTAAATCCACAACTTACCTGAATTCTCTGTTTAGCCGGTCCGGGCATAGTCACTTCGCGTTTCTTGACTGTTGAAGAAATTTTCACCAAAGAATGCTTCTGCTGTTGTTTGGTCGGTGTCTTCAGCACTTCATCACGTACTAAGTGCTCTGCCTCGAGAACGAGTTGCTTGATTGATTCATGCGATATTTCCTGTGGCCGAGAGATACGAATAAGTGGAATTAATTGAGTTTTATTGTGTGAAGTTGTTTTGTTTGCTCAGTTATTTATCGCGTTTGTCAGCTGATAACTGGGAGCCCTTATCTATATACTTGTGACTTTGTGTGACGACGAGAGTTCTCATATATTTCGTGCAGTCATAGTACAAATATGGCTGCATGAGTTGTTCTACACAGAGCTGTATCTTTATTGCTGTTTCCCTGGGACGATTGAATAGCGCAATTGGAAATTTCGAAAATTCGGGCGGGTGGCAAATGCTAAAATCAAAACGTTGGGGTGCGGATGTGTGGTTATGGTGAAATTTATTGACGTCGGCAGTGTTATTATTTGCGAATAATTAGTTGGAGAGTAGATCAGTTCGATTGCGATCTATCAATGTTCAGGGAGCGGTAGACACATATCGACTACCAAGCGATGAGAATAGGATTGGAGCTGTTTACGGGGCCATGATCACGGAGGCTTTATTTGGGCAAAGTGCAGCCAACACAAGGCAAAGTCTGTTCGAGACAATATGTCAGCAGCGCTTATCGAAATGTTAAGATATTTAGTGGGGTGCGCAAATTAATTGGAGCTCTGCGCCTGCTAGTCTGATACCATCGTTAGGGCGGATGTGTCGCAAGTGGTCGTTAATCTTGTTTACTTTGCGATTCAAAACCAATAACTTAAAGTAGATAGCGAGGAATGGGCGTTTCTCTTGAAATTAATTGTTGATACAAATTAACTAAAAGTTGTGCTTGGAGAATGTTAATATGGAGGACACTTGGTGTACGTTCGGTATACAAGACAAACAAGCCCATAAGTACTCGTAAAGCTGACTGAATTGCTAAAGCGCTCACACACCCTGTGACCCCAAAATTTCACCCAAGAGAGAATGCTGATTTAACTGTCTTATTAAGCTGTCGACAACCCCAACCTTTTGAACTTTCACATTTTCTAAGTGCACAGCGGGATACCTCGTGTCGACAACCAACAATGAGTATCCAAATAATTTGCGAATTATTTTGCCAGCTGAATGTTTGTTAATTTATCGTTACCACTTTCTGGGTAAATAATGATAGGATTTTGCAAAAACACTTCTTAACTAATCGTATTTAGCAGCTAAACAAATATTTTTACTTTGGCAGAAGTACACGAACCTGGCAGTGAGCTGATCGATTTAGGGAGGTGCAGAAGCTTCAGGAGCGTCGTTTGGATGATGGTGCGACCGGTCGGGAAACTGTAAATCCGAGTCATTTAAGCGTATAGAATCGGTTTCTTTTAATGGAGATAATGTAACATGACTCGCAATGTTTCCCGTTTTCTGAGTTTGATTGACAGATATAAACGAATTGGCATTCTCGTCGACTTTCAAGTTACCAAGTGCCAGAATTTATGCCAAAAGATGACTCCTTTCGGTGACCGATTTCAATTGAAAAAGAAAACATTTTCTTAACTGGTAAAAGTTGTCCCACCAAACAAATGTAACTTTCAACTAAGCAACTTCTTGAGATGTCTACAGTAGAATAGTCAATTCATTCTAAACTCGAACCATAAAAAAATGATGAGCAAGTACAAAATTACAACTATGGAAGCAGTTAAATTCAAATGAATTGTTTCGTAATTAGACCTTCATCTCGCAATAATACGCGTTCATTGTACATCATTACTCATCTAAAGAATTAAGTAAGAATATAAAATCCAAGAACCAGGCAACAGAAGACAGAAAGAAAACAAAACGAAGCCAAACCACACGTTGTTGCGAACGTTGTTTTGTAAAGCGTTTCGTTGTTCGGTATTTGCTTTCTGAACATTTTATGATCCCTTATTGCAGTTTTAATTAACGCTGCCGCCAGATGAAGATATTAAACATAATTATACGAGTTTAGGTTGATTGTAAAAATGTCGTTCCACCATGGACGTCGTCGTTGGATTATCGCAGGCATAGTGCTAAGCTATCAGCAATAAACTGTTCGCGCAGCTAAGTTTCACAGCGAAAAGGCAATTTTTGCGAATTTTTCTGCTGGGTAAATAAAAGAAGTTATTATTGTTTTAATTAAAAACTTTGAGGATGTATTTTTAACATTTAAAAATTTGCTTTGATACATCTGAGTTGAAAGATATTTAAATGGTTTCCGGTGAGAAAGCAGGTCCCGATGAATTCAATTGAATTGGAGATGTTTAGGAGACACATGCACCTGCAGGCGAAAGGAATATGGGTTGGTGCAAGACATTTTCAGCTCGCTACATTTGGGAATCACACACACCCAAAAGAACAGCTTTTTCAATGCTTATAACAGACTTGGAAAGCAACTTAGATCCGTTAATGAAGTATAACCGAAATAAGTTTCCTAACCGAACGAACATTAATGTGGCGTGAACAAGCTTATGCATCTTCAATTGAAGCTGTATGTAAACATACGGGCATGACTCGACGTCAATTGAAGTAATGCAGTATAGTGCAGTCTGATGCCAGACAAAATGTCATTCAATTTAAGTTCATTAAGTGACTGCAAATCTGTTGGTATATGTTGTTTAAAATGTTGACACCGCGGTCGTACACCTGGTTGACGTTTTGTTTAATATGAACTAGGTATCCGAACGTCCCAATTATAAAAAACCTGACACGATTTGCAATTGAAGTGTCAAATTTACTAGTTCTAAGTCCTATTCCCATATGAAATATTTCGTAAAACAGAAACTAATCGAGAGTAAAACAATATTCCTTTCCATGGTAAATAAAGTATTACCGACGAAATTATAGGAGCTCAGTTTTTGTAACAGTAATCAAAAAAAAAACAAGGAACTCACATACATTTCCCGAGTTAAAAACTTAAAACGTCAAAAAACTGAAAAAGTTGGGTAAGAAATATTCCTCACTCTTCCAAATTTTACGGAGAAGTAATAGAGTAGTTTAGATCGATAAAATGTCAAATATTTGAAAAGAAAAATCTGACATTTCAACTAGGTATATGTTTTCATGTCGTTTTTGTAATACCCTTTTCACACCGTGCCGAAAACCGTGTTTTCGTCGAAAAATCGTCGACCACCAACTATTTTTCGTTCGACGATTCAATCAGCTGCGAGACACTAGTCGTTAAACTGCAGTGCAAACTATTTCGGTTACAAATTTCGATCGCATTAATTAAACAAATAAAATGAATTCAGTGCATTTAAAAATAATATGAGCCCATCAATTAATTGTGGAAAATGATTTTAAGTTGTGAGTTGTGACATTTGTTCGGTCAACTATTCTGCTGAATATTGCAAAAGGTGTGTTTGTTTCAATATTAAATTTCACACGGTAGGTACTTGTTATTTGTTGTGTGCGAGTATTACAAAAAACAGTGCCGCATAGTTTTTGCACTGCTTTATAACACCCTAAAGAGCTGCGCAGTATAAATAAGTGGTGGTTTGATGCAAGTGACAAAAAACTCAAGAATATGACCAAGTTAATCACTGTTAATATTGACAACTTCTGCGTAAACACGGGTAAGTCAATGTTACACATCAAATTGAGTAGATTAGAACTTTTGCAATCGGTACAAAATTTGTGTTAATTAATACAGTATGTTTACTATAATATTCAAAGCAGTCGCTTTTGCGATAGCATTTTCTGCAACTATGACATTCAAAAATTTCCGAATATGTAGAGCTGTACTTGTGTAGGTACGAGGTACATTAATTGAAAACCATCATCAACCATGTACTCAATTAGAACACAAAAAACCCTCAGATTAAATGACTCCACCCAGTTGCATAACTGTTATAAGAGAAGAAGAGTTAAACATACTTAGAAAATTAGCCGATTGGATAATATCATGAAGCCCCTATCAAAAGGGTTTCGACCAGCCCGCACGATAGCATGTGCATGACTCTTTACAACCTTACAACACTTTCATAGTGAGCAGCATTGCCATACATTCAGCTGTAAGAAGGATGAATGCAACTGCAAAAAAGAAAAAAACAAAAAAAAAAAACAAGCGCTCCCTTTCGAAATCCAAACACAAAAAAATTACCTAATTACCTGATTTATCGTATGACTACTATGCCATAATAACCGTTTTTGCAAATTGGAGCAGCCATGAATGCATGTGACAAATGGTTGCCGTTGCAAACAAAAAATTGCAAAACTAATATTTTATTCTTCCCAGTCACGCAAACCCCCAAATACAAACAGGCGCACTTGAGACGACGCCAAATCTGGAAGCCCATGCACTCCGCATACCTTGCACACTCTTCCAGTTGGATGCAATTTTTCCATGACGCCAATTTGCTCTCTGGCATGCCAGGCAATATGTTCTAAGTCACGAACAACCAACTGTTTTTTTTTTTTATCCAAATTCACAAATAAATTATGAAACAGATACAAATAGCAAACAATAACGCCATAGACAAAAGGAGCAGACTTACAGGTGTTTTTTTTTTGTTTTTAATTTCAAACGGAAATTTGTACTAAACTGTCAGCTGCGGTGTATAACACTTTTTTCCAACTTCACAAATGAAAATATTGAAAATATGCTCCCGTTTTTAGAACACGGAAACGATGATTTGGATTTCCGCACAAAATTAAGTTCCAAAAATGTCTCCGCACAGAACGCGGTGCTTCCACGAACTGTTCGATAATAGAACTGATGGCCGTGGTGGTGGTGGAGATTTGCATTTGCTAAATGCCCGCCTGGGTGCAGAGTACTAGTATTTGCGCGTGTTTCAACCGAATACACAAGCAAACTCAATTAATAAGTCGCGCGATAAGATAAAGCATCGAACGCACAGCGACACTGACACTGATGTCACTCAATAATAAATTGCGTGTACTAGAAGACTAAGGAGTTATCTGATTTCGGAATCGCATCGTACTCTATATCTGTCTCTGTTATCTGCTTATAATGATGGTATAGCATATGATGATTGGGATCACAAACAGGCGGGGCGGCGGAGGTGGACAAAGGGGAATTGAAATGTCATTCCATGTGGTGAGTCGATAAATTTTAAGTGGCCGCCTCTCGTAGGGTATGCGACCAACCGACGACAATTGTCGAAGTTTGTCTATGTCCAGTTCATGAAGGGGGAGCCATATGTTCATGTAAACGGGGGGTTTTGGAGACCCGCAGCATTAGACAGTTAAAAAAAGAACAAATAGAGATCGCTCGACTGCTGCTAAAATAGCGTCATAGTGACCACATGTTGTACGCTTGGTTGGATATTTAAACAAACGCTTGCGTGTGGTACAGCGAAGTGAATCGAACAAGATGAAAAAAAAAAAAAAAAAAAAAAAAACGCTCCAAGTACACTCGTATTTGTCGTACCAGATGGGCGCAACGCGATAGAAAAATGAAAGTCGACATGCCTCGGTTACGCGCGCCCAAGGAAAGATGACAGTTTTATGTTTGCAGTTAGCGGTAGTAGAGTAAAATGGAAATAGAAAGCAGCTTCATCGGTACAGAAATAAGGAAGAAAAAATTATGGTTAGCGCAGATGAGCAGTCATGGAGCAGAGTTGCAGAAAAGGCGTAGGAACGACTTGCGAATTTGGGAAACAGTTGTGCGTTTCAGAGCAGCCACCTCAGCGATGGACAATAACTTAATCGCTACTTGAGGTTAACCTTTTTTTTTGCAGCAGTTAGTTGAGGTGTCACAAAGTTATTGGGAACGTTTAAAAATCTAGTTATCTTAAGTCGACTAGATTGGTCTGGACTAATTGGCCAGGATCGTCACTTTTCCTACGTCAGCCATATATACGAACTGTCAACTCAGTATTCAATCACAAATTAATAACTTGACTCGGCTATCCCTCCATCGACGTCAACTGCAACAAATGTTCATTTGACCGATCTAAGACAATCGAAACTGGCATATACCAAATGAGCCAGCTGTCAGACGTACTAAACTAGATACTTATGTGGCATTCGATTGGGCGCTTTCAGAACACATTTTTTGCTCTTAGAACAATTTTTATGTTCGTTTGGTACAAAACAAGCAATCTTTATCAGATTTCAGATCACTTTTGCGAATCTAGATATTTTTCCAGATTTGCTTCAGATTTACCAAAACAAGTGCGTTTGAGTTTGGCAACTGGCGGAGTTTGTTTACGTTTTCGCAAAGAAAGGCATTGCATCCGGTGAATCTATTTTTGTAAATTATTTATGTATAAATATTTAGAAATCAATCAAATTTCAAATGTTTTAATACAAAATTTAAGCAGTGAATGGAAATCGCTTAGAAAATCAACACAAAAAAGAGCAAGTGACGTTTATATGTTCGATTAGGCACACGAAATATGAAATCTGAGAGCAAATCTGAAGAAGCCCAATCGAATGACACATTAAACGTCCCCATTGACGAAAAAGCTGACAAATGTAGGTGTACACTTTCGAGGCCGAAAAATTAGCGCCATCTAGCGTACTCACTGATGTCAAATGCAGCTGGTGCTTTGAAAAGTGTTTGGCTTCCTTAATATATATAAAGTTAAACTTCAAGCCCGCTTAATATAACAAATGCGCTTCAATGGATGAATAGCGAAACTGTTTAGCTCACGGCAAATTCCCACCACAATGACTGTGTCATTGCTATCAGAATACGTAGTTATACAAGTGGCTGCCATTATCTAATCCATCGACGTAGATATAGCCCCGCTGATTCAAAGCAAAATGGCGGCCCACCAGATTTATCAAGAAATAGCAAAATCAAACTACGTCATAAGTAGTCATTTGTCTACCTACTACCTAGTCCGAAGCGATCAAACATTGCAACCTAAGCTGCTACTTTGCAGTCCAACGTCATTAATCCCATTTCACTGCCCATCCAAAGCCAATGGTTTCACTCAATAATCCTTTAATTGATTAAGTGGTCAGCTCAAACGCAGCCAACTCTCTTCGTACAATGTTCCCACTTCGGGGTGATAATTCCAATCTATTAGAGAATCGATCACGTTTAATACTTTCAATTTTCTACACCATTTCCCTGGTAATTAAATTCTTGTTCCATCCGGACTACTCCTAAGGACAACGGCGACGACAAGTTCCTCTCCCATCAATCTACCAATACACGCAGAGCAACAAACACGAACCCGTCGAAAACTAAATCGCACTATTAATTACGCTATTTTTCATTTGCATTAAATTAAATACTAGGTGCTCACTTCATCGGTGATTTCCTTTTACAGAAACACAGAAGAAAAGGAAGAGAAAAAAAAAACCCCCCTATCCTACCAATTATGGTAGCTAAGCGGCGGGCTTTCACTCGAGGAACACTTAAATGCCACCTAAATGTGGCCACTTATTGGCACGCAAAAAATAACACCGTTTGCCACATATGTCTGCAGCAACTGACCATCATCAATGTCAGTGTCACCACACCATACCATCTGCAAGTCAATGAATACGGATGAGGATCTTCTCGGCGCGCTTACCCATCCATAATCAATTGCACGCGAGCGGTGCCCATGCCCACCACTTAGCAGAACAAGCCACGCAAAATTTAACGAATCCATTGCCAGATTTGCGCTGACAAATCCGATCGTTCGCAACCAGATAAGCGCTGAAATATGGAATCAAAAATGATCTCGCCAAACATGTGTTTAGTGTGTTCGATTGGGTGTTGCGTCTGGAAATATATATGGGGTAAAAGGCGACACAATTCGATGGCGGTAATAATAATTTATCATTGGCACGACCAAAAGACTGGTTCGCATGTTTACACACTGCAGGCCATGAGAAATGGCGATTTGATTGCAAGGCGACAGTTTAAAAGTGAAAATGTTTCAATCAAGCCCAACTGGATTCAGCTATATAAATGTCCGTAATATAACGTTATCTGGGTAATATTTGCTAATTTCGCAGTAAACGACATGCGACAATAAAAGGAAGATAAAGTTATCTGCGAAAGAATGCAGATACAATGGCTATTCCCGGTGGTTTTTATTTAGAGCCATTAGCTTTAGATAGGAAGACGGCGCATATTGAACGAAAATTCGCTTATTAGCACATTATGCGGCCATATTTGCATGGAAGAGAGGTGGTGTCAAACGTCAGGTTGATTGAACCGGATTGTGTGCAGCGGCCTAGCAGAGCGGAAAGAGTGTGTTTTCCGAAGTGTGGATCAAGAGAGTTGTCAACATATTTAGTCATAAAGTGACACACCGCTGTAGGATATTTAATTGAACATGACTGTTGAAAAAAGTGAGAGCACCACACTTGATTGATAACCTGCAAGGTAACCGTTGCAGCAATTTTTCCCTGGACGGCTTGTAGAGTGGCGTTTTTTAATTAACAACTGCCATCGGCTTTAGAAGAGTAACATGCAGCGATAAAGAAAGAAAAAGTCACACTCCTATCGCCGTTGACATTTATCGCAACTCAAACACAAAGAGATGATAACCTCACTTTTCTAGAAACTCTACGTTATGAGGATTTCCTTTTCAAAATTGAACTGAGCCTTGCTCTTCTACGCGGTAAGCCAGAGGTTAGACTCATGATTGACAATGGAAAAAGAACGCTCGTTATAGATGAAACTTCTTTCTTAGGAATTTTTACTCACTCTAACGAATTTTTATGAATTTTTAGTCAGTTTCGTTCCCTAACTCAAAACATTCGTTAAAGGGAACATCATCGAGATAGCAAGATGTTACCCATCCACTGAAAATCATACGAAGTCTACTCAACAAATTCCTTTGCGTAAGAATTGGAAAAGCTGTCAGTCACCTGACATAACAAAATTTGTTGTCCTATTTGGAATACGATTTTTTTTTATTTCCTACGCGCAGTGGCTTAGTGTGTTGGGGTTTTTTCCACTGCGCAACCTCTCGCGAACGTCTGACAAACATCCGAGAGTATACCTGTCTTTAGAGCTTCTCAATTAGCCGTTTGGAATCGACATAAAATTGTAGATCCCTTCCATTCGTTCCAAAAATGAAACTCACACAAAACGAATGGTTGCGAGAAGCTAGGCCTTGGGTCCCTACGGACCTGTTGCGCCAACTATATATGTATATTAAAATTGTATCAACAGGCGGCAATATAAAATTGGATGTTCTCCTCAAGATTATTTTCGAAGATGGCGAGGAAATTCTTCTGACCTAATTTGTTTCTATATAATACATCTCATTTAGGTAGTTTTATTTAACCAAACACATTATATTATTCGTCTTTTAAAAATATTTACTAACTAACCAATAGCATCCAGTAATGTAAAAACGTGGTATTCCCGAACTCTATCACATTCGCCCACGGTTGGCAGCATTTATTTTATATTTTTTGTATGTTTTTGCATGTCACACGGATTCTGAATTGACATAACACCGATAGTAAAACAAAATGGCGAATTTGACAAAAAAAAAAAAAAATGAGGGGGCCAGCGGCAAGAGGATCGCGAGTTGGGGGTCTCAGTATTGTCTCTGATGCTACCTGTCAACTTAGTACTCATTCACGAATTTCTAGGACTAGATTTGTCGGCTACCCCTTCATAAACGCCAACTGAAACAGCTGTTCATATCCGACCGATCTAAGCCAATCAAAACTGAGATACATCAAGTCAGTACAGCTGTCAGACTTACTAAACTATACATTCTTGAACGTCCCCAATTTAAAATGTAAACAAAAAAGCACTGAGCTTCCTAGGGGCAAGATTTGCGAATTAATTTTTAATTTTTTTTTATGCTTACCAACAAGTCTATAACTATAAGCTGAATGGGGAAAAATTCCTAAGACTGTTGTGTACGTCAATCTTGACGGCGCTTTCGACAACTACAGCTCTCGGCAAGATGTGTAATTCTGCCTAAAAATCAGAATCAGTACAGAAGACGATTGTCAGATGGATCAGTGACGAAATTGTCTCATCCGTAAATGTGGTTCTTGTCCCGCCCGTACAAGTGCGACGTCTCATAAAATACTAGCAGGCTACATAAATAAATAATGTGGTCTTTCCGATTCATCATTATCGAACAAAGTATCCACAGTCCAACCTTTCTGGGGTATTAAACACATCTCTGAGAGCAATTTGCAATCAAATGCAAGGATTCGAAGGTGCACAATTTAATGACGTTAACGACTATCCTCTGGACGATATATATGATTTGTAAATTTTGTGATTTTTAAGAGGTACGGGACTAGGGCCTAAGAAGACGATCGATAACTGTCCTATCTGCGACATATGTCGAATCTTTGACACAAATGTCGGCTGTAGGAAGTTTTTAGCAGGGGCGAAGAGCGTCTAGTAAAATCTGTAGTGACTCACAGGCGAACAGAGGCTTTGCATAGCTATTAATTGTATGATGTACATTTACTAATCGACTTCCAACTTGTCAGACTGCAGCGGCTCGACCAACTTTAGGTTAAGCTTTCTGTTGGATTCGATATTTTAGGAATAATCAAATATGTGCCGACATATGGAGAAAAATGTGGAATGCTTCCGAAATGTGAAGGAAGCTGTCCAACAAATTCGGCCAGACTATAACTTATTATGGACATCACAATTTCAAAAACGATATGGTCCAGAAAATTATTCTTATACGGAATAAGCCCCCAGTTTAAAAATACTTGACGTCCCCTAGGACTTTTAATGTTTGTGCGCCAAAAGCGTTGGATTATTGACAGTTAGTCTGTCCTTGAATGAAACATGTCCTGCACTCTTTATGACCAAATAGCGGACTGTAATCTATTGCAGATGTCAAGATTCTAATTCGCTATAGAGAATGCCCTTCTCTTACCACAGCTGACAAACCGCGCATTTTCCGCCCACCAAATTATCTACTCCAATTCAAATCTCCTTACCTTTGCCGGAGACACTTCAAATGTCGCTGTGGTGATTGTGTTTGCTCCCTTCTTGGGAGTCCTTGGTGACATGCCTTTGCTGTTGTTGTTATTATTATTATTATTATTTGTGACCAAATGCCCCATGGCTGGCTTTGTTGTTTCAAACTTTGTGTAGAAGTACTTGGTGGGCGTTGTCGGCTTCAAGTAATGATTATCCTTGTTCTGAAAGAGAAAAGAAAAAATTAGCAAGCTTCATAAGACTTAAGCTGGTAATGCCTGTTAACTTCGTCGCTGCAATGAACCCTTGTTTGCGATGCGTTAGCATTCGGATGCAGCTCACTGGCGTTGTTCAAGCGGAACGAAACGAAACAGAACTCAAAAGGCGACAACGAGCAATTTAGCGAACACAAGTGACAGAAGATAGAACACAAGCGATAAGTGAAATGAATTCAAAAAATGACGGGCGAACGTGGGCGCTTTGCATGTCTTCTTCTGCCACTCCAAGACCCACCATAGACTTTCCTTCAACTTTTACTAGTCGACATTCATTTTTGGTATTCCACATGTGGGTGCGATTTATAAAATCACAGGCAAATCTCCCAATCGACATAGAGATCACAGTGCAGGACACAGTTACCTCAATTAGACGGTGGAAATTGTTCATGTCAAAGTGTCATGTTTAAGTGGTCCGTTCAAGATCTGGATCTGCACTCTTGCAGTGTGAAAACTTGGGTGTGTAGCGCGTCGTACCCTGCGCGCTCTATTATCATCTCGTTTGGCAAGACTTTCGGTCGACGACAACGGAAAAAAGAACAACATGCCCTCTGTCTGCTCCACATTAACATTGCTCTTTGTCATGTCCGCGAGGTATTTACACCACAAGACCGATGTTGGTGGATATTTTGTAGGTCAGCCCAGCCTCGACGACTGAGAGTGCCGCCCACAATTGCTCCAAGTGAACCTGAATATCTTCCACCACGCACGCGTAGGAGACAAATTGAAGGCGTGTTGAATCGATTGCGAACACCTGGACAAACTTTTACTCCCCAGCTGCTGCACCCGAATAAATCACTCGAATCGCACGCGCTTGCTTCCTCCAGGAAATGTGTTTTGTCTTCTCGTTGCGCAGCGACTACTAACCTGAACATTCCCGTTGGGAAGGTGTGATTTTTTATTGCCACCACTCTGGGCGATGTTATTGTTGTTGGTGGAGCTGTTGCTGTTGCTGTTGCCGCTGCTGCTGCCCAATTGCAATTCCAATACACTGCGATGCATAACTGTCGTTGAGGTCGCGCCGCCGCCGATGTAACTGCCGGTGGTGCTGCCACTATAATTGCTGCTGCTGCCGTTCAATTGGATTTCGGTGATGGCAATTTGACTGGACGAGTTCAGCGACGAGCAACTACGAATGGACGGTGAATTGTTGCTGCTGCTGGTGACCAAAATCGATGCTGCCGCTGTGGTGGCTGCTGTCTTGTTCTCCTTATCAGAATCGTCGTTGCTCAGCTGAGAGCGACTGGTGTGATGGTGGTGACTCTTCTCCTGGCTACTGCTGCAATTGCTGCTGCTGTTTATGAGGATTGTGTTTTGGTTGCCATCAATGCAATGTTCAGCACTGTTGGTGTACAGCCATCCCTCATCGTCGTCTGAAGATGGCTCAGCAGATTTCGAGATCTAGTTACAGGGGAGAGAAAGACAGATGGTTGCACTTTAATTGTTCAACTTAAACAAATTTCCTCATCGACCGAAGCGACGGAGAGAGAGAGAGATATAGAGAGAAATAGAGAGCGACTAAGAAATCGTGAAATGGTAATGATAATGAGTATATGAGACTGACTGAACTATCAGGTGAACTGGAATTAGTATGGCGAAGGAATGAGAAGCGGGGTTAATTAGTTGACATACAACAAAGTGAAATATAGGAAGCGCGACAGACTCTGGCATGACAAATATTTGGCTTAGTAGAAAGCAAGGCAATAAATAACACACGATTGGAAAGGGGGGAGGGCGACCGCATGCACATAAGCTGGGATTTTCTTTTGTTGGAGGTATTCCGTTTTCTTCAGTTCCGGATAAGGTTAATTCGCCTGCGCAGAGATGGGAATATCTGCCAGAGAAATCAGGCTGACATAAGAGATACAGTAGGCAAATGCTGGGTATGAAAGTGTCTACTTTGTAGTGAGATACTGCAAGGGTTCTTCGAAACCATCGGGGATAAGTTTAGGTTGGAGTGTGCCATATAAGAGTTCGGGTCATGATAACCCGTGAGTGCCAAAGACGACTTGGGCCATCCGTAGAGGCGGGTGACTTGACAAAGTTCATGGAACAACGCCGTGAGTTGCATAAGGACGCTTATAACAAAGGAACCCACCTGGGAATAGTTGATGTTGATTCTATGGCGTTGGTGGCCAGTCTTCGAATTGAATTGAAAGACGTATAGGGTTCCAAATAGATGATGCACCAAAATATAGTTAAAAAAAGGAAGCTCAGGTCCTGTGCACGACGACGAAGTTTAAGAAACAGTTACATCTTTTTAAAAGACCATTCGATTGGATGGACTCAAACAAATTCCATGGTTCCAAGGACTGCAATAAAGAAGTATGAAAGGAACTATAGACTTTTCCGCAAAACAGTACATAATAGAGAACGCAATATACAGCGCAAACCAGGCGATTCGCATTAAGTTCCCCGGAAGAAGATTTCGTTTGCGTCGAGTTCATTTGAGAATCCCCGGCAATATATTGGATATCATTGTCAGGATTTAAAAGCTTCTTTGTCTACACTTCTGTATGACACTTCTGAGTTCCCTTTCGGGCACGCATCGCGCATTTATAGCTTCTGATTTTTGTCGGTCCGTGGCTTGATTTGAAAATAAAGGAAACGCAGGAAAACACAAAAGAAGCCAAGAGATACAGACATTTTTTATTTTGTCTTAATGGCTATAGCGAACGCAACGCGTCCGTGTTCAGATGACAAATAAAGCAAACACAGAAAAATACGAAAGAAACCAAAAGGGAATACAAGAATCGGACGCGAATTCGCGGACCATCCCAGTTTGGCTACCCCGCGCCTTTTCCATTCCCATTACCCTCAAGTTCACGACACTTACGACAAAAATCGGATCGTGTAAATCCTGACATTGCGATTATTGTACTGATTGAATCTTTTTGTTTTTGCATTAATAAAGTTATACAACTACCATTTATATGCATCGTGTCAAATGACTACGAAGAGTTGCTGGCGATTCGTCAAAACCCACGCGGAGGAACAAAATGCGAGTATGTAAGAAAAATTGATGCGAATTGTCACCGTTCAAAGCACAGAAATCGTAAAACAGCCACAATTCCGGCTACAGATTTGTACACAAGTCGTTGCTTTAGATAGCTGTAAAAAATAAGGCTTTCCAAAACACCCCAGAATTGTTCATCTCCTCATCTTCCCAAACAGATGTGAGAAAAATTAAATATAACACGATGAGTAACAAATAGGATGAGCATTGATGACTTCATAGAGAATAGTGAATCACAGGACTAATAAGGCCCAATACACTTCAAACTGAATATGGGCCGTACGGCTGTCCGGCTCTGGTTAGTCACAACTAGCAGTTTTAATGACCACCCCATCTATGGACATGGACACCTTGAAGGGAAAACAGCACCCACCCAAACATAGCGAGGATCAGCAAACCATTCCACTGGAGTAATTCATTGGACAGGTAAGAACAGGCATCACAACTTATATGAGGGCATCATCCTTCATCGTCCTCTTGACATGTTGAATATGCTCAAAGGCACTTTGTACATGTCATCTAATTTTTGTTTACCAACACCATGTGTATGATACACCATCACCATCGATAAATCACGAAGAAAAATTAAGAAGAAGAAGAAGATACTTACATCACTCTCGTGCGATGACGAGATGGCACCGCCGCCACTGAAGTTCGTCTCGTTATCTGTATCCAAATGCTTAAAATAGAATATGGCACAACTGTTTGACTTGCGATTGGACTCGTTAAATTTGGAAATGTCAATGTTACGATGACGTTTCCGTATTCCGCCACCGGTTGCGCCTACTACCAGATTGCCATTGCTGCAGGGTGATGCCAAGACTGTCGATGACAATCCCACGCCCACAGTGGAGGTGGCTCCAGTTGCACTTTTTGTGTTCACTAGCACCAGTTGATTCTGTTGTTGTTGCTGCTGCTGCTGCTGCTGTTGAGCCGGTGACAAGTGAGTAACATTTTGATTGCTTATGGTAAACAATTTGGTTGACTTTTGCTGCTGCTGCTGTTTGGTCAATTCAGCTCCCACACAGCCGGTGGCAGCGGTACCATTCAATAACTTCGATTGCATTAGCGAATTACTGTCCATACTCTCACTCAAAACAAACACTGAATCATTTTGGAAGGTAAGCGGCTGCGAGTAGAAGGGATTGAAAGCGGCGCTGTTATGATTTTTAAGCGGCGTTGACAACAAGCAGCGATATGAGCCCGCGCTAGCGGCACTTATGTATTTTTCACTTTTCCGTGGGCGTTTGATCACCTCACAGTCACTGCCCTCGGAGTCGGCGTCAAAATCGGTCGAAGCAGCCGAAGCAACAATGCAGCACTGATGCACACGCTCCTGGGTTAGGGCGGTATTGAAGCTCAAATGTGACCAATTGGTCGAGCTATGAGCGTTGACGGGATGATCGATTTCGTCGTCGCCGTCGTCTTCGTCGTCACCATCAGCGTAGTCAGCCTATAAAGTGCCGGACAGTTGGGCGGGTTGGGAAGCAGGGAGCAAAAAGCGGGACGTTAGGGGTAGAGAGAACGTTAGTTAGTATGTATATTTTTATAATTAAGCAGGGGATGCATCAACGCGCACAAAAGCAGCACACTTACCTTAATGGGGTTAGATTTCTTGTTGGTTTTCTTGCAGCATTCAGTCAGAAGCGCCCGATGTTCAGAAGCAGCTGCCGAGTCGTCGCTCTCCGAGTCGGTAAGACGTGCTAATTTCGAAGCTGGTTCCTCGTCGGTTTCCTCGCTGGTTGTAGTGCCACGACCGACAACGTTCTGTGGATGAGACAACAGGGCGAGGCGTATTTAAAGAAGAGTTTCAAAACGAAACATTTCATTAATTAGGATATTTAATTCAAGGCATTTGCTTGGTTACTATAAATATATGCGACAGTGTGGTGTTAGCACCTGTCACCGTAGAAGCTAAAAAGATTTGTCAAGCTAACGTGATTTGTAGGTTTAAATTGAGACAACAAAGGTGGTGGAGGTGGTCTGAAAATAGATGTGGATGGTGGAGATTTATTTCGCAAACTTATTATTAGAGAAAGCTGCGCTCTAACAAGTTCAGCCTGAGAAATAGTGTTTGAAGGGCGTACGACATTATGTACGTGCGGGCAGATGCGTTCTCTTTCGAGTGTGTTACAAATAATACTAAGTGAAGCCCCGTCCTTTTGAAAGGGCTTGTGTATCTGATAACCTTGGAAAAAGAACTGTGCATTGGGCATTTGCAAAAGGACATGTAGAGGGAGCGAATTGACATCAACGCAACAGCTCGAAGAACGTTCGATTTTAATCCACAGAGTCAACGCAGTAGTGAAAGGCTCCGCAACTGTCACTTACTTTGAGTGACACAAAATATCTTACATACATCTTTAGTTTGACGCGTAATAAGCTTTGCATAGTGGATTTTTATAGTCTATAACTATGCAATCATTAACTTTCTTTACATGTTCGCATTTTGTTCTTCCGCGATGGTTTTGGCGAATCGCGGCTTTGTACTTCGACATTCGCCGCAACTTGAACCATTTCACACGAAACATATATCTCCAGCGGTTCTCAGATGAACTTGCAAGTTTACCAGAATCACTAACTCGATAAAAAATAGTTCAGGGCCGAGTTACTCCACCAATGAACAAGTGAGTCAAACGTAAACCCTAGTTATCAATAAACATATCAAATGATTAACGAAATTTGTCGAATGAAAGACATTGCAATCGCTGATGGTGGGAAACCAATATATCGATACTTGAAGCTAGGAAACAGGCAGTACCTAATGCAAATTCAGCATTTTGCAGACACGTATTGCCAGTTAACTGATGTTGAACAAAGTTGTCGAGTTCCATACAACTTCACACTGGTCGCGTTCCAACGATCAGTTAAAATTCGCGGATTGGAATAACTCCCCCATAACAGCGTTAATACAGACGGAATAAAAGTTGGCTTTGGAAATTTTTACACACATCCACGCCCACTTCTGTTTGTTGTTGGTACCAATTTTGATTACTTTTCTATTTATTTTTGGCTCTCATTTCGTTTCCTCTTTTAAAAGCGGATAATTTACCTTTAGATTGGTGAATCGTGTTTAAGTGAGCTAAACAACTAGTGACATGTCAAATTAACGTCAAACTCTTCTGAAAAGATTTTACATCCAACAATGGAGTCTGACGTGCCACTTGCGGTATATGGTTCGGAGCAGAGTCAGATGTACTTATTTCATAAAGAGTTTGGAGCAGAACGCAACCATGTTCGGTCAAATATTTAATTGAAATGTCAAAGTGTCAGCGTAAAAGTACACTACAAAAAAAGACAATTTATCAGGAAAAATCACATTCTTCTATACAAACTGAGTCAAACGAAATTTGATAAACAAAAACCTAAGAAAACCTATCAAAAAATTGGTTCATCCATAAAACTCTTACAAAAATCATTTTCTTCATGGTTAATTGACACAATTTTGTACTTGCTATTCAGTGTAAACAATTTATTTAGCACTTACTTATTAATTTGATGGGATATTTTCTGGATTTCCATCACCTTAAGAACAAAAAACACAGTGCGTTGCACTTATAATAAATTTAAGTCTCGCCATTAAATTTGCATAAGCTCACAATTGCGAAGTTCGTATGGAAAATAGAATTTACGAACTCACAATGGTGAAATTACAAAATTACCCATTGTGACCTATAGAATATTTAGTGTGAAGGTTAGAAATGAATTTTTTTAATAACGCCCATTGTAAATTACTTAAATTTAAAGTAACAACTAAAAATGTTTATTGGTAAGGCCCAGGAGCAAATTATTTTTTACAAATACGCGATGAACTATAAAAAAAAATTACTTGTAATGTCAAGGCAGACATTTTTATTTTGCTGTCATAAGTTTGAGAAAAGGTGACTAGATTTTTCTCAAATCAATTCGAGCAATCAAATATGGTTACGGTGACCATCCGTCCTCTTTTTTAGAGGACAGTCCTCTTTTTCGATATCGTGTCCTTTTTTTTCAAAAAAAAGAGGACAGTAATTTGTCCCCTTTTTACTAAATTTTCCTATTAATGCCCTTTTTTTCTTAGAAACAGTAAAGCACTTTCTTCAGTACTAAATTACTTAAACACAAAATGTAGATAGCACTGGTTAAACTTTTAAATTAAGTACTTATTATGTATGTATTTAATATTTTTTGATTGGTTTTACAAAATGAACTGATTGATGTAATCTGAAGTACAAATATTTTGAATAAATAACGTTTGTTTCAAAACTTGTGTACGTTAATTAAAGATTGTCCTCTTTTTTGCATCTGCAAAAATGGTCACCGTAAATATGGTTGACTGGTGGAATAGTGACAGATGTACTGGTATTTGCAAAATCCAACCACATAAATTTGATAATGGCGGGGATTTCTAAAATTTTGACGTCGAAAATGCGATTGTAAGAAATATCGATATCCGGATTTTTCGATCCAGCTGTCAGAAAAATAATAATAATAATAACAGCAAAAGTAACTTCTGTACAGCCAGTTAAAAGTTTTGTGACAAACTACTCGTAGACATCAAATTTACGAGAACTTAGACTTTCGCTTTTTGACGCATACATATGTGCGGGGTAGTGCGACGCTGTCATTCTGAATATTTACGTTCTACGAACTCATTTTGACGTTTTTAAATGTTTCACCTTTGAGAAATAATTAAAAGACCGCTTTTACAAAAAAAAAAATAGAGTTGAGTTAGATTTTGGAAATTTCGTTTAGTTCTAAAATTCAACGAATACAAAAAAAACTTAAGTTTAGTGTCCTCAATATCTGAATCACAACTAATTTACCCACGGTTTTAGTTTTGCGGCAAATTATTCGAAAGAAATATCAATTCAATTCAATTCAATTTTATTTTCTTTACTAATACAAATTGTGTAGATACATAACATTTAAATAGGATATAACATTAATATAACAGTAAAATATATTTTAAAGGTAATAAGGTGTGGTTGCGACGAGATTTGTACTTAAACATTATGTTCAATATTTTTTTAAAAGAATACAATTTTTTATATTTACAAAATTGAGCGCGAAAATTTGAAGAACAAAGTAATTAAATGGTTACCCATAGTTATTCATTTATATTTTTATAATTTAAATCGAAGAGCCAAAGTTTGACCTTTTTGAGAAAAATGGATTCATTTCTAATAATTCTAATATTATTAGGCAGGTTATTAAAAAGTCTTGGAGCAGTTGACGTATAAAAATTTAAAAAAAATTCTAAATTGTGATGTGGTACTTTAGCAAGATCACTCGTATCTAGATTAGTTTCTAAGGCAAATGGAGGGGGCACACAAATGTTACACGCTGAATTCGATTATTGTAACTTTTAATACACAACCACTTGAAGTTGACAGCAAATTTATTAAAGAAGTTTCCTTTTTTTATTGCAATCAACTTGCTGATTATCACCTTGATTTTTTTTGCACTAAAATCAATTTAGTTTTATGTGCTACGTCATTACAAGCCATGAATGATTTAATCATTTCTGTTCGACAAGAAAGTCATTGGAGTGTTTCCGTACCAGACAAAATAAAAAAAAAGACACAAGACAAGAGCAATGGACAAAGGCCCAGTAAACTCGTGGCAAATTTATTATTTATATATCAAGCTATGCTGATTCATCGATTAAGGCTTTGATGATGATTATGATGTGGTGATGGTATGTGCGACTATTTTTCTTTGGGTTTTTTTATTTATGAATTAACTGACAGAAGGCATTAAGAAGGATATAAAGAAAAACATTATCATTAATGTGAGGCCTACAGTTAAAGACACACGTGGCTCTATCTATGAGCACACCTGCTACGAAGGACTAAGTGGACAGTTGGCAGTTGCGGTAGCACCTGGCTAATGGGTGTAGTAATTTAAAGCGTGACATAGCATCTGACTGAAGTGATGCGATAATGCGAACAAAATAAGTGTGAAGCCATTATCTATAGTCATCTGAGTGAGTGGAATTCGATGGGGGCTAACGATCTTCTAATTAATGTCAGAACGAAAAATCATTTTGACGTTAACTAGTAAAGTAGGCTAGTGGACAAGCTATGCGATGTTTTCTCAACTTAAATGATGTGTCAGTATTTTAGGATTTAAGATGGGCTTCATTTATCGTCACAAGTAAATAATTTCTATATGATCGCGTATTGACTTAAGCTGGATTAATCTCATGTACTTCTACTGTTGGTTTCGCCATATTGTGTAGATAAACCTGACTGAAGTTGTAGCAAAATATATTTTCGGTGGAGACAACATGGTCAAAAGATGGCGCTGTTGTTCAGAATAGATTTTTTAGTACCACACAAATGAATGGGGGAAATTTGCTGTCTATTTCAGTACTTGTAATTGCTCTTTTAGACAAAGTATGAGTTGAAAGCGATATTTCAAAAACACTCCGCTGGTTGGTGTTTGTAAAAAAGAAACAAAACGTCCATTGACATTTTTAAGTGTAATGGTGCAAGGTTTCTACTTTAATTTTAATTTATTTATTTGTAACAAGTCAGAGTTAGTCAACTAAGAAGAAGTTTCGCAGTTAAAGTCGAAAATTCTACCTTGAAAATGCATGAGAAAAGTCGTAAATCCAGTTTGATAAAGAACGTAGTTGACAGTCAATACCAATGACGTTTGAAAACAGTTTGACAGAATTTATTTGCTGGTGTAGTGTATAACACTGTTGTGTATTAGTTCTGGTGTTTTGAATATGTAATATCTATGTCAGTAGTTAGTTCGTATATTTACGATATTAAATTATTAATAAAAGAACACTCGAGAGAAAAATGTATTAATATTGTACAACTGGTAGTCCCGAAAACATAAAAGCCACGAATTATGTAAATCGACCTTTACCTTAGTAGTTAATTTGTCAACAATATTTGGAATTTCGAAGATAGCGCCCGATACGCACATTAAATAAGAAAAGTTGTTAAATTCGATCCACCAAGAACCGAGCGGAAGTCAACGCTTAAAATTCTTGATGACATTTGGTTTATTTGTTCATTGTACTACTACTGACGTGTAAATGGATCTTTATTGACTTTTTACAATAAAGTTTCGGATTTCCGAGTTAAAATAGAAAGAACAAGCGAGAATACATGGTTCTTAGTTTATAATAAGAATAGTTTTGAATCTTTTTAACAACACCAGCAGTTGTCATTCTCGATGACATTTGGGTTTAAGATCATACCCGTCTCACGAAGTGTCCAGAAATTAATTTCGCCAATGATGTTTTAGTTAGAAATGGATATATTATGACTGCGGACCGAAAAAACCATAAAAAAAAAATAAAAATTGTGAATTTCAAAAACGTCATGTTACTGACACTCACTTTAGCAGAAATGCCACAAAAAGTACAGTCGACCTTCAACAACTTTGACTTTGATACAAATGTCACACCCCAAATAACATAGGTATGTCGCACAAAATTTGTTGGCAGGCTCAGTAACTGACATTTGACACGGAACGTCACAACGGGCCACTACAAAGGTGTGAAACAAACAACTCCCCAACTTAAGCAGCTGTTAGCTCTCTGTTCGCATAAATATGAACTCCTGCATCCATGTAAGCATCAAATTATAACAGATATTTATAGCATCAAACTGCAATGTCACTAGACACCGTTTAGCAAGTAGCCAAAGTGGCATCCGCTTTACCATCTTCTTTCGTTTTGAAATCCCGAAATGAGTTTGCATTTTACAATTTATATGTCTTTTGCGACAACTTCTGCATATACTGTAGTAGTCCTCCAAGTGAGATAAAAATCTTAACAGAGAATACCTGTCCTGACTTAATATGCCGACTAAACTCGTCAGATATACGAAACGACCAAATGGTTAACCGACCGCACCTCCGTCTTGCTTCGTCGCTATCCGCATTACCTGCTCTTCCCTCACTGCCGATATTATATAGAAATATCATCCCAGGTGCAGAGGAGAAGGAATGCTATGGTTGTCGTTGCATCGTTGTTGATGCCGCTGAACTTGTCTAATTGGAGGATAAAATGACAACAACAACAGTTACATCCAGCAGCCATAACTGCGACCAAACCATGCGAAGCGAAACAGATGAGGTCTCTCTCCATCATAGGAGTTGGGGATAATAATTTTCTTTCATCACGATTTTATGCAAATGGTAAGTAGTAAGAAAAAAAGTTTGTCAGGCCAATTGACAAACAAATGAATGTTAATGGCATCGGGAATCAATTCAGATCACTATCCAAGGCACTCATGGGCTGCAGGAGAACAAAATAATATTAAAATTAATTGGATTGGATGAGTGGAGTGTGGAGGACTTAAAGTCCTTCTACTGAGCAGAAATCTAAAAATGCCAACAATTTAATTAAACTTAACGTGTTTGGCTGGTGTATATACTTTCGAGATGGTAGCATTCAGCCAACATGACGCCTACACATTTAATGCGAATAGTGTGGGAATAGCGCACATGAGAAAGAGTGACTTTTGTTTTTATTGCCTATTGACACGCGGAGACGCAAGCCGAAGTTTGTAAAGATTGCAAGGTACATGACAGCAAGTGGAAGGTTTGCTAAACAAACTTTCACACTGCACCTACGAGTATAAGGCGTCTTGACGTTTGTGGCTTTCAAAAGGTAGCATTTTGGATACATGTATACTGAAAAAGACTCCGTTTTGTGTGCATTAAGCACTTACGAATCGGATATGTCAGCCATCAAAATGTATCAAAGTATTGAGCTAACAAATGAACTCTTATAAGTGGAAAATATAGACATGTCAAAAAATTGTAGGCGATTTATGTCTGTTACGATTTGGCGTGAAAACTAATGGACAGATTTGGGTGTAACTTTTTCGAAATGTATTTAAAGACTCCGAGAAAGATATAGACCACGCCTACTTTTTTGTGACTTTTTTGGACCAAAATGCCTTCAACATGACATTACTCAAACGATTCTTAACCAATACGAATAAAGTGCACTACTGGGTCGAACGAAACTTTCTCGTTCATCAAATATTTGTTTGTTTTCTTATTTTATTAGGTAGGTGGTAAAAATCTGAGAAGCAATGCTAGATAAAAGAAATAGTTCAAAAAATATGGGAATAGTGTTAAATAAAATCCACTTTTGGGTTATTCATCTGATAACAATGCGAGTTTTTATAAGTTGAAGCTCTCGGTAACAGGCAATTGTCGCAAGTTCTGGTTAAAGAGTTGAAAGCGCCTGCTGAACTATTTTAAAAATCGTACACTCTGCGATGTTTTTGAGCACGAGGACAAGAGTAGTGGGAGTGTATGTATTTGTATCTGTTAGGGCATGATTAAATAATTACTAAGTACGCGATCTAATTTAGAATAGTGATATTATCTTTAATATGCGTAAGAGCGCGTTTTCTAAACTTATGCAGACGAAACAGTAGCTAACAAATTTTTCAATATTTAGTTTGAAAACTACTATTGCTTGACTTTTTAGCTGAAAAATGAGGCATTAGATATTGTTCGGGATATAAGCATTTTAAAGTTTCACCCAAATGGGGTTTTCAAGATATGAGCTGTTTCTAAAATAGCGTTTTCTGTGATTCGAATTGAAAATAAGGACACAATAATTTTGGAAACATCAATTTTACTCTAACTATGCATTTCGGTCAAAATCCTTGGTACAGTTTTGGGGTAAACTAAATAAAACTAAATTTAAAAATTTTTTTTTTCAAATAAACCATTGTACGTCAATAAAGAGCAAAACTGAGCTTCAAATTAAGTTAGAAATTATCATATTACCTTAGAAATTAATTTATATTGAGATTACCGTGCAAAAAAAAAAAAACGGCCCCGAATTGTAGGTTCACAAACTCTAAATCCGAAGTGTCAACCAAATCAGGGCCGCCGTTTAGGCTGTAGGACTCGCAATCGTAATATCAGAAATGATTAACAGCTCGAGTTCAAAATTTTAAGGGACAAGCGCCAATGATGACGCTTTTTGAATGAAGACGGGGAAAACGAGGGACTTAAAAAAGGCGAAACAATGAAAAATGTGACACGTAAATTATTTAAAAATATGTCCAGATAAAACGTCAATATTTCCATTACTAAAAAAATTCAAAGAATGAATTCATATTAAAAACGTTGAAACGTTATCGTGCGCACAAATGATTTGCACGAAGTTGCAGAAGTAAATCGTTTGTTCGTTTCGCCTTACAGAATGCCGACCAGTGCCTCTCACAACCATTTGTTCGAGTCTAAAAGTCTGAATCATTTTGGTTTTGTTGCCATCTAACTCCGAATATACGCGGAAAAATTCGCCATATACCAATCACAGACGTAGAAACTTTTTATGTTGCATTTATAACGAAAAAAGTTCAATATTACTACAACGACATTTTTATTGTACAGTCCAAAACTCCAAACTCGAATCACATTCCTTACTTTCGCTATTTGTTTGTAAACTCAACGGTCAGTCCGCCGACTTCTGACTGATCCACTGTCGGTCTTATTTATAGTCCTATAAATAAAACTAACGACAGTGTTCCACCTATTTGGAGACGTGTCATTTAAAATTTGTCGCAAGCCATTTTAACTGCTTCAATAAATTAGCATTTAAAAAAAAATAACCCCTCCTCGACAGAAATTAAGCCACAAGTTTTTTTGGGCCAACAAGTTATAAATTATGTACCTACAAACTCTACACCTAAGGTAATTAATCTATGTTACCAGAGCGGGGCCACCTGAAAAGTTTCCTAACATTTCATAAATTTCACCGTAAATGTGTGGATACAAAAGAGAGGAAAATTAAAAATATAACTTCTTTTGACAAATGAATGGTGGCCAAGTTGCCAGAACTCAGTTCCGCCTAGAAGGTGTGTTTCTCAACAGACGCCTAGAGTGTGAAACGTATATTTTCTTTTCTTTTTTTTATCGTTTCATCTCTAAACCGCAACAAGTCTTTTTATCTATATACGCTTCTTGAGCGACGAAAAAAAGATAAAAAACCATGTTTTCCACACAAAAAAAAAAAAAAAAAAAACAACACAACAACCTCCAAACCAGGTATGACGAAATGCCCCCTTTTGTACTGCCTGTAAAAAGCAAACGCGGCGTGGCCCACAAGGAGTTGCATCATGTTGCAATTACAACCGTGCCTAACATGAAATCTAAATAAGAAACATAACATTTCAATGGCGAGTGCGTAGCGACTACGACTACGCATCATCATCCTAGAGACGAGAGGCTAGTTCAAATAAGTTTGCTTTTGATGTACATTTTTTGTTTAGACAACCCCTCCAGGCATTTGTCCGGTAATGTTTGTTTAGTAAATTTTTTTAAGAAAGCGTACTCTGTCGTAAGTCGTCTTGTGTGACTGTACAATGGTACACCTCGGCGTATCGAGAGTGAAATGTACAAACATCTTTTTAAATTGACTTGACGCACGCACCTTTCAAATGGAATTACAAACTCGATGGCATTAACTGATAACTTAATTAGGAAAATAAGTTTGTATGCGTAATGGAATCGACAGAGTACCTACCTAGTTATGGACTGGAAGCTAAGTGAAGCTTGCTCGCATTTTAACAGATGGATTTGGATGGATTGCCAAAATGAGTTGGCTGCCCAATCGTAGACAAACCAATTGAGATCAGGCTTTTAGTTCAAAATTAAATTGAAATCTAGTTTACTTCAGGTTGGTCATTAACAAAATTAAGATAATACAGATATTAGTCTAGATATATTTAGTCGTCAGCGAAAGCTATCGAGGATCGTTTAACATTAGACTGATAATAATGATCGTAATTTTCGAAACAGACCTATAGGCTCTTAATGGAAAATCAATATATTCTCCCTCGAACAAGGCGACCTTCAGCCTCCGACACCGAACTTATGGAGCTTCTTGCATTCGATCAAGATAAATGATGCAGTTCTCATGACGATATTAATTTCTGCATTTGTTAACTGTAAAGATCAAGGAGATATGTGTAGGCAGGGTTTTTTCCGACTTCTACGTGATTTTAACGCTGACGTGGTATCCATACCATAGAGCCCTAGGCTTAGTTTTTCAGAACAATTCGTTTTTATTTATTGAAGCAACCTTCAATTTTTACGATGAACCTTTACAGTTGAATTGAGAAGCTGAGGAGAGACCCGCAAAACATTTAAAGACGTTCGCCAGAGGAGCCATAGGCTAGCACTGTCTAACCTGTCAGTATTAAGACACGTAAAATACGAGTCAAACTTTGATATCCGTGAGAAATGGTTATAAACTGAAAAGAGATTCCCGAGCAGATTGTAATTCTTTTGCCAGTTCAACGGTCAGCCTTAAATCCACCATGCCTTGAATGGACCTAGCTCATCAGATGCATGACTGAAAATAGCTGTTGATGCGCTCTTAGATACCCTGTTTAGTTGAGAGGTGCCAAAAATTACTGACCATTGGACTCAATAAATGTTATATAGTGGTTACATACATGGAAAAGTTAAAATATAACATATATATATAAATTATACACAGCCTAAAAGCTGATGCTATTTTTTCGAAGTGAAATCGGGTGTCTGAACTTGCAGCACCATAGATATAATTTTTGACAGCTTACTAAACAACATTTTCCGACAAGAATTGTATGTCACAAACGACCTTCGCACTCCACCAAAATAGTGTATTTTTGTACCTGTGAGTATGGAATAAATCGGCACTCATATAGTGAGTGACAACCAACCAACTGACATAAACTCACTTTACACAAATTTTGTCCAGTTAGCTGTCAAAATTGAACACTTTTCTGAAACGACTTCTGATTTGATTTATATTCATAAATATCCGCTTATATCATTTCTAATAAGAGTATTAAACATACAAATCAGATTCCTTTTTATTACTAAATGACAAGTCACAAAATTGTGCTGAAAAATAGAAAATCGTTACATAAACCAAAACTGAATAAGTATTTTTTTTAATGACAAAGATTCCTTAAATAAAATAGTTCCATTTCAAAAATAAAATCTGCGAATCAGCACGGTCACAAAAAATAAAAAAAATGATTCCCTCCGAGAATAACTTTTCATCTATTCAATGACCCTAATACTAAAAAAAATAAGTCTGCTATATTTCTTTCTTCCAAAAATATTAAACCAAAAAAAAAAAACCTCTTTATTTCGCATTTTAATTTTTAAGTGATGATGGCCGAGTGAGAAGAACGTGTACCTTGGCCAAAACGTCCCCTCCGTAGGGTGGAAATCACTTCTGCCCACGCAAACTTGTGTCTCTTCCAAAAATTGTGTAAGAAAACTGAAAACGTCTGAAGGTTAAGGACGGACTCTGCTGGCAAAAGTCGATAATTGCGAAACATCAGAAACCGAAACCGAGACAGCGTACATGTTTCGTAATTTTATGTCTATCCAAAATTATGTAGAAGTGTGGAATGCGAATCGAATTTAAAGGAAGATAAACGAAAAAATGTTTCACAAGCGTCCATTTGAAGGTCGTAAACCCCAAACACTATAATTGTGTTTATGGACGTGTAGTCCGCCAGATAATTCTGACAGTCATTAGCTGCGCAGATGAATGGAGCAAAATAGGGACCGATTTAGAAATGATTTCTCTAACAGTAGGCGGCCAATCAAGATTGTATTTTAAAATCGATGTTCAAGTATAGTAACCCATCCCTCATTGTTTATCCGATCATCTAACGTGTGCACGTTCGAAAAGTTCGTAGATTGGCAAACGATTTATTTATTTTTTATTGGTGCACCTTCTCGCCTATTCGGCGGCAGAAGAGCATCGACCAGGAAATATTGTTACCATGACACATGCGGGCACGGTATAGCAACAACTATACCGCACATGGCAAGCAGGAGCATGACAGCTTCGTTTTCGATCCACACCACTAAATAAACACGCGGAAAAGTATCGGATGGCGTTTGTCGTCAACAAAGTCGTATCTGTGCATTGAATGCATTAATCAAACCGTGGAGTGGAGACGAGCGAGTTAAAGTTAAAAAAAAACTCACTCCGTGCGGACTTCTTTTGATTAATTTAACTCTCATCGTTATAAAGAAGTGCAGTTTTGACTGCTGTGAAGTATTTATTAAGGCAAAAACTTTCTGTTGAACAGTGGGTCCCAATGAGTTTCCGCTGACAAGAGTTTCATATATGCCATATCGCTGTGACAGACTTGGAAGAGGATCTGTTTGTGGCATGTTCATTCATTCTATCGTAAGTTAACGTATTCCTTCCAGGATAACGTAACGGTTCAGTAGTTCTGAAATAAAATGTGAACTTCAGCGCCATCTCTTGGCAAAAGAGGCATACGGAATGATGAAAAATGAATGGACAGCTCAATTTACTGTACTATGAAGAATGAAAGTTGACTTTAATTGTTATAATTCAATGCCAAAAACAACTTGCTTTAGAATCTCTTTAAATTCGTACTGAACTGAAGTTCAGTGTGATATTTCGACCGATAGATGATGTATAAGGCGGCGAAAGATAAGAATCGCGTGCAGCGCCATCTTAGTGCGAATGGCTTACGATTTTTGTTTCATACTTTTTGAGAAGTTAGTATGCTTGAAAAAGTGGAGTTGAAGCAACGCACCAACAGCCATCGCCTTTAGATGCAGCTGAAGTGTAGGCAGGACAACTCATCCATGCCAATTTCATGGAATTCTACTGTAAAGCTTTACACCAAAAACATGTCAGATGCTGTCTGAAAATGATATATCCGCTAGAAGTATTGGGCACCTATTTTTATTTTTTATTTGGAATAGTTCTCCAGAAATTTACGCTTGTAATCTATAAGGGCTGGTCGTCAAAACTGGTAGGAAATGCTGATGAAACACGGATTTTTGTACATACTGTAACTGTCATCGGGTTCCTTCTCAAATCTGTCTCTCTGCCACTGAATCATTTACATTTCCACTTTTAACTGTTCATTTCTAAATTGGGACATTAAAAGCTATAGCTCTCAATCCCCGAGTAAAGAGAAACAGGGTCCAATAAAAAATACTACTTAAGAGAACAATAAAGCTTTAGCAAAGTTTCCAACCAATCAACGCCATCTAGCATTGAGTTATGGAACAAAATTCTATAAAAAGGGTGTTTATGTAGGTCCATGCTCAACCAAATACGTCGCCACGGTATTGTGTAATTGTATGGAATGGTGCTTTTGGTCAATTGATAGCGGGGTGCTGAAAAAGACACAGATAGAAGTCTTCTTGAAAAGAATTTATATGAAGAATCGACTGCCAGAAATGAAAGGTTTTTTTTTATTTATGGAAAAAATGTCATATGAAATCGTCAATAATATTGTTCGTCAACAATACTGACATTGTTTTGGGGGTCATAATGTTATAAAAAGCTCGCTCATAAGCCCTGCCATATAAATGTTGAAATTTTCTTTTTCTATCTCCTTCTTTCAGTAATTAACTGTGTAAATATGAACGATATTCTGGCAACAATTCAAGAAAATCTGTTAAAAGGCCGGCAATTGTTTGTGTAGTTAATTCAGTAAATTTATAAGCCAAATACCGCCACCTACCATTGAAATATATGAAGGACATTCTGGAAGCCTTCGAACAATGCAGTAAATAGATGATTCTTGAATCATTGAGAGAACTGGTAGGCTCTTAAAAGTCGACTTGAGGATGATTAGTGGTGCTGTTTGAAACAGCTTCAGAATGAAAATGATATTTATTCATGCAAAGATAATCATTAAATAAACTTACCTAAGTTCTAAACCAATTACCACCATCTAGCCGTCAACTATGTGAATGATATTCTATAAATACACTTGCCAAAAAAATCATTCACATCCAGTTAGCTCAAATACAATCCCCACACTGGACTCATTTTAAAATCTCCCTCTAAAATGGGGTTTCTATGATGTCGACCTTGATTCAACTTTACCACTTAACGGTTTTAAAAATGCATACACAATCTTGTCAGTCATAAATAAAACAGTCACAGACAAACATTTATACATATAGAATATAGACTAAATTTTAATGAAAGTATCTCCAAGTGGCTTCTGATCTTATTTTCCGCCAAGTTTGTGAGTCGATCGTGCTCTTGACTTTGAAAGCCTCCATTTATACGTTGTAATGAATTCAGGACAGCTCATGATTTAGCCTTGACAGCCAATGGTTACGAAAGTTCCATTTCCATTCAACATCGCGTCGTGAATAAGAGCAGCACAACCAACTGTGCGTGGGTCGCGTTTCGTGGTATAATATTTCAATTAAAGCGTTGGACGCATGTGCATAATTAATAAGCAATTGGGTATAGCTGGCAAGAGCTGCGCGCCTCCTCGTATGCTGTATGCCATTGTCGGCATAGACGGCAGACAGTGGGGGCCACCTCTTGTATGTACCATTTATCATGAGTTTGTGACATAAATTGGTGCCTTGATGCCTTCTTTGTGCGTCTCCTCTTTAAGTTTTCTTTTTCTTTTTTTCATTTTTGTATGCATGTCGCCCCGGCAATTGTTGTCGCCTTTACCAAAGGAGTTTAACCACAAATTTGTGGGTTCGTCTGGAAGGGTTTTACTACAAAAGTTGTTGCTAGATAAGTTCATGTTCGCGTGTCGCAATAAATTAGAACGAATTGGAGGACGCATGGAGGGAGATGCTTTACTTCTTTGTCACAGCTATGGTGATAAGTTTTCGTTATTTTTTTTACAAAGGGACAATAGGTATGGGCAGTAAGACTCCAACTCTTACTTTTGAAAGTGGACCAGTTCCACAGAAAATAAATAAAAATATACAACAGCCTCTGCGAGTTTTACGCAACCATCCAGCAAATGTCATTAAAAGCAATTGCGCCGCAACTTTTGCATGCGCAACTTCCAACGCAATACGCACCAGCAGCCAAAAAGTGCTGCCAACCAATTCCGCTGGCATTTACCGTCCGTTGCCTGCGCACTTCCAGTGGCATATTCGACACCACTGCCAATGTTTTTCCAGATGTCAACCAATAAATTTCGTTTCTTTCAAACATTAACTATACGTACGCGCAACCAGCACAAGTACCATCAGTATGTGTATGCAAATTTCACGGAAACGCACTGCCTGTCATTGATTTGTTTATTGTTCCCCGGCTCATTTGATTTGTGCTCTCTCTCGCTATTTATAGGACAGCAATTGAAATGATTTGTGGATCGGAAAAATGTTGTTTATTTGCTCTGTCATAACAAACGCCATTCACACATCAAGCTATGCCTTGATCTCCACACGG
This sequence comes from Cheilosia grossa, assembly GCA_963082955.1. Classification (NCBI taxonomy): domain Eukaryota; kingdom Metazoa; phylum Arthropoda; class Insecta; order Diptera; family Syrphidae; genus Cheilosia; species Cheilosia grossa. The sequence goes on from OY720146.1 coordinate 15,428,862, forward strand.
CAAATGTCATAATCGCGAAAGGTGCAATCTGTGTGACAGGTTGCGAGGTGTCAGCGTTTGTTTCCCCGGTCGCATGATGCAGACGCGCAGGGTTTATTGCAAGACAGGCAAACAAAAAAAAAAAGGTCACCACCAATCGTGCGCGCAATCTTTTGTTTTTCTCTCCCGTTTGCAGTTTCTTGTCTTCTGTCAAAGTTGACATCACATAACACAAAAATACCGTCGTTCGCAAGAACTAAGAAGCATCATCGTATGATGAAAGAAGACATTCAACAAAGAAGGTGCGATGGCGAAATTGCTCCCACTAGCACTCAAGTAAATAAAAAGAGGCGAGCGGACTGAGAAGGCGCGCGATTGCGCTTCTTTGTACAATATGACATTTGTCAAATGTCAGCTGGGGGGGGCACAACAGCAACTGATTTCTAGAAATGATAATACGCGGTGTGGTGTTACCAAACGTATTTTTTCCTGAGAGATCTTTTATTTTGTTCCATTTCGCAATGCATCTACCGGAAACGTGTATTTCCCAATCGAACAAGAGTTACAAGTGTGGCGACACCACCCCTCCTGATCTTGATTAATGGCTATCAAGATTTCTGTTGGGTTTTCTTGTTTTCTGTGCGATTTGAGTGAGAAATTTTATTTTTGGTCAAAAATTTCCACGCCCAAACTTTTTACTTTTCCAACGAGAGGCGAGGTTAAGGAAGTGCACTTTGGCATTTCGTAAGTGGGTAGCGTTGGTTAAGCGATTTGACTTAAACATGAGTGCAAACAGTGATAGATATCGTTCTCTCTACTTGAATGGGCATACGATTTGTGTTGCATGGTTTAAGTAAGCAGCCCCTTAGCATAAATCTCCATTGTTGCCAATTTTTAAGTATGCAGACGCATTGGGGCTTGGTTGTATTTTTGGTGTGGATAATGAGTGTTTGAATTTGAAGGCGCAAAATAGACGGTTGCGGGAGATTGCAATGTTTTCAAAACGAATTGCATTGCTTGTCAAAAATGTTGCGTAAGGCATAGCACTGGTTGGTCAAATAAGTTTATATAGGTTTGGACATTGACAATGAGTAAGTGATTATAATCAATTATTCAGTATTAAGCTACGATTTAAATAGAATAGGTACATACTGGGACGCATACTAAGCAATGCACCACTTGTTATGTGAAGTGTCCTGTACGGAATAGAAACTACTTTTGTAACATCAACCACGGCAACCCTGTACAAAAAACCAAACGTTGTTCAACTCGACTTTACCATTATAGGAGTCAGTTGAAGAGAGAAATTGAGCAGGAGAGACTAACCTTAGAAGTTAAATTTTTCCTTTTATAAATAAACTGTAATAAATCAGCTTTTTAGTTTATTTTTATTTTTTAATTTACAAAGCTGCGTGTATAAATAGATCCGGGCAGTCATGCTCGGCAACCAATTTGTGTCAGAATAGCTTCGAAATAGGGAATTTTTTTGGTACTTTTTGTTTAATGGCAAACAGCCTTATTGCGATCATCCTCTGTTTAAATTTGACAGATATTAAATGCTTTTTCCTCAAAAAAAATTCTTAAACAATTTCATCAGTAAATTAAAAAAAAAATTATGTCAATCAATTCGATCTTCTGTGAAAAAAAAACGGTGTACGCCTTTTTAAATAATCGTATTTATGAATTCATCATGTTCAACTAGAATTATGTCAGTCGAAAGTTCTTCTGAGTAGGAGGATAAAATTGAGTGTTTTCCCCGTTGGCGGTCATTCCACCTCGGAGATAGTGGCGCTTTACTAATTGGCCGCGCTGTTTTTGTTTTGACATTTGTTAACCAAATACCACACAACGGTAAGAGCGGTCATTAATTAGCGTTAGCACTGGCCATAAGCTGGGATATTAAGATATAATGACCGAGTAAATGACTGTCAGAGGTTTTGTGCATTATGCTGCGCATTTAAGTGATGCAGATTTATTGGTAATTCTGTGCGTGTGTGTGTGATGTTTATGGTAAAATTGTGTGATGTGTTGTTTTTTGGTTGCGTTTAGTACCGAAGCAGCTATCTGATGATTGTTATCTTTTTTAATAAGGATTTATTGATTTAAACTAAAGAATATAGAAACGACGCTGAGCGTGAATGGAACTGCATACGGCAGTAAAAAGACAGAAGATGAATTTTGTAGGCAAATTAAAAGTAAACTTTAAAACCTGATTACTAGTAATCGATTACTTTTGTCAAATTAAATAAAAATATAATGGTCTAGCACATGAAAATGGAAATAGTTTAAAAAATAAGGTGTCAAACTGACAGAAGAACAATGCACTTTGGTAACAAATTTCTACCCAAACTTAAATTAAATAAAGCCCACGGCGGAAATAATAAACCTCCTAAATAAAACAATGTTTATCTTATATCCAAGTTGACCTTATATGATTGTTTCGTAAATAACTAAATTTGACAAGATAGTACAATTTTCAATAAGACCGCATTGCGATAAATAATTTGGAACATTTGGAATATTTAATACAGAAAATTTTCCTTGAGTAAGAAGCGAAGAATATGTCAGACCAGAGACACAAGTACTTTTTTTTTTGTTAAAATTGGAAAGTAAAATGGGGGTACAAAAATACGGGAACGCATTTATTTCGAACATAAACTAAAGTGGTTGCGGGGCTTTTGAAAATCTGACAGTTTTATGGGGTTTTTTTTTTTTTTTTCTGTAGAGATAAGTGAAAAATTTTTCGGAACATTAAACTGTTGACAGTTTTTTTTTTTTTTGTTTTTGAAAGTGCGAAACAAAGTGGCAGCAACGTATTTATTTGACACCTGAACAAATAGACCTTGTGATATCAACAAGTTGACAGCCATTTGTCAGTTCTATATCGAGTTCTTTGCTCAGTCAAAATCAAGGAATTGATCTGAAAAAAAGACTGTTGATTGGGCAACGAATTGCCGGAAAACACTGTAATGCAATCATGTTAATATTTGAAGCTTGGCTTGTTGCTTCGAAAATTTGACAGTCAGTTGACAGTTCTTGGGTTTTAATTTGAATTAAGTGATAAATGATGCCTTTTAAAAAAAGGCTTAAACACAACTCAACGCAATTATGATATTATTTATTTTTAGTGGTTTAACAAGTTTGACAGATTTTAAAGAGGTGGTCCTGAATTTAAGCGCACAAATTTTGCCTGAAAGCCAAGAAGGCAATAATTTTCAAGTATTTGGGGATAATCTAGTTGTTCTTGAATATTTTTGGAGGATCTTTTCACTGAAGATAAGCAGTTCATTTGGCTCATAAATCAAGCAGCAGCTCTAGCAATTGACAAGGATGGTGACGAATAATTTTAATTTAATTCAAGCCAAAACAAATCATCTAGAGTATTCCTAATGAGTCGCCGAAATAAGGAGATTCTTCTGGAAAAGTGTCTCACTGCGGTTTCTGTTTATTCATGCGGATAATGGGCTATTTTACACTTACAGTTAAAATGTAAGCAAAATGCAATTAGGTAAGAAAAAAGTATTTTTAAATTAGGTATTAAATACAGTGCGACCTCAATTAAAGCAACTAGTGGAAATGTTTGCAGTTGCTTTTAATCACTTTGTTGCAATAATCGAGTCAAAAAATTGTAGGTGAGACAAAGAGTTAAACAGCTCATAATAGTAAACAAAAAAACGTAACTTCCACTGGTAAACAGACCATAACTGATAATTTAATTCATATTAAAAATCCAAAAAAAAAAAATCAAATACTAATTGTTTTTACACACAAATTGTTGATTGTGTCTTTTTGGACGCTGAGCTCTTCTCCTCAGCTGAATCTCGTAAGTTTTGCGGAGCTAAAATGTTCTTCAGCCCATCGAAGGCACATTTTTAGTGGTTGGACAAATAGCAAACGAAACAAGAGTTCTTGAGACAATGGTTGCTTTTATCAAGTCACCTTTTTTTGACGAGTTGCAATGTAAGATTTAAGGTGTTGCTTTTATTGAGGTCGCACTATAGTGCGAAATGGTTGTCAGAAATTGAGTTAATTTTGTTATTTATAATGCCAATATTTTGAACAGTAGTGTAAGAAAATTTTGAAAAAAAAAAAAAAAGCAAGACCCATTTTCAAAAAAAAAAATTAAAACAAATTATTTAACATTGATATTGTTTAGTAACTAAAGGGTGATTTTTTAAGAGGTTTAGAACTTTAAAAAAAAAAAAAACACAAAAAATTCGAAAAAATGAATGAAATATTTATTTGAATCGATAGTTTGAACCTTGCAATTTAATGTTTAAAGATAATTTCATGCAAATGTTGACCGCGGCTGCGTCTCAGGTAGCCCATCCGCTGAGTCCAATTTTGGCATACTCTTTCACACATATCGGCCGGTATCTCACGAATGAATGCATGGATGTTGGCTTCCAGTGCGTCAATCGAAGCGGGCTTGTCCCTATACACATTAGCCTTGGCATACCCCCACAAAAAATAATCTAATGGTGTCAAATCGCACGATCTAGGCGGCCAATTGACCGGCCCGAAACGTGAAATTAACTGTTCACCAAACTCGCCTCGCAATTGCGCCATTGTTTCGCGTGCTGTGTGGCATGTGGCACCGTCTTGTTGAAACCACATATCATGCAAGTCAAGAACTTCCATTTCGGGCAAAAAAAAGTGTGTTATCATCGCTCGGTAGCGTTCACCATTGACAGTAACGCTGCGATTCGCATCATCTTTGAAGAAATATGGCCCAATAATGCCGCCGGCCCATAAACCGCACCAAACAGTGGCTTTTTCGGGATGCATTGGTAGCTGTTGCAATGCTTCTGGCTGATCTTCACTCCAAATGCGGCAATTTTGCTTATTTACGTACCCATTCAACCAAAAATGAGCCTCATCGCTGAACACAATTTTTCGATAAAAAAGCGGATCCTCGGCCAGCTTTCCAAGAGCCCATTCACCAAAAATTCGGCGTTGTGGTAGGTCGGCTGGCTTTAGTTCTTGCACCAGCTGTATCTTAAAAGGCTTTACGCCCAAATCCTTCCGCAAAATTTTCCACGTAGTGCTGTAACAAAGGCCTAACTGCTGGGAACGGCGCCGAATCGACATTTCGCGGTCTTCTGTCACACTAGCTGATACGGCCGCAATATTTTCTTCACTACGCACAGTACGTAAACGTGTTGGTGGTTTAATGTCCAACAAAGTAAATTTGGTGCGAAATTTGGTCACAATCTTCCGAATAGACTGCTCAGAAGGTCGAGAATGCCGATCATAAAATGGAAGCAGCGCGCGATGAACATTTCGAACCGAGCACGAATTTTGATAGTAAAATTCAATAATTTGCAAGCGTTGTTCATTTGTAAGACGATCCATGGTTAAATTGCAAACCAAACTGAAGCTGTTTGACAGTGACACAAGGTACTAAACACACGTCAGCTGTCAAAACCAGTGTTGCCAAAACCAAACCAGCTAAAAAATCACCCTTTACAATCGTTTGATGTTCTTTTCATCAAAATTATGTTTCTTGAAAAATTGGCGTCAGCTTTATATATTTACTCTCATTTACGACAGTCGAATTATCACATCAAGTCACAATGTTAAACAAGTTCTCATAGACTTGTAGCCCGCAGGACACAATTATTATTTAGTCTGAGTGTAAGGCCACTAAAAATATCTTACTGCTTTTGTAGGTAAATACATTTATTCACGCTTGTAGAATCGGATTAAGACAGTGTACACGTTTATGGTGTATGTAAGGTCGTCAAAACGCATTTTCATAGCCTTTCCTTACTTCCAAACTAGGGCTTGAAAAATCATAATCTCGCCTCAAATTTTGCATAAAAATTGAGCACAGTCGAGAAGCATTGAAACAAATCGGTTTTGGAGTTAAGGTAACAGATCTTTATATTTATAAAGAATTTATAAATGAATCACTATGAATCTGTAGGTTAAAATTGTGTTGAATAACCAAACTATCCGCAGTCTTTCTTACGCAATTTTTTTTGACAGTCCACTAATAATCCTCGTCGTCCGGTTTAATGCCCACAAAATTCTGTAACCTGCCGTACTCAGTTGAGGGCTCAGTAAAAATGCGTTTGCCAATTAGATTTTCCTAAAGAAAAATCACGCAACGGTATATGAGTATGACCGAACTCGGACGGTACACAATTTAGCAGAAGAAAAATAAACCACCATCGTATTTGCCTCACTGCCATCCCATACAGACTTTAATTGAAATTGCTTGGATGGTCCGTCAGTCAACAGGTAATCACTTTTACGACTCGAAGAGTGTTAACCTCTTAATTGCTTCCAACAACTGCTCCGCCTGAAGTTGAGATGTCCAAAGCTGGATTACTTAAACGGTCGGTCGCCTGCGGTAACAATCGAATTGTGTAACAAAAATAAATTTAACATCTGTTAAAATATAACATGCGCTAAGATATACTCACAAAAGCACGTAAACAAACAGCGAGAAACAAAAACAAGCAACGCAATTTAAACTACGGAAGCCAATCGCTGTGGCAGTCTTTGCCAGCTAGTTCAAGCGCAAACTTTGCGCTTTCTTCAGCCAGAAATCATAAAACCAATTGCCCATTGTATACCGCACGTACGAACCGCTGGTGCAGTTATGCACTTTCCTTATATGCAGAAAATAAAAAAATATATATTTCACCCATATTAACTCATGAAAATTCATGAAGATTGAAGATACTACTGGCCAGCCGTTCGATCTGGATCAGGCCGGTGCAATACCGAAAGTTGTCGGAAAATTTATATCATATTGCACCCACTGTATAAATGCCCTTTCTAACCGACTCGACGACGCGACAAACCAATAAAAGGTTCTTTTCCCGCAAGAGTACCACTTATTTCGCCTGCCGTTGCAGCTTGTATCTCCTCATCTCGAGGGACGGTCGATGGTTGCATACTATGGTTACCTTTCAATCGAAAGTGAAATGAAAGGTTTCGACGATATAGATACTTTTTCGGCGATATGGAATAAACAAAGACAAACAGCCAATAATAATCGTAATGAGTTAAAGAAGGTATTCGTATATTTACGAGAAGCATCTACAGCCTTGGTGGTTGTTGTTGATTTTCCCCATTGACATGGAAAGTATTTTCCGTTCCACGAGCACTTTTACTTTTTTTTTGTTGTTTGTTTGTCTATCCCAATATCTCCTGGTTCATTTGATAGCCGAGAGATCAGGGTCTAAGACAATTATTTGGGTTTCAATTGAATTTTGAATTTTTTCTGTCACTTGACAAGCTGTCAACATTTCAGATGGACATCGGCCATATTGACGGGCAGTTGTATGGAAAAGTAGTTCTATCGGCCGACTTCTGAATTATGTCAATTAAACAGAAAACAAAAACAAAAAATCACATGTCCATTGAAAGGGAATCGAAAGGTTTTAAGTCGACAGCGTGACTGCCAAAGAGTACATATTAACCGCAATCAGGAAGCATTTCAAGTCGAGTGTCAGTTTGGTTACTTAAAATCGAAAAAAAAAAAAGAAATAAAAGGGAAAGCACATCACTCAATAGATGAGGCGACAGTGACAGTCTTTTATAAGTTAAACACATGGCATTTAAGTTCAATGAAAAGGTAAGTCGTTAATGTGAACCAGGTGAATTGCCAATTGGATTTTAATGCGTTTTAAATTTGATCACAAATTACATACGTTTCCACGTTTCCATAATTAGTAGTAGTTTCGGAGAGAGAGAGGGAGCTTAAGGTGCCAATAGGTGGCTATAGAAGCAGGTTGCGATGTGTGATATTACTGGGTTTTTATTTGTTGCATGAAACTGTTATTTTAAACAAGTGATTTGGTCCAAATATTCATTTAGCATCTATAACAAATTCAAATTAATGGTGGAAGAGAGAAGATTAATGTTGAAGAGACTCAACTTCATTTGGAATTATTATCGAGGCAGAGACTTAAATACACAAAGCTTAGACGCCTTGCAGTGGCGACCTACACCAAGGTCCAAGAATATAAAGTAGTTCAATATTGGCGCGATGCAAATTAGAAATTGAGTTTCACTTTTTTTTTCTTAATAAAGTAGCACTAGTGAAAATTCCGTTCATAGGGGAAAAGAAATGAGTCGGCCAAGCGTTTTAGTGTGATCTCCTAAAAAGACACATTTACGTTCGTTAAAGCTTAAAAGAATCGCAGTCTTATTAGATCTGAAAAAATGCGTTTATTAAGAAAGACAAAATGGAAATGAATAGTAAAAAATTAATTCAACAAATGATACACATTTCTCAAACAATCAGCAGATATTTTACAAATTCTGAAGTGTTTTTGGAACAAAGTATTATACACAAATGACAAAGTTTTCAACAGTCAGCATTCGTTAAAAAAATGTTAAACGCAATTTAAATGCAATTTATTATTCAATATTTTAACATTTTTTTGCAAAAGTGTCGCATTCTTTAATTAATTCATTGATTTTGATTGGTTTAATTGAACGCGTACTCTCGATCTCATGCGATTTTATTCAACTTTTGATGCGGATTTTTTAGAAATTCGAAAAACTCCGTACATGTCACTTTGATGTTGTAACGACCAATAAAAGATATCTCAATGTTTCGATTTTCAACTGTGATTTTACATCGCTCCAAATCTGATTGATCAAAGAAAATACGCACTCAACGTGGTGTCTAGCAAGGAAAGAACGCACGAAACTATGTGGTTGTACGGAACCTTCTTTAAGTTGAAATGAAGAAAATACCTGATCATCAGTGGCAGTGTTATTTCCTTTACACAATTGAATCTTTGTAATGTATTTTTCAAAATAACGTCAACTGATCGAATTGATCAGTGTCAAATGACTCGAAGTCAAAATGATTGTTGGTTGGAATGAACCTTCGATAAACTTCCATTTCGATGGTTGATAAAGTGAAAAAAAAAGGTTTTCTTTGTTCTTCCACTGTCGAAGGTGTATATATTTTAGGTTTTACTCTTCAATTTACATTAATTTCCTTTGATTTTGAACTACCGCTTGGGTACACGGTGCATGACTCCAAATTTACCTACTGTAAGTGTAATTTACGTACAGGTGGTCACACTAGTCGAACTTATAATAAAACAAGCAGCAATATTCAAACTACAAAATTCAGAGTCCAATAAAGTCTGCTTAGAAGACTTCAAAATATCGCCTTTTAAAGCCACAGCGGTTCTTATAACTAACCCATTTAACGGGGTAAGTTGTAACATAGCCATACACAGAAGTAAGTTGTGACAATAAATATAAAAACTTGTGTCATCTGCTTTAAAGAAAATTTATTTAAGAAAGCTCATAAAACGAACAAAATCACAAAATAACAATTCACTTGTTGACAAAAAGCAACGAAACTAACAACTTTTGCTTTACTTGGTTTCTAATTTGGTCTTAGCTATGGTTTCATTTTGATACTAAACAAAAAAAAACCTCGTTTCCCTGCTAAAAATGACGATTTTCTAACTCCCTGTGAAACCGTTCTCTTTCTAGTCCTGCCTTTGAGTAATGCCTTGAATCCTCCTGCTTAACCTCATGCTAAAGCCTACTTAACCTCATTATAAAGCTAGAAATTTAAATCAGGGATAAATATAAGAACCTGCAATGTCTTCGACGAGAAAGTTCCTGATAAATGGGAAAAGAGAAAGAGATGCGAACCTAAAAGATAACCTTGGGGAACTAAGTGTTAAATCAATTACAACAGAGTCGCGTTGGTCTTATAAAAACGTGTATACTAGCGCGAAAATCGGTTGTAGTATCAAAGGCGAAAATAGTTCACGAGCCCAGAATAATGAGACTTTTTTATATAAGATACGATTGACAGTCATCGTTTGTTCAGTTGATTTTGCATCAATCAACATGTTTGCTGAGTAGGCTATCGGTTTCAGCTATTTGTAATTGATTTTTTCTCTCAAGTTTTTGATTTTGATGACTGTGAGCCACAACTCACTAGTCAATGAAAAAATGATTTGCCAAGTGGACGAAGTAGGACCTCTGACAAGAGCTTGAAGACCGACACTATTTGCAACCGCATTATCTGTAGATTGGCTGTGCTGTGAGTCACCACTCACCAGTAATAAATTTTTTATTGTTTGCTGGGTGGATTTTAGTTCACGACTTTGAAACGAACCTATTGCATTGAATTTTATATTTAATATTAAATAAGGAATATGCCAAAGAACTAGAAAGCATTGAGTTGCAGATAAGAATGAACGTTTGCAGTGAGTCACCACTTTACTAGTCAGATTGTCAGACATTTTTAGCCAGACGTCCTCTTTAAAAGAGGGCATGTCCCCTTTTTATCCAAAAAAAAAAAATGTCCGGTTTGTTTTTGAAAAAAGAAGCAATTTGTCCTCTTTCTGGGATTTCTCAGTTTATTTTTGACACCACAAAACTACAAACAGAACTTTTTTTCAACACTATTTCAGAAATGTTCTGCATCTTTCTGGTGTGAACACCACCTAAAATATATTTCTACCCGAACTCATTCACTTCGAAACACAACACCATCTATTGTTTTTTTTTTAACAATCGTCTGAACACACTCACTCATTTGACAGCTCAAATTCTTTTGCAATTTTATTGAATTTATTAAAATTGTTATTTTATTTGTTTTAATGAATTAAAAAAATGTATTTATATATATATTTTGCTACTGACGCGAAAATAAGAAAAACCAGAGTCGTTAGAGGGCAGCACTGAAAAGAATAAAAACCCATCGCGATTGTAGACTTCGGTTGGAACTATACCAGCCGTCAAGGGAACAAAGAAACAAAACAAATCCGTGAAGACTAACTTTTCAATGGCTGCGGAAGTTCGGCACGTGGACATGAAAGACCACTATGATCATGCGATTTCTGTTGGCGAAGTCTATGCCGGCAAAGCAGCAACAACTGACTCTTGAATTGTACGCATTTGCGCGATGCAGGCCCCCTATTATTTGCAAAATGTAGATCTCCCGAATGCACATTATGCCCGAAAATAGTTTTCACTTAAGAAAAGAGCCTAATGGAATTATATTGGTGAAATTTGAAATAGTTGAGATTCCAACCAAAGTAATTTATCCAAGAGTATTTGTAATCTCTGAACGAAATCTTTCAATACTGGATTGCTTGACCCAGCTTTATGTTCACATTGTTATGGTGCAGTGGTTTATAGTGGTTAGTATGTTGAGGTCGAAGCGAGGGGAAGCCAGGTTTGATCCCCGAAAAAAACACAAATCTCATCTTATCTTGTGTCAGACTGGGCCTCTTCTTGCGAATGTCTAACTAACTCTCGATAGTAAACTGTTCTGGAAAAGTTCCTCAATTCACCCGCACAAATTATAGGTCCCATTTGTTGCAAAAATTAAAAATATACACAAAACGAATGGTTTTGAGAAGCTAGGCACAAGGTTCTTTACGGATCTGTTGTGCCAGCTATTTATTTATTTTTTTTTACGTTCACAGAATTAAGTTTATTTAAAAAAAGAATAAATTTCATCACACATTGTTCGCTCACGATTGGACCCCTGTCTGTACTTCGCCTTGTGTTTATTGCTGCATATCGATTTCTGTTCACAATGGTTACAAATTGCACACCATGTCACTTCTCACTGTAAAAGGTGCATCGAAATATTTCGACGGATCAATACAATCGCCAGGCAGACGCTTAACGACTTTACAAAATACATTTCTAGTTTTGAGTCTGAATTTAAGTAGTTCACAGTGGCTATATTTTACATTTTGTATGGAATTGTTGGTTGACGTGTCCGTCAAGTGGTGTGCTGCGAAAATATATAGGACAGTTGTTGGAATGATAAAGCGGATTAGGAAGTTGTAGACAGTGTGGTATAATGAGTATTGCAAAAAAAAAATGCTTTTGTTGTTGACTTTGGATGTGTCACGAGTGTCACGAGTGTCACAAATGTCACGAATGCCACGAATGTCACGAATGTACAAACGTTCGTGCCAGTGGAAGTTCTGTTCCCAATCAATCAACTGTTTTTTTTTTACAGAAATCAAGAGAAAGTTTTGGACCACACTGATTGGAGAAGGCAAACATCAAAGCACCTTTTAAGAGCGTGCTTTCCGTGGTTCCTTTTCAATCAAATTCAAACCTTTTTAACATACCAATAGACTTTCCTTTCCATTTTGTATGGAATTGTTGGCTTCCCGAAATTTAAAGTCCACATGTCCAAAAAATCCGTTATTCGTATCGACCTAGCGGAAGGCTTCGTTAAAGTCCACTAAAGTGAGCTTGGGAAAAACGCCATGTGCTGACTTTTTTTTTAAATACAACCCCTACCCCGTGCGTGCAATAATTATGCATGTGAAATGTCGGTCGGTTTCACCGAATTATAGATACCTGTTTATAGATTCGAGTCGAATCGTTACGATTCATTGTCTATCGAAGGCGAACTTAATTGCAGCCCACGCCGTTTAGCCATGCATTATTCTCCTCGACCATCATTCTTTTGATTTCAAATTCTCTCCGCCCATTGGATATTTTTTTCTGCAAAAACACTTTCCCATAGACCGACCGCACTCCAGCAACAAAAGGCGTATCACTCTCGAGCAGTTCGAGGACACACATAATCACATGGTGCCTAACCCATACCGAGTAAGCCCCATTCAGCTTACCCACTTCCAGGAGAGAAATATGCAAATGCGGGTGAAAAGTGTGCCAATTTGGCGCCTATCTCTTTGATTTTTATTAATTACACTCATGTGCCACCCCTCGTTTGGCACAGATTCCTTTGAAAGGAAGAAAGAATCAATCAGCTGAGATTAGCCCGCATAGCTTGTGGTTCTTATTGAACTTGAAATAGACATTTACAAAGGCATTCGCCGGGTGCCAGAGAAGACGTAAAATCAATCACTCTTCAACACGCTGTTCGAATTAAACAAACACAACACATTCCCGCAATGAGGCAACATTAATCACAGCCGAAAACCCAAATGATTCGCTTCAATTAACAAAAGTACATCTAAAATTATCCACCAAATAGGAAACTGAAAATAAAAAGGGATTGGTGCGCACTTTTATTTACATTAGCATAGCACAGCCACAGATGTACCTCGCCATCAGACAGTGTTCCAGCTCGTGCATTTCCATTTCTATTTTCCACGGAATATGTACTTTGCCATTCGACGAGAGTTTTGTCGATAATACGCCACAATCAGATACAAAACGAATCACTTTCCATCCATGAAATCGCAAAGTTGTGGAATTGCATCTTAAAATCTCAGCGAAGCAAAAAAAAAAAGTACCCCCGCGGGTAAGGTATGTAAATTCGACTGAAAGTGCTGCCAAAACACGATTTCCGAAAACTTCCTTGTTTGGGGTAAAATATACAAATTTGCATGTTTGCTGCCATGTGCAGCACGGCAAAAACACATGTTGTGTGCTCGGACGATTGTTTTGGATCTACCACTTGAGCAGAGTAGGAATTATCTCAAAAGATTTGGCGGTCAGTTGGATGATAGGTATCCACGCTGTAATTTGTTCCAAATTCCAACGGGAGAGCGCGCCCTAGGGGGCCCCCCGGTTGCCCCGATACAGAAAAACGTACGGAAATTGCCTGATTATGGGTATTTTCATATTTTTGTGTTTTCGTATTTCTGCTACAGTAACAGTTTTGGCGGTGAAAAGCGCTTCAATTGCGCCCTCCTTTGAGCTCCACTGGACTAGGTTCGATGCATGAATATGCATAGGCACAGTGCCCGTCCGGTTCGGACGCATTGGAGTGTTAATGAAATTTCTCTTTCAATTAAATTCAATGTTCGTTCGAAATTATTGCTATTATTAAGTTAATTTTCTAAAAAAAAAGAAAGAAAATAAGTACTATGCCTATGCGAAGCCGGATGTGGATGGGGTTTTTGCTAGCGCATTTCTCGCCAGTGCGGGATAGTTGAACGGAATTTGAAGCGATTGCAAAAGATGAGGTAATTATGACGACGCACAGAAATGGGTATAGAGGTGTTGCTGTAGGTAGATAGGTGGAAATTCGACTTTTCCTTATGAGCTCACCACACGCAGTGTTACGCTGAACTGATTTACATGACGTGTCCGTCAAGTGGTGTGCTGCAAAAATATATAGGACAGTCGTTGGAATGATAAAGCGGATTTGGAAGTTGTAGACAGTGTGGTATATTGAGTATTGCAAAAAAAAAATGCTTATTTTTTGTTGACTTTGGATATGTCACGAGTGTCACGAGTGTCACAAATGTCCCGAATGTCACGAATGTACAAACGTTCGTGTAAGTGGAAGTTCTGTTTCCAATCCATCAAGTGTTTTTTTTTTACAGACATCAAGAGAAAGTTTTGGACCACACTGATTGGAGAAGGGAAACATCAAAGCACCCTTTATGAGCGTGCTTTCCGTGGTTCCTTTTCATTCAAATTCAAACCTTTTTAACAGACCAATACTTATTTACTTTGCGTCAGAAGTTTACAATTGAAATTGTGTCGATAGCTTCCCTTTCCATTCGTCATGCCCCCTCCGGAGGGGGCAACCCATGAGTCGCAAACCACTGCAACCAACGACTGGCAATGCCATAAGACTTTCCTAGAGGACTTGTCACACTTTTCTACACATAACAAGACACTGAGTCTTATTGTGGAGGTCGTCAGAAGGGCAACAGTAGATCTTGTTGCCAAAATCTGGCTGTAGGGAAAATTCGAGAGAACAACAGATTTGCGAACTGAAAACTAGCCGCTCTTTAGGTTATGATAATACTCAGTATTGACCTCTGTAAGCAATCATATGTCAGATTAAAAACATATCGGAGATTATGAGGCAGTAGAAGCTGAAGTTTGAAACATGGGTAGGAAAATATGCCACTGCGTTATCCTTGAACTGTATTACCCGTTTTATGATGAAGAGTACCTACCTTACGCGGGGTTTTCACCTTCTAATAAATAGGATTGCTAAAAGCATCTTGGTTCTTGTTCTACAGAAGTGAATTTAAATGAAAAATACCTTGCAAATGGTTTGAGTTCAGAAGGCAACTAGACAGTAGAGCCTTATCTCGAACAGCGAAGGCAATTCTGTACAAGACCCTAATAGTACAAGTCCTGCCTTATGCCGCTGACGCTTAGACCTTGTCTAAAGCAGATGAAAATATCGTCGGTTGTTTTGCGAGGACGATTCTTCGTATCTTTTCGGTCCCGTTTGCGTTGACGGACTTTGGAGGAGAAGATTGAACCACGAACTATATATACGAGTTGTAGATACAGCTAATGCGGTAGATACAGCTCATGCGGTAGATACAGCTAATGCGGTAGATACAGCTAATGCAGTGAAGGAAGATTTCGTCTTAGGTAGCGCCCACAATAAAAAGGACCGCGCTTACTGGGGAGGCTTGTAAGTTGAGGCTTCGGTTCATACAGATCCTTAGATTGAGTGCTAGAGAAGTTAAAAGTGTAAGTGCTGTGCGGAGCGATCCCCCGAAAACAGATAACACATAAAAGCTTCATATCTATACACTCCGCCAATACCACTGGGCAAATGTATAATAGTCCTGCTTCTTCAATTCAGCCGATCGGTCTCGTCATAAAATTGTAGGTCTCTTTAACTACCCAAGAATAAAAACTCACAGAAAACTCACTCGGCGCAGTGGCTTAGTGAGCTGGACTACTAAGCGAGCGGTACCATGTTCGACCCTGGAAATAAAGCTTAATTCCAACTTAATGCTTTTTTCCACTGCACAAACTCTCGCGGACGTCTGACAAACATCCGAGAGTGTATCTGTCATGAAAGAGCTTCGCAATTAGCCGTTTTGACTCGGCATAAAATGGTTGTGAGAAGCTATAGGCCTAGGGTAGCTACAGACCTGTTGCGCCAACATTCAGTTTTTTATTCGACTGGCTCCCAGTGGGCTCTATGGACTCGTTGCGTTCGACAGGTGGTTGAGTTTGGCCAAAACAAGACATGGTTTTAATAATTGTTGGATTATTTCTAGAAGTATTGTCTTCGAAGTCGAAGAAGAGATGGCGGATGTAAATTTGAACCTCTTGGACAGAATTCGTTTGAGTGTACAAATTTGATCGACGATTGTCAATTTTTGGCGTAAAAACCCACAGATAGGTTGTCGACAATTCTGGATTCAGACATTTACTCAATACGGCAAGCAGGATCATGTGCACAGTGTCTCAAAGACTGATTCGTCTGTAGTTTCCAAAGTTGGGGGAACCTTCTTTCGGCCAGTAGTACAGGCTTTTCTGAGCAGCCGAACTTAGGCATCTGAACAGATTTGGCTCTTAGAATCTACCAACTAAAAGTTTTGTTAACAGTTTGCTATTAATCAGGTTTCTTCTGGTGTCAAATGAGCCCCTGCGGCGTTGAATATCCTCTTGACGAATCATATCTACCAGCGGAAATTAAATATAGATTCTATCTGAAAGAGAGTTAGTCCTTCAAAGATTAGTGTTGTGAACGCTTGGGAGAATTTTGATTTAGAAGACGTAGATATTAAGAAATAAACCTGAATTTTAGAACTCTGCTAAGGTGATCGTACGTCTTTTGGCATAAGGGGTTCGAAAACGTTAACGCTGTAATATATTCATCAGGCGAACATGGGTTAGGGGTTACACAAACCGAAACCCCTAAGGATTCTAAGGATATGTCGAAAGTACATAGTACTCCTCGTGACTGCTTCCAAGGGCTTTCACAGTATCAAGAGAAAGTCGACCAAAAGTGTGGCCCTTGTGAAAGAAAAACAAAAACAACATGGTCAAAGATGCAATGTATGCCCAAAGCTAGGATAAGTGAGGTTGAGTGACATGACTTGAACAACTAAATGGATTCCATAAACCAAATTTTATTCATAGAGTTGTGTAGTTAGATACAAACATAAAAACTGTCCAAAAGATGCAATTGCTCTTCTTGAAGGAAAGAAAACAATCATCGGTAGCAAAAATCAAGACGTATGGCT
Source organism: Cheilosia grossa (assembly GCA_963082955.1). Taxonomy (NCBI): domain Eukaryota; kingdom Metazoa; phylum Arthropoda; class Insecta; order Diptera; family Syrphidae; genus Cheilosia; species Cheilosia grossa. Next base: position 15,445,745 of record OY720146.1, read on the forward strand.
AAGAATGGTAACGAAAATAGTCGTTGCTTGGTTAGTCACTGACTGTCGCTTGGAATATAGAATCATTCTACCAAAGGCTTCGCAAAAAGGGTTCAAAAGTTGGAGGGCCATTTTTTGCACCACAACACGATGCATCATTTTCAAAAAGAATTATTTCGCGCGCCTTCCGATTTTTCATTAAAGCAAAGAACAAAAAAATGGCAACACCCATTTCGTTTTAAACGAAGCGATGAAAAAAGAAATCAGTCACGGTATTGGAGAAAGTGTTATGTGCTCGCAATTTCTGCCGTCGGTCGCCCAAATCTGTTCATACCCGCGACTCATTCTAACCGTCGTCGTCGGCTCAAGTTTAAATCCAGAACGAAGTGCTAGTGTTACCGTGAAACAAAAACGAAAGCCACACCAATCAATTACCGCGCAGGGGGGCCGCCGAATAATGAATCAATTAGTTACAGTTGCCCTCCAGTACTTCAAAGTTTTCATCAGCAGCTAGCCCTTTATTGATTTCCCGCACACAAACAAAACACCTTTCTAATCATTTTTTTTAACGACTTACAAATTAATTGCAAGCCAATGAAATCAAATGAAATCAAATGAAATATAATGAAATAAAATGAAATAAAACGGAATAAAACTAAGTACAAAAACAAGTGACCAACTCACCGCAGCTGAAATCTTCTTTCCCAGTAGACCCTCGAACAGGCACTGCACTTCGATGGCCTTCAAATACAACAGATGATAGCGACGTTCTAATCCTTTCAAATTTCCCTCGTTACTGGGTTTCTTTGCAACAGCGTTCGGCGATGGCGTTTTGCCAGTTGATCTCTCATCAGTTGAAGATAACGATGAGTTTTGTTGTTCGCCAGCGGCGACGTTATTCTCCTTCTCAGAAGCCCTTATGCATGCACCAACCACTCGAGCATGAGATACTATTTCACGGTATAACACCTGGAAAGAGATAATACCCATAAAGGAAAAAAATGTTAAAATATATGTAGAAAGTTACTATGAAAAATTATGCAGAGGAAAAAAACAAACCGAAGGAAAATTGCAAACCACGGAGACAATTACTGGCAATTTTCTATCTTTTTTTGCTTGCGCACTTATCTGCATGGGCAGACGACATAATAATATCGAATCGTACCCGCCGCCGTTGCCGCTCCAGAGACAATTTGACAAGGAAACCTAACCTAACAATGGAGAAGGAAAAGGAGAAGGACTGCGAGGATGCAGCGGTGGTGGTCACGTTGGAGAACCGCCCAAATGGAAATGACTACGTCGAAGGCAGCGCATCAATTCGCCCCGAGACGACGCGTCGTGTCTCCTTGCACAATGTATCCCGATTTGTGTTTAGGCGGCGTCGCAGCACATCAGTATAAATGCCAGCTCTAATGAGGCAGACGCGTGGGCTCACGAATTTCTTTTCAACCTCCAGGGGGATGGGTAAAGTTGCCAGGTAAACTCTCTTCCTCAGCCCCATCAATTCATTGGAGCCATTTGTCTCACAAATGAAGTAATCTCTCGCTACCATCGCCGCATCATAATCATCATCACATCGTAATGCCATCATCTTGCGTGTCGTGCTACCCATTTGATAGTATCTCATCGCATCGCAACGAACTTTTTCCTGGCTATCGTCGGAATTAATTTACGATTGAAAGCGCTCTGCCCGAGGAAGAACTCTCGCAAGAGATACATGAAAACGCAAACATACAAAGTGTTACAAGTGGTTAAGTGTCAGCCGAGAAGTGGATGACCTTTGGTCATTCATTAGAGAGCCCGGTTAACTAGGTAGGATGCTCTTTTGTTGTACGTACATATATTTATTGACTTTCAGGCAAATTTCCAGGGATAGACGCGTAAGCGACGCCGCCGCCATAACGTACGCGCGATGGATAATTCAATTTGCTGGCTCCTTCTCCGGCATTGTGCAACACCTGCAGCAACGGCGAGGTCCAGTCGGAAGGAAAGTGTTAATGCAGCTAATAAACAACAATATTTTGACAGTTTACTGTCGAAAAATTTATCGATGAAGCGCGAGGTAGGAACAGAAATTTCTCGGATGGATTGATGGCTATATGCTGGGTATAGGCAAAAGTGGGCGTTCCTCGCATCGCATGCAACAATTTTGTGAACAATGAGTCAATAATATAAGAGATGTTATCACGATTTTTTGTTCGCTATGATGCCGGATCGGAGGAAACAATGGAGCATAGGTTTCTGTTTGAGGGAGATTTTGCGCAGTGCGCACGATTGCGAAGGTAAATTGAGGAAAATTGTTATGATTATCTTTGGGTTGTTGGTTTGGTTTTGCCATTTTTTTTTTTGTTTTTCTGATTCGTCGTCAGAGAAATGATTATCTATGAAGTTGAAGTGGAAGTTCATTGAACAATGGATTTAAGGATTGGTTCTTATTATTACGGTTTATCATGTATGGCGCACATGTTGCTGCATATAGTCTTGTGCGCGGCATAGTTGGGAAGGGTTGCATGCGAAAATGTATGTAGAAGACATTTCCTTGCACTTACTCCGAAGATATGTGGGCTTTTATTTTGCTATAATTTTTTTAATGGTAAATATCTATATATATTTTTTTATAGCAAATCTATACATTTTTATTTAGCAAATGTATAATTTTTTTTATAGCAAATCTATAGTTTATTTTATAGCAAATCTATAATTTGTTATAGCAAATCCATACAAACTTTTTATAGCCAATCCCAGAGAAAAGTTTAGATTTTTTGACATCTCATTGGAAAAGATTGTTTGATTTGAAGCGCAAAAAATTGGTTCTCACTTTCATCGTGCGAGAACTTATGCGATTTTTTAAAAAATGAGTTTTAAGGGGAGAGCGTCCTTTTTTTAGCGCCCTACTTGTCAAGTTTTGTTGGTTTTGAGAGCTGTTTATACGTATACGCGATTTTTTTAGTAAAGAGATTACACGATTATTTTTAAAGTGCAATTTATCGGTCATTGGAAACTCTCTTTCTCTTGACGCCTTATTTGTTGGATTTGTTTGGTTTTCAGAGTCGAAAATGTTATCCTTAGTTTAGATATATGAGAAATTGTGCGCTTTTTGTTAGTAAAGAAATTGTCAAATTTATGAAGTGTATTGGAAAGTGTCCTTCTCTTAGAGGCTTTTGTCAAGATATGCTGGTTTTAAGCGTCAGAAAAAGAATCTTTACTTTGATCCGTGTGCGAACTGGCGTGATTTTAAATTTATGAAGTGTATTTATTGGTTTTTTCGGAAATTGTCCTTCTTTTTGCTAGTTTCAGTCAAGATTTGTTGGTTTTAAGCGTCCGAAAAAGAACTTTCGTGATTTTTGTTAGTAAAAAAGTTATGAGTATTGTTAAAGCGAAATTGTCTTTTTTTTACGTCCTATATGTCGAGATTTGTTAATTAAGAGCGTCGCAAAAAAAAATATTCACCATATAAATACTCCCCGTACGAGAACTATCGGGTTTTTTTTTAGCAGTCTTAAAATTTACATAAAATGGAAACTCTTCGTCACTTTCTGAAATTTGAATGTCTTCAATAAATACTGTTTGGCAGACATTATTACTAAAAGCATTGTATCCCTAATGCACAGTCTTTCGCGACTCATTGTACAAGTCATCCATAGCCACTTTTCGCCCATACAGCTCATCTACGAAGTACTCAATCTATTGGCATTTTTATAAACAATAATGCCCTACGGAATGGCGGAGCCAAATAGTATAGAATTGTTTAAAACATTTTTAGAGAGCGAAATTCTCCACCATGATGGAGAAAAAAAATCCTGGGCCTGAGAGATGAGTTGTCCCTGAATTTGGTTAATTCGTAAATGATTTTATTAGATATCTAATCCTATAGAATTTTACATTGGTTGGTGTTTTAGGTTATGTACAGACAACTGCAATTAAGGAAACGGGAAAAGCGCAAGACAATCGGCCACCAAAGGATATCGGAAAGCTAAGGATTGACAGATTTTGTACGAGAAACTGTGCTTAGTTGTTGTGTTTAGGTTTCTCCAGTTTGGACACTGCGAATGCTTACAAAAGCCCAAACGAATAAACGGAACTGTATATATTGAAAAACGTGCAGGGAAGCCTTGTTAAGAACTAGAGACCCGAACCTTTTGGTGTTTGTTGATTCTATATAAATTATTGGTAAGATGCGATGCCTAAAATACAAAAAAGAGCTGGAGTCCATTGAATCTGCATGAATATATCCATTCCAATGATTTAAGGGATGCTCAAGACCGCCTACACTAAACAGTTCGTAAAGTGAAAATGAATGCAACAATTATTTGTCAAAAATATGGAAACTTAGTTGAAATGGCTAGGTCACCGATAAGACGAAAAAGTCAGCAATTTGGGTTTTAGTGGAGACGCCTGCATTCAGAAATACTCGCAGGTTCATGAAGGCTCTCTAAATACTGACTAAGATGTAATACAGGTCTGCTTTTCTTCACTTGGAGCTACTCTAGAAATTTTCGACACGTCTTTTGTATAGTTCTCGTCGACGAGTAGCGTCTTGTAATATTCGCGGGCGATTCGAACGCAAGAGTCTCAGCCTTAGACAGTTTGAATATGAAATGTAGAGGGACTGTTCTTTTTAAAGCGCTCTCTTGTTAAGATATTGCCTAAGCAGGCAGCAAAAAGGAGGCACAAACAAATTTCGCACCATTTACAACTCTGGTTGTAAAAATGCTAAACCTTACTTGCCGAATTGGAAACGCATAATTGGGGCATTTGATTTTTTTATGCTGAATTGCACAAAGTTTTGGGGCATTTGTAGGGAGGTCGGAGTGCCATCATATGCCGGACCAGGCCCAACTTTATCTGGAAATTCAATCCGTTTCCGAAATCCTTCCCAACTCCTCAGAAATGCGTTACATCACGATCTTCGACTTCACTCCATAAGAATTTCGCACACAGAAAGCATGCAATGTTTTATTGGATCTTCCCAAAATACACGCGCTTACTCTAAAATTGTAAGCACACGCTAACTATGCGTCGCGACAAGTATGTCTCATCCATTTCTGTGGTGCGGCGTTCTACTTTGGCCGCATATTTTGGCAACATATCAACGCACAAGCACCATTGTGACTCAAGCCACCAAATACATGGGTACAAAACGCAAAATAGACTATTTCGGTACCGGATGGAACTCGCCACTGCAGCATCAGTTCGTTGACTCATCCCGAATTCGTATATTCTGGGAATCCTTTTTCGATTTCCAAAAGATGCGCGCAAGCAAACGCACTGCAACATTTCCAATTTTCAAGGTGTGAACGAAAAGTGAGTTTGACTTCCGAGAGTCTGCCAAAAATAGTCCACAAGCAGTTCACTTTGCCAGTGAGTTTGTTACGTATCAGTGCGCTGCACGCGTATTTTCAGCGTGATTTTTTCCAATTCCCTCATCGATTTTTTTTTCGTGATGCTTCTTTTTGTAGAAACCTTTTGTTTTCGACTTAAAAATAGATTTCATGGGCAGTGCTCGTTTCGAAGGAATTTCTATTCTAATTCGTCTGACAGTTGGAAATCTGACAGAAGACAAATTGACACATCATGCGCGGCAACCAAAGTCGATTTGAAGTGAAAATGAGATTTTCCCCCGACCACTCGGATGCAGTCTCAGTGTGCCTATGTGAATAATTTGACCCAAAAAATGGGAACTGAGTACATAAGCCTGCGTACAGGGAACCAGCGGAATGTAAGCTGGTTTATTTTGACTGCTCGAATGACACGCATCGTTGTGGAGGAGAGGGAGTCATGTCGTGTCTCTGTATTAGACAAACGCGAGACAAAATATGCCCAGTGTGGGCTGTTGACACACTTACTATGAGAGACATTTTTTCTGTCACTTTTATTGATCCTTCAATATCGGAGGTGTGTGAGGAAATTCACGTCGGAGGTGTAGTGCAACCCACAACAGTTCAGTGTCGCACATCTGTGTGATTACTTGTAAGAAATGGGTCGGCATTGTCTTGCACGCAGTATGACATGTCTTTGACCTAAAAAAAATAAATCCACAAGCCTCCTCTTTGCCGCAACGGAGTCTTTCGGTCAATAGGTTGATGTTAAGGCGCATTCACTTGAAGCACCACACAGATGTATGACATTAAGAATTATGGACAAACCACAGCAACAGAGCGCATACATGCGACAGCAACATTAAGCGCATTATTTCGTCTCAAAGACGACGGGGGTACTCTGCTTGAGTTTGGCAATGAGAAAACTTGAAGAGTCTCAAGTAATTTACTATAATCATTAACCCACTGAGGTTACGTGCAGTTAATTGTTTTTATTTTATTTTGAATGAAGCGGAAATGTCATTGTAACTATTTTCTGAAGTATACGCCATTTGTTCACTGCGGTTGCCATATATATACGAATGGGGAAGAGGCACACTCTTTGAGAGAGATTTTGCAGTTTTTATAGGTTTCCTACAAGGCCACAAAGGACATTAAATTCTCGGAACTTTAAAGTGAGGTGGGAAACCAGTTGGTTCACCTCAGATTTGGACTATTAAATACGAAAAGTATATAACGAACGAATCGAAAGAAATGAAAGACGCAAGCCGACCAGTGAGAATGACTGATCACTGACTAGTATTCACCGTCAGGTGTGATTCATTAAAGTTTTTTTTTTTTTTTTTTTTAATTTTTGGATAACTAAGCTTAGCTATTAAAGAAAATAAAAGGTCTTTGCAACGCCACTGTAATTGACACAAATTCAGTTTATTCGTCAATGATCTGTGTGGAAGCGGACGTGGACGGGATGATATTCTGCGACACTGTTGATTACCGATAGGTGGAATTATAATAAGATATTTCGTTATAAAAACAATTTAACAATTTTATACAAATTTTATAGGTGGTATTTGTGTCAAAAACTAACTAAAAGTGACACACTGTACATAATCGCATAGGACACAAGCAAATTTTAGGTCTCACGAAATATTTCATTAGACATTTTTAACGTCTTTTGGTGGAAATAATGAATTTGGTTGTTGTACCTGCTAATTAAATTTATTTTATCAACAAAACTTAAATCCCTCACAGAAAAAAAATAAAGTAATGTCACCCTGTTCTATAGTTTGTTTGTCCAAAAGCCCCACAAATGTGTGACGAAAAACAGACCGAATACCATTTATTCTCAGGAAATCTAGTTCCACTTTTTTTTCTTCTTCCACTTTTGGTTTTGTTTCTTTTACCTCTTAAAATATAGCTGTAGGCCTTTCTTATTGTTCTTTGTTGTTGACGTGAAGAACTGCTGAGCAGTCTTCGATAAAATGCTGTTTGCATTACATTTTAAGACTCCGAGATGGGATAGCTTATGCCGTTTACTGTCACGCCTACTTTTTGGAGGCGTTTTTAACAAAAATAATTTTTTTCTGACTGTACTGCCTTTAACTTGTCATTCCTAAAACAATTATCCATAATCAAAACTAAAGAAAAATAAATAAAGGAAGCTTCTTTAAATATTTGAGACTTTCAATCAGTTTTTCAGATCTTTAAGTCTGCTATTTTATTAGGCACTAGCTGCTTAAATTTTATGTTTTTTTTTCTAACTCCTACGAATTTTTGCACAATGCCGTTCCACCTGGCAAATTAGTGAGAGCCTCCACGGAGAATATTGCTAGTTTTTACTGAATAAATAGGTTCATTCGCGTACACGGTTTAAATCGAAACCAATCGATATAAATCGATCGCAGTCGCACAAAGTCTGTACGCTTTGTCATCAAAAATTACAGAAAAAGAGAAAATTAGCGAAATAACGAGTAACGAGCAGTTCCTTTCTTGGCCCGAAGCAGATCATTTCGTCAAATGTTCTCGCAGAAGGTTTCATGTATTGCGAAAGGGAAGTTATATATTTATTTGTGACATGGATTAGATGTCAAAGATGAAAGTGGCTCAAAACAGCTCGCAGTCTATCTACGTTCTTTGGAATGTAGTTACAGCGCTCTGAGAGTGTTTCGCTCAAATTTATGAGTTTTACAGTTTTTAGTGGTTGGCCCCGGAAAGTACGCGAATATACCCAACTTCTTGTAGTAAGAATTGGAAAAGCTGTCAGTCACCTGGCTATTGACAGATGCTTTGAAATTTGTTGTAATTTTTAATGCAGTATCGCTTTTTCTTCTTCTCTAATACTTTCAGTTCAGTCAGTACAATCTCTTTTACGGACTTCATCAAAAGTAGGTTCTACTAACTGCGAATAACTTTCATCACTCGAAGAATTATTTAACTTTGTTAATAAATTAGTAAATTCTTGGAATTTATCAGACATTTCAAAGGCTTTTCTTTTCCGCTACAATTTATGAATTATCTGTCATTTTTCATAGATAACTACAAAAGCGTTCCGTAACTTTGTCGTAAGTCTTTCTCTTTCAGCCACCACTGCCATTTTGACAGTCTTTTCCATTTTTTTTTGTTTGTCGTACCGATTACGTTACATTTTGAAAACCGATTTTTATAAAATATGGACCAACTAAAAAGTGAATTTCCGTAGCTCTATTCCCGCAAATATTGTGCTTTCAAAAACCATACAAATTAACAAAACAAAGAGTTGTTGACAGATATGTAAGTCACACGTGTAGTGAAACTAAAAAATGCGTCGCTGTATACTTGGGAAAATATTATTTTGTGAGTAATTTTATAACTAATTTAAGATCATTGAGAGGAAATGAAGAGTAGATGTTTTGACAGATTTATAAAAAAGTTCAAAGAGTTAAGCATCATTTTAATTGGTACACATTATGTTGACAAGAGTTTGAGTTCTCATAATGTGATGCTAGTTCTTTGGAATCAGAAGCTACCTATTTTACGTTATACACAATCGGACTTAATCAAATACTAGTGTCGATGAGATAAAAATGGCTTTCTCAACTTTAACATTTGACCCTACAGTTAGCGATTTACTGGCAACTATATTTGCGGAGTCCTTGCGTAAGCTGCCAGACTAAAGTTGATTATTGGTACGGCCGAATGGGCCTTGCCAATGACCATTTTTAACCTTCACACTAAATATTTTGCAGGTCACATTATGCAATTTTGTTAGGAAAATTCGTCATTGTGAGTTCGAAAAATGTAGTCTCGCTCTCGACACTTAAAATGATTATTAGTATCTATCGCGGAATATGCATTTCCATTATGTTGTCGCATAAGTCAAAAGTAAATTAGATCAATCTAAGACCAATGTCTTAGCTTTAACGCTTTGGAGGCTGGGTTATATTAAAGTTTTTTGATCAAATCGAGAAGTGTCATAAATGACAGTTCTTCATCGTGGTTCTGATTGGAGATAAATAGTTCTAAATACATCAAAAGCACTGTGTCGTTTTCTCTGTCAGAATAAAACGACAGAAAAGAACGCGATGTGCGTTTTAGGTTTGAGTACAAATTAGTTTCGTCAAGTTTATCGAAAAGCCTGGTACGCAATAACTCAGCCAGTGTTCAAACTGAATTTTTACTTCGCCTTTAAAGTTCACCTGATGATTAGGTAAATAAACTACTTTAAGTGTTGGAAATATTGCTTTCGTCAATGCAACATTCTCATTGTGATACGTCATCATTCTTTTGCTAACCGTTTTCAAGCTAATACGTCAAACTAATAGATTTGTCTTTTCTGTAACCTTCTTCTTCTTCAGCTTTTCTAAAGATAAGTCACGCTTTTCGTTATCTTAAATTATCACTGAAATCCTTTTTACAAAATAAAAATAATAATATTTGAATTGTTAATTTCTTTTTTCGCCTTTCGTTTTTTTTTTTTTATGCAAAAGCTAATTTCTTTTATCATCAAAACAAAGCATAACCTAAAATGCACCCTTCGAATAAGGATGCAGACACAGCTAGTAACCATATATTTGTGTATATGCTGACAGTTTCATTTTATACATACCTAAGCAACTTACGTGGTTCTACGTTTAAAATATGAAACTTTACAGAGATTAAATGGTTTGTGTACAGTAATAAAATAAATCAAAAGTCCAGTGCTCCGCATAGGCAACTAAGCAACTGCGTCCACGGTTTGTGTACATGCTGTCATTTTTTATTCAATGTGCAACCCAATTACCATATGACTTTGATAGAAGTAATAGGATTCACACTCAGTATTAGTAAGGCAATTCGAAAGTCGTTATCTCAGCACTTTTCATGTTTCAAAATACCGGTCTTTTCTTCTCTAAGTTAAGACTCAATAACTCCATTAAATTACAACGTCACTTCGTCTCCAGTGTCCAGCTGGTGACCCACAAAATTCTCCTAAAGAAGACATTTACCATAAATCTGTCAATTTCCAGTCCCAACTCGTACTGTTAATGATTTGAAAAAAAAACTCATATTCGTATGATGATCATAAAAGTAAAAAAATAAAAAAAATAAAAAAGAACCTCCCGTTCCAACATACCATGGCTCTCCTGTTACAGTTTTGATTTCCATATTAATTGAGAGTGTCTTTTGATAAACCTCTACGCTACATGGTTATTGTGTTGGCTACTACACCAAGGGGTGCTCCACTGATTTTGTGTTATGAAATTCAAATAGCTGTCGCTGCAGAAAGCCAGCATCGGATTTCATATGCTTAAGCGCCAAAAACCCCAAGAGAATGGAAACCTACACAAGGTCGTTACTTTAGATTCTCGTTCGAAACTGTTCCTTTATTTTTATGAAAAGCATGCATCTTCCGTTGTTATAAAGGTCATTGTGCCTGCACATGCACATACAATCCAAACGGTAACATGAGAGTAGACGAACTTTGAAGTGGAAAAAAATTCACTATGCGTGCGGTCTTGATCAGTTTTTTTTTTGTTTTTTTACAAGGGTACTGCCGAGCTTTGTGGGCATACTTAGGTATATCAAAACGGAACCCACATGACGAGCCAAAACCTGAGAATGAAATTTTGATGAATGGTCATTGAAGGAGAGAAAGAATTTGGTGCATGCATGAATTTTCCATGGCCATTTTGAGAGTCCGATCAGTGTAGGAAAAAAATCTGTTTAAACAGTCATTAGATACCGGCAATTGTTGAATTTGTTATTCCGCAGCCATGGGGGCTGTATCTCCGTCGTCGTCACATATGCAGTGCACGTGACGTTGCGCATGCACATTTTATGGCAGCCGCAAGAAAATTGTACATATTTCCTATAAATACCAACGACGATATAATTATTTTTCTCGGAACAACGACTCGTATACCGGTAGATGTACGTAGTAAGGTAATCATGTCAAGCCCCCCAACACTGTTTGGTTGTTAATTGTTTTTTATGGCGATGCGAGTAAAAATCTCTGCACGACTATACGACAAGAGAGCGCAGCATTTTCCAGTAGCGTCTTACCTTTGTTGCCGATAACCTGTTTAATGACGGACAGTGGCTTATGTGCGCACAGAAATTCCCAGTGCTATCGAATGACCAGGAAAGAGTGTTGTGCGCTTGGCTGAATCGTTTTAATGCGATTGAAATGGAACTGGAAGCCCGTTGCAATTAGATTAAAGAGGCGGTAATTTTTCTATCTACACTCACACAGCCACGAGAGACAAGGTATCTGGCAATTAGAGTCGAGATATGTGGTTTAATGTGATTGAATGGAAATGAACTCTGCCTTTGTCGCTGTTTTATTTCTATTTCTTTTTTGCTCAGTAACTTTATTGGTATAGGGAACGCCAGCCTTCTGCGTTGTCACGTTAATTGAGTAATTTCTCAAAGTACCCGCATGATTTTCAATTGTGTCTGCTTGGTGTTCAGTGTGCACTGTTTCACCGAGGCTCAAGTTCTTCGCGAATTGATTTTTATTGAACATAATCGGATTACGGCGAGTTGAAGTGGTTTTGTCCATATCGTTTGTTTTTTGCCTCTTGTTTAGTTTGGGGTTGTTATTCAGTGAAATTGGCTTTTAGGTTTTAATCATATTTTTACTGAAAAATTGCAATAATCACTCATGCGTTTTTGTGCTTGCCAAAGCATTTACTACACACACTTCAAATAATTGAGAGATCATTAGAACCTTAGTGAGTTTATTTTTGACTGGATATATAGGGAAATACGTACGGAATAAAGTTGTATAGCGACTCCGAACGGTGGGATTGCGAAGCTTCACAAAAAAAAAAAAAAAAAACATTTATTTTTGTACTTTTTGGGGGTGTTTTAACCCATAGAATTCCTTTGCTAAAGCCTAGTCCGCAGCTGTTCCGGAACGAAAAATCCCATACTAAAGTAATAAACGAAATCATGAAAGAAAAATGTCGCCCTCCTTTTCGTTTTGCAGTGCGCAGCAACTGCGAAATGATGGCGGAAAAGTGGGTAATTGTAGTAGACTGCTTGGCACAGTTCTCCACTCTCTTTTCGCACACGTTTATTGTCCGGGACATTAGTTGCTTGCGAAAATTTGACATTTGTGCTGCAGTGTTGCCACTTTTTATAAGATGTTGGCACCAAATTGAAAAATTTTGCAGCCGAATATATACTCAAACTCATAAGAAGATAAAATTTGGCATTTTTCTGTAATCCACACTTATGCTAGTTAAATTGTTTTTAAAGACGACAACATTAAACAGAAAAAGAAAACAAAACAAACTCGTAATTGAGAGACTTTTCTAGTTTCCATTTTCCAATGTTAACAAAAAAAACTTGGAGTTGGCTTATTTACAATTAACTGTATAGAACTTTAGTTATAGGAAAAGAGTACGTAGATTATGCCTTTTTTTATAAATACCTAAGGAGCCAAACTTTAAATAGCCCAAAATTAGGATAATTCCCCAATGGCAATTTTAAGTTCGAGTATAAAAATCGGAGATAAATAGCCAGTGCTGGTAACACTGCTTCTTGTGTAGCAGCTGGTGGAACTCTCCACAAATTCTCCGCTCCCTTTTAGCAGACGTTTCGCTGTCCATTTGGAGACCACCGGAAAATTTCGTTCCGGAACAGGTCCGTACTAGGCTTCACCAGGTAATAATTGTATCTTCGCAGTCATTTATTTCTGTTCTTCTGTTCACTAGATGGAGCGCAAAACGTTTTAATAAGCCACCAGTAAAGGGGATGCTTTCAAATCATATTTTTGTTAATACATTTTAGGCACACTTAAAGGGTTAGAGACAAGCTTTATAATGTGCACAACGCTGTTTTTTCCAATATCATTATCTACACATTTGTAAGGTTAAATAAATTACCAACGAGTTCCATGCATCGCATTAAGGTAAATGTTGCTCTCAGAAGACGTGACAAATCCAGTTTCTTTATTTCAGCTCAATTTCTGACTTTCCAGAGGTAGTAAGCAGTTTGTTTTATCGGTTATCAATCCATAAGTTGTCCTCATTTACTTGGAAAAGTTCTCCTTGACAGGTTCTAGAACAAGTTTGGAATGTATCATCCAATGATCAGGTCTGTTGACAGTTTTTGACTTGGGCAATTGCTCTTTGTCTTTATCAGACTCATTGCGTACGAATAAGCTGTTCTTTGAAACTATCTAACATTGCGTTGACCGTGTTAACGCCATCTATTGAAATTTTAGCGTAGCATATTTTTTCAAATGACGTTTTGAAGTAAACCGCTGGTGATGATGGCAACCTTATTATAGGTTTTAGACGGATTTTAAGGCTTTTGAAAAGGCTTTCCAGGAGCTACTCAGATAATTTTGTTAGTGAATAAATGAGTAAAAGCCCCTACTACCATCAATAGTGTCCGAATGGCGCGATGCAAAAAAATGCAATGCAGCAAGAAAATATGTGAAAAAAACTGCACAGCACAGCGAAAGGAGAAAAAAAGGAGAATAAGCACGAAAAAATTGAGATGATACAGCGGACAGAACGAAATTGTTCGACAAACAATCAAATTAACGAAATGACACCCAGGACCGATTAGTTGATGCATAGAAGAAACAAGATCCTTGATTCATAAAAATGGTGACACTTCAGCTATGAAAATTATATAATTTAACACTTGTACTCTTAACGAAACTTATGCGATGAATTCAGACAATTATCACCTATTATACATGAGGACATTTCAATTGTCTATTTAACATGTGAATATGATTCTCTATCAATAAACGAATTAATGCCTTCTTCACCGAATCAAATTACACATTTAATGTTGACATCTATCTAGACATCCGTCATCATCATAGTCATTGCTAATGCAGCGAGCAAACAGCGCTGTCGTTGCATCATGTTGCTATAGTTGGGTACATTTGCATCAATAAAAAGCCAACAGCTACTCGTAGTAATTCAGTCAATGATCACTTAATTAACACTGCTTTCACTTGGCCCGACACACAAGGTATGGGTGAGTTCGTTTTCCGCTCTTTCCATTGAGAAAAACCAACTGCATTAGGAAAAATTGTGAGAAAACATACAAATCACGTATGCATTTGACAGAAAGGTGATAAACATCTCATAGTGCTGCCTACCACCGATCAATCAAATATCAGTACAATAAAGACTTGTGCAAGATGAAAGCTTTACCTATACATTACTGTCGTTCATTTTTTTTAAATTTAGATACCTACAGTTTTCATCTCCGGCTCGAAGGACCATATTTCATTGCAGATGTTGATTTACTCGTATTTACTCAGCTGTGACATAATGGCTTTTCTATTTATGTTAAACACTGCTGATGATTAACACAAAATTTCATAAGATCGAGACGCACATTATGTGACTCGGCCAACCGTCAGCTATCAGTAGTGAAAGCCAGTGACAATTAAGTGATGATTGACTTGGATTATGGAAATTATGCGGCATTATCTTAATTGGGTCCATGTTGACTTGCCGTTTATGCAAATGCACAATGCACACATCGGATGTTTGGTTTACGCATTCAAACAGCGAGGCACTTGAGTGGCAGTAAGTCAACCTGAACTGTACGATCTTGAGTGGGTGCGGGCAAATGTGCACACACGACGATGTGAGTTCGTTTTGTCAATATGGGACGTTTATTCTTTATGATTTAGTCATGTTTACATAGGGAAAAATTCTGAAATGCATAATTTATTCAAGCACCTACACACGGTTTGTCTCGATTTTGGTTAAATGAATTCTTCTTGTGGGGCTAGGAAGTGGTGTCTGCGCGACAGGCGAATTTATAGATGAGCTATTGGGTGGTCATGATGTTGATGTGGAATGTTTTTGAAACTTCTAAAGGATTTGCGCTGATTTTTGGAATATTTTGAGATGAAGGTCTTTTGGGTGTCAATCGAGTTTTGTAGTCCATTTAAAAAATTATTTATTATTATTTTAATAATACCGTACTGAACCGGAATTTAGAAAATATTTTGTTATAATTTGCGCAAGCGTGAAACGATGCATGATTAAATGGTAGACCTTACTAAATATTTTGACAGTTGGATGTCATTGGCAACTTCGACATCTGCTGAAACATATCAAATGGAAAAAGTGTCATTGCTATCTGGTCACCCTATACAAATGTCATCCAATGTTCTTTAGGCACATTTCAATTTAAAGTTCTATGAATCCGAAATATAAAATATGCACGACTGTGTCGCACAATACTTGCTACTTAATACTATTACTCGTTGGATGTTCAAGTACGTACATAATTTAAGAGCTCAATTTGCAATTCCTAAAAGTTAGTGAGCAAAGAAGAACAGTCCGCCTATCTGGTTAGGCAGTAACTGAGTGTGAGTGTGCAAAATAATAGGTTCGAGACCGAAATTAAATGTTTGCCCACTCATGAGCAGTATGAGGTAACCTTAAAAACCTTAGGAGTTATTTACCGAGAGTTAAATCTGAAAATTGTTTATTTCAATGCATTTCGAATTTAAAAAGATTGAAGGAAGGATTGGTACTACGAATAATTTGGCTATTTTTCGCTATGCAGGAAGACCCCCAAGAAATATGGTAAAATTCATTCATTCGCCAAAAAGACCAAAAATTAAAGATAATATAAAGATAATAATATTATAATTAAATATATATTAATATTTGTACTTTTACTCAACGAGTAATTGCACGAAAAATTTCTGAAGCTAAAAGTTAATTTATTTTCTCAACAAAAAAACTTTTTGTTAGCTTCGTAAAACTTAGGAGAACAGAAGTCAAAAATTTGCGATAGCCTAAAATATTTTGGGTTGAATTCCAATTTAAGCAATGTGAGCCATTTTTTATTATGAATAATCGTCAAAATGTTAAATTCACAAATACTGTGGAAACAAGCGAAAACCGCTGAAGTCGACTTAAGATAAAAATGTAATAATGCTTTTTGCAATAACAAATAGAATACAGAAATTAAGAAACTTAAAAATGGTTGAAACTCACGATTGGTACTCTATCAGAATCTGTAGTCCTTTTTTTTCCCTTAAATGTGTCAGTTTTTTAACAAACTTAAAATAAGTATCAAAGGGCCTTTGAGATAGTTTCATTTTCAGTTTTAGTTGCTTGTGACCACAATAGTCAAAGGCTAAATGAACCATTGATCAAATTTTAGTGAACTATCGCCCAAATTGTAATAATTGATGATGCAAGTAGGGAAAAAGCCCTACAGGTAGATATTTTCGAATAGGGGAATATGGATAGATTTTTAGCATTTAAAACCGTTTGCTGTGAATGTAAGTATTATTAATATTTTATAAAAAAAAAACTGAGAAACGAGAAATTGTATGATTTTTTCTTAGTTTCCCAAAGTTTTCTATATCTAAGGTGGAACTAGATTTGAGATCTTGCTATATGCGAGTGCCTTTTCCCTGAACTCACAAATCCTTAAATTTTGTCCGCCCAAGTATACTCTTCTTTAAATGTCATTGTGAAAGTAAGTACAAGAGACAATACTTCAAAAGCTATATATGATCATCACATTCACATGTAATATATTTATCCTATACCCATATTTGTAGTAGATAAATAACTGATATAAATCTTTGGAGAAAAGTTGGCCGAGCAATTTAAAACTAGGAAATTTAATTTAATAAATATATACCTAATAATTTCTTCTGCGTTTCTATTTTTTATTACCAAATTGATTGTTTTACATTCCTATTTGTAGATATTACATACTTTTTTTTATAATATCAACACTTAACTTAATGTTTCATATACATTTATTATAAGCAATATAACAATAAAAATTAAATTAATTAAATAAATACAGGAATTCTAGCATTTGAACACATTCAGGGGAAATTTTTGGACCCGTGCTAGGTATTTTTATTTTTTGAATGTACGATCACTGATAATGAACTATTGCGCAAAGTTGCGTATTCGATTTTTTGCGTCGAGTGTTTATTTATACCATTCACAATTCGAAGCAAATCGAAAACAGGGTTTTCGAGATGTGCACAGTTTTTTTAGAGTACCCAGTTCCTGATATTTGAATCAAATTCGAAAAACGTTGTAGTTTAAAAACATAAATTTGAATTCATGTTTGCATTTTTGTCTAAGTCTTTACACCCGTTGTCAAGTAAACTATAGATAGCCAAATTTTCCAAAAAAAATCCCTTAAATTTTAAATAAAGTTTAACGATATTTTAGAGAAAAATTGAGATTTCTATCAGGTTCGGAATTAACGTTCTACATTAAGCATGTATTTTCATTAACATGTAGCGTTTACGAGAAAAATGCAAATTTTAAAAGTTCAAATCTTTAGAGGTGTTTTGTAACAAAATTAAACATCCTTAAAGCGGTTAGTATTGGGACTTGGATGCAAAAAAGTGGTAAGGCTAAGAGCTCGCAATCCAAAGTTTAAGACCAATCCGTTCAGTCTTTTAAGTGTAGGCTTCAGGAACAGGCGAAGGACCACTTTTTGAAGTTACTCTCCCATCTTTATGACAGATTTGATTCACAACTCGATTTTGAGATTTGAAAAACTAGAACTGTAACTGTAACGATGCACTCTGACTACTAGAGTAATAACCTCCTAGAGATAGCCTTTTCATAAAGCCCAGAAGTCAGATTCGGTCACTCGAAAGGTACTGAAAGGCGATGGTCATGAAAACAGATAATGTTAAAATTTAGCTATAGCGCAACTTGAATCCTCTGTCAAACTTAAATTAGCATACATACAACGCCCGACCTAGACCCGTTTTATTGCCACATCAACCGCGGTCACGGTCTTCTTATAGACATTGTGAACTCACCTGCAAAGAAAAGAAAACAAATCAAAGATTAGCAAAAGATGAATACATTAAAAACGGCCATAAAATCGAAATCAATCAGTGTCAATCAAACGACACTAAGATTGAGAAATTGTATTGCATTTTTCAAACAGCTCATCGGTGGGTCATCAAGTCGGTAATTTTAAAATTCTCAAAGGAACTACGCCTTTCCAATCCACCTCATTGGGAATTCAAAAACCCAACCACTAATAACTGTCAAAATAGTCGTTTATTTAGACATAAAACCATCAATAGCAATAAACTATGAAAGCAAAACGCTATACACAAAGGGGGAATAAAACAAACAACGCTTTGAATAAATACATATTTACGGCGTCGTTCATCGACGGCACACATTTCCACCTCCACCTGTGCAGACAGAAATACAAGTGGAGGTGGTGCCGAAAAGAGTGTCAAACTGATTGATGCTAGGACTAGGACCTAACACGCGACGACCTCTTTGCCCTTTTCATGGGCGTGGCAGTACTCAATATGCATTGACTCATGCACAGAGAGAGAGAGCCAGGAAGATTACAGTCAGCTTCCCTTTTCCGGGTTTTCATATCCAATATCAATCGCGGATGCGATTATCACATGTTCGATGAGTGACACATTTAAATCTGTAAGCCACGAGAGGAGAACGGGAAACCGCATGACACACTCTGCACAAGAGAGGCACGAATTGCCTTTTTCCATTGTATGAACCGTTGCAGTTGTTCCCCAAAGGTTTCGCAGATGAATGAAAGTGGAGCACGCTCCAATCTATTTATGTATGCAAATCTCCAAACGGCATCGTGATCGATTAGATCGTCGCACGATGGCACACTGCACACTGCACACTGCACACATGATCGATCCGATTAAGACGGGACACCTAGAGACGTAGGTTTGAGCCTGGGCTCGATCAATAAACTTTGTAATTAACTCAACTGAATGGAGACTTTTACGTAAGCTGTCGACAAGTGCTGCTGCCGGATGGGGGGAAACGTTCTGGACAGACTGTGCTATGGGAAAAGCTCGAATTGATTCTTGGAAATTGTCTATTTGATTGATTGGCAGATGATGGTTGAAAGAAAGAAAAAAAAAGAAGAAAAACACCAGCTCCAAGGGATTTATCTGTTGTTTGGCTGGCCAACAAATTACAATAAATTACTCTACAAAAAAAAGGAGACAAATCACGAATCTAGCATTAAAAAGTGTTCATTTGTGCATGAACCGAATTAGTAAATAGCCGGCGGGGGTCATGAATGTGGGTATTGCAATAATTGGCGGTAATTACTGTTACTTTGGAGTTGTGAAATCGCACCGACGACGTAGGAACAGTAATTTGTGTGCTGCGCTTTTTTGAGGCGCGTCCGGAAATTAGTGAGATTTTTTTTAAAGGTTGGGCTTTCAAATTGACTATAGGTTGGGCTTAATTTGATATATAGGTTGCACGGAGACCATTGTCAAGTTCGAAGCTTGTAGGGGGATATCCGCTGCGATAATGATGCACTCACATGCATACGTTCTTGAGAGTCATCATGGAAGTAATTGCCCTCACAAGTGTCAGTTGTTTGGATAAGAATAGGCCCAAGTTTGTTTTAGCTTTAGACAGAGAAAATGCGTGCGAGGAATTTACTTTAAATCTTGACAACCTGAAATCTAATAGGACATTTCCACTTGACAGAGTGACTCAACCAAAGATGCCCTTCCTTGGCTAAAGACACAAGGTCCTGTATGGTAGATTGGGAATTCCTTAGCGAAGCTGTTTACTCTCTGTGCCCGATGGGTGCTTATGTCGCGCCAGTAAAAATGAATGGTATTAGTTTCAGCACAGTGTCTTAGGGGTTAGTGTGTTGGACTACTAACGGAGGGGTTCCAGGTTTGATCCCCGAAAAAGCAGAAATTCCATCTTAAGGCTTTCTTCAACTCCGCAACCTCTTGCGAACGCCTGATAAACATCGGAGAGTATGAATGCCAAGAAAGAGCTTCTCAATTAGCAGTTTGGACTCGGGCATAATACTGTAGAACGGCAACTGGGGGTTAAAGTTTGGGCTGCTAAGCGAGAGGTGGCGAGGTTCAACCCCCGGAAGGACGCAAATCATGTCTGCGGAGGTTATTTTCTATTCACAGAGTCGATGAAAAGGAGTTTCTAGAACCTGAAGTTATTTATGTGGCGATATTTGGTACAAGGCGACTTTTGAGTCGCGTCACTTAGAAGCTTCTTCACAAACCTTTTCCAAGTTACACTTTACAAATTTGCCTCCGTGGGATGACACATATTATCCCACTTTTCCTTGGAATATAAATCGATCGCTATCGCACCAAATCTATACACGTTCTCAGCAAAAATGCAAGAAAAACAGAAAATTAGCAAAATAACGAGCCTCGAAACAGCTCAGAGAGTTTCAACAAGGTAAGTACCAAGTACTGATAAATACTCGTGTGTCAAATGCACGAAGTTGACCAGAAACAAATTCAAAATCTGTCTTAAAAATCAATTGCGCACAAAAATAAAATCTGTGAAAATAGAAGTAAAGTGACTGAGTCGAACGAAACTTTCTTGTTGATCGAAAATTATGACAAAACAGTAACAAATATTGAAATGTTTAGTTTGAAAAATCCTATTGCTCAACTATTTAACTCAAAACTATGCGTATTAGTCATTGTTCGGGATGTTAGCATTACTTGGTTTTTAACGTTTTGTCGAAATCGAAAATGCGGTTTTCGAGACATGAGCAGTTTTTAAAATAAGCGTTTTCGGTGACTCGAATTGAAAGTTATGGACGCAATAATTTTTGAAACATCAATTTTACTCTAAGGATTCATTTTGGTCAAAATCGTTCTCACCGTTTTTTGGTTCACTAAAAAAACTAAATTTAAAAAAAAATTTCAAAAATGCATTGTACGATAATATAGTCAAAAACTGAGTTTGTTTTTAAGTTATAAATGACAATATAACCTTAGAAATTAATTTTCGTTGCTATCGTATGAACCGTTTTCAAGATATGTGCAATTTAAAAAGGAGCGTTGTTCTATTTTTTACCGAAAATCTGAGTATGAAGTCATGTTAACCTCGCCAGCTTAAGCCCAAATATCGGTTTTGGTTGAAATCGTTGGAGCCGTTTTCGAACAAATCAAATCAAAATCAAATACCATTAATATTAAGTTAAAAAAAGGGCCCCGAACTATAGGCCCAAGAACTCCAAATCGAATCAAATCACGGCAGCCGGCTGTAGGCATCGGGACATACGGACAGACAGATGGACAGAATTTGGCGACTCATTTTTTTGAGTTCTTCTATCATCGTTATGTCAGAATCGATTAACATCTCGAGTTCGAAGTACGAATTCAATATCTTTCTCCTACACGTAATGGAGAAAGTTAAAAATCGGTGGTGGTCGAATGGTATCCTAGAACGTCACATACTCGTATGCAGCAAGCAAACAATTTAGGTTATATATTTATTTGTAACATGGACTAGATGTCAAAGATGAAAGTGGTTCAAAGTAGCTCCAAGTCTATCCACGTACTTTGGAATGTATTTTCAGCTCTCTGAGAGAGTTTCGCTCAATTTTATGAGTTTGACAGATTTTTAGTGCCTGGGTAGGGAAAGTACGCGAATAGGCATTTTACCTGGAACCACTTCAACTTATCCGTTTTCGCCTAAAAGTAACTCTATATCCAAAGTGGCTGCTGATGTTTCAGGGAGACGTTCATATACTCATCAAGTTGCTTCCATATCGTGCAAAGGATATTTCTTTATGTTGCTTGCATTTTAATTGAACCTGACGACTTAGTACCTTTACCTTCTCAAATGGGTTGGTGTCACTTCATCCCCACGAGCAATAACCTTTGTTGTACCAGTGAAGTATCAATGGGTCCCAACTAGAAAATGCGGACTGTGAGATATTCCCACCAAATGGTAACTGCGGCTCTTTTAGGACAGCTGCTGGGTCGTTCTTTCTAAACAATCCAATAGGTACTAGAAAAGCGATTCAAAGCTTTCCACGAGCTCATAACTTTGAATTTTCTAAAACAACGCCACCTGTCTCATAAAATGTATAGTACAAAAAAGTCCTATTTTAGCTGGAACTAAAAAGTTAACAACCCCATTGACCATCTCGTAGCACTCGTTTCGGGTGTAACGATTTCTTTTTAAGACCAAACCAGGATTCCAAGTAAGGTGCCACTCCAGGGGCTATTAACTAGTCATGCACACGTGCTGCCATCTTCTGATGATCACCAAATCCAAAAGAATCCCATTAAACTCTACCTTACACTGAAGGTTCATAAAACTGTCTAATCTATTCCAAAGTGCACATGTTTACAGCCGCGTCATTACGACCCAACTCAAGGATGAACATAGCAAATGCAACATAACCCCACTTCGAGGCACGGCCATTCGACAGAACACTTTTTGCGAACACATGACGACTCCCAAGTCATTTGAACTCCCTAAGTAAACACAACATGGACAAATCACTGTCCTGATTGCTTTTTAAGAGAAGCCCAGCAAAACAGAACAAAAAAGACAAACATCTTCCGCATATACACAAGCCTTCCATCTGGAGAGTCGACTGCAAAACTGGGAGCGTATACCTAGTCAATTATGAGTACACTCGTGTACCGTCAGCAAACCGCTCAAATTGATGCTTAACCCTCGTTGCAGGCCGTCCCTAATTTATGCAGAGTTAATGAAATCATGTAAGCCCCACCTGATGATGTGGCTGGCTAGATATAGGTAGATGATATAGACGCTCGACTTGATGATGTCTATGGCGATGATTATGATTTGGTCTGGTTGCACGTTGTAGCCCACCTACTCCTTCGAGGTGAACATATAAATTGCGGTGTTTGGTGGCCATAACTGCCATTTACCTTAAATGCCAAACGTAGTGTTTGTGCGCGTGTGACGCCACGACTCACAGCGACAGAAGTCGAATACCATCCGCGCACACGAGGCATGATTGATTAAAATTTATGCGTAAGCTGGCATTGTCAGATTGGTGCACCGAGTGCACACACAACACGGCGACATCATTAGTGGCAGCAGCGCACCACACCACTCCAATCGCAACATTACACATCTTTTTGTACACACAAACACAAATCGATGGTGCGTCGGCTTAATTTGGAATCGCTGTTTGCCTCCGTTTATCATTTATTGCAAATTAATCGACGTATTGCGAAATTTGTTTTCCCAATTACCGTGGCGTATATGCGTACACATGTCGAACTCGTTATTCGTCTCTTATGGCGGAGAGCGAAAGCGTTTTTGGCGCCTTGACGCGTTGCCTCAGAGAAGTATCCTTGCGCGAGCAATTTTCGGGTTCGAGATCATCCGGTTTGGGGATGCCAATGCACGTGGGACTCAATTTGTAAGTCGATGTGGTGTTTACGCATGTAACTGGTTCCATTCCGCAGCAATTGGGTGTGCGGCGAAGAAGTGCGACTATGCGTATGTAAGTGAAACTGAAATTTGTCCGAACTGTCGCATGTGCCATAGGAGGCTGTGAATGATTGGCCTGCTGCGATCAAAGAAGTTATAGATTGCCTTAGACGCTGCCGAGAGTAATTAATTTCAATTTGGAGACTGGAACTGGTGAGAGATTGCTATGGGCGAACATGCTTTTTGGAGCGGTGCAGACTTTGACACCACCCACTTTTTTATCGCTGGCATATCCTTAGGGTAATTCAATTTAGTTAAATAGTGAACAAGGTATGTAGCTGTCTAGCCACCCTTGCGGATTAGAAAGTGCGCGAAGAGCGAGGCGGTGAATACAAGAATGGCAACGAGGTTTTACACCTATAGTAAGAGTTCGTTTTCACTTTTTTGACATTAAAATTGCCGTTTTCAAAAAATACCTTTCTGAAAGACTCCCTGGGTTGGAGTGGGCTTGGAGTTGGGGCTGCCTTTATCGACCTAGGTTCGAGCGCGAGGGTTCGATAAGAAATAAACTGTACAACCTGTGTCAACACCTGGACTTTGTCGCCAACTAAGGAGTTGCCTTTACCGGAATCATCAGAATTCCTCAGTGGGAAAGCTACGTCGCTTCTAGATCAGTGAAGTTTAGAGAACAGAACGGCAATATAGACCTAGTCAAAAATGCACAAATTGATCGGCGAATGGACATCATGGGCCGGAAAATGTTTTAATCATTGAAATTTTGTTAGTACTTGTAGTATGAAATTAATAAAACCAACTATCTACGTATCTATTCCGGGGAGACAAAAAGACCTTAAAGCAGTGGAGGATACCGCAGCCAACATGGCACGTACAGCAAGAGCCAAAAAGCCATGGATAGAGCTTGAAGGAGTGATTGAAGCTGTCCGCCCCTGACGGTAGCTCCGTCAAACGCAAAATAAAATATGTACAACTAATTTGATCAAGATATGCCTTAGATCGACGTTCAAAACTCAAGTAATTTTCGGTTAGTTTCGGTGGCAACAACTTTTAAGGAGACTGTGGGAAACGACAGATCTCTGACCAACAACTTTATTAGAGAGCCCGTCAGCGTCCAGTGTGGTACCGCAGTCGTAAGGGTGGTTACCTCTTCGATCTTGAAGTTTAGTAAATCCGTAGCTAGAAATGTACTAAACAGATATTGACAAAGATGAAGGCTGCCTTTACAATCATGCCAAGAAAGCCCTTTGTATTTCCGACAGTTCCTCTCCACTCTCATACGATTCTAAAGGCTGATTAATTTTTTAGAAGGCTTTTGCAAGTCTTGATCTTGACTATCGAAGTATTATTTTTGATGCTTTGACAGAGGAATGTTTAGGTTAGGTTAGATCGGCTGCCAGTAGACCAGTAGTACGTCGATTTTGATACCGTTGGATCGAGAATCCTAAATCCTAACTCGCAAAACCAAATTCAGCTTCTAATGAAGCGAAGTTGACGGCTGATGTCGGAATAGGAATGTATAAGAAATAAACATGACCGTAAGGGGCATAAAGCCGTTCATTTTGAGAGAAATCCTCATTTTTAAAACGAAAGGTAGGGATCTACAAATTGAAGGCGGTTCGAGCGGCTAAATTGAGTGGCTTTTCAAGAACCAGTTTTTATCTCGGATATCTGTAAGGCGTTCGCTCGAGGTGGCACAGTGGATAAAACCTTTAGATGTTTTAATACTGTGTCGCGGGTCGAACCTGGTACCCCTCGCTTAATAGTCCAACACACTTACCAGCAAGTCGCTGTCTGTACGAATGCAGGCATAGTATCGACGAAGGTATCGTGGAAGTCAATAAGCGCAACAGCGTGGAAGAAGACTCTCATCTAAAAATGTATGTCAAGCGACTATATTAAGAAGATAGAGAGATCCCTTTCGGAACTAGTTGGGTCAAACCCGGCAGCACCTGCAACAAATGTAACGCCCATTTGTTGTAATCGCGCCGATCATACCTTTAGGTAGCCCATTCTACAAAATATCGTAAGACTTTTTCCTAAATGTAGGTGCAGAATGTAGCGCCGCAGTCTTGCTAAAGACGTTATGAACTCTGCCGAAGAGGTTGTAACCGAATATACGACTCGTACGACTCAGTTTCAGACGGACCAAGCTATACATCGTCATTGCAGCCTCTAAATATTCGGAGATAAAACACGATATCGAAGAATTTGCCTCAAGTGGCGGACCTAAATATAGAACAAATTGAATGCCGTAACTGCAAGCATTTAGAGAAAGTCTAGATAAACTATAGACGCTTGTTAGTTGGGCCCGAAAAAAATCACCAGTATTACAAAGAAGATGAGAACAGAAACCCAGAAACCATGATTCGAACTATAGAAAGCTGTGACTTGAGGGCGAGTTCTTCCTAAAACCCTTTTCGTTCTAGTTCCAGCCGAATAAATTAATATTGAGCCATGAGCTGATAGCAAAAAAGGTACACAAAGTCGACTTAGATTGAACAAATCCCAATACCCCAAAGATGTTTTATAACGAAGGAACTTCACCTTCAACAGCGGGCGGTATAGATGAACCACGCAACGACCTAAAATGAGATGCGCCGGTCTAACGATCTAACTGCAGACGTCTGTCCGGTGAACCTCTAATTGATATCGGTTTGTATACCGGCGCAACATGATATCAATGTGTTAAGGGCAATCATTTCCAGCGATATTTCTCATCACTTTGGAAAGTGCCTTTCAGCCGACACACAACTACAAGGCGTGACAATCAGACTTTGATTATGACGCCATCCGCAACCATCAACACTGACTTTTCCCGCGCCTCATCCATCACATTGGCGGCGAAACAAGCCCGCCTCGGGCGCCAACTCTTACTCAATCCGGGGAAAGTGTTGAAAATTTATCACCCGATTCAAACAAATGAGCATTCTACTCGCTTCCTTATGCCACAGACCTTCGACATTTTTTTTTTTCTGTTCCACCAGCTCAACCATATCAGCGCACTCACCACCTGACCAAGTGAAAGAGATATTATTCACGAAAATAAAAACCGACTTCCTTTGCAATTCGCGTCGCGCGAACATTGAAATTCCTATGAAACAATGCCTTGATTTGGGGCTTCAGGCATTTACGGCACACACACCACACTCACACACAGACACACATTCAACCTGTCGGTGGGCCTCCTCTTTGACAAATTACCATCTTGATGCACCCTTGACACATGGCATACCTTGCACTTTCGGCGGCTGATGTGATGCCGTGTGTCGTAGAAAGTTTCCTTTTTGTGCAGCAGCCGTGTGCAAGCAAAAAGCTTATCTACGAGTCAGATGGCGCGCGGTGAAAAGTGAAAAACAATCTGAATCCCAAGTGGAAACCAAAGGCAATTTGCCAAAGGAGCAAGGAATCGCTTCCAACGTTTCACATCTCACGGCCCGAGTGAAAATGACGCTATTCCGGCATCGATTAGCCACAAAAGCCACATCGGTGTTCGGTTAGTAGATACATCAAAACACAGCCGAATTCCGCCCCAGGGGAAGAAGATGCATTGTCGCTTCTTTTTTTCCTGTTTTTTTCAAGATAGATACATCTCGGGGGATGCGCGCCCGATAAACGGATTTTCTTTGCAGTCGCAATGATTTCATTTGTTTTCCACCATCCCAGGTACACTGCCAGTATACGAGCAAATCGCTGCTCCTGATGGTAATGATCGGAATATCGGCGGTGCCGCTTTGGCTTGGTAGCAAACCACGTCCGCAATCTCATCGGCTAAATGGTAATTTCGATGTGATGCACTTTTACTTTGTGGAGGCAGCAGCATCTCTGCACCGCCTTAACCTGTGAGCCTTCTTCGTCGTATTGCACATTTGTCTATGGCGGATCGGCGGATCAGGCAGGCAATTTGAATCTAAGGCGCACTCTATGGTTTGCGTCCCATGAAGCTGTCGGACTGAGTTGCCAGAGCTAGGGCGGTCTGACAACCATATAACTACGGGGCGTTACCCAGCAGCGCGCCGCGCAGTTTGAAGCCAAAATGGGATTTTAAGAGTCTGCTGTTATACTAAGCTCGTAAGTAATCATTTTAAAAGTGTAACAGGTTAATTTCTGCCGTAATGATTGAAGGCTGCAATCCACGGCAGTTGAACTGCGAAAGAGAAAGTTCCAAGGCAGTTTGAAGTCAGTTTCGAGGGGTTCTATCGGAAGGGTTATTTTCTCGGTGACCTTTGAGATGAAACTGTGCCAGTGGAGGTAGCCGCTTGTCCTGGATTCGTTTGCGTAACCTCTGGTTTGGTATAGAGGGGTATCCTTACGTCAGATGAGATTTGCTCATAGCCATCAGAAAGACATGCTGATCAGTTGACCATTTGACCAGGGCCGTCATTGAGTAACTTTTCCGATGATTATCGTCGAAATGAAGGGCCTCCCAAACTAGGAAAAATTATACGAGTTTGACAGCTTAATTCAGTTCATTTTCCACAAATGCAGTGGGAGCTGACAATAGTCAACAAAGTTCGGGCCGAAAATTTATTATGGTCATTTAAATTTCAAAAACATTATCGTCCATTTTTATATGGAATCTGGCCCCAGGATTTGACTAAAACATCGCAGTGAACACCTAAATTTCAGTCGTCTAGTCTGGCATTAAATACCGGAAGCCTATAGAAATGAAGTCATGAAAGTGGTAGGAATCGGTGATGTAATGTTCGACTTCAGAGGCGCCATCAGGTTGACACAGACCAACAACACGCAATAGATGGAAGATTTTTTTGGTGGCTTTCCAAAAGCTAAATAAAGTTCGACTGACGCCACCTAAATAGCTTTGTCTGATAGAGGACAAGATCAAGGGACTCTGTTCCAAGTGCGACATTGACCGAGGGAACTGTGGCCCTGATTGGCGGATAAAACTGCGTCCTCCAAGCTTTGTCAAAGTTACGTGGAAAAGATAAGATCTTAAAATTAATTCGACTTCTGACGCATTAAGACTGTCAAAATCACTTCGTCAGATCATAGAAGTGGTCCCTGGCCAAATGAAAAGAGCAACGTCGATTTGGGCAGAAAAGTGAAAAGTCCTCTGACAGGGGTAGTAATTTCATCAAACTATATCCCAGAGGGACAGTACCTACAATAGAAAAAAGCCTATAGACGGTTGGTACAACCCGTCACACAACTTGAGCTGCGCAACTCAAGGCGCAGTTACCCAAAGACCACATTCACTGGAGAGTGGAGATTTGATTCATGCTCAGATCCATCCCGGGCTTGAGTGCCACCTAATCAAGTAATGAGCTCAGTGACAGAGTGGTTGTTGCAAAACAAAATATGTTGAGATAGAATCAATGATGCTTAGTAAGAGCTTAATTGATTTGCTGAGCTTTGTAGTCGATTGCATACACAGTGCCCCACTGAAATCAAGATCGGAGCCTTATCCATTTTTGGCACATTGCCGTCGAAAAAACAGACCGTCAGAGCTAGTAACTTAGTATAGTACAGTCAATAGTTCAATTCAGTGTCCCGTTAAAAGATGTAATAAATTCTTCTGATAAAAATAAGTCCTCCAGATAATAGATATGCGTCTATGCTCGGTAACACTTCGGAAAAGATCTCGTTTAGACGATCATACAAAACAGAATTTCTTATGCAAATGTCACGAGTCAAAACTCAAGCAGGTGTCAGAAGTTGCATGTCAATTGGACCATAAAAAGGTCCATGGAAAAGCAGAAATTGAATAAAAGTTGGACCGTTTTCCGCCACCAGCCGCTTAGAAAGCAAGTTTAGTCGTAGATTAAATAAAACCTCCATTATGGTTGCACCGCTTTATGGAACTAGAAACGTAGAAAGCACTCTTCGTTGTAAGTCCTCACGGTGCCACACTTGATCGACGCGCCGTCTTCTATACTATCCAGGGAAAACGCCAAGCCCTAAGTTTTTACAGAGCTTAGTTTTCCGTCAGACTGCTTTTTGAAATATCCATCTAATAATTGTTAAAGCAGTTTTCAAGTCGTTCTTAGCAGGCTTGTTAGCCAAGTTTTACTGAGAAAATCAAGGAAACAGACCTTTTGAGAAGCTTTTTCTGTTCTGGTTAGACAAAATGTTCTAAAATCGTTTCACACTCCGATTGAATGAAGATATCCAACAAGGAGCGGAGTTGAAATTTTTCTTTACAATTTTTTTTTGTCAAAATTGAAGCAATAGAAATCTGCTATTCTTTTTTCCAAAAAGCAAACATAAACAATTTTAAATTTATAAAAAAAAAAAACAAAAATTAAAGGTTCCAACAAAATAAAATTTAAATAAACAAAAAAAATATTTTAAATGAAATGAAAATTAAATTAATTGAATTGAAAATAGAAATGAAAACAATATCTGCTGAAAAATGCGAGATTTGATAAAAAAAAAATTAAGAGAAGAAAATTAAAAAAAAGAAAAAACGATTGAAAAAAAAAAAAAAAAAAAAACAAATTAAAAAAAAGAAAATATTCGCTACGTGCCTGGTTGTCTTCCCAGGCCTATGAACAAAACATCTTCAACTTCAACCTACCTGATGCTCTTTGATATATATTTCCCGCGCTGTCCAAATCTTCACACCAACAGTGGACCACTTTCCCACATAAATTGTATCGAGGGTTGTCGGAGAAGCCTCTTAAAAAAGTGTTCACTTCATTACGCGGCAATGAAAAAAAAAAAAAAACAACTACCGAGAGCATATCCCATTATGTGGAAAATGTATTTCCTTGTAACCATTGCACACTAGCAACTGTCATTTGCCATGCCATGCCATGCATGTATATTGGAGCAAATTTGATCACCCCGGGGGAGCAATAAAAATATCAAAACACACTTCAAGCAGGGAATACAACTTGATCTGTCCTCCTCTGGGACACACACTGAAAGGCTGGCAAGAAAGGCCCCAATAAACCGTAAATAGGCAGGCGAATGAAGTTGTACTTCAAAATATGTTTTCAAACGGATTTCGATTGCAATCTCTAAAAATACAAAATGAGTTCAGTGCCTCTCACTACCAGCAAAGTGCAGGAAGTGGTCGCATGCAGTTGCTGGAATGTGCGGTCGGTTTAGGTCCCTGAGGACTGCGGTTACGAAAAATCAGTCCAAGCGGGAGCAAAACACTTACGGACAGGCCGACGAAGTTATGTCAGGGGGGGACTTAATCGACTCTCGACGTAGAATAAAACTATAAAAAATCAATAAAATAAATCTGCTCCCCATCATCTTCTCGCTTGTTGAAGTTCCACACTAATTGAGTTGTATACAAAGGATCGAACATCCCCCAAGATGTGCGTCTCTGCTCTCTGGAAATTTCAACGAATCCAACACCTTGCCCTTACAGATGCACAATTGCACAAGGGAATCAAATATAAATTTGATTGCCAGGGAAACCGAAAAACAAAAACATTTCACTTCTCACATGCACTCGTGTTGAGTGCACTTGCCGCACAACCGTGTATCCGAGAAGTTGATATTATTTTATTAGCACAACACATTCATCTAGATGAAATGAAACAACCACCGCACACCATGGGGTCCCCTCCACGGAAGTTTGTGCAAATTTGCATGCACAAAGAACACAAGAATATGAACTCTCATGCGCGCCGCGCATATGCGGAGAAAGTTTTCCGTTTAATTGAAAAATTGTTCATCATGTTGCGTCAAATGTGTGCGCTGTTGCTGTTGCTGTGGCCCGTTGTGTGTGTTTAGTTGTTCGGATAGAGATCGGGCTGTCGGAGATAACCTTCTGCTTCTTCTAATTGTAAATCAAATTCATCTTGCGGCCGCGCACATTTAGCTCTGTTGCATTGTTTCAGTGATCCTCCTCCAGGGTCGATCGATTGCGGAATGATCACGGCTCGAAAGAGGAGAAAGATCTCTCGTGGCAATTTCATTTTATTGTACACTTGATAGGGGATTCTGGACAGCAGTTGGCTCTTTGGCGGCCGACTGCTGATGGTCTCTATTGCAGGGGGATGGTGGATCATGGATCACGGATCGTGCATAATGTCGATTATGATTAAAACAACATTTCATTTAGGCATCAGCATACCGCTAGGATGATGCTGCCCTGCCATATGTGCACTGGAGCCGAAAATACGAAAACATCCAGCAGCCTCCTATATGTGCAGGATGAGAGATGAGGGAAAAAACGAAACTTGCAGATGGTATCTGTTAGAGTGCGCGGTCGTTGCGGCTCCGTAAGCGAACGCCTTGTGTATATGTTGGCGGCCGTCGAGTAGCAAAGGTCTCGCACGGATAATGTCAATATTTGTTAGAAATGATTTTCTACACACATATTCGCTAGATGAATATGGTTAATCGGCGTGAATGTGCGCAGAAGATGTGTTAGAGAACGCGCTTGGGTGGAAGACGGTCGCTGGTTTAGGTAGTGCCCACCCAAGTCTGGCGTTTATACTACTAGGTTGCTGATTGAACTTTGAACTTTCAATGTTTACTGTCGACTTGCAAATTGAGGATTGCCGTTGTCCAGAGAGTAGGTTGCTGTAAGGGGGAAAATTCGTGCGTGGACAGAAAATGTAATCGAATATGTGTACAACAAGCTGTGGCTGCATTTTTGATTAGTAGGCATATACGATCATCCAAGAAGCAACAGTACGGAGATGTCCTTATTTTCCAATTTTATAGAACTATTCGTCATAAAGTTGGCAAGTGAGAGGGTCAGAAGGCTTAGTTACTACCAGTCAGTAACTCGTGACAGGAGCTTGTTAATAAGAAAGCAAAAATTACATGGGAACCGCAATTTGTCAATATTTGTTTGTGTTGCAGCACAAATTCAGTCCAACTTTGTTTAGGGGTAGCAGCTTTACCTCTTTTATAATAAAAAGTGTCTAAACTGTTGCAATATAGACTGCGGCGTGAGGCGAGATGCCAAGCTGAAAATTATTTGAAACCATGTAGGTATGACGTGGTTGCAGAATTAGCTCTAGGTTCGTGTTCAAACTAAGTCAAAATAAAAAAAAAACATCTATTTGATGCAATTTTACCCCTACAAGGACCGTGGCTCTGATTATTATGCTGTCTGAGCGAGGAGTCTAAAGTTCAGCTTCCGGAAAACGAACAAATTACATCTTAAGGGTTTTCCCACTCCCAAACATTTCGTCAGCATAAATGTCCTGAGAAAGCTCTACCTATAATGTATTGCCATTCGAATACCAAACAAAATTGTCGACACAAAAATAAAGCTCACACATGCGAATGATAGAGAGAAGCTTGTTTAGATCCTGTGTGAAAACAGTTGCGTTCAGCATTTATTTTATTGCTCGAATATTACGTCTTAATATTTTCTATGGTTCTAATATTTACTATTAGATACTATTATTAATATTTTTATTCAGAATTTACTTGTAAAGTGCTTATTAAAAATTAAGCTATTGTGAACTGCTTAGATTAAAAATCTCAACAAAAAAAAAAAACAAATAGAATTACAGTAAATTTCAGTTTCAATCTCATAATTTGCAATACATTGCCACTCGAAATAGACAAACTTCTCATATAATATTGACTATTGTGACCTTAAATTAATTAAAGCTTACATTAAGTTCAACAATACTTGTCAACTTCAGAATATTAGAAGCCGCAAATAAATAAAAATGTTTAATCATACGACACAAATTTTGTGCTTGTAGGTCACAATGGTAAAGTTTAAAAACTTGCACTGTCATGAGAATGTGTTTTTTTTTAGTCAAGCAAAACTAATGCAAAACGCCGATTTTAGATGGAAAATCGAAAAAAAAATCAGAACGAAAATTCAAAATGTTCACAATGGTATATCGCGCAATTATATAACTTTTAAGATATTTGTTCTCAAAACAATTGACCCACAACACAAAGTAACTAACAGCGCCAGGTATGAGACTGCAAGACTTAGTCGTATCCCTTAGACACACAAAAATCTGTGAATTACTGAAATTAAATCGTTCCACAAATTGCCTATTGTTTTTACTGGTGTTTAATTAAACTACGCCATGCAGATATTCATCGTCATACAGGATAAATATTGAGGTATGGTTTTTCCGACAGCTAAACATTTCAAAACAAAAATAGATTCACAATCATCAAATAGAAAGTTATTTACTAAATGGCAAAGGACCTAACTTGCAAAAAATCCGTTTGAAAAACAATAACTTTTGAACAATAACAATGAAAATTGGTTAATCAGGCCTTCAACTAAAAACAATTCGAAACTATAAATGGACTTTTTTTTAAAAATAAGCTATTAACTTTAATTAAGAAGTTAAAAAAAATCCACAACAAAAACAAGTTTGTAACTCAGCTGTAAGGCATATTCACGATGGATGTCTCAAATGTAGGATTTAAAGAATAAAAAGATTTAATGGAAAAATTAAATGAAATCCAACTTAAAGCACATTAACCTTATGAGGTGGTCTTTTCAGTATTACACCGCGAAATAAATCGACATAAATGGATCGCCTATTATTAAATCACAATCTTGGCTTAACACACTCAACAAGTCAAAGAAATACTGCAGCAAACATGCCAAAACTGATTTGTATAAAAAAGGAAAAACCGCCTTAACAACTTGTCAGACCAAATATATTGCATTGGGCGTTACTAATGATCATTTTTAGTGTCCATGATCTCGCAATGGCAATATTCTCCATACTAAATCAACTACTGTGACCAAAAATAAATTCAAGGTAAAGATTAAATTGATTATTATAGTGGCCCATTGTCCGAGGATAAAATCTATTTTGAAGACAATAGGATGACGTATGGAACTATATTGTACGATCCCGCGAGTCAATTTACATTTTTGTTCGCTTTAAAGCGTAACAGAGTAGTAGAATAATAAAAATAATTAGACACGCTCTAATAATAGAACTACTAAACCAAATTACAAAAGAAGAATTCCGATCTGATCTTTCTAGCGGCTGGAGAATTTGCGGCAGACTTAAGTTCAACAAACACAAAATCCAGTGCACTACCAGCAGTAGACTTACAGTTTACCTTATTGGCTCAATAATTTTTAGCCATACCCTAGATTTATTTTAGGTCACAGTAGATTATTTAATTTTTGGAAATATCGCTGTTTTGGGTTCAGAAAATGTATGCTGAATCATGAAATTGATTTTTAGTACAGCAAAAGCGTAGACACCCCAGATTTGTTAATCATTTCGAAATAAAACTTAAAAAGCAGGGACGTAGGATGTAGCATGTAACATTTCCACCTACAGCCAAAAATACCTACGCAACTTTAAGACTACTATACTCTTTCTACTACTTTCCTACACCACATTCAATTAACTATTTCCCAAGTGTTGGCAGTAAAACATAAAAATTAAACCTTGCCTTCGTAGCTATAAACATTTTTTAAGCACTTTATAGTCCATCTGCAACTACTGTCCGCACATAAAAATACGTCCATACATGCAGTCTGAGTGCATCAAGATTGCCAACCGAGCATTAATCAAACTTTTACGACCAACCCATTTGTAAGAAGATCAGCTTGAGTTAATCCAATCTAGACAATTGTATTATGACTCAAACGCGGCGCATCGATCCGAACGTGGTTGGATTGCACAATCATTACACAAACTACACAGCACGTTAAAGAGGCTTATTGCACCTAACGGGTCATTAAACTCCACCCCCAGTTGATCTGTCTACAACACTTATTGACAGTTACGAATTTGGTAACATTTAGAATCATTAAGCACACGCGATCAAGCCGCCGGCATACAACAACAGGTTGGCGTTAATGTTCGAATCAATTATTTTTCATTACGAAAAAGCGCCAGTGCTGAGACTTATTACATTCCCACGCGACTACGGTGGTTTCGATTTTGTAACAAGCCAATAGCTTATGTAGCCGAGCCTCTGTCTTTAGAATCAAAAAAATCCCACACTTGTTGCAACGTCTGCTCGCAACTAACGCACCTCACTTCGATGAGTAATTCACAACTTCTCAAGAACAAACTAATTTTAAAATACAAAAAGGAAAAACCTAATCTCGTTGTGTGATTTACTGTAGGTACATGCAACCCACGGAGCGCACCGAATTCGGATAAATTGATTCAAGCACCACGGACTCGACTCTCCGTCCAGACATAAAAGGGCACTATGATGCGACACAGTGCGATAGCGATTGGAATTGCTTAGTCGACACGAGAATAGTATTTTACGATGGTCGTGCTGGAAGATGTTCACGGTTCGCCTGCTATAGATAAGACCTTCCCCCGAGGTGAATGGCCTTTGGGTGGAATTTGGTCGGACCACTGTTAATAACATCCTGCTACGAAGAATGAAAGCGCATAATTAGGCCAAAACATTTCTGCGAGGTACAACCGTTTAACTGTACCCCTATCGATGCGAAACAAAATTATAGCCCACCTTGGCATGTCGCTCTGTAGACCTACTATTGTCTTTTTGGATTTGGGCAACACACAAGCCCAAATGTGAGGCATTTCAAGAAACAGAATAAAATGCTTTGTCTTGTCTTCTGAATCCATCTCGAAATGACGTGCTGACATTGAAACCGTACAGTCATTCCATTCGACCGACAACAGCAAATTAGCAATTAAAGTCCTCCAGCGCTAAGTTGATAGGTTTTTTGTTTCACCGGTTTATAGGTCAAGCGTATAAAATATTTCGGACGCTGTTGGGTAGCATGTTGCACGCAGAACGTTAAAATATTTCGATACACAATTCTCTTCACCAACGAATGAGTTTTGAGGTCAGGCGGGGTAGTTAAACAATTTAGCTTTTGATGGTTCCATTGATTTATAGCTTTCGACCAGTTAACCGACTCTGAACTGTATCCGCAATTAAGAATATTCCGAGAAATTATAACCGTGAGATTTTTTTTTAAATGAGCCAAACAAATGGGCCTTTGCTTTCATTCCCACAAATGTATCTTGGACCAGCCGTGAAGAAACTAAATGGGAACTGCAAGTAGTTGCTGCAATTTGTATTCAGCTCGTGGATATTTACCCATACTGCTTTGATTTGGTCTTTGAAATTCAGCCTCTGCATTTCCCCTTGACGGAATCAAATGAACACTATCTTGTTGGAATCTCAAAATACTCATAAATAAATACTTTTCACTGACAGAAGTTCGAAGTCGATTGAGATCATCATAAGTTGAACTTCACCAGACCACAATTCAGTGACAATATTGAAAAAGTGTCAGTTTCAAATATTCCACAAGTAATAGATGTCACTGTGAACATTCAGATTGTCTATCGTGCATTGTGAGTTAGTGGTTTCATATAATTTTGATCTAGTAAGTAAGTCTCATCTAGAGAGGTGCAGCGGCCTGTACTACAATAATTTTTAGTGTACAATAATACACGATGACACCGCATAAAATTCGCTATTGTGACCTACCATAAATTTAAATTCAAATATTTAAAACTGTATTATTAACAATTCTGGAAATGCCTACATTGCGCGCTACTCATATAGTAATTTTTTGTGCTCACATTACATTCTGCGAACTCACACAATTATCTATTGTGATCTACAAAATATTCAAGGTCCGTGAAGAGCGATTATTAGCAAGATTCTCTGACTGCTAGTCAGAACTTGCTAGTTTAGATGTTGCTTACAAGAAAAGAAATATTTTACATGTCAACTCTTCGACTACATATAAATTTATAAGTTAAAATTCAAAAAATGCACAACAAATCTTGTAATAAACAAAATGGCCCACCATTTAAGGGCACATATTAATCAAAAAATACAACTAGTTTCAATTATATTCATTGCGAAGCGTGAGTCCTTATTATTATCCTAACCGAACTTAGCAAATCCACCACTGTATGTTATTCAGTCTAAATTCACAATTGACAAACCAAAATGCACCATTTTTGGTTGTAAAGTTTTACAATTCTTACGAAAGGGATTTTTAAATGAAAATTGCGCTTCGTAGGAATTCTTAATCTTTACAAACTTTGAGCTTGTGTTTTCCCTGTTGCATTTTACGAACTTACAATGTCGATTAAATTGTCTATTGTGAGTTGCAATGCGTGTCACTAATAACTAAAAATCGGGACTTGACTTTAAATTTACAGAAACACACAATTGCGATTTTTCTTTGGAGAATATTGAATTGTGAGTTCCTAAAAGACAATTCGAATCTAAGACTGGTTATTCGGAAGGGCCATTGCATTTAAGGCGAGGGTGTGAAATAAATACATACTTATGGATACATTTTTTTTTTATCTTTCAAACCACATTCATATCCATTTGTATTTTTGAGCAAAGCTATTTAAAATATATTTTCCACTACAATATTCTTCGGAACTTAAAACTTGTTAGACATTGTGCTGGGGAGCAAGCTCCCGAAATTTCACTGTGTCAATATCTTACTGATTTAAATTAAATAATTATATTATATGGTTTGGAAGACCATCCAGTGAAGATAAAAGAGCGTTTCGATTTCCAAAAACCACAACTACTTAAAGTTATGTATGGCAAATTTACAAACTGATGTAAAAGTCCAAGTGTAATTAATTGATTTTGTTTTTTTTTTAAGGTTCTGAGGTTATTGCTAAATTAAGTCTGTATCATGTACATATTTTTAACTTACTTACTATCACTATTGTATTAAGATTTAACCAAAATGCTTACCTGAAAAAGCAAAAAAGAGAAAAAGTAAAGAAATAATTCCATTTAAATTTAAAATCATAAATAACTATTTATATTATATTTTTAAATTTAAAATCATATATTACTATTTATATCATATTTTGTTTACATCATAAATGGTATATAAGAATATGACTATGAATGTCACAAAAAGAAAATTATAGATACTGCATTCACCTTTATTTTGACGAATAAGTTTTGACTGAATAAATTTAAAATTTTGCTGTCAAATTTAAAATTGCTATTACTTTTTATATACATATCTTTTAAGTGTCAACTTGAAACGTTTAGCAAAAGTACTTTTAATTTTATGGGACCTTAATAGCCTTAATAAACATTTTCAGTTTCGACTCGAAATTTTAGTAGGTACCTATAGTTCACAGTGGACCTTACCAGTAAATATTTTTAGTTTCGACTTTAATAGTTCACAGTGGCTATATTTTCAAAACGAATTTCGCAATCATGACCTTCCGTAAATTTAAAGTCAAGGCTAAAATTTGTCATTAGTATACGGCGCATTGCGTTTCTCTCCAGTTTAGCTAAACACTTAAAAGATGTATGAAAAACTATGTACAGACAAATAACACAAAATGTTTCCCTAAGTTTTTGCGGTCGCAGCTTTTCGTTTAACCTTGCAAATTAGTGATGGTTTTTGAAGCTGGTGCAATTTGGCGGCAAAATAAGTTGCTTGAGATGAAAATAGAGCCGGTTTTGTTTTTGGTTTTCCTTTTAAAGTTTGACAAATAATTCGGTCTTTTCGTCAAAAAAAATAACTCTCACAATTTCTTCTAACTGTAGTTTAAAATTCGAAAAACCATCGATGAACGATTCTCCGCTTATGCGTGAATTTAATTGTTGCAGCTTAAATTGACACACAGTAGTTTTGAAATAGAAATTCCTCAAGTGTGGTTACAGGTTCCTGAATGTGTTGTATTTAAACAACTTTCGGTTTGATCATATCTCAGGCTTTGCTGCTTGAACTCATTTGTGACGATAAGTTTTGTGCAGCTATTTCTGGAAGCTAAATATTTACACAGTCGATTCGGTAAATGCGATTGCACTGACGGGGAACTATAAAGTGAACAAAAAAAAATTCATAAGTTTCCGATGAGAACATTTATCGCATGAGTTAGAGAACATTGTCCCAGAAGTATATTCGAATTCAAGCTTCAAATTCAAGGTGGACAGCGAAAGGAAATTTTGGTTTATTTCTCAAATCTTCCAAGTAGGTATTGCTTTTCCCCCTGTTGTTCGATACTCAATCAATTGGTTTGTAAATACTCCCAAAACACGCCTATTGATATTGAAAACTTGTGGAATATTTAACTAAATGTTCAGACGTTGCTTGATCAAATACGTGCGCTAGCATTTGTTTTAAAATATTTCGACTTCCAAGGCGTATTCGTACAGTCAAACATTATGAGTTTCTCTTCATAGATCTCCAAAATCGCGGCGCATTTCCATTTTTAAATATCCGACGAGCGTCTCCCCTCAAACCAATCAAATTTGTTTTCAAAGTTTTATTCCCTCCCT
The DNA here is from genome assembly GCA_963082955.1 of Cheilosia grossa. Taxonomy (NCBI): domain Eukaryota; kingdom Metazoa; phylum Arthropoda; class Insecta; order Diptera; family Syrphidae; genus Cheilosia; species Cheilosia grossa. Next base: position 15,485,388 of record OY720146.1, read on the forward strand.
TCATACGAAATTCATAATAAACAGACCCCCTATACAAAAAACAAATCCTAAACCAACAAACCATAAACTGGCTAAAGTTTTACATGAAAAAAGAAAAACAAGAGTCATTACCGACCTCGAGAGGGGTTCGCTGCACACAAACGAACGCTTTCCTATATCGTTTTTCGGTTCAGATATACGCAGAAGAATCAATAAAATTCTAGTTCCAAATCCAAAACCATAGACTGGATCACAATAGCATTAAAAGTATACAGGTGAAGAGAGAGAGAGAGAGAGAGAGAGAGAGAGAGAGAGAGAGAGAGAGAGAGAGAGAGAGAGCTTAAAATCAAGCTCGCGTATTACTGCGTTTTCTGACCAGATTAGTACGGCAAAATTCGACTTTTGAAAAATAAAAGACTCATCTTCCAACAGATGTCAGCTGAAGAATCGATTTCATTTAAAAATAAAGACTCTTCAAGTTTTCTAAAAATCCCATAAATTTTCTGAATACACTACTGGCGGCCAAAATGAAAAAAGACCAAAAATAGAAATGCCACAAGTACTGATATGATGGATACGCATGGGAATCGAAAGAGGGTCGTCGCCCTTTTGGAAACGATAATAAAAGTTTGGACTATGGGAAAGGGATGTTGCTTCCTTTGAGAAGACTCAAACTTTTTCGGTGCAGACTTTCAAACGCACTATGATTCTCATGTACGGGGCATGGAAATATTTAACTGCAACGCAATCTAGTGGATGCAGATATTTATCAATGCATTTCCCTGTCAAAAATGATTTCCCCGGCATCTAAGCTGTGAATCCGTCACCTGCAGCTTTCTCGCGACGCAAAACTGTCCGTTAAACGAATGAGCGTTTTTTATTCGCCAAACTTGCATGTTAATGGATTTTTGCAAACTTAAAACCATTTAGCACGCTAGCATGCTTTCTCTAAAGAAATGCACAACAATTAGCGCCTCCTTCATACTTAGCACCAGCTTACGACAAACAAACAAACAATTTGCAGGTCAAACAAAATATTAGCATGCCAATGCCACCGATCATAAAGTTAGACAAAACAAAGCGCGGTGCGGCCAAAGTGAGTGCTGTTCAGTGCCAAGCACAAGGAGAGGCTTCGGAACTAATTTATCAAACTTTGCAGCGAGCCTCAGAAAGCCATTGCACTTGAAAAGTTTAGCAGCAGCTGGTCAAAATTTGTTGCATTCGCCACAATTTGTAACCTTAAAGCTTGCGCGCCAGTGTCAAAGAGAGGTCTGCACAAAGCCCGGGTTGAGGATGCGGAAAGCCAACTAGTCGTCGTACTTACAAATTCAATTTGTCTGTACGGGTTTTTGGCGGTGCATGCAGTTTTTTGATCACGATGCATGCGCCTAGGTGGTGCGCCACCTCACCATCACACCGCATGCAACCCTACCTATGCCAGCAGCATATACTCGATACACCTTCGTTTGGCCTTCGAATAATTTATTACTTTTCGAATTGGCAATAAATTTTGCCAGCCAAAGACCAACCAACAACGGTAACAACTAACAACTCACTTGTCGTTCTCTGGCGATGGTGCGCGATGCCACGGCTGCTGCGCGCAAGGTGTATACGAGTATCTTTTAGTTGCGACCAATTGTGGCATTGTAACGCCGACTCTCTGGCCGATTTTAATTACTCGAATAATTAGTGTCAAAGGTCAGGCAATGTACTGTTAGATGGTTGGCGAAGATTTCGGTTGTTTGCACTGCCTGGTTGTGGTTTTCGTAATTTTGTCCACCAGTTGTGGGCAAATTAATTACTGCAGCACACCGCCCCCGATGCTTTCGCCGAAGCTGGTTTATCTGCTTTTTCCTTGTTGATTGCTGACATTTTGGTCGTGAGGTCAGAAATTCAAATTTATCCAGCCGTAGGTAGATTTGTTTCTCTCTTTTGTTTGGCGTCATTAATTATTAGTTATTCTGCCGTCATCTTTGGAATTCTGATGCTAATGCCGGATGAAGTCAGTTGTATAGTGTTGAATGGGAATGCTTACGGCAGAGGGATGAGGTCATGCTCCTTGTCAGTTTGATGTAACTTCTTGTAAGCGCGTTGTCGTGCACATTCATGAATGAATAGGATTTCGCAGATTAACGTGCGCTTGCAGAAGCATGATTCGCGCATGGATTTGGATGCTGTGGATGAGGTCAGAGGTGGCTGACAGGCAGACATGGAACGAGTGGTGGTTTTGCCAACCACAATGTTTTGAAGAAAGACGTGTTAGCTACACAAAAGGTTTGCTTGACAGATTTTGATCTTTGTCCTTTGTACCTGACTACAGCTACTGAGTACTGTCGCATGCGTGCGACAGTGGAAATGTGCTGATGGCCTGAGATACAGAGATCGCTGGAAAGTTCAGCTAAATGTCGAAATATTTGCGAAATAACAGCAACAGAACACTTCCCCATCGTAAGAAAACAACTTTCAGTTGAGCGCCATCTAGTTGACACTTCAAATGGTTCGTGCATTCACTAATATTAGCAAGTGCGCAGAATAGGCCGATAGCATTCCCGGGGAAAATCGAATAGAAACGATCGGCAAACTAGAAAGTTGTTAAACAACTTGGAGATTCCAAAATTTGTATCCACAAACAAGAGCAGTCTGTCGTCCTTTGAAAACCGCACAAAAGTATCTACTTGTCGATACCGGTGCACCCAAAGGGGGTTAATTTCCAATCAACCTGACCAACCCATGTAGGCGGACAACGAACGTTCGCGCACTGCATACTCTTGGCACAGCTCCAGGAAATGCAATAACCACTGCAACACAAAACAATGACTCCATCAACATCAAGTGTTGGCTATCGGAAATAGTTTCGCATCGCGGGATGCTACACACGCGGCGCGCACTTTGTTACAATCCGAAAAGCGTAACCCAATCGAAAATTACCAAACGCGACTGAAAGGCAAATGGAAAATCGAATGCTGCGTCGAATCGCGTGTGTGTGTTGTCTGATAATATCTATCGCCACACCTCCTTGCAAATGGTCGATTAAGCGCAAAAACGCCTTCCTAGCGGGTGCGAGAAAAAAAGGATCCAAATCGCCACCTGAGGTGGTAAAAGTTTCCCAGTAGCCGTCGCCGACGACGCGCACTCTAACGGCAAATAGAGCAAGACCCCCATTCACAAGGAGGTGCAAATGAATCTGTGATCTTTCGACCTCATTAGCTGGTTTCACCACATCCAGGAAACATAATTAAAGTTTCGCCAAATAAATGAGCTCACTATGTACCTACCTCGTTCACTGGGCAATATCTGTTTTGCTGTTGGCGCGCTGTTGCACATTGTCCAGCTACCGCCTACAAACTCTCCAAAGACCAGGAAAAACAAAAACCAAACTGATTACACACACCGAATGGCGGAACGATTCCGTCGAGATGTTGGAGCCAGCAACATGTCCCCCAAATGTGTGTCGTATCTACTATTTGCTCTTGCGCCTACATATCCGCCGCTGTCCCTGGTAGTCCGTGGCGTGTGTGTTGTGTGCGCTGTTAACTGCATGTTATGCTATTAAAGTCGAAGTAATTTTTATTGCCAAATGCCTACTGAGCTGTAGCGCAGACACGACAAGCGTGTGCCTTGCGCAAAGTCCGCTCAGATTGATGCGATGTGATAAACTGTAATTCCTTGTGTAGCCGCGACACGTAAATTTATATCAGATCTGCATACAACAGAGAGTGCACGAGTGAAATGGAAATCTTAGTCGATGATACTGTGGTATTCGGTATCCCAACCAGTGATGCCAGATTTTTTTTGCCAAAATTCCCCATTTTGGGGAAATTTTTTGTGAATTTTCCCCATTCCGTATCCGTTTTTTCCCCACTTTTTTCCCCATTTCGATTCATTGAAAAAAGGTACCTTAAGATGAATTTTTAATATAATAAAAATTTGTTTTCTTTTATTAGGAGACATCTTTTTTTTAAGAAGGTAATACAAACACAAAGTTCATGTGAATTTGAAACATAAATAATCAATGCACTATACGTTGGCTTTAAAGTATTTACTCATTTTGGATTAGCAAGTAAAACAAAAACAAGTCTTTACTCTTTATAAACAAGCGATAATAATAATAAATGAATTAAGAAATACAGACTTAGTTATTAATATCTAATATAACTGGTACATTTATTCAAAATATACTAGAAAAACAATGTAGGTAATCCATAAAACACAGCGTTATATACACCCTGAGGAAAAACAACGTAAAATCAAAGAAAACCACTTCGATTTAAAGAATTTTCGGAATGATTTAGCTTCGACTGCGAATTTTTTTAAATCAAAGTGGCACGACCTTAATTCAAAGTGTTTCAGTAATTAAAAAAGATGGTCACAATGTTAAAGTGAATACGTTTTACTTTGAATCTAGGGTGATTTTATTTAAAATAACATTGTATTAAAATCAAATATGTTTCAACGTGAAAATAAATATTCTTTATCAAAGTGTATTCAACGTAAAATCAAATAGATCATATTACATTTTAGTTTACATTTTTTCCCTGAACTTCACAGCTGATATTGAATTTGCAAAAAGGTTGCAGTTAGTGGTATTCGATTGGGCGCTCTCAGATCAATTTTTTTCAATATTTTTCAGATTTCAGAGCACTTTTCCTCAGATTTACCAATACAAGTGCATTTGAGTTTGACAACTGGTGGAGTTTGTTTACATTTTCGGTGATGTTCTTACGTTCCGGATTTATTTGAAAGTTAACTACACGAGTTTTATTTTTAAAATATGAAAAATTGATAAACATCCTTGCATTTCGTTTTTTCCCCATTTCAAGAGCACTTTTCCCCATTTTCCCCATCAAGTGAAAAATTCCCCAAAATGGGGAAAAATCCCCACATCTGGCATCGCTGATCCCAACACATCCAAGAGTGCGTCCAGATCCGAATTTAATTGATTCATACAGGCGGACAGATGAACATTGGACACTGGCCACAGGAAAAGAGTCGCAGACAGAGCGAAATGCCAGGGTGATCTTGTTGATCCCTAGAGTGCAATCAAATGATCGTAACAAGCTCTCGATCAAGGCGAAAGTCACAGTCGGATCTGTTTGGGTTTATTTGGGCCAGATGGTGAGAAAACATTCAACGGCCAGCGTGTTGGCTTTGAGCGATTTTCCGTCTATTTAAGCTGTGGATGAGATTTGGGTTTGTTGCACAATTTAGGTTCGTGTTATGACGCGGTGTGGAAATTTCACAGAATTTCTGCAAACATTTGCAGCGGAAGATACATCTGCGCAACTTGGTGATGGTTGATGGCTTTATCACAGCCATTAGTGTGGTGGATGGATTCGTGTGTGGTGCAAGATGGCGGCAATTACATAGATGTGCATTAAACCAGTTGAAATAATTTGCACGGTGCTACTAATTGCCGGTATATTTTCAATAAGCATGCACTTTTGCAAATTGCACGCTTTTCGCCGATTGCATGTTTGGAATATGTGTTAAGTGTTTCTTTTGCGCGCACTGTCAGCAGTGAACTCGGTTTACAAAGCCAGAGGGCATTGCAATGAACTAGATTTGGTGGGTTGACTCAGGTGCGGAGCGAAGTCCAAGGCAGTGGCTGTTTCATACCCCTTACATTATGGGCAGCATGATGATCTTATTTTAGTAGCAAACGGTATCTTAAGTGTTTGTGATTATCAAACATGTGTACATGATCGGATTAAAAGTGAATGATCGGTGGAAAAGTGTCTGATCCGCCGCACCCAGTTGTGGGTATAGTCGTTAAAAACATGAGCGATCGACAAAAAAAGTGAAGAATCCACAGATGTATTTAAAAATGTTGGTGATCTGCAGAAAAAGGAATGATCACTGGGGAAATACGATCGGAGTGATCATAAAGCAAGAAGTAGAAGCCATATTTTGATGCCGGTAAATGATCGGTATAAATATCTATAGGAACGATCATCACGATCATTGTGGCTAATTGTTGACTTGTCTAATCATGCACGATCAGTTTTAAAATTGTTAACGATGATCACTGAAATAAATAGTTCGCAGATATATTTTTGCTAAGGAATATCCCAAACTATTCTGCTGATCAGTTGCTACTCGTAGGTATGATCATTGCTGCTCTGCCACATGTAATGATAAGACTAGTTGCATTTTCTTTTCACTTGCAAACACATAAGTTTTTCACATTTTTGTGAAAGACACAAACAAATACACACGATCAATGGAAAAATGCAAGATCAACAAGATCATTGCTGCAGCAATATACTATTTAGTCGGAAAATATTTAAGCAATGGAAAAGGAGTATATGTAAGCGGGAAATAGATGAATATCATCAGATTTGAGATTTGAGATGATTTTAGTGATCAGTGGAAATTTATAGATAGCTACGATCACCAGAATCATGGCTGCTAGTTGTCGACGTACGTGCTCATATATGATCAGTAAAAATGCAAGCGATCTTAAGGAGAAACATGATCCCGTCTTCTGATCAGTTGGCAATTAAGAGAAAAGTGGGATCACCTGCTGTCGATCGATTGTACCTCAGGAAGGTCTGCAAAGTAGGGAAAGACTTCGCCTAAGAAGCGGAAACTAACCTCAATCAGCTTGAAGTGCTTAGCTGGAGAATACAAAATTGGAAAGGATCAAACCAGTACCAACTCAATTTGTTTGCAAAAATTATAAGCACGATCAGTCGAAAAATGGAAGATTAGTCCTAGAATATCACAGAATTATTTTTGGTAATAGGGGCGGCATTATGGGTGAACGAGGGCTAAATGTACATCGCCGGAGAAAATGTTGTGAGAGAAAATGTTGTGATCGGCGCAAAACTGATACTCGGAATCATCAGTAATCATTTTTCTGCATCAGCAAAGAACGATATGATGGCAACACGAAAACCACAAACAGAAACTTATCTTGGTAATAATTTTTCAGCATAAGTAAGAGTGATGAAATGGCAAAAAGTACTACAAAACGGAACCTACATCGATCGATTTTTCCTCTCGCAGATATCTGACAAACAGTGAGCTTTCTGTGAAAATATCCGAAGAACAGAAAATACTTTCATGCGGAGCAAGAGGATCGGCCTACATTGGTTTCTTATATATACTTTCGTAAGGTGAAGAAATGCATTTCAAATAGTTAAGGTCCGAATTGAGAGACTGAGAGAGAACGACAACATATTGGCGGGAACGAGCAAGGGTACCTATTGCCATTGAGTTAAGCGCCAATCAGTTGCACGCTTTTAACGGACAAGGGCTCGCAGGTTAGATCCCCGGAAAAACCCAAATTACATCTTAGGGTTTTTTTTTTTTTCAGTGCACCACCTTTTCACCAACGTCTGAGAAACATCCGAGAGTATAACAGTCACGGAAGAGCTTCTCAATTAGAAGTTTGGAGTCGGCTTAAAATTATAGATCCTTTCCATTCGTCCCAAAAATTTAAAAACTCACACAAAACAAATGTTTTTGCAAATCTATAGGCCTAGGGTTATTACTACGGACCTGTTCCGCCATCTATTTATTTAATTTTTCGTCTCGGGTAAGAATGTAGCTATGCAGATAATCGTCGAATTTTAAGACCCTATTCTGCCTCCTTCTTCCCGTGATATAAGCATTTCATAGGTCCCACTTCGTCTATGACACCACACACAGAAAACCCAACAAATCGCCTGCAATCCGTCAAAAGATGTCCATTCCCTCTGCATCCAAGACATCTTAACGCCAACGTGCGCCGGCTTACATAAACAACAACTTTGCAGACAGTATAAATCAACAAATCTCAGAGAATTCATTGAAAAATGATAATTGCTGCATCCACACACAGGATAATTGCAATGGGCAACATGTGCAAAAGCTACAAACAAAAAATAAGAACCAACTCCTATCCATGGAGGCATTCTCAAGAGTTCATCTTCATTTGCTTTGTCGTGTCGTCTAAGTTGCAACTTCCACGAATCAGCATTTTTCGATTTGTGTCTGCTTCCTATATGCAACAATGCCACATTGCAAGAAGCAACACCATATGTGTGTAAAAAAAAAAAAAAAAAACAACCCACGCCGATGTGGGATGCCCGCTGTGCCCAAGGCCAAGCGAAGTCAACTCCATTGTCGGAGGGTTCATTATGTGCGGTTGACGTGGTAAATGGATTTCAATTGTGGCGTCATATTATGTACACAGTGCCAGTAGATATTGTTGTTGGTCGCATTCATGCAACAGCGCATGTGTATAGTTCTTGAGATGGGCGACAAATGGAACAAATCCACCAGTTTGGGGGTGCAAAGTGAGCCGGAGGACGCCAAGCGTGAATTTTGTTTCTCATTCCATTTGCCTATGCACACACAGAGCCAGTGGAAATAAACTAGAAATTATGTTGTGAGGAGTGAGCCCAGCCAGACAGACGGACAAACACTTGCATTCGTTTCCGATATGCTTGATTGGTTTGAACCAATGCGACCAAGCACACGGGGAGGAATGAACGAACACTGTGCGAATTAGTGGTGTGTCCAGATTCACTAACTGTATGCACGTACTGTGCATCGACTCCAATTGCAAGGTCAAAGGGTGAAAGAAACTTGTAGCTCATGCTGGAGACGCGTATCCGTATTCCACTCGTGGGGGTTCATTTTTGAGGAAGTGAACGAGATTTGCATGCACAAAAAGTTTTAACCAGGAAAATAAACCATTTGGGGGGGAAATTTTCAAGTGTTATTTGGCGGTTGGAATATTTCATCTCGATAAAAGTATGGGTTCGAAGCAAGAGTCTTGTGGTACGCCGAAAATGATATTCAATCGACGCAAAATTAAATGTTACGTATAAAAAACCGGCTATGAAAAAATGTATAGCCTCAATAAAACAGACACAAAATGGATAACTTACCCAAATTTCACACTAAAAGTTTGAGAAAAATGCTTACCTGAAAGTAGAGAAATAAAAATAAACAGAGATTAGTACGAGTTGGTCAAATTTAATGTGATGTAGAAATTATTATTTAAAACACAATTAAAATGAGCACATATCTGCCACAATGCCCAAGGTTTTCATTTGTGTATGAACAGTTTTGGGTACTTTGGGAACAATGAGAAGATTTCTCATGACCTTTTGTTATACTCGGTTGTTTGTTTGTCGTTTGCAACAGCGAACACAAATTTTTTAAGCTTTTTGCTCTGCGTTCTAACCTTGAACCCTCTTATGAGAATTTTTAACTCAGAGTGACCCTACAGCAACAGCGAACATCAACGACTACAAAAGCATGTGAACATCTTGTCGAAAAGCTAAAAGGTACACGTCAAGTACTATCTCTCTCTCTTTATTCGCATATTATGTTTATTTAAATTATTAGATATTCCCCATTGAATATGCTTCATGTTTATTATTTTTGGAAGTGAACTTAATTTTTTTAGAAATGGTTTTATGTGGGAAAGAAAAACATGGTCGGAATGTTTTTCTTCACCACATAACTTTATCAAGTTGCCTTCGTTTTCATGTCTTTCAACAAATTTGTTAAATTTAACTGTAATTTTTTTAAATTTTTTAAGGCAAATTGTTAAGTTAAACTGTCATTTTTCAAATTTTGTAAACCAAAATGTAAAAAAAGACGGTTTAATTTCAGTCAGGAATTTTTAAAAAATAAAATTGACTTTTAAACATATTAGTTCTGTTCCCTAACGATTTTTAATTTAGTCATACTTCGTTCCTTTACGCAAAAGTTGGGCAGAATAGAGCCAAAAAGAGAAGGCGAAACAAATATCATCCGAAGAAATTTCTATAGGTTCGCTAGTTACAGCTGACAGATGGTTGTCAAAAACGTTCAAATACTATTTTGTAACTGACATTATTTGATTTCATTTATATTTTGTACTTTGTAACGAATGTTTCTATAACGAGTATATATATAAAAAAAGAGTATATATTTAACAAGCTTACTATTTGCCCCTACAAACAAATAATCCATAAAAGTAACAAGATAAATAAGAAAATAGGAAACAAAAGGATTGGAAAATAATAAATTAATAATATCAGAGTAGGCACTGAACAGAAACTTTTCCAAACTTAATTTTCTGAATTTCTTTCACATTGCGACAGCCATCTAGAAAAGGTCTAGCCTAGCAAAAGTTTGAAATAACAAAGTAACTAATAAGAATATTTTTCTGGAAACCTAAATAATGTTTTACATAAAATTAAAAATAAGGGTACGAACTGATTTGCTAGACTTTCCGAACATTTAATTATTGTAGACGCCTTCTTGTGGGAGCTAAAGTTTCGCAGGAATTTTACAAGTTTCAAGTAACAAAAGAACAGCCGCTGAACACGAGAGATATGTTCAATGGGTATGTTCAAAACACTAGTTCACATAGTCAGCTGGCTGACTGTGACCGAGTTGTTTTTATTGGCCGAGGTTGATAGCGTGCTTAGTATTTAAGCTGAAATATATTAGGATGGGTTAGACAAAGACCTCTTGACTGAGTACGAACAGTCTTTCGAAACATAAAATGGTGGGCAATTAATCCATATAGGAAACTACTCCTAACTTCTAACAACTAAATCGTTTGAATAAGATTTATTTTTGGGATCTAATTTCAGAATTCCAAAGCCTTTTTTTCAGGACAGGGTAAACTAATTAGATGTGCTTATCTGTTCATGTTTTTACCTTGAGAGTCCTGTTTTACGAAACTACAAGTTCAAATCTACAATTCCACTGGTGCCCAAATGTTTTAAAAAAAAAAATTAATCCTACAAAATATGTCATGAAAACCATTTTCACCCAAAAAAATATTTTAAATAATTATTATTTTACTGATTGCTTTTTCACTTGATAATGTTATACGTAAATGTAAATGTAAATTTTAGCCACTAAGTTAAGTTTAGTTTGTAAATATTTTTTGAAGCAAAGTAATAAATTTAGGTTTCTTCAGATGATTTCTTAACAGGTGGATATACGCCACCTGTTAATTTTCAAAACTGTGTAAATTTATATTTGACATGTGTACCTAATACCTAACTAAATTATAAAAGGAACAAAAAAATTCTTATTCATAAAATGAGTCTTATTGCGTTTTGCCAATCAAATCTAACTTTTGTGGCCAGAATTTGGGATAATTGATGTAAAAAAAGATCTGGCTATAACAATGCTGCCACGTACGGTTTTATAAAGGAACAGTTTGGCGATTAGGTCATCTCACGGCGAGAATTTCAAAACCACCACCAGATGGTTTGTTTTGGGGCTACGTTAAATCAGAGTCAGAGTCAGTCCGACAATCCAGAAATTTTGTTTCTCACTTGTAGGTCAACATTCGTCAAGTTATCGCCGCCAAATACTGAACAGGGTTAATCAAAAATTTAAACACAAGGTAATGCCAACATTTTTCGTTGGTTAAAATGAATCCAAATATAAAAATTTTAGATTTTTTCTTAGTTAAAGTTTAGTACGCTGCTCGAGCTTAAGCTTAATATTATCTGGTCTCCAAATTTTCTCTCCAAACATCAGCTAAAGTCCTAGCTAAATTTTGACATAGAGAGCGCTGTGGATAAATGTGACAAAAAACAGCTGTTCTTGGAAAATAACTTACTTCAAAAATTCAACTCTCTCTGCTTTCATCAATTTCCATTTCGATGTACTCCTCGTTGAGCTGTTTATTGAAAAAACTCTTCTTTGCTTACTTCTCCCATTCTTCGCAATACAAAAACGCAAAAAAACAACTATCTGTCAAAATTTAGCTTGAGATCCCCACCCATTAAATGGGCGCGCTAAATCTTGACAGATACACGAAGTACATTCTGAAACAAGAGTTTGATTATTTAGCTCGAGCTGCGTACCACTCAGCTAAATGGGTTCGCTTAAATTTAACTCAGCTCAATTTTGTATGGAAGCGAAAATTTAGCTCGAGCAGCTTTAGAAAATGATAGTTAACTTATTTTTTTTAAATCTCAAAATTCTTCGCTTAAAATTTTTTTTTCTGATTTTACGTCTGATCGAAGTAAAGTGTATGTTTGTGGTAGGAATCTAGATAAAGGACCACTTTGCAATTGGTTGCTATTTTCGAGCTTTTTTGGTCTCGTCTCTATTTGACAGCTTGACAGAGTCGCAAATGTGTTCTCGTTGAATTCTTCAAAGCATTCCTCACTGAGCGATGTCCAATAAGCACAATATTATAGTTCCAACTTATAATTCAACAAGGGTGGTGTCCCTGCTGTTCTCTATCTCCGAAATCTGAATTAGTAGGCTTTTTTTTCGTAGGGAAAACATTCCCATCCGTCACCATAAATAGCCATAACCAAAATTGTTTGTACCCGCAAATGTTTTCCCATTTAATGGATATACAATAAACGCACATCTCATGTCATTCACAAACACTAAAAACAGGGCAAACAGAATGATTACCGAAACGAAAAAATGCACAAACAATACACGAGTGACGCCCAATCGACCCAATTTCATTCCTTTGCTCTTGTACATGTACATTGTACACTGTACACTGTCAGTCACTTCAAGCAAAGATCAATCAAAAGAACAACCAACTGGCAGACGGCAGAATAGTGATTACCAGCGCATTCAACTGAAAGGGGGAGCGTAATGTACTATAAAGCTAATTGCGGAGTAATTATCCATCAAGCTGGGAAACACCGCACTGTGCACCCCTTTTTCAAATCACCCCCCAAAGAACTCTTAGCAGGTAACTTGAATAAGGGAGGGTTCCATTCGTTTGCATAAGGTTCGACTCTGTTTCGGCATTCACCTGTCGGTTATGTATCGCTGTTGATGGATAGGTCAATGCTGAGTCAGCACGCATCGGAGAATTAAAAATTCACCAGCGCAAGTAATTCGAAACGCATAATAGGATTTAACCGACAATTTCGTGTTTCCCGGTTTCATGTCCCTTCTTGGCACGACACACGACTGAAAGACTAATGTTTCTAGTTTTCAATTCGAGTTGGTATAATGTTCCTCCCGCCAGCTCGAATCGGGTGAAAGTGAAGACGATTTCCAACGGTCTATGTCTGCGTTTGTCGGTAGCGGCGGCTGTGACATCTAAACTTTGCTCTTGAACTTTTGTCACTGCACTTGGTCCGCACTCCGCACATATGGGCACTTGTTTTCTCGTCGTCGGTGGAGACAAGAAGATAAATCTCAAAACATTGTTAGACAAGCAAATTATTTGTAAAAAAAAGGTAAAAGTGTCATCGAACTGAGAGAAAATAAAAAAGAATCTCTCGCTTCCCTTACGGGAAAAAGAAATACAAAAAAAAAACAAAACTTCAAACGGGGAAGAGAAATACAAAAAATAAAACTTCAAAGACACTTTTTCCCCAAAACTACATCGGATTTTGTTTGTCATTCCAGCCCACTCAACTCGACGCGTTCTGTAGGACCTACAGAAATCCGAGTGTTCTTTGAAGTCCCTTATCTGTGATAAATAAGAAAACAAAAAATGTGATGATCGTTTGTTGATCATCGTACTTATTTGTAGTCCCTCTTTCTCTTTCTGTCGAAGTGATAACTGGCGATGGTGACACAAAGTGTTACGATCGGAGATACGCCACACAGCCAAATGAATGCACTCCATTGTGGACACAGACAGACGCGGCATTAATTTAATCGGATGCAGTTCTGTCACGGTTCAAGTTTATATATTCACTGCTGCTATCTGTGACTAGAAGGGAACAGCAGGGATAGACTTTAACGAGCTTTTTTTTATGTCAATGGAATGGGTGCTAGCTCCTTGATTTCCTGAGATTCAGTATTCAGTATTTTATATGTTTCTTGGCTAATTTGGGTAGGTATATAGTTTCATGTCCGATTAGCAGTCAGAGCTAATGAAAAGGTCATAAAGTCGTACAAGTATTTTTTTTACAAAGGTCCAATAAAGACGGAAGGATTGTTTACTTGTGGCCTAATAACTAAACAACTGTTGGCGGGAATCTTCAAGTTGACGAAGAGGAGAATGAATTTCATTATGCAACTAGATCGAGTGATAGATTTACATATATGCAATTGGGGTGGATCTATCTCGAAAATATGTTCCCAATTGGGCCTGATATACATTTTTATTCCAATTGGTATAGTAGAACTGCCGCCGGATAAGGCTAAAAGTTTCGAAATAAGGGAGTATGGTCAAATTCCGCATAGCGTTTTATATATTTATTATTTTCTAGCTGACCCGGCGAACTTCGTTCCGCCCAAATTAATCAAACCGCAATGATTGACGTGCCAGCCACCCTTTCACTTTTTCACTAAAGTTCTTTATGGTACACGATGTACAAAGCGGAAGGTTTGCTCACACCTGAGCACGCCACATACAATTGACCATGTCAGAAACATGGGAATTCAAGATTGATGCCACAAATGTATCCAGCGATTGTCCTTGCGACTTATTATTTGTCATAGTGAAACACGGGACACACGGGAAATTGAAGACTCTTAAATACGAATGGCAAATTGTTCCGAATGAGCGGAATCCGCTGAATGAGTATGTTTGCCTTTGAATTTGCCCCTCAAAATCGTTTGCTTGCATGGCATTTGATTTGAAATTCTTCACAATCAAATCAAACGCGTTCCGTTGCAAACTTTGGGAGCATTGAGGTTGGGCAACAAAATTATTACTGAGCCGACTTTCAATTTCATCCGGAACACATCCAAAGAATTAAAAAATTAAACATTTTAAATACTTTTTGTTATATGCTCTACTTCCCTCATCAGTTCTCGAGCCATCTGCGTTGACCATTTTGTTATGATTGCTCAGTCTGTGGATTCATTGCCGGAGTTTGGTAATAAAGTTCTTTTGGAACGTCGTAGTTTTTAGAGTACAGTATCAAATTGTTTCAATGCGACGCAGTTTCCTCTTCTCGTGATGAGTACCTGTCGGATTTTAGACTATCTAGCTTGGCTTCCTCTAATTTTGTGAACTGATTGACACCAGCATCAGCTTTGACAGCCACTGGACACTTTTCAGAACCGAATTTATTTAAACACATAGTAAAACTGTTGAATATCTATAGAAATGTGTATAAGCAGTTACAATTTTTTTTATTTGTTTTTACCGTCACACTCTTGAAGCTATAACCGGTGCGAAAATTCGACAAAACGGTGAAAATAAAGACGCTCCGTTCTTAACCACTTTTTTAAATCCGTTTATTATTCAAAAAAAGAATAAAAAATCATTTCAAATGATGTACATTCTTCTTCAACTTGTCAAACTGACAATTATGACAAAAATTATTTTCTTAACATGGATCTTTGAATATAAATAAGACATTTTTGTGTTCATGGAGTTAATAAATTTTTTTTAGAAAATTGCTCATCTGCTACAGAAACAAATTAGCATCACCAACATTATAACTTCGAAGTTGATACAGAATCGTACATAAAATTATGTCGCCCCAATCCAGCTTAAGCAAAAGTGTTGTGACTTGTTGTGAGGTTTTCTTAAAAAAAAAGAAGCTCATACTATACATGTTAACAGGTTTATATTTCTCGTAATGACGCACAGGTGGTGCATATTTCTAAACTCAATTTAACAGTCAAAAACTGAGGAATTGTTGCGTCAACAAATATAATTGTGATTAACCCACAAGTGAATTACCAAGCGAGACCATTGCAATCACTCACTCTCCTTGCCAGCTGAAAACTCCAATCAATCTCTTTCCATTTCAAATTTGTCACACGTTTTCACCAAGAAACCAAACCGGAAGCCTACAATTAAATTAATCTGACTTAATTCGAATTTGCTTATGGGACTTGGTGTAGCAATGCTGCCACTTCACTTATATGCACAATAAAAAACAAAATCCAACCACCGTTGTTATTCATCTATGTGCTCAAACAAACACCGGAAAGAAAACATCAGCTCCGAACCCCTAAACTTTCTTTTGGCAAAACTCTATACCACCAACAACTGTCTCAAATTAGATATGCATAACAGAATTAGATGTGTTCGACATAGGTAATTTGAAATTATAGAAAACCAAATGCCAACGAAATTATTTCAATTGTCCCGCAAACCGTGCTGCCATTTTCTACCGGAAACAGAAAGATAAAAATAAATAAGCCGCTTATTATGATTTTCTGCTCGAACTCAATCACCAGGGAGACAAGGGGAAGCTGCGATTGAGATACCATGCAAAACAAAACCCCCACCGATGCATACAGACGGATACTACAGGTGAAAACTGAACTCGATCGTTATTTAATAAAGATTTTTTTTCCACCCATTTACCGTAATAGAAAATGACTGCAGAATGGTAGGACAAAGGCAATAGAACTGAACTAATTGTAGGAAGGGAGAGAGCGAACAAAAAAATCACACAAAACAGTAAAAACGGAAATTGCGAACGCAAGTGCGCGATGCAAATTATGCGCTGAAAAGAACAACACAGAAATGTGGAAAATCCATACACAGATCCGAACAGGTATGGGACTGGGCTTGAGTCTGATAGCGCGGCCGGAGGATTACCATATGCCCATCATCATCATTACCATCGCAGCGACGGCACCACTCACGCTATCAGGGTCGGGCCGTCGCCGTCATCATGATCGGGGCCGTACCGATACCGCCAACAAAATCACAAAGTGGAACGATATTTTCTGTTTTTTTGTTCGCTTCGAGAAAATTCGATAAAATTGTTACGACATATGGCCCGCTAGGTTGCATAGGAAGTCCGATGGAAAACAACACTCGGCTGGTGGATAACTCTCCCCGAGCTTCGGAAGAAGTGAATCGAATTTGATGAGGGGAAATTGTGACCAATTGTGAATGGTGCGCGTGGTAGATGATGGCGGTAGAGACGGTCGAATGCACCTTACCGCTCGGCTTATGGCATACGAGCGGTAGAATTGAATTATAGACACAGTTTAGGGGGAAATGTAATCGTTTTTAACGGGTTTTCGGGCTCACAATACGCCCAGACAGTGCGATAAGGTGGTCATTATGTGTAATAAATGCTGCAGTGAGCTATGCTCTGTGAAATGAAGTCGTTACAAGTCTGGGAATGTCCTCCCTACTGAACGTGGTGTTCATTATGTTTAAACTGGACACTCTTCAGTGAAGACATGTGCATATTAAACCGTTGAATTGTTTAACTGGATTTTTAACTTGTATGAAATGAAAATGTTTGTCATTTCGAACATTTTCTTCGAATGGGTGACCGTGACCATTGACATTCAGCTGGTATGTACGAGTCACGATTCGCCAAGAAAATCGTTGAAGTAATACACCAGACAACAGGTGTTTAATGTACATATTGGAGGTTCTAAGTAAGAATATTATCAAGGACTTGGGAGAGGCATGGGCGATCTGACAAAGAGTTGATCAAGAGATTCGAATGTACCTACTGTAAAGACATTCACAACTGCTTCTGGGCCAAATTCATACACGGTGCAACATAAATTTTTTACAAGTGTGCCAAATTTTTGTAATACAGAGTTGAAAGTCCAAACATAAAGCGAAAAGTAAACAACAGTCTTCTAATTTAGGCCTTTATGTAACATAACAATTTTCATATTCATTTGATTAAAAAGTTTTCATAATGCAATTCAATCCAACGTTTTCTATTTCAAGATTTCCTGTTTGCATTTGGTTTTCATGTGGTTACATAACTTAATAATAATAATAGTTGGCGCAGCACGTCCGTAGGGACCCAAAGGCCTAGCTTCTCACAACAATTTGTTTTGTGTGAGTTTAATTTTTGGAACGAATGGAAGGAATCTACAATTTTATGCCGATTTCCAACGGCTAATTGAGAAGTTCTAAAGACAGTTTTACTCTCTGATGTTTGTCAGACGTTCGCGAGAGGTGGCGCAGTGGAAAAAACCCGAAGTTGGAATATGGGTTTTTGCGGGATTCGAACCTGGGACCCCTCGCTTAGTAGTCCAACACACTAACCACTAAGCCACTGCGAATTAGAATTTCACAGTCTCAGTTAGGTACAATTCCTGGTTGAAACTGAAGCTTTTTTTAATTTCATGAAATAAAATTCGAGAGAATTCACATTCGTTGCCCCACTAGATCACAGTTTTCGTAACACATTCACCAGTTCACTGCCCAGATCCAGCGTGCCCATAGAAGTATTCACTTCTCAAGAATTAAGTTGAAGGAATATAAAAAATCCTAGACATCATCTTTCAAGCTGCCAACCAACCATACACATCAAAAAAATTTCATTGAAATCGGTTGAGTGGTTTCAGAGATCGACAATACCATATACACTACAAAAGTATGTAAAAATAAAACCTTGGTATTTTCAGAAACAAAATCGGTTCACAAATTACAGAGAAAAACAATTTCAAACACAAAATTCAACTGAAAAGTGCCACCTTTTGTGAATTTTCCGACTTTTCTTTATTCCAAACGTTCGCATAGCAATTACAAACAAACAAACCAACTGAAGGAAGTATCGAACTCGGTCCACTAGTTTGCAAGTTTTAAGCATTCGCTTAAAGTTTAAGTTAAATATTAAGAAAAATCAAAACTTAATGAACGCATTTAAAATGCTAATGCACCATAACTTGCTGAACGATCAAGTATGTAATCTAGTACTAAAAAATGTGTTTAACGTATATAAGTAATTTTTCATATAAAGTCTATTTCTATTTATCAAATGAAACGGAATTGAAATGGAATTGAGTAATTGAAAATTGTGTTGAAATGTTTGGCTTTTTCTATTGTTAATTATTTGGAATTCTAAAATATGCTCACTGTAATAGGTTACTAATTTTATCGCCATCTTGTGCATATATCATACCACCACAAGCACTTGTAAGTATAGCGCAAACGAATTTCTACAACCATAGCTGCATTTTGTAACAAAAGCAATGCTTGGCTCATCGATACGTATTGATAGATTTACCAAGTATTAGTTCGACTTCTACTTTTTTACTCCAGTTGTCTAAAATGCATGCATCATGCCCCAGATACTCAAATATTGTTATATGGATCTCATACTTTTCCCCTGTTGACGTTTCTAAATCCATTGATCCATTTAAGAAAGTCTTTTATGAACCAGTGCAACGCCATCTAGAAATGAGATCTTTTGCTCAATTATTCAGATTCGAAGTCAAAGTCACGCGTTGTTTTGCATACGTTTAGCAATTTAATGTAGTTTAAAAGAAATACAAAAATTGGTCGGGACAGATCTATAAGACAATAAACCAAGTTGCTCGCAACCAGTCCTGAGTGGTGATTTTTTTCGGAACGAATTTAGTGACCAAAAAATAAATAACAACTTTCATGATCACCGGCTAAATTGAGAAGCTCTGACATGACAGTTGCACTCTCGGATGTTTGTCCGACTATCGCGAGAGGTGACAGCAAAAAAACAAATACAGATTTTCTTGGTGGGTGCTACAACTAAAACTTCTCGCCCAGTAGCGCAAAACACTAACCACTGAGTCACTTTGTTCAACAAGGTTTATGTATTGAAATTGCATTTTAAACTTGAATTAAGTTAACACATCAAAAAATACAGAAATAAAAATAATCGTTGGTATACGAGAATCTAGGAAGGTCATCTGTTTTGTGGAATTTTTTTAAATCGAAGAAATAAATTTTAAACTTGGTCTTAGTGTACACCTCAACACAGAGTTTATAAACTGAAAAATCATTAACGCAACACAGGTAGTTGCGGAAACAACATCTCATGAATCACAAACTCATAATCATAATCATGAGCGAACTAACTTCCTACAAAAAAAACTATCTCACGATTATTTTGGATCATAACATGGGTCTAATACTATTCCGATTTTGGTTGAACTCTTTGATTAATGGTCCGTGTGAACTGAATTACTTTTTTCATCTACATAAATGAAATTTTGTTCGAAGATTGGATATTTAAATGATGGAAGCGTAGTTGGAAGTCGAAGCAGGTCGACCACGAACTGGAGGGGCATATAAGGTAAAGTTAATTGAAGGAAAATAGGAACAGCAGTAGCATGATCTCACTCATTTAATTAACTTTTTATTTAAATTGAAAACAGAAGAGTAGCATTTTGAAAGGGAATAATAGTAGGCGTTTCGGTTGATCTTAAGACCGAAAGTCGAACGATTTATTACATGATGAAGACGATAAAGAAATCATCTTGGCAAGTTAAATTTGAAATGTGAAGATACGCCCTGTTGCCCGATGTCTTATATTTAAATAGGCGAAGGGAAAAAGTTCAGAACCACTTTCACTGCCTCAAACACTAGATATTTGCTTGATTTTATTTTTTTTTTTTTGTTGAGAAGATTGTGCAGAGATGCAATGCTGTATGTTACCTGTTATCCAATAAATGTTGTGCATATGCATTTTGTCCTTCGGTGGGACATAAGTTCAAAATTTTACTGTGCAATTATGTCCCACAAAAGTGGGATATAAGTCCATTAGCTATTTTTCAAATATCTATCCTTAAACAAAGTCCAAACCTTTCGTTTCAAACAATTTTTTTAGCAAAGTTACCACAAAAATAAAACCCAAATTCTTAAATTATTAGTGTCATATTTAACAATTTAACATTTATTTTAACGAAAAAGAAAAAAAGAATCAAAATAGAAATACGAAAGTTAGTAAAAAAGTAAAACTTGGAGCGAGTTTTTTTCATTTATTTTCTCAAACTTTCTGAAACAAAAATTCAATTCAAACTTTTTCTTTTAGCAGAAAGTTTGAGAGAGTAAAACTAAAAAATTCGCGGTGGCCAATTTATTTTGGTTGCTTTTCCATTTTAAACAATTTGGTTGGGCTATTATTCAATTTGGAAATTACCCCAAATTTAAAGATCGCAGAATTTCTTTTAAATCAAAACATGGTTAAGTGGAAATCGTTTTATACCTGATTTTTATAGTCCACTGAAGTGAGGCACAATGGATTTATGTCTTGTGGACTTATGTCCCTGCGCCGATTACATCGTCGTTTCATCTTGCACCTACAGTCCTACAAAAACGCAGGTGCCTACAAAACTACGCGACAGTTAAAAAGTTGAACCAATATATTTTTTTTTTTTTAAATTTGCTTTGTCAATTAAAATTATGCGTTATTTAAGTTTTTTTCTTCTTTTTAAATGCAGCTGCTTACAATTGTGAAGTCCTTTCTAAAATAATTGAGTAAGTCTACTAACTTATTCCAAGTAATTTGATTTGGAGTGATTCGGAACTGGCTATAGGTTGTGAGTGGCATTTTCGTTTTGTGTGCCAAGCTATGTCCGAACGGTCATTTGCCTTTCATCAATTATCACTCCGGATTACAAAATCGCATATTTTTTACCGCACATCAGCTAAAAAGTGCAAAGTAATGGTAGGTAATGAATGATGAGTAATCCGTCAGAAGTTACCAACCATTGACTTTCGAATGCCAAAGCAAAATCATCAAAGATTTAAAAACAAATAAAATAAAATATAAAAATAATCCAAATGCGAAATCCCCTTGCAAAAAAAAAAAAAAAAAATTTCACCAAGTAAGATACAATCTAAAAATATTTACTCACATATACTCCACTCTTACGTAACCCTTTCCCAGTGCCATGGGTAAATGTTTTAATAGAAAGTCACGTTATGTTCCTCGAGAGGTATCCAGTGTTCTTTTGTTTTGTATTCGCGCTCGTCATGTCTTACGACAGACAAAGCATTACAAAGTTCTCAATTGTGTTCGCATATAATGTTCCCCTAACGGACTGTTCGTATTCGCAACAAAACCATAAAAAAAATAAATAGCTAATTACACACTACAGTTTTGGGACATGACACAACGCATTTCTATAGGCCATTGACACTGCCGCTATACTACCTAGGTACCGACACAGAATCCCGATTTAATTGAAAACGAATTCGAGTGGCGGATAGAAAATGATGTAAAAATGCATTTCGATTAAAAACGGAAATCGCCACTATCAATTTAGATAGTATCAGTTGGAACCAAACAAAACAAAAAATTAAAAAAAGGTGTGCACCGTCTACCATCAGCTTAATCCGCGGTATTGCACGGCAACATTAAAAACAAACTGCTACACATTTTATTGTCCCCTGATGTGACGTTAAGATTAAGACTGCCCATGGGCTTGCTGTTGGTTCCTAGAAAATAAAAATAAAAAAAAATATGGAGGGGTGCGCCCATACGACACGACTTTTAATGTCCGTAATTAACTTCAGGGAAGTAGTAGTCTAAATATACTCGAGTACCGATCCAAGTTATCATATCGTGTAGATTTTTCGTTCCCTCAATTGGTGCAGATAGTGCATCTGTAACATTTATCTATTGAAGGAAATACCTATACTGCCGTTGGAAAAATATTTCCTTTTTTTATTTAAAGATTTAATTGGAGCGCAACAGAGCAAACGAATAAACGTGATGTCTTTCTGAAAATCACGGTGCAATAAGAGCGAAAAAAAAGTCCAAACAAATATTGTTTCTTATTTGACTTTGGAGCTGCTTGCAAAATTGTTGGCTTTGCACAATCTTTCTACAACAACAGTACACCAGTGATGATGTAGTAATGTTTTTTTTTTTTTTTTTTTTCATTCTTCAAAGTTCACGGCGCGCGGTTGAGGTTTTTATTCCAATTACACACACAAGCACTATATCTCTTACGATCAAAAGACAGTATGGAAAAATAAAGAAGCTTTCAAATGGCCCTAAGGCTGTACACAAATCAGAGTGGGCCGGGAATAATGAAACGATTTTGATGAACAGCACACCGTATCATAGTCTGCGATCGTTATTAGCTCGTCAAACGATTTTTAGTTTGCTGAACCGGCAAAGGAAAGAAGACGAAAAGTTCAGATAAAAGGCGAACAAAAAAAAATGTTTACCATCATTATTAACGAGTTTTGCAGATGCTCGCATCAAATTTGTAAAGCCCCAATTTGGGGCATTAAAATTAAAGCGCACTGCGAATTGGCTTCGCTGGTATGATTGATTAAGCAGGGGTAGGGAATAAATAGCCGGCGAATTAGCATATACGAATTCTGCGAATTGCGTGAAGGTTTGGGCACGAAAAGGTGTGAATTCGGTTGGCAAAGCAAGTCATTGAACTAGCAAACTGCAGGGGACTTGTAGCAGACATAGCGGACAGACTTGGCGCACTCGAATGTTGTGACTGATAGAAAGCGAACTGAATTCTAGGAAATCAGGGCTCCATGTTTTAAGCTAGAAAATCCCAGGACCTCATTCCACAAGAAAATTAAGTAAACTGTAAGGTTACTTATAGAAAATAAAGGTTCTTCCAATTTGCAATCATTTTTAGTAGAACTGATTAATATCTGCGACATATTGTTTCTTTTTTAAACAGTGTGGGACCCAAGTGACTACTTTGAGGTACACCAATAAATATTGTTCCGTCTGTTCTTAGACACATGATTCATTCAAGTTGTTCTTGTTTATCAGCGGAGCGTCAAATTTTTATAAATGCTATCCGTCTTTGGGAGAGTTCCAAAGACCACGAAACACAGTATCTTTGTAAATATTAACATTAAAAATTGTATACCTATCTTTAATTGAAGAAATACTTTAACTACTCATGATTTTAAACATTGTTTTTTTTTTTTGCGTAGCTCTCTATTAGATACAAAATCATGAAATTGTAAAATTTGCTTAAGATATATCTTACTGTTTTTAAGCATTCTCAATTAAATAAATAAAGTACTAGACAGTATTGTCAATATTTACACCGCTCATTTCGCTGAAATTGTCTGTAATAAATAAATCATAAATCAAACTGAAATTATTATAAGACCGTGCCAAAGGTTTTGATCCTTTTTGTGTTTTGTGGATACAACACTTGGGAGTCGTATTCCAAAATGGGTGTGAAGCCATACTACGGGGGGGTTTAATCAGAGTGAAAGGACAAGGCATCAACTGAGTCAACGTCGAAAAAATATATTTTAGCTCTAGACAGTTTGTATTCTACTTGCTTTCCATTAATTTCATTATTATGTATAATGTGAGCCGAACTAACGTTTCCATCTAAGAAACGTGAATTTCAACTCGAATTTGATAAAATAACTAATGTAATATATTTTTTTAAGAAATGTTTTCGGAGTAAATAATAGATTGATAGATTTTATTTTAAATATTTTATCAAATTCCTCTGCAAATATTGAAAGAATATTTTTGCTGTTAATTTAAATCAACAAAAATTCGTAATCTTTTGAAAACTGAAATAGTTGAAAGTTTAATCTTCACAAAGGACTTGTTGCGCTTTAATGAAGCCAATTGCTCTGATTTTGATCAATCAATAAAGCAATGAAATGAAAATTTTAATTCAAATATGTATAAATATATGTTCCAAAATTCCAAACAGCAATAACATTTATTTATGACCAGGGTTTTTTTTTCGATATTCATGTGATTAATGTAGCTGATTTTTCAAGGTCGTGGAAAATATTGCTTTCCCATATAAGGTTCACGCAGAAAAATCACGTACCTATTAAAATCAACAAAAAAAATAAAAATCGGATAAAAACTAAAGCAATACTTTTAATATATAGCTCCTTCAGAGTTATTGTGAAAAAAATAACCGAGTCAACTTGCTATAGGAAACTCGGTCAAAAATAACCGATCTATCAATTTCCCATAAAAATGTTTCCGGTTGTAAAAAAATACAAACCAGGTCTGTAGAAATTAACCAACTGGTTGATATTAATCTAAAACAATTGGCTGATAGCTGTTGAAATAAAAAAAGGCATTGCAACCATGCCCTAGGTGACAACTGATAAGTTCACAATTGTATCTCCTACATTCAAGCAAAAAATGTCAAAACCTTGCTTGTTTCTTTGTCATTCTTACTCCGAGGCCAAAGGAAGTCTTTATATATTAATCCGGAAATAAAATAAAAATCGTTGGTTTTTCTTAGCAATAACAACTGATTAAGTTTGCATTTAACAATTTTATCTCGGTAATTTTTATTAAAATATTTGTGTTTTCAAATGTTAAAAAAAATAGATTAAAATTAACTGAATGCTCAGTTCATTTTAAATGAATACTCAGTTAATTTTAACCCATTTATTTTAATCGAGCAAAAATCGCAGGCACAATTATTGATCGTGCTATGGAAACGTTACAAACATGCTCGACTTAAGCCTTTCCGTATCCAAATAGCAATAACTAACTTTAGACTGCGTATACGACAAAAAAAAAACTATAGGTCATTAAGACCCGTTTGCTGAAACTACTCAAAGCGATTTAAGTTCCACTTAAAATCGTATGTGACAGTTTATGACATAGAAAAAGTAGCCCACAATATTTTTAAGTAGAACTGAAATTGCTATGAGTGGTATCAGCAAACGGGCCAAAATGTTATTCGCAACAGCAAATTGGGTAATTTCTTTGAAACGTTTCTTGGATTCGCTGAAACACGTCTTTTTTAACTCAATTTCAAATATAAACTACTTACAACTTAGCACATCCCTCAGATCATTCAAAATGAAAATTGCTTACCTGAAAATAAATAAATAAACACACAGAAATTAGTAAAACTTCACAATTTCTAAATTATAAACAAAATTATTACATTTTTTAAAGAACATCAAATAACTTTGCTCGGTTTAAAATGCTTCCGCCGAATAAAGTTAAAAACCAATCGGTTAATTAAATAATAATGCCAACAGCATTACCACACAAGGTTGGCCAACACTTCAATTTAGTCATTAACTGCGCCTCTAACAATCCTCCCGCAGAGCGCTCAATAATTGGCCACAAGTGTCACGACCAAAATTGAATGCGCCAGCAATTTCTTTCAACATAGCGAAGAAGATGATTTTTTAAGAGTCAATTAAGTGAACAATAAACTTCATCATCTATTGCAAACAGCAGGAAAAAAATGCCCAACAATTTCACACGACAATCAAATCCACTCAGTCTTGAATTTTTTACTGACCACTCTCAGACTGGTATACACGGATTCATGTGCAGCATGTTGCTGGCGCTTGGTATATTCGTTTACCTCACCATCTATTGAACGATTAATTTAAACGCTCTTTCGAAATTTACAACTCCTTTTAGAGTTTTCCGTTCAAGCATGGGCAGCATTACCAAATAGGCCTACATAGAAAAAAAAAATACCGAAAAAGAAAGAAAAATACTGCCGTCATTAAAGGCATCGGCTCCAAAATCATCATTATACCAGCGGCATTCAACAGATGGCAGCGTACGGGTTGGCGAATCGTTTTGCATCTGCCAAAGTGCGTTGTGTCGTTGAAGTGATATCGCACACTCGCCAGGTGGATAGCTTCGAGGTATACAACGTCGCGAAGAAAGACATATTCGCATCAATTTTGGGCTGCAAAACCTCTGTGTGTTTGTGTGAAGAGGACCCTCAAGGTATAAGCGATCTGTGCAAATTAGAAAAACCCGCCCGCGGAACACTCATCACGATGGCGCGGAGCGAGAGGCAACTGATTCGATGATTTATCGCCTGTTTGATTCATATTCCAAAGGTTTATCTGTATAATAGCATTTGCGGCATCATTGTATCTGCGAAGAGGTGGTGCAGGGTGAATTCAATAATTTACGACAATGATCGGTGGAATGGTAGAAAATTGCACGATGAGACCATAGGCGGCCGAACGTATATATAGCGGGAAGAGCACACAACAACATAATCTACGACCGACCTAAATACGAGCCTCTTCTCCTCCTCATCATCATCGTACTCATCGGTCGCACAGCAGCGAAATGGCAAACGAATTTGATTCATTTTATATGCGGCTCCTCTTCCTATCTTCGACTACAATCGAGTTCAAGTTATTAGCACACAAAAGGGGTCCCTACTTCACCGTAGATTGTGCTCCGGTTTCTCCACTGAGATAGTTGCTGCTTCTGGTTTTTATTTTTCATTTTCTTTGTTGTAAGCATTTTTCTAACTCTTCATCTAATTCTGAGTTGCGGCCACTTCCCTTTTAGAACGATGACTATTGTGACCACTCACAGTGGCAGCTACCGGGCAAGTAACACACGAGACAGTGGGCGAGATATAAATACGATTGTCATAAAAAAAAAAAAAAAACACATGCAAACAAATCCATTAAGATACTGTATCTAATTGTGTTTTTTTTTTGTGTGTTGATGAGTAATGCTTTTTTATTGCTGTATGTTGTATATAATATTTTAATTGCTTGGATTATGTTTGATTGCAAGTGATGTCAGAGAAGCTTTGTTCGGATACGGGCAGCAGCGAGCGAGACAGAGATTAGCATGACAAAACATTGTCTAGGACAATGTGTAGCGAATTGTGAAAGGGACGCAAATTGAGAGCAAAGCAATTATAATCGAATGTAGTGGTTTTTAGTTGCTCAAAATAATGGCGCTTCAATGGGCATGGGACTATGTATATAGTGATTGCGGTTCAACACGCGTTCGAGGGCAATCATCACGAGCTGGGAGGTTTCAAGCATAGGCTGGAAATAGTTTCATGGAAATTGCTGCAAATTACCCAACGTAATGTTCTTTTTGTCGGAAGATTTCGTTCCGAGCTGTTGTGAAGTGCGAGCTTGATTAGCACACTTACTTGTATTAGAAAAGAACAAGTGCCCGAGGGCAGGTTATGAATAAAAGCTTTTTTAGACAATCCATCATTCAGTGTGAAGTTTTCGGCGAATTAATTAATATGTTCCAACAGTTCGTTTTTACGTATATGCCGAAGGCCAAGACACAAGTTTATGGCGAAGATCACTCTCCAGATTTGAGACTTTTTTCGAACTTCAATATATAATTTTTTCTAGTCTTCCAATCTCTGGCAAAATTTTCACCACAGACTTGATGTTTTTTTCTTTAAATTTTAGTTGCATTTGTTGGATATGAGTTACAACTGGCAAGCCATTCGAAATAATGGTCTTCCGTCTTTTACTGAAAGTACAAGAAGATGATGGCCATATTTTGTTGAACGAGAAAAGATGACTTGAATACTTAGTACCTACATATCTCCGGCGGATGCAATGACTCCCAGTAAATCCCTTCAAGCAAATCCTCTTCAAAGATGACCCTCGTAAGTATATGAACCTACTTCTCATTAAAAATGTGATGTCTTCCTTTGGCACAGTTAAACTTGCCCCACTTCAGATTGTCTATCACATATCTTGTGATCAACACACTCGCCTCTTGGACGACTTTCTCTCGCACTCTCCTTGTTGAACTTATCCACCATCAGTGCCAGCAATTCTATTATTAACAGCCTATTTGCCAATTGATCCCAATAGCCCAGTGTCAAAATGATCCCCTTCATTTCGCAAAGCCTTTCGGGCACCGCGCGTGCACATAAATAAATTGCCCGTTCAACATCAATTCCAATTTGCCATTTCCAATGGCAATATTCCCTAAGGATTCGAAACCAATCGTACCCGTCGCAATCCGTTCAATTACTCTATGTGGCAAAGCTTAAGCCTGAGCGTCACTCATCATCGATCGTCATCGATCATTTCGTCACGACAATTTCATGGCGGATTTTATTTCAATTATTATTTTCTGATTGAAATTATGTATTGTTGTTGTTTGTGCCGTCATTTAGCGGTACCTAAACACAATCCGCATTAGAGTGGACATCAATGGATATACAGCTACAAGTTGTAGTGTCCGTAGACAATAGGTGAACGTGCGCGATGCCCGATAATTAGAAAGTTTAATTACAAGTTGCAGTAGCACATTTTGCTCGCGCGCAATAGTGAACAAAAAGAATGCACAATGCAATGTGTAGCCATCGACACTTTGATCTTCGGCGCTAGATACTCTTTTTTTTTTGTTATTCCCCGACAGAGAAAGACAGAAGAATCGATACTAATTTATTGTACTTGGATGAAATGCAAACAAAAAATGCCGCCGTGTGGCAGCAAAGTGACATTTTTTCTCTTGTTGTGATTTGAAATTGAGAAAGATACATATTTAACGGCCACAAACATGGCATCATGGCGAAGAAAGTGTTCCCCGATCTCCTTTTAAAGTGTAAATTTGTGGAAAATAAAAATCAAATCGCTCTCTATAAAGATGTGTAGCGATAGGAATATAGTTTCATTTGTAATTAATTGCGATTGGAATATTTTATGACTGCGCGCAGACGGATTTCGTTTGTACCGAAGGGTGGTCGACTTTGTTGAAAGGGGGAAATGCCAAACACATGGCTAACAGACGTGACATCGATTTGGTGATGACGAACCGAGGTTCGGTTGGCGTTTTTCTGTTCTCATCCGAGGAGTATTATGTTGGTGTATTTTTGAACTCAATGATTCAGTTCGAGGGAGTAGAGAAAATGAATGGAAAAAGGATGACATTAAATAAACACATGGACGCGAAGAAAGGGTCATAAAATTGAGGCAAACAAATGTCTTTGTTGTGTCATGTGTCACCGAAGTGACAGCTTGGTGTTTAGGCTGAAGTTAGGAGGCGAGTATGACGGCCTCATTTACTTTTATGATATATATATATATATTTATGTGGACCTGGACAGTCCGTAAATTTTGTTTAGGAAAGCCATCTATAACGCTGCATAAGCGGCAGATAATTTTCTATATTGAGCTTGGTTTGTGGAACCTGCCTACAAGAGAACTTATCGGAGGGGTCTCTCAAAGGGGTCTCAAAGTTTGGCGCCAACTTATTTGATTTTTCCTCAAAATTAAGACACCAGTCCTACAGATTTATTCAGTTTTTATCAGCCTTAATAAGAAATCACAACGCTTTCCTATTTCAAAGATACGCGCCGTAAATATGGCCCCCCGCCTTAGCAATCTAGCATCATAGCTTGGTCCCTGAAACGGAAGTTCTGTCTTTATTTGCGCTTTAAATTTGGGAACTTATTTCCCGCCCGTTTACCAACAAAATCAACCAATTTCACCTTTTCTTCAATGGGCGTTAAAGCCTCGGCTACTTGGACCGACTGATGATGCCGATATTATCCACATAACTAAATACCCAGCTCGACTGCGCGAGGGGTCTCAGGTTCGAACTGTACAAAAAACAGAGATTACATCTTAAGGATTTTCCACTGCGCCGCACTTCTTACGCATGCCTGACAAAGGCCAACTGTCATTAAAGAGCTTCTCAATTCAGTTTGGAATAGGTATAAAATTGTAGGTCCCTACCATTCGTCACAAAAATAAAAATGTTTGCGAGAAGCTAGGCGTAGAGTAGCTGCATGAAAATGTTGCACCAATAATTTACTTATTTATTTATTTTTTACCCCAGCTGCCGGACAAATTTTTGAAGATAGTGACTGACTTTTTGACTTTTGACATTTTCACTTTGGGGATTGGGCGAATGCGTTTATTGGCTATTTATCTATGCAGCCATGTATCCATTTTCTAATGGCTATCCGTTTTGAAATCTTCTCATTATAAAAGATATCGAGTAGGGTGATTTTTTTTTTTTTAAACTGTGTATCAACGATCGTCTGAGCGATATCGTTTTTAAGGTTCCGTACCCAAAGGGAAAAATCGGAACCTTATTATTTTCGCTTTTGTCCGTCTGTCCGACAACTAGACCAATTTTGTACCTAGGTCTATCTCAGGAACTTATTGACGTAGAAGGCTGAAATTTGCACAAAGCATCCGGTAAAACCTCTAGTTAAACGACAAATACAAAGGTAGCGATACATCGACTGGTTTTGGAGTAATTAGTAATTTGGTGAAAAAAAATATTTTCATTCGCACAAAAAGCTGTTCATTTCTTGATTTACAAAAAAATGGATATATACCTCTTTTGTAGATCATGCATGTAGCTATATAATATGTGCCGAAGACTGTTTTGTGGAAAAGTTAATATTTTAAAAGATATTTACAAAAAAACTTTCAATCACTATGTAAAGTACGCTCCTTTTAACCATTTTTCATTCGTTATTGGTTCTCTTCATCGATTTCAATTTGTATTTTCAGTGAATACTCAACTGTCAACTCTACTTATTCCCATTCACACTCCATCCAAATCCAGATACCAGACTCCACATACCATTCTCTTATTCTCCATTCATTAAACCGTGGTCTCTTAATCGTTTTCCTTCCCGTCTTTCTACAATAGTTGACTGAAGATAAATAACGTACTCAAATCCATCAGCCAGTACCTACGGACAGATATGATCCACAGTTGGGCGCCATTTTCAATCGAGATGGCGAAATTTTTAAAACAGTTTAACTCAGCGTTCTTTTCACATTCCCAGCGCTGAACTAGATTAGTTGGATGTAAGATTAAACATATTTATATAAGTGGACAAGCATGGTCCGCCGTTGGGCGCCAGTTTGTTGGAGGAACCCCTTACATTTCTTTCAATTTGCGCGCCAAAAACATTGTTTACTCATACAATAGTTGCCCGAAAAGAACTCTCACAAAAACTCTTAATACATTTTTCTAGTGATCACTTTTACCTTCCCCGTTCGACATGCTCGTCAGTCAATTCAACTGAAATCGATCTGGAATCTACACTTAGGAAGAATCCAACCAAACCAGTTGCTTCTGTCGAACATTAAGACCTCCTAAAGATATCACTTCAGTGACTGTGCAAACCGCAACCGAAAATATACCACTTTCATCTTAAATTTCCATCACAAAAGTTTGTCGGTTGCTCTGCGCCATTCAAACATTTATAGCCTCGTGCAACTTTTTGTTGGCTTCCTTATTGAAGTGTTGGCTGGAAAATATGGCCGACCTCCTCGACGGTAATTACACATCTCAATGTTTCAGTGTTTCTCTTGAAAAGACAATAACACCCAAGCAATGCCAACCATGTCTCTAGACATCGCACATGTGTGAAAAGGATACGCGCCATCTGCTCATCATGGTCCAGAAGATCTGCGCCACAAAATGTGAGCAACAGGCACGTCAAATGTATCGAATTACCAGCATTTAAGGCGAAATAACTTTCAAATCATAACACATCATTCTGCTGCAAAAGGAGGCTTCGCAAAGCGTATAATACCAACCACCACACACCAAGGCAAAGCGCAGCAACAGCATCCTACATGAAAATCAACACGAAAGGAAATTCCCGACGAATTTGATTTTCTTGCACTTTTGCAAATGTGCTGTGCTAACCGCAGCGCTGCTGCTGTTTGTATAGATAAAAATTAAGTGAAGCATAAAGCTTAAGAAACAGAGGCACAAGCGGGCGCACGAGGAATTGAGACCGAAGTATCTTTTTTGTATCTTCTCGCGTATAATATGGCAATGCGCCCATTGACCGCTGCTGGTTGGCTGGAGTTTATCTCTGATTTTAACCTTATACAATATTGTTAAGTTGTTTTTTTGCGTTTTGTTTTATTTTGTTGATGATGCCCGCAGAAGTCGGGAGCGCGGAAACCCCAACAGTAGTAGCATTGAAATGTTTTTTTTTATTTTTTTATTTGTTGGTTTCTGTGTTTTTTTTTCCACCGTCTCGTACTCTGAAATTGTGTTCTTAAATTACACCACTATACCACATTAGTGTGCGCATGGCGGCACGGATTGTGATTTTCCTTTCACTTTAATTTAAAGCATTTTAAGCGCGCAACACAATGGCGCGCTCAAAAAGAAAAAAAAAACAAAATAAACTAAAAACAGAAGTCGCTTCAAGATACACACTCGCGCATAAGACTCGCATAAGTAACAGAATCTAAGACCAGAGCGAGCCTTTGTCAGAGTTAGCTACAGGCAATTAGGGGCGGTGTGTGTGCAACCTATCGGCTGTCATAGATTTGTGTCAGAGCGCACCCGCGAAGGCATAGAAATCACCAAGTTACAGCATTGAAGTCATTTGTTGCGAGTTAATGTTGAATCGGGGTATATCTGGCACCTTCCTACTTTTTCGAAAGGCGGCAAGCTGGCTAACAGTTTGTGGGTGTTTTCATGGAGAAAGACTTGTTTTCAAGGCTTCCCATTAATGCTTAACGAATTGCAGCCCATATTGATGGTGGACATGACTTCTTTATCGGCTACGGTTTTAGATTATGTTGTGCGGCATAATGAGCGCCGACAGCTGCTGAATTACTGTAACAACTTGAGCTGAGGTTTCCCAACCTATAGATGGCACTCTTTTTTGTGGGATTTTAAATCAGCCTGTAGGATTTGTTTTTGAGAAGCTGTCAATAGCTCGAAATAGTCTTCTATAATATTTATCAACTTAAATTTACAAATTTTCGGAGCACAATTCTAATGGTCAAGTGATTTACTCTGTTGGGGTTCGAGTCAGTAGTGAAGACCGCCATAATTCAACGACCGTGAGTGACAGGTCAGCAGTTTATCAGTGGTCAAAAATAAAACCAATTTCTGCAGAAGCTGTATATACCAAGAGGAAACCATCTCCAACTGTCACTACACCTACCCTCGCCAACCTTAGGAGGGTTTGGCTGTAATTTTTGTACACCGTTAATATTCTAAGGTTTTTTATATATATTTTTTAATAAAATTCTAAGCTCCATCGACAGTAGCGTATGGCATGCATCGGTTCTCAAGATTGTATCAGTATGGTTTTCATAAGCTTCATAAGTTTCGGGAGCCACTAAATTTAACCCACTAAAACCACTTTGATCTTCATAACCCTACACTTTTGAATATTCAAGACTTCCCACAATTTCGAATCGTTTGAGTCTGATGCACCATCTGCACCGTCAGCGTCACCTTCATCGTGTGACCCACCTTCAATCTTATCAGGCACCTTTACTGTCGACATCTTGTATACGGTATACAACCCAACCCATAAATCTGTTAAAATAAAATAAACGTTTCCCATCCAAGAATCACCACTTTCATTTTCACATATGTATCTGTATATATGTTGCCCTTTTACGTAAGCTTGCTATCTTTATGATGCGAAAAATTCAACCCACCAATAAACACATCAAAAGAACGCAAATAAAAATCACGAATCCATTGCCACAGATAACGTCTCCATCAAAAGAACCGAAATCCATGCAACACATTTCGTGAAAATAAAGATGCATTGCATACAAACGGATTGCATAATTGCGGGCAATAAAATTTAATAAAAAAGAAAAGCCAATGCCGTCTTCATCCCACACGAGCAAATCGAATTATGCTCCTCAGCTGTACGCAACATTTCACTTTTACTCCGCAACGCTTAGCCAAAAAAGACAAACAAAAATGCCATCTGGATCGTGGCATTTGCGTTTCGATGATAATGAAAACGAATATTGGACACATATAAAAAAAAAGTCCTTTCTTTATCTTGAATATTTATGCTGAAGGGAAAGACTCGACGGCACTGCCCAACATTCTGCCATACACTCCCTTGAAGCTTTGTCTTGTGGGTTTCCTCTATTTGCGATGGTGTGAAGATTTAAATTCGCCTTTTCACACCGCACCGACGAACAGCCCCAGACAGACAATATGGATGCATGCGAGGTTTTATTGAAATTGAAGAACTCGACATGAGGTCCGATTATAATTGCATCATGCGATGTGTCTGTCTGTCTATGGCGCATTTGGTGGGAGGGCGTGTGACGCCACAGAAGAGAAATGGTTTGGATTTGCTTCGAGATAAGCACGCGAGTGATCGGAAAATGTACAACAATGTTGCTGGCATACAAAGTCGTACAATGAACTTCGGGATAGTGACTTTGTTATGTCACCAAGCGAAGGGACCTCAACAAATTTACATATTCAAATGGTACAGTTTGTTTTGAAATCTCCTGTGAAGACTAACAAATATTCTCATTCTTTCAATTTAACTTTGAGAGAAATTTGTTTGTTATCTCTTACCTTTTCACCCCTCCAACTCACAAATGTCTTACCCTAAACACTTATTGGCATCGTTAACAACTAGATACTTCGCCATACAGAAGACACAACTTAAACATAACAAAATTAGAAGTAAATGAAGATGAAACGCAGACTTCTTAGTAGAATGGTTTGCAACTTAGGAGATCTGAAAAATAGAAGGTTGTCGTCCTGGCTAACTAGAAGCTGCGGGTATCGCTACAACTTATTCAATGGCATGTATTCCGTGGCCTTTTCGACTTAAGGAGAACTCATCCATGGACATTCCTTTGCAACTTAGGAGATCTGAAAAATAGAAGGTTGTCGTCCTGGCTAACTAGAAACTGCGGCTATCACTACAACTCATTCAATGGCATGTATTCTGTGGCCTTTTCGACTTAAGGCGAACTCATCCATGGACATTCCTTTGCAACTTAGGAGAACTGAAAAATAGAAGGTTGTTGTCCTGGCTAACTAGAAGCTGCGGCTATCACTTCAACTCATTCAATGGCATGTATTCCGTGGCCTTTTCGACTTAAGGAGAACTCATCCATGGACATTCCTGTCAAATTCAATGCAGAGTGATAGGTTTTAAAGGACAAAGTTTCGTTTCTTTAATACTGAATAATGACTGAAAACAAGCTACCCACACTGTAGTTAAAAGACGCCTTAAATATACACGTTCTCTAAGGAAAGGTGAAGGTGACACAACTCTTCTGAAGTAGAACCAGTGGACCTGACTAATAATAACGTTTAAACTTCATGCTTAATATTTTTTAGGTCACAATATGAAATTTTGTATGGGAAATTTCGCCATTGTGAGTTTGAAAAAATTAGCCTGGACACTAAAAAGGATTATTAGTATCGCGGGTTATCTTTAAGGGGATCATTTAATGGAAGATTTGGCCAATTTATGACAGTGCCAAGACAAAGAACCACATAAAGCCTTAACGACTGCAGATGTCGCTAGATTAGTAAGACTCACTGGCCTTTAGGAACTCACGCTGCTAAGCTTGCCATCCGCCCGAAACACCTACAGCCGTAGCCACGCAAACTTTAAGAATGAAACAGTGCCCCACCTTTTTTCGTTAGTGTACGGCCCTAGCCAAAACTAGAAAACAAGAACTCTCGCCAGCCTTAAGCACAAAATTCAATAATATCATAAAATTCCTCACCTTCACAGACTGGTTGTCAGCTTCTCTAACATACCTTTTCTTCATTATCTACATTGTTCGAATTACCCCATCCGTGAGCGAGCAATACTTCCCTGAATTTTGTGGATTTTACATGCAAAACAATAACAAATTCAGTCAAGTTGTACTCGATCACGGATGAGGTAAATCAACCCCTGGTCCCGTGATTTGTGACTCCAAAACGGCTATAAGGCGGTACTTCTGTGTCACCTGGTAGTTGACCGGAAAACAGCCACAGAAATCAATAACCCACCCATAAAAGGACACATAAAACTGAAATAATAACATGTGACTTGTATTAAAACTGCGAGTCAAATGTTACAAAAGTAGCAACTTTGGGGAAAAAAAAAACCTTTCTACTACTTTTCTAAGTTGGGACAGTACTTTTTGGCTTGCCCTAAAGATGTGATGTAGAAACAAAGCTATGGAAGTGGAATTATCATATCATTCAGGTGTTCGTTGCGTCCTAATAAAAATTCAACTGAATGCGAAGCTTAAGAAATTTACGAAAATTCCTAGTTACATCCTATAATCTTGAAGGCTAGCTAGTGGACAGGATAGGAATTCTTCTGTACCGTAAACGATCAGGGATCAGGGTCCGGGGAGGCCATCAATATCAAATTGAGGAAAGTTTTATCCAAGTCAATTCAAACTCGGCGAAAAATAGATATAAAGCCGTCATTTTCAGTTCCGATATCAAGGTTAGGAATAGATCTTTGGGCTGTTCCTCTCTGATGATTTACATATTATCGACTAGAAAGATTGGGATTCAACGGGAGCACATCTTGACTATCCGGTCCAAGTGAGCAAAATGCTGGTTTAAAGATGAGCATATGTGTTACAATTCATTCTGGGACACAAGTCTGGTTACCATTTAGAAACATACGAGGCTTTCGATTTAAAAAGTTTGGAAATTGACTGATAAAACTGTTGCAATATAAACAGATTTTAAAAAAGCGGCCACAAATTTGCGGGGCATGGAATTCTTATTTTGCACACGTCGTCGGACAGTGACTATTACCCATTTTTGTATGAAGAGTCATCTTTCAGGCCGATGGGATAAGAATAAATCGCTTCACTACGCCCACTGTAAGCGATATAATTATGTTGTTCAAAAACAAGTTCTCTTCGATCTGCAGCGCAATTTTAAGTGAAAATATTTAGCAAGCTCCATGAGCTTCAGATTATCAGGTGATTGGAGTAGAGCAGTAATCATCAAATTTTTTAACTTGAAATAACTAAAATCTTGCTTCTGGCTTCAGGTGAGCTATTTTCATTTAATGTCGAAATATGAGATTCGTCCTGTAACGCTTCAAAAAATGTCTACGATTTTTATGAGGGGTGTTTTTCTGTGTATGTCTAGAGCTGTATTCGAACGTTGAGGCGGTAATTCAATCTCAGGCACCGGGAAATATGAGATCTCATCCGAAAGTGGTTGTTGTCCGAGCTAAATTTAAGTGTCTTTTGCATAGAACTCCCCAATCAGACCTGCCAGTCATTTGTGGAAGTCGAAATATTGAGATTTTAAGGAATTTTCGGTACAGGGTCGTTCAAAACTGATTGAACTCTATTGAACCTAAGATGACGCTTACAGTCCAGGGTGGACCATTACCTAAGTCAACAATGTGAACTGCCTATAACTCTTTCAACTTTATAGTGATCCTTCTGGAGTCAGCATTTTACTGGGCGCCAAAGAAGCATGTTTTTAACGCACAGAAACGCCAGTGCAACCCTCACCGGAACAGTAGACCAGTATCTGATGCCCCTGTCTGTCTAAAACATTTCTAAAAACATAATTTGTATGCCATATAGTAAATGACGACTTTAGTCATTGCAGAGGCAGTTTCTTAAAGGCCTAATCCTAATAAAACAACTCGTGCAAAAATCTAACTCGTTTTGCATTATCCAGTTAACATGCGATTTGAGCTCTCTACAAGGGTCTCAACTAAAAAACACTCACATGCAACGGTAACAGCTATCAAGGAAATTAATAACTGCTGTCAGCTCATTCATAGTTTCCTTCAGGGAACTTGTGCAATTTTGTATCCACATTCAAGTCGCTACATAGGATATCCCTCGCTAACTACGTGGCAACTTTTTTTTTTGTTTTTAACTAATTGCCTTCGGCGCTTCGAACGTCCACACCCTGTGAATGTAAACGGCACCAGCAAGTGGAAAAGGTCGCCATAGTTCAGTGCACTTGGAAAATTCGCTCTATCCTGTTGAACATGTCGTTGTTACAGCAAACGTAGCACCGCCGCCCAACAAGTAATACAGTATATCCTTACGGGGCGCTCCTTTACCCGTTGTTTCCCCCCATATCTAGCCATTGTGCTGTTCTAACAAAGACTTCAGCGTTACTCCTTGCCGGCTGAACATTCAAGTATACAAAAACATTTCAACCGCTCTAGATGCAACCTATAGATACTGTATTGTTGGTGAACTTCCAACATCACTGGGTGTTGTTGGGTCATTGCCTCTAACAAGCCTCGAGCATAAATTCACGCGCAAACTTACTTTTGTCAGTAAACTAAATTGGAACAAGCAACTATACCTATAGACACTTGTAACCATTTGAATGGCACATGAAAAAAACCGAGGATTTAGCACAAAAAAAAAGTATTTGAATATATATAACTGAGGCTTGCACTACCGCGCACTCGGGGTTGGTAATAACCGATAATTTAAAATTGCGCAAAAATATAATAACAAATAAAGACAGAGGAAAAAAAAAGAAACCCACACACAGAGGAAGGCTGTCAGAGTGTGCACTGGGGTTAGGTAAATAGAAAATGTTGAAAACGAAACTAACTTTAGAGTTCCGCAGAAACCAATTAAGAAAATTAACCAATGAAGCGTTTTTTTTTGTATGTCAGCGAGTGCGCGTATTATTGTTTTGCTTGCTGCTTTGTCTTTGGCGCAGATAAACGTTGCACTTGTAATACGTGTGCATTAAGTGTTGACATCTCTTTCACTCACTTAAAAGTGAGCGAAAAGTTAATCGAGGAAAATCATGTTCCGCGTTTGCTGTTGGATTGTCGACTCAATTAACTAAACAAGCGCCACTAAAGGGCGTTGACACTGCAGAACGATGTTATCGCATGGTGGTGATCCACAATTTAACTTACACAGAGTGCTTCCAGAGAGCACCAGTGCGGATATATGCGGGTTAATTGGTAAGAAGCGATAGTTGATAGTTTGAAAACTTGATCCTTCGATCACGACTCGTTATGGCGATGTGGGGCACAAACACTGCAAACGTCAACCTGACCTGAGAGTAAAGGTCCTGTCACTTCCCATCACTGATATGGAGCGCATCAAAGCTGGCCACTGAATATATATTTTTCAGAGTTCCGCATTGAAAATCACTTTACCCCAATTGATTCAATGAGAGTGTGCTGCCATCTGTCAGTGAGCTTAACAAGTTTTTCTTAATTTGAAGATGGGCTAATTCATTACTCGTTTTATTTATTTATCATTATAAACAAAATAAAATGGTGGATGTCTTTATGGGGTAGCAGTGACTTCCTGCCAATCCAACAAAACTGCAAAAAGCTTAACAAGGTCTTTTCGATCAGTATCTCTGAACCATAAGGAAAGCTTGAATTTTCTGAGATTTTTTAAGCTACAATACCTTTTTTTACAAGTCCAAGAATATCGTCCAGAGAACACAAGAACTTCTGAGAGAAAAAAGAAAAGACACACGACTCAAATGACTCAAAATCGAGAATCGCTTCATCTTTGACAGCACAACACATGAAAAATTATCTTTTCATTTCCCTCAGTTGCCGACATATTTAAAAGAAGGACTCTTAGAGAGATATCTTTGGCGCCTATAGAAACAAGTTGTGTTAAGGGCTGTTTACACGACAGGTTCGAATTGCGACTGTGATTTATCAGCATTCGGCACAATCTATTCCATGTGTTAACATCGGCAAACAAAAGAATGAATACAGCGACGCAGCGACTCATCCGTGCAGCTCTTAATTTCAAATGTAAGCAGTAGAGCCTGTGGGCCTTTTTAGTATCGTGCTTTGTTATGTATTTCAATGGGATTATAGGTATCGCGAAACTTCGTACCGAAGGACTGTGAACGGTGTACGTTGACGGCCGTTTATGACAATAATGTGACAAGAGGCTATTGCAAATGGCTCCGATAGTGTCTGGCGGAAAAATTATAATAAGTAAGTTCACGTCAAAGAATCCTTTTAATCCCGACGCCGACGTTTTGTTTTGTTCTTTGCCGCCTTGTGTGCATCAACATTTTGGGTGTAAAAATTGAATAATAGCCCAATATTGGGATAAGTTTCCATAATGAAACTAGCTGTTCCCGACCGGCTTTACCCGCGCTACACAAAATTGTTCCCGTAAGGAAAATTTACTAAATAATTAAATTCATGTAAATTATAAAAAAAAAAAAAACCGGCCAAGTGCGAGTGTCACTCGCGCACCGAAAGTTCCGCACCTCTTTAGAGTTGGAAATTGTGAACAAACAACAATATGTGTGGATGAGAATGAGTATCCATTGGAAAAGTTTCAATGAGAATGAGTAGAGTTGAGTATTCATTGAATATTCCAATTGGAATCGATTAAGAGAACCAATAACGAATGAAAAATTGTTAAAAGGAGCGTACTTTATATAGTGGTTGACAGTTTTTTGTAAATATCTTTTAAAATATTAACTTTTCCACAAAACAGTCCTCGGCACATATATAGCTATGTGCATGATATATAAAAAAGGTTTATATCCATTTTTCTGTAAATCAAGAAATAAACAGCTTTTTGCGCGAATGAAAGTATTTTTTTCACCAAATCACTTATTACTCTAAAACCAGTCGATGTATCGGTACGCAAATCCTTGTCTTTTACTTGTCGTTTAACTAGAGGTTATACCGGATGTTGTGTGCAAATTTCAGCCTTCTACGTCAATTAGTTTCTGAGATAGACCTATAGGTACAAAGTTTGTCTAGTGGGCTCGGACAGACGGACAAAAGCGAAACTAATAAGGTTCCGTTTTTTCCCTCTGGGTACGGAACCTTAAGAAAGAGAAAATGCCCCGTACCAAATGTATGAAAAATCAATTTTTACGAATTTTCCTTCCTTCCTTAGGTCTAGACAAACACAACAAAGAAAAGATACCTCAAATCGGACGATCCGTTCTCGAGTTATGGGCGGTCTTACGGATGCAACTTTGTTTTATATACACAAAAGAAAAGATGGTTAATTTTTAAAATAGAAATTCGGCTCCGATTAAATGAAATATAGCCGCAAAAATAAATAAAATAAACCCCAGAATTGGTGTAAATTTTCATATGGAAGTTATGCACCCATTTTAAAATGGAAATTAGGTCTCAATGAAATGCTCGATTTTGCCAGCTGTTCTAGTACTTGCTAACATTAATGTAAAATTTAATCCTTGCGTTGAAAATATCTCGATTTGTTCATCTATTCTGTTGCTCGCTGATGGTTTTCAACGCGAGGCTTAAAATTTCAGTAAATCGCGCGATTTTTTCCGCTTTTTCATTATGAAAGTAGGCCCCAATTGAAAAAATGTAATAAGGCATCAAAAAGTGAAATTACGACCCAAATTTGAACAATTTTTGTTGTTGTTGTTTGGTATGCGCATTTATGGTGATTTATTTAATTTTTTCTTTGATATCTTATTTCCTGGGGGCTTTATTTCGCGGAGCCCGTTTTTCCATGATCAAACAAATTAGTAGAAAACAAAAACTATTCGCATTTTGAGTGAAATTGTGCAACGAGGACAACTGCATTTGCAGTTTTTTGGGCACTGTGTCGCCTGTTTATGTAGCTTGCTGATTTCAAAAACTCGAGTGATTTGTCAAGTCATCACCGGAACCAAAACGGCAGTACCTAATACTTAAAAAACTTGAACAAGTTTCTATCGATAGTACAAAGAAAGCCCTTAGTTTCACAAACAGCCGTTTACAAACTTGCAGACACTTCGCGGTTGGGAAAGTATAAGGAGATAACAACAATTCCTGGGGAAATCAAACTGTGTCAAATTGACTGCGACAACAGCATCAGCAGATAAGCACTGTTCTGGATTGAAATAGAAAATAGTTTGGACAACGTCTTTTGTCAATCTCTTCCTTTATCAGACAGTAAGCCCCTTGGACATAGGTACAATTGATTTTTGCGTACAATTCCGCCAATATCTCTAATCTCTAATACATTTAACCATTCGATCTTTTGAAAAAAGATTGATCTCTGTTGGTAGGTAGGTCCTCAATGTAAATAGAGGCGAACCTATTTGCTTAGCGATAGACAGACTGCCACCGATAATATGAACTATGTATCTGCCCGTCTCTTTTATTGTATTTGCTTAATAAAATGTGGGTCTGTTTACTGCGGCAACTAATAAAATATACCAACAGATAGATACAATTCAAATTTAGATCGCCTAGATAAGAGTACGAGTAGTACCTATATACAGCTTTTCGATTACACTTGCGAGAAATCCAAACTGAGCTAGTCTTGGTATTTTCTAAAAGTGTTTCCATTCATTAATTATACGATTATAATGCACACTTCAGATACTGCCAATCACGTTTCTGTGCCACTAATAGACCTCAATTCAACGCACGCCGCCGTGACTCCATTCAAAGAAAATTTGCATCTGCACATACGGAACGCATGAACTGTGTGATCTGTCTTCGCAATGAAAGGCGGTTCGCACTGCGCGCGCAATCATATCCCAAGCGAAAGAAAAAATGATTACGTGAAATAATTCCATGTGATTAAATTCAGATCAACCATTCATTTGGAGGTGTTTTTCTTTGCATTTCCGAATGCAAATGGAGTCGATAAAACGAGGTAGAAAAATCCACCAAAAGATTGCGTACTTATCACTCTGCAAATAGATGAAATTTGATAAGATAAACAGAATGATTTGCTGAAAGTATCTGCGATAGTGGGTAGAGAAGTAACCCCAAGTAAATATTTCCATTTACCACCACTACACATACATATCGTATTTATTATGGGAATGCAAGCAGCTGGCAGTTCTGTTGATTCGAAGTGCCCCTGTGTGTGTTTAGGTAGTCAACCTTCGATTGCGGTCGTGTTGGTCGTCCTTAGCCGAACCACTGAAGAGGAACGATACATCACAACACAAACCAAACACAAACACAAGGACGGTAAGTATACCTATCGAGTGTAGATTTCAGGTAAACGAGATTCTTGCCAAGCAACTTCCTACCGAAAAATTGAATGCCATCGACAGGGAATATCGCATATCGAGTCCAGGATACAGAAGAACATCCCACGGGATCATGGTAAAGTGTATCGGTGGAAAGAAGACGATAGAGAGAAAAAAAAGACCGAGATAAATCCAACAAAGAAGTGGATGGCTCTTCTCTCAGACGAAGGAAGACTCATCCTCTGAAAAAAACTCGAGTGAGTCGTGGATGGATTATGGAATTGGAAAGACAACAAAACTTCTTCTGTCGCTGCTGCCTTCTGCGCTCTGCGGTT
This sequence comes from Cheilosia grossa, assembly GCA_963082955.1. NCBI lineage: Eukaryota > Metazoa > Arthropoda > Insecta > Diptera > Syrphidae > Cheilosia > Cheilosia grossa. The sequence continues at coordinate 15,528,685 of OY720146.1, forward strand.
CCACTTCTCTCGCTATACAAAACAGAACGACATCGTATCGTGTATCACCAGAACCACTGGAGACACGTATGAAACTCAAGATGCGGAGAAGGAGGTGCTGCAACGACGAGCCAGCTCGGAAGAATTTGTTGACCTTAGCGCGAGCGATCGTCGATGTCTGGTGGAGAAGAACCCCGCCATGAACTTGTTCTGCAACTGCATGGTGTTCTTTGTATTCCTTATGTGGTTGGATGGTTGTGCGGTTCTGTTAGTGTAGGTTGTTCCACCAAATTCAATTTATATAATCGTGGCGGTGGCCAAAAAAATAAAGCGAAAAACTGGTAGATCAAGTGGTTTTCGTTTGATGGTTGGTACGTGCAAGGGGCTCAACCAGAGCAAGCAGTTATTTATGCAGCATTTAGTGAGCATCTGCAAATGTTAATGGCTGAATTTTCGCTGTTGCTCTGAACTGAACCCAACCCCTAATTAGGGATGAAGTAAGGCGCAGATGAAATCACGCCGATTGCAGGAAAACACCAATTGATATGGAAAGGTGTGCAGGCTTCTGTGACAGCTGCCTGACGGCAGGCATATTCGAGAGGAGAACTCGACTGTGTTTTTCATTTTCGTGGGGTGGAACGTGGAATGTGCTCGTAAACAATCAAATGGACGACAAAAGGGGATTTCGAGAGCAGATGCGTGGCGATGGATATTAAACACGAATTGCTACAGAGCTGCAGAGAACGTGTACATGTGCGGCGGTTGGTTTAGGTGGAAAGGCAACAAAACTTTGTCAATGAAGGGCGGAAAGAGTTGGTTGTGCAGATTTTTTTTTACGGCGATGCAATATATCCCCAACAAACAGAGTCGAAAAGAAGACCCACCAATGCATCCTAAGGAGAGGACGTACATTTTCAGAGTCACACTGAATTCGGGAAAAATATTACTCACAGAGAAGAGTTACACAGTTCAGAAAGATGGAAGTCGTCCTTCTCTGCAAAGCAGGGCTCAGAGAAGAGCGTGCATATGTTTTCTACAAATGGAGCTCGGTTCAAAAATGTTCACTCAACAACACGAAGAGATTAAAAACCTTGACCAAAATTAGATTTACTGTATAGAAAAGTAGTCGCTGACGTAGCCCTATAGGTAGAACCACAGTTGACGTTGGGAGGAACGTCAAAAGAATTTCCTACATAGACATCCGACTGATCCAGTTAACTTGACAACCGCGAGGACATTGCTTTCTTTCTTAAATCGAAACATTAAAAACAAACTGTCAGAGCTTATCGAAACATAAAAACGCCAAACGAACATCTATTTGGAAGCATCTGGGGGCACAGTTGAAGTGTGATCGGACCGAATATTGAGAATCAAGAGACAAGAGTTTGTATTCGGATGCCCGTCAAAAACATATAACGAAATGAGTCAGCTGGATATGGTTATGTTGGTAATTCGAATTCAAATACCTACCTACAACGTAAAAGGTTCTAATTCTATAGCTACCCATAGTTGCAACATATACCCAGTTCTCTGTTTAAAATTCAAATAGGCAATAGACAAAGGCAAAAGCAACTCTGTCACTATTATTATTCTACTGACGCCAGCCATGTGTAGGTATGCTAAAAACATGCTATGAAGTAGATCCAGATGTAGGGTTATTCGATTTACCTTGCGCACATGGGTAGGTAATAGCTTCTATGCCGAACCTACCTTTTCTAATGTTTTCGACATCATGCTGGTAAAATGTTAGTCAGCAGAAGAGTTTGCCCTAGGTTGTGTTTTTAGGGATGGAAAATCTTTATCTTATGGTCTGCATACAGGCAGTAGATAAAATTTCACTGGAGCTGGAGTAGGGGTGGTTAAATTTGGGGACCAGCTGAACTATTGAAATATTTTTCAAAATACAAATTGAATAACCGTGGCGATAATATTTATTTCGGTAAGGAAAATTCAAAAGAGTTTACGTGCGAATTTGCTTCAATTTCTAAGCTCGACTTTAAATCTACGGAAGCATTCAATTTGCATCAAAAATAAAGCCATTGTGAACTATTCAAATGTATAGTTGAAAAAGAAAATGATATAATTTAGACGTTGGGCCCACAGCTGAAAAAGCATGCAACTTATATCCAATTGAAACACCCAAGTACAACTACTCTGGGGGCGGTTTTGGTATAAAAAAATTCGTCAGAAAATTTAATGACCACAATAAGCTATTTTCTGCACGAATTTTGCTGACTATTGTAGGGTTCCATTTACAAATGTGAAAAATTGAGTAAAACTCGTAATTTTTGCACTTAGTTTTTACTTTTAGAGGTCCTTCATTTCGACGATAATCATCTGAATAGTTACGGAATGAATGAACTGGTGAATTTATACAACATGCATTTTAAATTATTTTCTTTTTTTTTTTATTAATCGATGAAATTGTTAAATATAATAAAGCAGAGATCAAGGAATGAAGCAGAAGAGACGATGTATCATCGCCTAAGTCCAGCATGAAAGACTATTACAGAAGTGAAAAAAAAAAAAAATTTAACTAGCTTAAGACAAACTTTTAAAATATTACAGAGTTGCGACTATTTTTCGAAAATAAATTCCCTGACTATCCCTGACCAATTTTTAAGTTTTCCCTGAAATTTTTTAACAAATACATTTATAGCAAAATATGATTTTATTCATGCATTATACATAATCTATTTATTATGTAGATATGCATTTTATTCACACTGGAGACTGGATCTACACAATCATGATCAGGCCCGTCATAACACAGGCCTGCTTTTGTTATATGGTGGACAAAAGCAGACCAAAAGGTAGCAATCATAAAGCTTACAAGGATCCAACGGCGCGAATGCTTTGGTCTCTTTAGAGCCATGCGAACCTACGGATACATACCTATATATGAATGAGACAAGTCGTGGTTAACACCCAGAACTATGACTTTGTGTTCTCCGAGATTGCAAAACTTACCAAAGACTTTATTCAATAAACTTTTTTCTTTAGAGATCTTTAACAGGGATGCGTGGGCCAGCAATATGGTTCTAAAATGGAATCAGATGTATGAACCCGTTTTCATAAGCCGAACCATGGCGAGCGATGCAATACTTTTTTTTTTTTTAACGAACGTTTATGTATAACGTTCCAACTTATCGCATCCGTAATTCGTTCGTTTTCCCTCGCAAACAAAATTGAAATGAACGATTTAGACAAAATATTGAAAATTCACAATCCTTAGATTGTTTTATGTAGAATTCATGCGAATTCAAGAATTCAAGATATTCTGATTCAGGAAAATAGCAGACTTGGAATTTTGTAGAAATTGCTTTGTGTGACTCCGATCTGAGTAAAAAGGTCAGTGCCGCCACTTTTCGAACATATCAACAAAATATGGAGCTAACTCAAATCAGTTTTCACTCATACGAAGTTTTGCAAATGCATCGATTTAAATATTTTCTTTTCAGTATCTAATTAGAAAAAAAACTTTCTTTAGAGAACCGTTAAGGCCTGAAAAAAATAAGAAATCTTCTGCTAATAAAATTATTTCGGTTTTTAGAAAATCTACTAGCTTAAAACTATTTCTGTAACTGTACAAAAGATGTGGTAATTATATCGAGTATGAGTTTTTGTTTAGGTTTTCATTTTTTAGTCTTTCGAAATATAACTGTAGACAAGAAGAAATACTTGCAAGATGGGACAAAATATAAAATGTTGTTCTATTTTAAATACAATCTAGTTTCTATGGCAAAAATTAGGAAGAACTATTTGAAATACCAAGTGTTTGGTGCAATCAAGTACGAACAAGTCGAGGACAACATTCCCTGACTTTCCAGACCAGATGGTTTGCAGATGGACTCCCGATCTACCTAGCTAAGCCTGGTACGTTCAAGTGTGTGGCAAAACAATTTGAAGACTAATCAGTTCTTTAGTCCTTCGTACTGAGAACCCAGATGCATATAATATGCTAAGCGAGAAATTAGGTCTGTTGGTTTTCCTTTTGACAAAGGTTCCCGCATCAGATTCATGGCTAGTACCAAGTACAACATACCTCTCTTTAACCAATATATAGCCTTGAGAGTGCTTTTGCTACCCATTCTATAAATACTTACATACAGATTTTAAGATATAAAAGGGACGGAAGCTCAGCATCTACAGAAGATCCAGACGTGTTATGGAAAGTCGCTTTTCAGCCGACACATATCGACATCCATATGTGTCTTACTCTTACTCTTTTCCCGCTTTTATTTAGAACCATCCAAGTAGCAGCTAAATGAAAATAGTTGGCGCAACAGGTTCATATACCCTAGGCCTAGCTTCTCGAAACACTCAGTTTTTATTTTTAGGACCAATGGGAGCAACCTTAAATTCTATGCCGAGTCAGACCAGCTATAACTGATGAGGTGATCTTTCATGACAGCTAGGCTCTCGAATGTTTGAGTCCCGAATGTTCTTCTGCATGTCTAAATGGTAGAATTGCATAATCTTTGATTGGAATCCGAGCTGACGATCATCTCTTACTGTCTTTCTTTTATGGAGATCCGCTCCGTCCATCTTCAGGAGTTTGAAGGCGGAAGTTAAGATTTTTCCAATGATTTCTGCTTTCGCCCGGTTGATCCCCAAGTTCAGTTATTGACTAGTAGCAGTGCATAGAGCGATTTGATTTGAGCGATTACTGATGACTGAATAAAGGTAGTTCTTTTCTGGGACTAGGTTGACCTCACCGTCAGCGTCGTCGTTCTTAATAAAGCCAACCTCTTCCAGACCGTCCATTATTAGGGCGGTGAAAAAACGCCACGTGATTTTGGCAAATATTTTGTTGCCTATTGTATCCCCTCCGTGATAGTTAATTATTCCAGTAATTTAAGCACAAATTACGACAGACATTCGTCATAGTTCTTGAACGACTTACATGGGCTTAAGCATTCGTGATGCTTGATCGAGTACTGACGATTCCTTCAATGGTAGTTGTTCGAAAAATGCGATCTTTTCAGTTATAGGCACAGTCCTTACTTCTTTTACTTTTACACATTCGTTGCCCCACAGTATATAAACTTTTTTCTAATCAATAACTTAAATGTGTAGAAACGTTGTGAATGGTAAAATTAGGTTTAAGAAACAGAGAAAGTTTAAGGCCTCCAGCTGCATTAACCAATGCCCCTTAAAAAAGCTTCCAATCGCCGACAAGGTCGAACAAACCCGAAAATAAAAATATGAAAACCATAAAAAACTAAATATGACCAACCTCATTACGAAAATAGATTTTCACACCACAAAACGTTCCCGACAGCACAATATTCGAAAAAAAATTGGATGAACGATGATGAAACTCCTACATAAAAATGATTATGAATAAAAAATTATAACAAAAACTGTATATCCCCTTGGAAAAATATTTGGAAACCACCTGAAACCCTTCATCAGTGCAGTCGTCTAATAAGAATTGGTATATACAAAAAATTACACAAAACAAACACATTTCGTTTATCTCCCTTTCATTTACACAGATACCGAATTATATATACAACAAACCTACACAAATAGAAAGGACTGATCATAGCTATGTGAAAAAAAAAAGAAAACCATATCCCTATGTTGAAAACAAGAGCAAATCGCATCTTTATTCTTACCTCGTCTATTACGGTATATTCCAATATTTTATTTACACCTTTTCGGTGTTTTTATTTTGTGCGCGCAATGACGATGACGATTACCCTTGTGCTGGGTGTAAATCTCTGCCTTAGTATCGGTGAATGTATGTACATATGTTCGGCAAATCCCTCGCTAGAACACTCGATGATGCAGAAATATTGCGCGATCTGCTAACGAGTATAAATGACGACAACGAACAGCGAAGAAGAAGAAATCCTGTTTTGGGCTATTTCCAATTTCGGAACATGTGCTTGTCGCTTGAACGCGGACACGATTTGTTTCTTCTTTTTGAGTCAAGAAGAAGACCAAGGCACTATTAAATCACGACACGAATCAAAAAAACAACCACTCACACTACTGTGACTTATTTCTATACTTTCTTCAAATTTATTTCAATCTTCTTTCTTATTCAAAAAACACTATAGGGTTTTTTATTCCAAATTTTATATTTAAAATAACACAAGATTCAAATTTAATTAAACGAGAACCCAAAACAAAGGTTTTAGGTACGAAAAAGTTGTTTTCTCTCGCACACAAATCGAAACGGACAGGAAACACATGTGTATAAAAGTGCGGGTGAGAAACACTACAAACGTAAATTGCCGGGAAAAGGATGAAGATGAACTACATAACTAAGCACACACGAACGGGGGGCAGAAAAAAAACCGGCAAACACACAACAACTAGGTATGAATGTATCTTACGTACGGGTAGTATCTGTGTATCTTATTTGTTGTTTTGTGACAAAGATGGGGAAATTGAAGTTCTCTTTGTCAGGCAAACCGTGAATTAAAGTACGATATCTAATTTAAACTATTTTTTGTATTTAATTCGAAAAGCTGAGGGAGTTCGATTTATGCAACAAAATAAAAAGGAAGGTGTAGAAACCTAAACGCAAAATAACATAACGTATGTTCGTTCGAGTAAACAGCTCGCGTGTAACTAAACTCTTGAGCTGGAAAACGTTTGTTCAGATACTTTTATCACTTCCACTCGTGTTGCTTATGCTTCGAGTGGGACGGCGTCTAGTTTGAGTGGGGGAACGAGTGACGTTGGTTATGCTGGTGAGTTGTGCTCGATGGACGCATCGCATAGCAACGCACACTCAACCCAGTCACAGTTGAGTACACGACTGATGGTATTTTTGTCTATTGTTATTTGTTGTTGAGGCGAGAAATACTTTTTCCAGTAGTTTTGTGGTAGATACAGAACCATGGGATTTTTTGGTCTTTCTTGTTTGTTCTATTGCTGGGTATCGTTTTTAAGTTAGCATCATGATTTTTGATATTGCAGCTGAACTAAGAGAACAGCGCGACGTACTGGTGGTGGACGGCGGAGGCTATGGAGAGGCCTGCGTTCGGCGGAATTCTTGCTAATTGAAAATTACCACTAGAGGATGTAGTAAAGAAAACTTCACAGTGAGCAAGAATGAAAGTATGCGGTCAGGTTGAGTTATAGATACGCTATTTCAATCTGAAGATGAATGAAATGCTTTTTCTGGTGCATTGTCGATTGATTTCGTAGATACGCGGAAGTTAGTGGCTGACGGCGGCCTTTCACTCATGGAGTTAGATGCATGTGCAAATATTTGGGTGAAGACGATTTTTATTTTTAATTGCACGTCGTGCTATTGGTTGGGGTCAACTTGAAGTTGGAAAAGCTTCAGACAACATTGCCGCGAGCGGGAAAGGTCATTCAGATGGGGAAAGACAACCGAAACGAGATCCATGAGGGCTTCTTTTTTTATCGTAAACATTGTGTTAATGATGCCTCTTATATTGACAGACTGAAGAAGCTGGTTTGTGTTTGCATCGACCGGGTCAATAGGCAGTGATGTTCTTACGACTTAGAACTGGTTTTGTAATACATCAACTGTATTCTTTGTCGGATCGGCGTTTTTATTTGGAGATATATCTTCATTAGCCGGTTGTCGCGTGCTACATGTTGTTTACGCACGTAACTTTTACTTCGACTTAATGAAAGGTCTGATGGATATTAATTGGACAAAATGGCCACCTCACTCATTGCGTTCTGGTACCGTCGCAAGAGGTGAATTTGAATATGGATAGGTGGGTACTCAATGCACGAAAGAAACCTTGAAACCCGCAAGAAAAATTGTGGTACGGCTTCATAATTTCGTTTAAAGTTCTTCAATCTTGACGTTCTCCAAGGGTTCGTACTTGGGCCTATTTTATTTCGTATACAAACAATATTTTAAGAGAAATTTGTGTCGTTGGATTATATACAGTCGACTCCGCTTATCTGAACTACAATTTACTGAAAAAATAGGTTAACTGAAACACAAAATTTGTTACGGCTTTTTCAATTTTAAATTATTTAAAGTTAACAGAAAATACCGCTTAATTAAGAAAAAAATAACTGTGGCAAATTGGTGTGAGTAATGCGGAGTCCCTTAAATCTGGGAATGTTATTGCAAAACATTTTTGCCACTAGTGAAATAGATCTAAAATTTAATGCCGTATCGCCAGAGTGTGTAACGCAGTACAAAAAAAATGTGGGGCGTTCTTTTGTACTTGTTCAACCATTAAACGTGGAACCCCTGTTAAGAAGTGCAGGCGACTACCGCTATGCCCACTGTGCTTTTCATTAATTAAAACAAAATTGAATGAACACTTCATAATTGAAGCTTGCATCGAAGTCATTAGTAGGCAAGAGAACAGTAATTTTTTGGAAAAGAACCCGTTTAGAGTAGTTTGCTCGCGTTGGCCATTTGGTTGATCTCTTTATTGCCTTTCATAAGCCCGATTCTTTTTTCCAGATATACAATTGGATAAGGTTATTTAAGCGCATGACTTTTTTTTTAATGATGTTCTATTTGCCACCAAAGAACGTAAAGTCGTAAATTTGCCAAGGCTTATATGTAGTTAAAGCTTTAATTCAATTCTTAGAAATCGATGTTATTTCTCTAAGACAAAATTGTTAGTAACGTTTCAACTTACTGTTAGCAGCGAATTATGATGTAAAATGCTTACCTGCAAGAAAATAAAAATTAAAATTAAAAAAGATTTAGATATTTGCTTTACAATGCAATTTTATTCACATACAAAATTTACATGTAGGTACCTATTTAAAAAAAAATTCTGTTTACACTCATTCTCATTTGATTTTAGTACTAAGCATCGTTCAGGACTTGCACGTTGCACCAGTGCGCTGTAGTATACTGAAATTAAAGCGGAGCGACGCTCTTTTTTCTACAAGACAAACGGAAACTAACTTTTCTGACAGAAAAAAAAAATATTTCTGTTTCTGTGCAAGGAAAGCACGTCTGCACATCGAACTAACTAAAGCAGTTTTAGAAATAAATTCCAGGGTCTTCACCGAGTTGTAGAGACGAAAAAAGCCATTAACTAAGAATTGATATAGTTTGAGGGCACAATAACTTTCGTACAAAAAAAAAAAAAAAAACTTTAGATATGACTAGACTCTGGGCTGAGAGTACGCAGTCCCAAATGCAATGGTCCTTCCCCCACAACAGTTTTGAGGACTTCGACCACAGTTTGTATATAACACGCACAGTTATCCTATGACAAGTAGGTAAATGACCTGCGAAAAAAATAGGCCGCTTCCACGTTGTCGAATTGAAATTTCAAGCAATAGCAAATTTGTAGGCAGTTCAATCGCGTTTCACTTTTCGTTACGGGTCTACTTTCCAACATGACAACATTTATATTTGTCTATTTTTCCAAGCAGCTTCTTTTATCAACTTCTTGGGTTTATTAAGAAGTAAATATGCAGCAATTATTGTTCTTAAAAATGTATAGCATTCATATAAGTTTCCCCGCGATGCAAGCCTTCGGAAACGTTTAAAGAAACTACAGAAGCAACTGACTGTTAAGTTTTTCAATGGCCCGAGAATGGACGGTACTAACAGCCAATTTTAAGGTCCAGCTTTAATTTTACAAACCCACTATGGATAAATTGTTCGTACTAAATAAACAGATGCGACGTAGAATACATTTAAGGTGGAGTTTTAAAATTATTACTAGTTAAGCGGAGTGCGTTAAATTGTAAATGTTGCATCTAGTACCAGAAAAATTAGGGTGTATGGCTACGAATATATTGAAACTCAAGTATGATTTCTGTAACAAAAACTTAACTACGAAACTTGCAACATTCGTGTCTTGCCTGCAAAGTTGCCTCGCAATTCCTTATAAAATAAATAAATAGTTGGCGCAACAGGTCCGTACGGCCAAGCTTCCCACAAGCATTCGTTCTGTTTGAGTCTTGCATTTTTTGGGACAAATGGGACAACACTTCACCGTCAGTGTCTTAAGCCTGGCTGACTATGCTTTTTATTAAACCCGGACAATTATTCTCATTTAACCCAAGCTGCTGAGAGCTCTTTCGGTGTCGCATTCGCTACCAATCATTTATACTTCGCTTGCGTCAAAAGCATGTTTGCTATATTAAACGCAAAAAGTGTTAATTTGTTACAAGACAGAACACATCAATTTTTTATTACAAACCGATAATTTTCAACACGCAATTCTCGCGTTCATCAACATTTGCATGGCGCACCGGACAACTGTCCGCCGACGGCGCATGGTGATACGTGATAACTTGAACCAACCCATTACTTCTATATACCTATAATGCAGGTAGAATTACATGGAAATATTCAACAATGCTATCTTTTGATAAGTCTGACAATTAGATATTCTAATCAAAGTGTTGAAGCTGATGTTGCTGGTGTCGTGCAGTGCGGTTGGTTGTTGTTTTCTAGACACATGAGGTGCATATTGAATAAAAACATCGAATAGCTATTTATAATAAATAAACAGGTAGGTAAAACAAAATAGTACAAGCAGGAGATTAGATTAGATTCTAGGTAGGTGCTTTTAGAAAAATATGGAGTACAGCAATTGATGTTCATATTTCCAATAAAAACGCAAACAAATTTGAATACGAGCTCAAAATTGCATTTATGACTTCTATCGATTACTACGGATTCCAACCATGGGCAAGAGAAATATCAAAGTTTCAAACCCAGTTTCGCAACGCTATATTTCCCTTGAAGTTTAGCGTAGTTACTACTACGCAGACTGTATTTTTTAAGAGATATGAATGAAGTAAACTCCTAAGAGTAGACCACGTTTTACAGCCAAGCTTGGAATTGCACTTGTTCTAGAGGTAATTTGGAATGTATTGGGTAATTTTGTATCGAATTTTTGTCAAGCTTCAAAGATTCAGTTCAATCCGTTAATAGCAACATCGAAAAACTGCATTATAATCATTGTCCCTACATAAGCATACCTTTTCTTCACGGCAATCTTTTTTCACGGTCCAAATTCAGAACATGGTCTAAATCTAGCAATAATTGTTTTCGCAGGGTGGATAGATTGCTTGTTTTGCACTCAGTACTACGATTGGCAGAAAATAAGATTGCGGCCATAGTTGCCAACTTTAAACATAACTTCGGAAAAATGTAGCGCAAGAATGGAACCGAGAAATCAATACTGGGACAAAGATTTATTTATTAAACTGAAATAACAATCTTACACACATTATTTAGTTTAAAAACTTTTTTTATGAATAACAAAAAATAATAAATTTCAAACCCAATTCGTATTTTAGTACACCTCAAAAAGTAATACCTAAAAATAACTTTAAAAAATATTTTCTCGTATAACCAATGTTAATTGTATACGTTACTCAATTTGTTAATTGCTGCTTGCCTTGTATTGGGTCTTTGCTGGCATGTATGTACCCGCTCTCTTAGCTCGCCGGAGGGCGTGGGAGTTTGACCCAAGCACGTCACAAAAAAATGCATGCCAGACTTCGCGTCCGATGTTCCTACGAGTGCGAGACATTTTGTCTTCACCCACCCTACCTTGGCTGTCGTACTCGCCTTAACAGCCCCTTTGAATGAACTAAATTTTTTTAAATTAAGTTTGGGACTGGGAAATCGTCTGGAAGGACAAAGGGCAAAGAAAAATTGGGAACGACAAAGACTTTGTCCCAAATGTACCATGCTCGTCTGTATAACAATCAACAAGAAATTTACAAAGTAATATCCGTGACACTTTCCGCTTCGAATTAAAAGTGCATGATGAGTTTTGAAGTCCGCATATACCACAGTTGTTAGATGCCCATCTTAAATCTGACTTACAACACTATAAGTGACTTCATAACAACATACTACCAATCTCTTACGGAATCGCTCCTATTTGCTGGTAGGAAAGCTATGTGATTTCTGGAACATTTATTTCGCATTTGCAAAACCCACTCAGTAGTTATTGGGGCATTAGCTATATATAGTTGGCGCAACAGGTCCGTAGGGACCCAAGGCCTAGCTTCTCACAACCATTCGTTTAGTGTGAGTTTCATTTTTGGAACGAATGGAAGGGATCTACAATTTTATGCCGATTCCAAACGGCTAATTGAGAAGCTCTAAGGACAGTTTTACTCTCGGATGTTTGTCAGACGTTCGCGAGAGGTGGCGCAGTGGAAAAAACCCTAAGTCGGAATTTGGGTTTTTGCGGGATTCGAACCTGGGACCCCTCGCTTAGTAGTCCAACACACTAACCACTAAGCTACTGCGCATTAGCTGTCGAACCTAATATACGTTTCCTTCTTCGTAAAATCTTTGCTCAAGATTATTAAAGCGATTCGATTCAAAATATAACACACTTGCCTTATCATGTCCGCTTTCAAGCAAGCAATTTGACCCAGTAACCATAAATCTATCAAACTTGGTTATTAGTGAGGATAATACCAAATATGATATCAGCAACAAATTTGTAAATATAGCCTTAAGACAAACAGGACTTTTAGGCGGTTAGACAATTTTTGTTTCCAGTCTAGGTAAAGAGAGACAAAAAAAAAAAACATATCTTTCACCAAAACTCGAACAACTGCTACTATGATACATTCAGACGACTCTGAAAAAAAAATAACATAACGGCAGCTACGTTGGATTCCCTTGCGATTTCATTCGTTAAAAAAACCCACAGAATTTCGGGAGTCAAAATACGCAGTGTGCGAATAAGTCTTGGAAAGGAACACTCTTTGGTAGTTTTTGAGGCTATCCGCGTGGGCTAAATGCGCAGAGATTCAATCACGAACCAGAAACAGAAAATACGCAGTTAGCAGTTTTTCCATCACGAAATCTGTTAGTAACCAAATTGGGAGCGATAAGATATAGGTTTGGCCTGCCTCTGATAAACAGTCAAATAAAGCCTATAAAAAATAAAATAAATCACGACACCGATACGATAGCGTTCTTCAGTATTTCGTGAACCCTGTCACGTCAAGCTTGTAATGGCACACATCATGCAGTATCTAATCGTGATTTCCTTTCGTGGTTTATTCGAACTACATACAAAGGTCATGTTTGAGTATACGGATGACAAGTCATCTATACTTTGATCACAACCAATATCAAATTATGAACTAATTCCACCGCCGAAACAATGTTTACTGCGACTTTCACAAGAAGCCAAACATAGTCCATGGAAACCTTCCTCCTACTCACCGACAATCAATAAACCAAGTCGGCATGTTCAAGAGAAAGTTCAATCAGTATCTCTACCCAGAATCACCACAATTAGACTGCATAAAAACGACGCAAGAAAAACCTCTATGTACGCCAGCAGCAGCCACTGACGCATAAACCACATGACATGACAAGAAAGCAAAGCCTCGCATCACTGCCACCAACGATAACAAGAAGACCCCTCATCCCATCAAGATTGATCGACAAGAGGCCAAAGTTAACGTTCTCAAGTTGATTGGCCAACTACTGCGTTCGGCTCCTGATTTTGTTTCCATCTTGTGCGTGAAGAAAAACAAGGGTACCCGACTTGCAGCGAGACCCTCCATCAGAGATAGTAGACTCGTCTGCTTTGCCAAATGTGCGCGATTAACCTCAAAGGTCAACTAAGTAGCTTTCAGTGTATAGGAACGTATCTATTAAAAATAAAACCGTTGACTAACCTTGTTGCGGGCACAAACACACACACACAACTGACAGACATCTATCAAAACAGATCGCAATACCGATCACAATCAAGTATAAAAAAACATGTGAAAAACTGTAAAAGAAAAATCGGATAAGTTCTCCCCTCTCCCTCCTCGCATCTTCTTTTCTGTCAGTTGATGCAGCACACACACTCACACACACAACACACCGCAGACCGTCACTTTTTGTGGCGAAAAGTCTGCATGTACGTGCAGATTCCCCCCGCCTGGATGGATGAATAAATTTGCTTCCTCCTTCCCTAAAGATAAACTCTCGAGTCGACTCCACAGCGGAAAGTATCATTTGGGAGTTGGGCATATCTAATGGATAAATATTGTTGCCAAATAAATAGACAACCGGACAGAGCCGCATGCACAGGCCGAGACAGAACCGAACTCCAGGAACAGGAGTTGAGCACAGCATATCGGGAGTTGTATCTTAATCTCCTTATTATGGTTGAAACTTGCGCCTTGTATTTGGCCATTCCAAGAGTTACGAGTAACGACTCCATACATTTAGCGGCGCACAAGACGTATCTACCGGCGCGGCGAGACCGGGACTTGAACGACACAACTTTCAAGTTCTAGAAAATGGAAATGATAACAATTTTTAGGTCTTTCAATGAAATTTCCAGAATAGAAAGCCGAGTTTCCACAACCAACCGAGTACGAGTGACTAGCGCACAACAAAACAAATCACACTATACGTTGCACGTAGTACGTATAGCACTGTTGTTACTCTGGATCTGGATCTGGATAGAACAGCCATCGATGGGGGGATTAGTGTTGTTTTTGTTGTTCGTTCTGTTGCTGCTGTGCTGTTGTTTCTGGTTGTTTTTGCTGCTTAGAAGTCAAATCGTGATCGTTGGCCTGAGAAACGACGAAAAACTTAAGTGCATGAGTGCCTTGAGTTTACGATTGAGATGTGAGCCAGATACAAAAGTAAAAGTCCATAAAGTAATGGTGCACTGATAAAGTTTATGGCCATGTTCGCTAACTGGACGTACATTTCGAAGGGATAAGCGATCGAGTTTACACACATCGATGGGTTTTTTTTTTAAGTTTTTTGGAGGGGTTGGCTTTAGAGGCCATCAATACTGGATAAGGAGGTGGCGGCGTCCCAATATAAAACCAATATGGAGACGACGACCCTGTCGATTAAGTTCGGAGGCGCATTGCGAGATGTGTTAGTTGGGATCACGACATTTCTTTAGTGAACTGATTAGAGGTGATGACATAGATTTCTGGAATTCGACAGAAAAGGCTTGTGATTTGTGAAAGCTTTTGGGCCTTCGGTTTTTTTTTTTTTTAATGAGTTTGATTGATTCATAGATTTCGGCGGCAGGCCAGCATACTACTGATTGCCTTAGGCCGGCCGATAGATCATTTTGAGGAATGGGCTCATTAAGATTCCCGAATGGAAACGAATTTGACTGGCCAACGAAATGCAAATGGTTACATGTCGGACGGAATACATTGGACGTCTCAAGTCGTGGAGTGTGCGTACGACGGGCACATAGTGGAGCTATCGGGTTTGACAAAACAGTGTACCTAAAGAGAACAAAAAAAACAAAAAAACACTTTAGGTACCTTCGTGCGTGTTGCAAAAAACCCCTAAAGTCCATGCCATATGGATGGGTTCTGACAAGCATTGAGCCAGTCACGTAACTGGGAGGATCAATTGTTTCAGGCAACAAAAGGGGGTATAGTTACGGTCAGTATAATAATATAATTATGGCTTATGTATTTGAAGACGATGTTCATTTTGAATTATTTTTTATACAAAAACATACAAGTTTCCTGTATTTTAGAAGTTGTTCATTATTTTTCCTGTATTTCATTTAAGTTCGTAAACCAATAGCGCAAACATTAGGAAAACCTACACTCATCGGCAAAAGTATTGTGACAAAACTGCAAGTCGCTTTTCAAATGGAATAATTCCTAACGGCTACGGACAAACTTGCTGCAGTTTTCACTCAGTGATTGCATATGGTGTGACCATTTGAGACCCATCGCTGCACAGCTCAGGCCTGTTTGTGGTTAAAGTACGATTTTTTGGCTGGCCAAAGCATTTTGACCAACTCATTTTTCAAGCTATGTCTGGCGAGAAATACTGTTATCGTTTAGCAGTACCACAGTTGTGAGTCCTCACACATGACAAGCTCTTGTGCGGTTTGTTGTGATTCGATAACTTTTTCCGAATTCTACGATAATCCTCACAACAAAACTAAAAAAAAAACAATTTCACCTCAGCTTGGTTACTTTCAAATTGGCACAAAATTGTCCATAAAAGTCCGAACTCGTACACGAAGTTAGTAAAAATACATTAAATAAAAGTTTTTTGGGCAAAATACACAAACTATGAACACAGGAATGTTTTGGAACTGAAGGATAAAAATAAGGACATATGTCACAAATCAAATTCTCCACCTTCCTTAGTTTTTTTTTTCTTAATTTCACCTCACCTTGTGAGGATTTTGTGACTTGTGAGGATTGCCAGAATCGGGCTGTTAAATTGATAGATTTATTGCGTTTTGATTAAAATATAGGGAAACGATAAAGTTAAAAATTGAAGTTCGAGAAGCTTTTCTGTAAAAATAGGGGAAGAATTCAATTTGTCGAAGCAAACCGTAAATATCCAAATCAATAATTACAAAAGAATAATCTCTGTGCAAAATTTACATCTCTCGTCCCTTGGGTAAAAATACGAAAAAGTTATACCGAAGAAGGTCGAAGGATGGAAGTTATATTTTTTGGGAAGTTTGTGAAAAATTCAAGTTTAAGTTCTAAAATTCTCGAGCTTAAAATGAAAAAAAAAATATGCTCAAAACCCGATTTCCTAAAGGATAAGTCAGAGGCGCCTTGCTCGATTTGGATAAATATCCTTTACTGTATTTAACAACGAAACCAAAATAAAGAGGCTACAATTCGCCACCGGCTTAAAAATAATCCCATAAGGTTTGGAATGGGGTTTTATGGACGGACGAGAGTTCATTTGAGCCGCATGCATCACCGTAAAGATGATTTGGTCGGATGCTGAAATTATCTCTTGGAAAATACGCACCAGTCGTTCAGACCAGTTAGCATGGTGGTTATAGTTTGTAATGTTTTAGGGTTGTATACCGTCCAACGGTTGTGCAGGTTCCCATCGATCGAACAATGATCCAGCACAAATTTTAAACAATTACGACTTCCCATCGGGCGATAGACAAATCGGTCAGTCATTTATTCTCCAACAGGATGACGCTCCCTGTCACAAAAGACCAATGGTGGTGCAACTTTTACGGGACATTGAACTAGAAACACACAACTGGCCACCGCGAGGCGCAGATTTAATTTTATTGAATATGTATAAGGTAGCATTTGGAAATCTTAAATATGATTGATAAGTGGCAACTTTATGCTATCTGCGGAAGTTTAGAAGTCCTACAAAATCATTAAACAAATATTGACGATCTATCAACTACTAACTGGCGAGGTAAACAAACGACTAGTGAACTAAACGTACCTACTTTAATGCCTTATAGGCTCTTCACAATATTTTAAACCATGAACTATGTAGTTTAAATGAAAATTTCCTTTGATTTTGTACGAGGACATGGTGAAATATACCTGAAGTCGCAGCTTAAACTTGTATAGAACCGATTTACGGATCCACCCAGCAAGAAAACAAGAAAGGGATCAGAATACGACCGTAAAAAAAAAGTACTCCAAATATTCAGAGGCAGGCTAGAAGTTTTCGGAAGGCATTTATGCGCATCCTTCTAATCCGCATAGTCTGCTACGGACCACAGCTCTTGTTCAGCGTGAACTGTACTGAACTAATTGAACTAACTAGTTCAGTCACCGACTTCACTTTTTCAATTCTGGGCTCACAAGCGATCTTCCCTGCAAAATTACAAAGTGGAGTTCTTACAGATGTAAGGGCCGCCAGAGATGCTGTCATCTGCCGACATCCGCATCAGTTACTCGGTGATTTTTAGTGCGGGGTTGTCGTAAAAACAAGCATCTCAGTGGAAACTTAAAATACCACGCCTGCAGAGCAACGCCCCAGGAATTTCTCTGCAATTCACTTAGTAAACTTAATTAAAAATTCAAGTGGATAGGTGCGTCTTATTCTAAATGTAGCCCCCCAACCGCACACTAATCTTCAAATCGTGGCAATAATTACCCATGAATAAAACACATCTTTCTGATTTGTAATTAAGAAAGTTTTCGGGGAGAAATACAAAAATCCACCTCCCCGCTTGCCAGTGGAGGAATAGAAAAAATATACACTTTCACCACCCACATGTGGTTGGGGCCATCCATCAACCCGTCATCATTCATATGTGCGCCAGGCAAAGGCACTCGCATCCATCCACAGCACAGCTCAAAGCCGACTCAATTCAAAGATGAATTCATGTCAATGGCCGTTTATTTCCACCGTAATTATCACCACGAACTATTATGCTCCACTCAAGCGAGAGCGAATGAACGCGAACGCCCCAAAACATTCGTCTTCATTCGAGAGTCGAGCGAGACGATACTGCAGAGCAGAATCATCATCATCATCACATCATCATCATGAAACAGTAGCCAAGCTCTTCGCTGTCAGATGTACGTAGTCGCCCGCCAACTTTCAATTGACACCGTTCGATTCGATTCGTCGGAGCAGTGATTCGGCTCTGCGTTGTGGGAAGCGACAAAGACGAAGGTGGTTACAGCAGAAAGATAATTGTGTACATGTGCATTCTACCTGGAAGCGATGCACTTCCCATTCTGATTGCAGGGGGCGCATCACAATAGATTCGGGGGAGTCGCACCTCACCCACAATCGTGCACACCACACGTCTCAATGGCTATAATCAAATAAAGTTTCACCATTTGGCTTAAGACGCCCCAAGTGCCAGCGTTCAGCACATAGCACACGCTAAGTCTAATAAATTATTATGTAACGGGAATTGTGGTCTCTGCGGACGCGGAGGTGCATCTTCTATACACCAGAGATCGGGATGATGCTGCAATGTTACCCGTCTGATGAGATGAGATGAGCAGGCACAATTGTACACGGCGTACGGTAAACCTTTACAGCAACCAGGAAACTTTCAATTCGAGTAGGTGGCCCTGTCGTTCCTCTCTAAGTGGAAACGGCAGCAGCAGCCCGCTAACTAGTGTCGGCCAAACAAGCTACATAATAGCGCAACACGCGAGTGTAAATTGGCAATCAATCTCTGCGAATGAGCCGAGATCCAGATTTTACGGCTTGGCGAGGAGTTGCGACTCGCGACCCAATATTCTCGAGCTCGACTCTGGAGCGGCTGCTGTAACGAACTCTCTTGAGGGGGCGTTCCATCATCGTAAATTGTGAAAATTTGATTCAATAAATGGCAATCTGAGCGGCGGAACTATATTTTGCGCATAAATCACCACGGTTTGCATATAATTGAAGTGACAGCCAGAGTGTCTGGCGATATTGAATCTACCTATATGCGCGCATCTGTGTATTGTTGGACTAGTTAACTAGGTTGTTCGTGTTGTTGTTTGGAAGGTGCATTTGGGTCAAGTTCTTTTTGCGAACAACGTGTGGTGGTGGAGATGATTGTTGATGAAATGGAAATGGTTGTATGAGGCCTGTTTTTGTGGGCTGATTTATGAGTGATAAGGAGAGTGCTATGCTTGTAATTTACGTTCGGGAATTAAGTTTAATATGGAAGTGAATTAGAATAGGAGCCAACTTTCCGCGAAAGTTGTTCGTGTGCGTTTTCAGCTGCGGGGTATGGTCCGGTTTCGTTATTGTGGATGAGTTTATGCGGAAAAGTTTTGGGGCACGCGTAACCTAAATCAGATAGAGGGGTTGTACAGTACACGGAGGTAATGAAGCAAGATATACGAGTACTGGCGCAATGTACGACCAATGTGAAAACTGGCCGTCAGCTGACAAAAATAAAAATAAAAAATCGGCCAGAAAATAGCTTACCTATAGTATTTTCATCAATATTTCAAAAAAGAAAATGTCCAAACGATCATGGTCGCACGTGATCCACCCCCAGGTTCCCTAATTGCTTACTTACTTTACTTAATGGGCTCCCGACCCGTGAAGAGACTCTGCCTGAGACACTGCAGCCTTCCCTCCTCTGCGATCTCGGGCACGCTGCTTCCAGTTTGCCAGACCAAGCGCTCTGGCATCCGCGATGGCTTGATCTTTGAAACTGAGGTTCGGTCTTCCTTGTCGCCTCGAAGCTGGAGGCAGGCTGGGATTCAAAGATCCTCTTAGCTGGAGCATTGGTTCCCTAATATATGAACTTAAAGTTAATTGCGGGTACTGCTCTTCGATAACAAGCCTTGAAGAACTAATCTCCTAGATAAGTCGTCCCAAAATTTAACATGGACGGGCCTATGCACAGAGAGTGGGAACTATTTTGAATTAATAGTTCTATTAGTTTAGTTGCTAAATCGCACTTTTTACTTTGTACAAAATTTCGAACTCGAGATGTTAATCAATTCTGACATTACGATGATAGAGGAACTCGAAAAAGTGGGTCGCAAAATTCTGAACGTCTGTCTGACTGTCCGTCTGTGCCGAGGCCTACAGCCTAAACAGCTGCCCGGATTTCGTTCAAATTTCGGATTTGGAGTTTGGGGGCCGTTTTCTAACCTCAATATAAATGGTACTTTCCATATAAAATGTTCATACCAGTTTAATTTGTTCGAAAACGGCTCCAACGACCAAAATCGATATTTGACCTTTAGTATTTAACATGACTACAAACTCAGTTTTTCGCTTAATAATCGAAAAACGGTGCTTTTAAAATTTCGAAAACGGTCCAAACGATTGTAACAAAAAAATGCATATCTAAGGTAATATGGCCATTTCTAACTTAAGAGCAAACTTTGTTTTTGTCTATATTATCGTGCAATGGTTTTTCGAAAAAAAATATTTTTTTTAAATCTAGTTTTCTTTAGTTGACCGGAAAACGGTAAGAACTATTTTGACCAAAATTAATACCTGGAGTAAAATTGATGTTTTCAAAATTATTGCGCCCTTAACTTTCAATTCGAATCACCGAAATTGGTAATTTAAAAAAAAAAAAAAAATAAAAAAAATAAAACTGCTCATATCTTGAAAACTCCATTTTCGGTTTCGATAAAAAGTTGAAAACCAAGGAATGCTCACATCCCGAACAATATCTTATACTCAGCATTTCAATATTTGTTACTATTCTGTCTGCATAATTTAAAAAAAAAAACTGCTCTACCGATTTTGATCAAAATTCATATCAAGGATAATAAAATAATACTAGTAAGATCCCATACTCAGTTTTTCTCAAAAAATTGTAATAAATCAGTTTTTTAATTATTTCTCAAAAATTACTACCCAAAAGCTGATTTGTATTCATATATATTTTTAAAACTCAATACCGCACGTATATTATTTTAGAGGTTTTGCAATAACAGTTAAGATTCAACAAGCATTCTCACGTATGGCAAATAGACCCTGAACACACCTTTTAAGAGGAGTAACACATCATTTGGGATAAAATGGTCAAGTTTGATTTTTGAGCCTGAGCTAAATTGTACATTCCGTTACAAAAAATATAAACTCACACCGTTGCTTTGGTTGTGACAAGCTTGGCTTAGGGTACCTACTCGTGTGTGAAAAGATTGGTTGGCTGTGAGTTCGAATTTGGCTTTGGTGGGTCAAGGCGAACCCACCACGAAAACCTCACTGCCAGTCTTGAGGAGTTTGTATGATTCATTAGATAGTGGTCGTCGATGCTCATCGTTTGCTTACAAGGAGTACATTTATCAGGTTTCTTCTCATGAAAAGCTTAAACCGTACAAGCTTATAGAACTTAAATAAAAAATACCCATCTTCACTACAGCTTAAGCAGTCT
The DNA here is from genome assembly GCA_963082955.1 of Cheilosia grossa. Lineage (NCBI taxonomy): Eukaryota > Metazoa > Arthropoda > Insecta > Diptera > Syrphidae > Cheilosia > Cheilosia grossa. The sequence continues at coordinate 15,550,167 of OY720146.1, forward strand.
TTCGATATAGAGTGAGTGGATGGCTCATTTCATTCAGAAGCAGAACCATTATGGGCCGGCAACTCAATTTTCAGACAATAAAACCATAACAAAGCAAAAGTTGCTCTCTCGTTGAGTGTAAACAAAAAACTCTAAAATTAGGTGAGTTCCGCAAGCAATCCAAATTTAATGGAATATACTAAGGGAAACCCACATTTCACACTTTCCCACCGCGAAGCTAGCCAAAAATTCCCAAAATTTATAACAGCGTAACGCAAGTCAACAAAAATACATTTTTTTCTACCCCAGGATGCAAGTAACCACACGCTCTGCTGTGCAATGCAATCGCTACATTACCCAAAGCCATAATTGAACTGCAGTCATTAGCTGCCTGCATACTGACTTTTTGATGATCAATTTTAAGTTCGTTATACATCCCATTCTCCGTTACAGGTATGTGCATTATAACACCGATTGCAAGTAGAAATCACCGTTTCGTGTCCAAATTAAGAGATCAAAAACAGAGAAGTATCCCATACATTACTAAAGCGCGTCGAAAAACGCATCAAGACAATTGAATCAATAGCCACCAGGTACTGCGCAAGACTCCTATCAAACTGGGAGAGTCCCGCGCCCAACAATGGCAGAATGCCACAATGAAATGATGAATATTTCAAAATGTGTTTGTCTAAAAAGTGAAAACGCCATTTCGACGACGCGATGTCGTGCGTCGATTAAACAAAAAAATATTTTAAAAATCCCTAAGCCCAAGGCATTCTAGCTAAGCTTGCACATGCTTCAAAGTGCACACAATTAAAACGTGCATAAGTTCATAACGCAAGGTAATAAATTACAAAAAAAAACAATCAGAGTAACCTTTCATCTCGCACAGAAATTTACAAAAAATAGACAAAAAAAAAAGTTAATTTTCACTTTCTTCAGTACTTGAAAGTAACCGCATGTAGACACTTTTTATTTTGTCGATAGGTACGCCCTGATTATTCATTTGTTGCCCTCGTGTAACCACTAACCACTCATTGGGAGGAGAGGAATTCGACGTGAAAAATCCCTTTTGGGGTCAAACCAATACACTTGGAAGGTACTTTCAAAAATAGTTGAACTTGTCGGACGGTAGAAAAAATTGAAAGTGGGAAAGCAACATAATTGACAGAATGTTATTGATCAATAACAAACATGGGTGTGGGATCTCCGAATGTCAAGTTGTTGGGGAAAGAATAACCGGCCACGCAAGGGTACAAGACACACAATAGCACTCATCGGACACAAAGGGATTGACTCTAGTGTGTGTCTCTTTCTATAGACTTTGTAAGGTTCTTTGCTGTGTAAAAGTGAAAAGATTCAGACGATATTGTATGCAAGCGTCTTTGATACGATTTTAAATTGTGCTACTTTCTTTTAGCCGACAGCCACACCCAAAAGTGCCCTTAAAAGGTATATAAAGGATATATAGTGTGAGGGCGATTCGTCACGAAAGTTGTGCATTTTTCGTCGCATTGTGATCCAATATCAACGTTCGACTACGAACATTCAGAAGAGGCGAACAAATTCCCCAAAAAATGTACCATTCAGTTTCATAATACCTGAAGTAATACTTTTCAACTGCACTGTCGAATGAAGGCGGAAAATCGTTATAAAAAGTGAAAAAAAAACACCCGCCCCAAACACGGTGAACAGATTTTCAAGCGTTAAACGCCCCGCTGGCCATCGCAAGACACCTCCAATGCGGAGACCAACCTCCTCCTGAACTCTGAGTATATTAGTTAACAATTACTTCTTGTGATGTGTTGCGTGTGCGAAGAAAATTGCACACGCTGCAGGAGCCGCACAGTGCCTTTTACTCTGTATACGCAAAAAGACACCGCGAATTGTGTGTGATTAGATAAAACTATGCTCACAGGGATTACGGAGGCCATTTTCGGTAACCACACCATCTATGACACACGATGATGACGGTGATTACACACATCAGGCACGAGTATGTTATGTTGTCTGTCTATCTGTCTGTCGAGCGTTGTTACTGTCCGCAGGACTACTATACACTGTCTTGGCCGTTGTTATAGAGACAGACGTGGAACGAGCGCTCTGGCACACAAACGACAGGACAGCCAGGCCAAGCAACTAACCACAGCGCAAGCAAACAGTGTAAAACAATCATTTAAAAGATAAAATATCTCTAACGAGCTGGAATCACTGGACCATGATAAATTCAATTGTTTCACGGGTTAAGCTGATTTCGGACACTGCACGATGATAGTAGGAATATAGGCTCCAATGGGTAAGGCACTGTACCTGGACCTACTACCTATAGGCATCTTGTTGGTCACATTTCATGGAGCAGGCGTGTTGAATTTTTTTTTTCTTTTTGGATTTCCATTGGAAGGCTTATTTTTGTCGGGGTGCTGCCTAGGAAATGTCTTGCTCACTTTGATTGTGCTTTGTGTGACTTCCTATTGAGTGCATTAATTTGATTGTTTTTGGCCATTTTTTTGTGGTATAAGGATTCGCGATAAGTCCAGAAAAAAAAAACGTATTTAGCCGAGGTAAGTGGGTGGTTTGTGTTGGGAAATTGTATACCTGCTTCATAGCGAAAGGGCGGTTAGATGCGGACCGACATGGAAGAGTTTCCCAAACCAATCATGCTCGCAATCAATCCTAAAAAATTTAGCAAACGACATAAACCAGGGTTGGGTAGACGAGAGGGATACTATTCGAGTACCAAAATGATGGATAGAAGTCCGAAAAAAAAGTTTAAATCGATTAAGGGCTTGTTTTGCTTATCGAACAATTAGGAATGCAAACAAAATAATTAATGCCATTAACAAAAAAACTCAATGTGCCGTACTTATAATAATTTTTTGTCCCGACTTTAAATTTACGGAATTTGACGCATTCGAAATTTGTATGTAATTTGTATTTGTATAGCCACTGTGAACTACTAAAGGGTCCGCCATCTAACTTTTTTTTTCAACTAGTGCTTATTTCGCGAATGGTAACACTTAGCCCATGTCTGATTTGACAGATAATTAGTTTTATCCTTCCGCTGAACGAATATGGTTGTGTATACGCTTGATGAAATGACCATCCAATGCGTTTTCGCTTCGCTAAGTGGGCCGGCGATCGACTTAGAGAAGATGCCGATTTTGCCAAAAAAATCATCTTTTCAGATGAAGCTCATTTTCATCTTGGCGGGTATGTAAACAAGCAAAATTGTCGCATTTGGGGCACAGAAAACCCGCACGCATACATTGAAAAGCCGATATACCCAAAACGAGTCACTGTTTGGTGCGGAATTTGGTCCAGAGGAATAATTGGGCCATTTTTCTTCGAAAATGAGCAAGGAGTGGCCGTTACAGTCAATGGCGATCGTTATCGGGCCATGTTGAACGAATTGAAGAGGAGGATATTGGCAACATTTGGTTTCAACAGGACGGCGCTACGTGCCACACAGCCGAAGCTACACTCGATGTTTTGCGCCCTGTTTTTGAAGATCGCCGCAGAGCTGATATCGTTTGGCCACCGCGGAGCTGCGATTTGACACCGTTGGACTATTATTTGTGGGTGCCGTAAAAGATAAGTGTTACGCCGACAAGCCAGAGACAATTGACGCTTTAAAGGACAATATTCGTGAAGCCATTGGTGAAATACAGCTGCACACAATCGATAATGTGTGTAGGCTACTGCATGGCCAGCCGAGGCAGTCTTTGAATAAATTGTTTTCCATTATTAACCGGAAGGATCGTACTTTCAAATAAAAACAGAAATTTGGGAAAATATTCAGTAGTTTTTTTTTTATAGCATTTTCAAAAAAAAAAAAAGTTATTTGGCGGACCCTGTAGTATTTTTTGAGAGCATTACTTTTTTTTAACACTTTCCTGAAACTTATTTCAAGCTGGATCAGAATTGAGCTTTGAGCGAAAATGGCATCGAATTTGTGACTGTCTACTGGGCTCCTATGATTATGAACGAATTTATGTTAAATTTTTTCAGGAAGCTATTTCATATTCCACAAAGATTTGTGTGTCTAAATAATTATCACATAATATTCAACTGCATAAACTAGATTAACGAGCTAGCTACAACAGAGATTTTAAATTGAGTTAAGCGCTCTTTTAATTGACTAATTTAAAAAAAAAAAAATAATGAACCTTTCTTATACATTTTTACGACTTGATCTATATGGGTTCAGTTAACTGTTTGAAAAGTACCTGCAAGATCTAGTTTTTGAATTGTTATTTGGTTTGCATGGCCGACAGTCGGTCAGATGTGTTTTTTTAAAGTTAAAAATTTCTATAAATTTCGGGAATAAAGAATGAATTTATAAAGTACTAAGAAGCATAGTCAGTGTACAATGTACAAATTGAAATGGTTGAAGACGAAATTAAAAAAAAAAGCTGCTCAAATGCACAAAAGTAGGCTTCACAACCACGTAGATTAGAAATAACCGAATTATTTAATACAGACAATGTAACCAGAAGATTAAGGCGGATCTTTATTTATAAAAATAAGCTAAGACAAAGAAATAAAAGTTTAATTTTCCACCAAAAAAGGTTTAAAAATCTGACAACCGGCAGATTTTTCTTTTAAATTTTTCAAATAATTCAAAAAGATATTTCCGATCAGTCGAACCCAAACGTGACGAGGAAAGTCAGCTCCCCAGAGAAATTTTTTAGATGTGTTGAAGTTGAAGATGTTGCCTTCCAGCGAATCACAAACACAAAAAAAAAAAATAAAAAAATTAATTTCGCGACATAAATTACTAAAAGGAAACCTCTTTTGAAAATAATACTCGTCCTACTTTTTAATATGTTCATCTTTTCGAGTTTCTACTGTGCAGTGATAAAATTAGTCCATGTAACTAAAAAAAAAGAAGCCATATCCGAGTGAGATTCTAGAAGGCAAGTATATGTGGAAATGGTTGAAAACGATCCTGTATTGGGTTTTCATGTCTATGCCGCAATTCTGCGTTTGAAAACTGCTCTATAGAAGATGGAGTCGCTGAAACAGTGCACTGGCCCTTCATATTGGGTTGGCGAGAATTGCCAACATTGTCCGAACAAGATCACGGAGCACAGGGTGCAGTCAGAGACCTTTCACGAGTTGGCAAACTGAGTACAGTTGAAATATTGGAGCTATATTTCAAAGGTGTACTCATGGAAGCCCTTAAACTATCAACTTAAGAGACGTGTCAATCAGATTAGGACAGCATGAATGATTATAGAAAATTAATTAAATTCTAAAACTCCGCGTGTTTTTTTTTCGATCGCTTTTCGTTTCTAACTCGAGAGCCACCAAGCCGATTTATATTATGTGTTTGTTTTAAAGATATAGCTGTTGCAACAAGGAAAAACCGCTAAAGTCGAATTTGATAATTTTTCAGGAGAGCATATTAACGTTTTGCTAAAAAGCTTAAAATGACAAATGGTTCTAGACTATCTATTAAAAGTCGTCGGCATTAAAATTCCAATTTTGAAGATAAAAAGCTGGAAAAAACGAATCTTGAAGATTTGGGCATGCTGAATCTAATTGTATCAAAAACTCATTTCGTCTTAACTCGACTTTAGCTGTTTTTGCTCGTGGCAACAGATAGATCGAATCTCTAGGGATATTCGACACAAAGCTCAGTTGGTTCAGGCTAACTAAAATACAGACATTCGCAACACCGCCTCGCTTACGCAGATTCATGCACTTTTATCGAAAATTCGACCGTAAAATCGTGATTGACTGTGGGTCTCCCCTTGACTAGCATTTTTAATGACTAAATTTTGTGAACCTTGAAATGGCACTCGGCTTCTATCTCCTCAACGCGAACTTTGTTTTAAGTGGAAATATATAACTTTTTATGGCGCTCTTTCCAGTGAAAGAAGATACCACCGCCGGGTACATAAAACCGAACTTTTTCCCGAGAAAACAGCAAAGTAGTTATGTTCCATCCATCGCTCACAGTTCTAAGCACATTAAAGGTCACGTACCATCTTTAGACCTAAATACGTGGGCACTTGTAAAGCACAAACAACTAAGGCATAGGTAATGTCTTTCATTTCCAAGATAAGCTGCGAACAAAACAAGCATCTCCTCGGTGCAAAAGGTAAGAATCACACTTCGCAGCTGTTGGTATACCCCAAGCTACTGCACATAGACTGGCCCTAGGTCTTAGCCCTGTTAAGTGGATCTCCACACACAGACACATAAAACTACTCTATGAAGGTTACTGTGCCAGTTTATCATTTGTAGAGATCTTCAAGAATAATTGTTGCCTGGAGTTGCACTAGCTTGTGCTGATGATAGCTCCCCAACCTCCTTCTCCTGCTGCTGCCGCTTGGGGCTATCTTCTATATCTGCCATGTTGGGATTAATTTATGTACATTTGCGAGCACATCTCTGATGTAATCTTATATAACGGTGTCTTTATAAATGGCGATTTAGCAAATTCTTAAAACGGCATCTCTTGTAATTGAAGTTATGAAGGTCTCATGTTACCTTTTGCAAAAAGACACATACACGAAACAGAGAAGAAGAAAAGGAAGATAAAGCGACTGCAATTTGTTATTCGAGTGTAACATGAGCACAAGAATACCTACTCATATACAGCAGAGACTATGCTGTTCCACATTCATGGCTTACAAGGTTAGAAGTAGAGGCAAGATCGAGATGGTGTGTTCTATTTGCCGGCAAGTTGTGCTCTTTTTGGAGATGACTTCTATGGGATATGGTCGTGGGGAATTTCCTTTGTTTTCAATTGATGCTAATTCGAGTTCTTATCAATTAACTTACTAATTTATTCGTGATTTTCTATTTCCACAGTCTTCTTGGGTGGTGTTGCTCATCGCTATTTAAAATGAGTACTACCTCCAAGGTGGCGGTGGCACTTTTAAGCTCGGGAGTTGTAATATGACATCTTGCTGTTTTCACTACATTCGAGATGAGTCTAGAATGACGTGTCATTTGACAGGTATGACACTGAACTTGAAGATGTCATGCGACCCGACCAAAAATTAAGTGACCATAATTTTGAAAATCGTCTTTGATAACTGCTTGCTCTTTTGTTGACAGTCGACTTTCGAATGTTGTTACGTAAGCAAAGTGGCGGTTTCTTAGACTCAAATTACGCCAAGTATGCACTTCTTGTTTTGGACTTGATTTTGAATGTAGGTTTGCGTAGATATAATCTGCAATCGAGGAGTTGTTCTTATAGTTACATCGTAATATGAACCATGTTCATTGTGGGAGAGAAGTTAGGCTCAGGTTCTTATCTCGACCTGTAAGCTGTAACGTCATAAAGCATATTACTGGAGACCCACTGCAAACAGCCGGAGAAAAGTCATTAACTCGGGAGCTATTTACGAGTAATGCAAGAAAGACATGCGGTGATAGCTACAGCTTCAAGAATGGGACAAACACAGAAAAGAGCAAAAGCTATTTAAACACAACCTTTTGTAATCTTCTTTGGTATAAAGGGAAGTTTTTATATAAAGGGTTTTTCAATTGGGACGGGTCGAGCAGACATGTTCTTTTAAGCCTTGTTTTATTGCATTTCAACATCGACCCGTCTTTATTTAAACACAAAATCCCGTGTATCGTGTCAGTCACTGTCACTGGCAGAGCAAAAAAACACAAGATCCGATTATTTTTTCCAGGTTAGCTAGCCACTTTCTCCTATAACAATGTACAAGACCGAATTCACAGTCAGGGGCAAGTTATCATGGAGAAGTGGAGACTACAAATTCTCTTGTCGTCTTCGTTTTAGTCGAAGCCTCTTTTGCATCCAGGTTTTTTTTGCGCTTAACCTTCGATCGGACAATTTTGAAAATTTGCCGTCAGCCCCTTGACAGTTTTAAGAAAAATATCGTAGAAGACCACGAGTTTAGGGAAGCCGTCAACATGCTTCCATGAGATTCCAAGAATACCACTAAGGAATAGAGGCCCTGAAGCAGTTTGAGACTGACACCTTTTTGGAATCTGTAAGGTGTTCGGCTTCGATTCCAACCTGGAAAGACAACGCAGTAGAGAAAGTCTTCGCCTTAGGTGGCTCGCAAGGTGCAATGGAACCTCAACCAACTTGGAGTGCGCTACCTGGGGAGGCGTATTGGTTGAGGCCCAGGTCGACTCGACCGTAGCGCCACCTAAGTAGGTAATTAATTAATTAATTATGTAAGGTGTCAACCTTTGATTAGAGCAGGTTATGTAATCTTTAGGGGGCTTCATTGAGATTTCCTTTGCATACTCTTGGGCATGCGCTCGCTCTGGGTGGTATTCTTTTGACGTTGCATACTTTCAGTTGGGAAGTAAATAAAACAGCATATTTTAATTGTAGGTATTGCACTATTTTAAACTTTTAGCATAGAAGTTGGCTATTCTCTCTAGCCTCGAAAAATCCAAGGTTTAGATGTTTACGAATCAAACATTTTTGAACTTAAATCTGATGTTGGCACAGCCCTATCGAGGTATCCATTCGGTACGGAATTTTCTCCGACTTGTACGAAATCGGAGAAATTCCATTCGAGATATCCGTTCCGAAACAACATTCGGAAATTTTCTCCGATGACATATAGCGCACCTTGTCGCATTGTGTGGAACCGCGTTATACTTACTTTTGACAGCTACACGAACATTTTTTTCCGAAGTTCTCCGACAACTAATAGTTGCGGCATATTTCAATTCAATGTGAAATGAACGCGTTTATATGCTTCATTTATTTTGTTCCGAAATGGGTACATCGATCGCAGTTCGAGTTCCGATCAGATTTGACGTTCGTATCGGAATTTTTTTCCGAACGGATACCTCGATAGGGGTGAATATTTATGACCGCCAAAAGGGAAAAGCTCTAAAATTGGCAAACTACTTGTGGAAGACTATAGCCAAACCTTCTTAAGACATCGAACGTATAGCACATAGAAACTGCTCCACGCGCCACTTACCTAAGACGAAGTTGTAGCTAGATTCATGTCCTGCTCGCATGTGACGTGTTCTTTTTAACCTCATTTAGAGCATAAACGGGAATCCTCTGATATTTACTACCAAAAGTAATGATTTTAGCAGTACAACGGGGAAGCAAATCATTAAAAAAAAAAACAGTGGACCTTGCATTTTTAACCTTAACACTAAATATTTTGTAGGTCACAATATGCAATTTTGTGTGGAAAGTTTCGCCATAGTGAGTTGGAAAAATTTAGCTTGGGCACTAAAAATGATCATTATAGTATCGCGAATTGACTAGCGGAATCTGCAAACATCAGTCACATACCGGCAGTAAAAATGTTACCCAGCCAATATTGTCCAAAACTTCAAGAGTTTCTTAAATACCGAGCCGCACCCTTTCTCGAAGACGATTTCAAATTCAATTGTTCCCCGATTTGTGTCACATTTTCACTAAGAAATGGCTGCAAACCTTCGCCCGCCACTGTATCACCACAAGCTCACAGCCGAGTTATGCAATTCACGTAACTGCATGCCTGATTTAAGCTCCAAACATTTTTCTTCCAACGAATTCGTGACTTTACTAAGGGGATCCCCCTCCCCGTTGCGCAGCATCACTGCTGGAGTAGCGAATAGTTCCTCTTGTTGCGAGAAAGACACAATACCGCTTCAACTTTACCGTGAAAATCTCTAAATTGGTAACATTTTCCAATAACAATGGATACCATTTTGCGGTGATTTTCCGTCGAAAATTGTTCGCTTCATCGATCTCCATTAATCAGGTGTACAAATTGATAAGTGATAAATGCGCCGCATAAATTCTCGCCTCAAGACAGATGAGATCTAGAAGCAGAACTGCCAATTAGCGACGATCGACCATTATCCGGAAACAAGTTTGCACAACAATTCCCCACACTTGAGAAGTAGATCCGCTTTGCTAAGGTTAAAAATCACTGGCATCTCTCTCTTTCCCTCTCTCTTCGTGGTCAACTTAATCTATAATTTGTACAAAATCAGCTAAAAGATACTGTATCTATCGCATTGGAATTGCTTTAGAATTACTGGCAGGGGCCAGCATCCAACCCAGATTCCACAGAGCTCGTCCATCCAAAGTATTTGAAATATTCCTCATTTTAACATTCGATTTGCGCTGCGTGTGTATCCAATAGACACCAAAGCTGCAGTTGCTGCCATACCTCGCCATATTTGCGCGCAATGCGTGCAATTGTCTTGAGAGCAGATGGCAGCAGCTGGAACAAAAGATAAGAAGAAAAAAATCCGAAGAAGCCTCCTCAAAGTGCGCACAGCCCCGACGGACGACTGACTGACATATTTAACCGATTGCCAATAGATATAGAATTGCTGAGATTCATTTCCTTTCGATCCGTACGTGGATGGTAGAAGAGATATGCAACTGCTGTAACCTGTTTCCAATTGGTTTACTTTACGCGATTGTGTGCCCTCAAAAGGCCACTAAAGTGTGTAAGACCAATGTTGGAACGTGAACCTGAACTTGTTGTTGGTGTTCTTGATGCTGCTGCTGTTGTTGTTGTTGTTGGCTTCCATGTGTGTTGCGATTTTTCAAGGTCAATGCTCGTTTAGTCCGACGCAGCACATCCATAAATGAAGGGTTAAGACAACATCCGCGGATTGATGGTTTTTGCGGCAGCTATTTATATTTTATACACTCAAGTTGTGTATGTGTTTGTGAAATAGTTGTGTGAAACTGAGAAGAGGAAAACATGATTTTATCGTTAGAGGAGTTGTGATACGTTTGGCAGTTGCTGCAGTTGAGTTCGCTGTGGTAATGGAAGTACTTTTGTAAGACAGGAATGTGGGGCGTCCCAAGAGGTCGCTTGTTATGGCTACTAAGTCTATGGGTACAATTCTCACATTAGTCATTCCAGTATATAGTATATCATCAAGTCCGTAATAGTATGCTTGGTATGATTTAAAGCCAAAATGTTGTCCTGACAGATGCAATAGCAAAAGTGTTCCGTATAAACGAGTCATCCCTTCCGCTGGTCAAGTATTTTTTTCTTTAAACCAAAACAAAACAAGGATTTCATAAATCACCATTTTAATTTGACGCCTATTGGTGATAATTACTCGTATTATTGTTTCCGACATTCTAAACTGAAGAAACAGATTAAATTAAAACAGAAAGCACACAAGCAGGGCCGGAGTAACCATATACCGGGGCCCCTAGGCAATGCAAGTCTCGGGGCCCCTTTAGCATTTTGTAACTTCCTAAAAAAACATTTTTTCTACCACAATGCAATTCATATTCATAATTAAGCTTTCCGAATGTATGTCATCATTTAAAACAACAAAACAAATGTTAATGTTAACACCAAATTTAACTTTCTTTAAAACACAATGCGGCAGCTCACAATTGCGAAATTTGTATGGAAAATATATCCACTGTGAACTACTAAAATTTAGAGTCGAAACTAAAAATGTTTATTGGTAAGGCCCATTGAGGATACAATCTTCAAATTAAATTTTCACTCGATGAAACATTTTCAATTTTTTTTTCTCTGTGCACAAGGCCCTTAGGCAGTTGCCTAAACTGACTAACAAATATGTGACAGGGTTTATTATTTAGTACATTTTAGTACATATTTCACAGGCAGTTTATCATGACGAGTTCGAGAATCTAGATAAAATGGAAAACTGCTGTGGAAACTGATAAATTTATCACTTCACAGCTTCGCAGATCGGGAATTGACCCCCAGACTGCTGAAAGTCGGTAGTAAATTTAAAAGGACCAGTTAAAGTGATCTGTCAAGGTACATTGATCTGACAGATTTTAAACGCCGATCAGTCAAGTTTTCCTAACTGCGTAAGCTGTGAATGACGGAAGTTTTCAAACAAATTTCAGTTATGATACTGAAGTGGACCTGAACCCAATTGCAAACTTTATTTCGACAAGATCAGTGGAAGATCACTTCAAAATATGTTGCTACTAAGCAATGTGTACTGTAGGGTGGAATGTAGCGTGGAACCTAAAATGGTGAAGTGTAAACAACCGACAAGTCACCAAACAAGTTACAATCTGTCAAATAAGTGTAACTCTCCACTAAGCTAATTCTACAACCAGTCGGAATAAACTAGAAACTTCTCGATAGATGGCGGAGCTGATATAAAAGGCAGGTTTGAGAACAGGGGCGTTACAGTTGATGTTAAAACAGTGATTGGTAAATTTCGAAATAGTAATCGGTTGTAAATTAATACAGTGAATCATGTGATTGGTTGAATAACTTAAGAATTGTTTTAAGTGATATTGTTTTGGTTCTTAATAAGTGAATTATTAGAATAATCCATAAAAAGTGATTTTATTAGAAAAGTTCAACAGAATAGTGTTTTATCTTTTCGAACCCCAGCTCGAATGTAACAGTACGTTCGAACCTACCAAATGGTTTAGATCGCGTCGAATTGCATTTAGGGTGTACAGATAGGGGTCTCATGGTCGTTTTAGCATTTCCTCGACAGATGACAGCACTTTCATAGGAAAACAGGAAAAACTGCTTAGTTTTTCGTGCAATTCAAGCACTATAATGGCCTGAAGAAAATTATGCTTCCCTGAGTAACATCTTGGGTCTGGAAAACTTACGAGAGTCAGTTGTGAAAAACAACTCTGCATCCAAAAATAGACAATCAACAATTTCTCAATTTTTTTTTTTTTTTTATTTTAATATGAATTAAAGAATCAGTTTTGGTCTGTCAGAGGAAGACACGTAGTTTTTTCTATTCTGTTTTTTTTTTTTTTTTTCTCATTTTTGGCACCTACAATTTTTTGACTCGATTTTTGCAACAAGCTCAATAAAAGGCCAAATTTCTATTAGTTGCTTTTATTGAGGTCGCACTGTAATAAAAGAGACTGCCGTCCGTGTTTGCACTTATAACTCGACAGCGGATCGTTAGATTTTCACGATTTTGGGATTGATGGGTTCGTATTGGCCCAAGAAAGGAATAGGACAAGGACAAGGCTACATTTTGTCGCGAAAAGTAAACTTTAAGGGGATGAAAGTTTGTACGGGGAACCGCATTTTGAGAAAACTAGACTGGATAGAAAAACGGGGAGTGACACTTCCAATACAACGAAAATTATTTCAATATAAAAATTGTTACCTTATAAAGCAGGTACAGCTTCATTGAACAGGCAAATCCCTCCCTCCCTTTAATATTATTAGTATAGGACTGCACAATGCAGCTCGTCAAATGAGTCAGACCTCAGACGTACTGAGTGTAACACTAAATTGAGTTAATAAAATGATATTACTGATCGAATTTGGGCGGGACGAAGTTCGTCGGGTCAACTAGTACAGAATAAAAATGAATAAAAGACTCGATATTTATAAAAATGAAGAGAACATCTCATAAACCTTGCCCTGCAACCCTGGAAAGATGTAAGCTACAAGGACGGTCCGCAATACAGCAGTTTTTTATCGCAAGCCTTCTTCATCTCATCTTTTACGTAAATCATAATTGAAAGCCATTACCAAGGACAAAGTAATAACATCTCAGCGTAGGTACTAAATACATCCAAGACCATAGAGGTGGTCTCGTCTTCACTTCGGTGTAACACTTATATAAGGGCACTAAAAAAATGTTTCCACCTCCTGCCAGAACACAAGATTTTTTTTTATCTACACTGACAGCAGTTTCATAGGTCAGCCGAAGAGGCCACCCTATACACACGCGGTACTACTGCTGGCATCGCGTAAACTTCTTCATCGATGATTTATCTCGTGATGTTGATGGTGCATGTTAACGATCCCTGAAGGCTTTACGCAAAATGTTAAAAAGTTTATGTTTAAACATTTCCTCACGAGGGGCCCTATAGAGGAGGTGGTATTATGCCACTCCCTCGAGAGCCAACATCATCTTCAGCCCGAGTTAAGTATCCATAGCAAAACATATTGAGAAAAAAGATAACATTATTTGTATTCAATGATATCTTTAGTCTCTAGTACAGTCTTGCACACAACGCTACAATGATAACATATGTAAAAGAGATAATATCGTTTGTATACAATGTTGGAATATTATCTCTTCTTCATTATCAAGCAAGACGATTGTACGCTTGGGTCTCCTTGTAGATAGATAAGAAAAGTATATAAATACGACTGTATGATGAATTTATCAACAGTCTTATTGTAACTACATAGTAGCCTTAAGCTCCTTTTAGAATTAGTAAAAAGTATTTCAATAATAAAGGACATAGTTCCAAATAAATATTGTTTAATTTTAAAAGTAAGAAACAAGTGTTTTAATTGGCGATCCTGCCAGGAGGTTAAATATACTTTTTAACTTCAATCGAGCGGACCTCGGGAACAAGTAGTGAAATCTAGTATAAACAGAACACTCGCGTTACCGGTTACAAGAATTACCTAGCATAGCAGGTACAAATATAGCTTCTTCGTACGAAGCAGCAAAGCAATTCAGTGAAAGTGTATATGTGGAGAAAAAAAACACACAAATTCGACGACAACAGACACGAGTTCAAAATGGAACAACTCGCAGTATTAATGGCAAGATTAGAAGCTTTAGAAACCAGGAGCAACACAGTAACACAAACCCTAGAGCACACACGCACAGAGAATGCAAGGTTAGCAGCAATAATAACTAACCAAAATCAAATAAACACTAATTTAGAAACAAAACTAAATGAAGTAAAATCTGGATTAGGCATAGTACCAAACATACCTGTGCTAGAGGAAATAAGAACCACATATACAGATGGTAGTGAAATACAGTTAGACGCATTTAAAAGCCTACCTATTTTCAACGGCGATCAATCAAATTATCGGTCGTGGCGCGAAGAAGCATCCAGATTAATGGACAGCATTAAAAACTTCAAAACACACAGTAAGTACGCAGCAGCATTGACTATAGTGAAAAGTAAAATACAGGGTGCAGCCGCGAATGTGTTAACTAATTATAACACAATTTTTAATTTTGAGGCGATACGTAACAGATTAGATTATACGTACTCTAATCAAGAACCTCTATACGTGCTACAAGACATGATGAAAGCCATCACGCAAAAAAGAAGCACACTGTCTGAATACCACGACGAGATAAATAAAAATCTCAATTTAATAATATCAAAAATCACTATGTCAGGTGATCCGCCGAATATAATCGACAGACTAATTAAAAATGCTAACGACGACGCAGTTCGTATATTCATTGATGGTATGAGTGACAACTTTACAAGAGGATCATTATATTCAGCTACAATAAATGATCTAGAACACGCATTCGCAATTGCTCGCAGAATAGAACATGATAATGTGCACAGGCATTTACATCTCACTCAGGATAAGCACCACAAAAATATGCCACATGAACGCAGAAACGAAAGAAGACCAAATTATTCGAGCCAAACAACGAATTATCAACCCCAGAAGCAATACGATAATATGCAGCAACACAATCAAGGACCACAGCCGATGGAGATAAACTCGAGACAAATTGTACATGCACAGCGACAAAATTGGAATCAATACAAACCCGATGTATATAATCCACCAGCGAAACGTGAACACAGCGGGAGTTTCAACACACACAACAGACCGCAACGATCTTATCAGCAGAACTTCAAGCAGCAGAGAGTAAATAACTCCCGACAACAACGCAGAGACGATGTCAGCAGTACATATGCAGAAGCAGATGAAACGGAATGTATGGTAAATAATAACATAAGAATAGATCATTTAAACTAGTAGACGGGTTGCCCTGCTTAAATTTAACTAGTAAATATCAACCTACACAAGAAGAAAAAATTTGGTTAAGTAAAATTAAGAATTTAGCAGACCAATTACAAGAACATACTAGGCATACTAGATCAATTAACTTTTTAGGAACAGCTTTCAAATATGTGTTTGGTAATCCTGACCATTATGACTTAGTTAACATAGAAACGAGTATAAATAATCTCATAGAAAACAATAATAAACAAAAAACTATAAATTCTAGATTTGAACAAATTTTGCAACAATTCGAAGGTCAGAGCCTTAAAGAACATTTAGTAATAGAACAAGTGTACGAACAATTATTATTATTGACCAGAACAATTAATGCAGCAAAAAATAATGAATATTTATCAGAAAGCCTAGACTTAGATGACATTAAAAATATTATTCAACATGAAATAATTCAAGTACCCATAATAAATATACTTGAGTACTCTAAAATATTATTAGCTAGAACTGATGAATTCTTCATCACAATATATAAATATCCAGTTCTAATTAAATCATGTAAATTGTATAAAGTAACACCTTTAAATTCAAAACATGGAAAAATCATTACAGATAAAACAATTGCCTTATGTAACCAAACTTATTTAAGAACAAGAAATTGTCAAAATCATCTAAGTAAAAACATTTGTGAAATTAACTTTGAAGAAGAAAATTGTCTTATTCCACTTTTAAAGAATATAACTTCAAAATGCAACATTAAACAAGAATACGATTACGACTTAGAAATTGAATCCGGTGTTATGTTATTAAGCGGTAAGCATAAGTTAAATAATCAAACAATTAATGGTATAAACTTAGTTACTTATGAAAATACTATAAATCTAGACGATAAAATATACAAAAACATGCATAAGCAAATTAAAGAAGTTATATTAAGAAATCATAATTCAGAGTCTTACATCGACCAAATAATTAAAGAAGATACAATGTACAAATTCGATAACATAGATACTTTAAAAAAACTAATTATTCCTTTTGAAGAAAAACCGATATTATCAACTATATACACAATTGTAACACTGATTGTTATTCTAGCATTTACGTACGTAATGATAAAAACTATACAATGTATAACAGATCGTCAAAAACAAAAAAAGATTGACGCATATAACAAAACTTATGAAAGAGAAATGTTAAAAATAGCGTCGAAAAATCGGGACGATTTCGTTTAACAAGGGGGGGAGTTAAGTATCCATAGCAAAACATATTGAGAAAAAAGATAACATTATTTGTATTCAATGATATCTTTAGTCTCTAGTACAGTCTTGCACACAACGCTACAATGATAACATATGTAAAAGAGATAATATCGTTTGTATACAATGTTGGAATATTATCTCTTCTTCATTATCAAGCAAGACGATTGTACGCTTGGGTCTCCTTGTAGATAGATAAGAAAAGTATATAAATACGACTGTATGATGAATTTATCAACAGTCTTATTGTAACTACATAGTAGCCTTAAGCTCCTTTTAGAATTAGTAAAAAGTATTTCAATAATAAAGGACATAGTTCCAAATAAATATTGTTTAATTTTAAAAGTAAGAAACAAGTGTTTTAATTCCCGCCCACATTCAATGCACCGATCAGGATGGAACAAATTCGGTGGAATGGAAAGTTCCGCCGAAAATAATTGTAATATCTTCTTAAAGGCTCATATTTCACCGTATACATTAGTTCGTGCAATCCGAAACCAACAATTACGGTAAATTGAACTTTCTTTACGTAGTTACGCAGAGCGCGCGCGCGAGTTCGCTACCGCTGACAGATAATAATAATCGAAGCGCAATCTCTGGCTTTATACAGATGCAGCGAATCGCTCCAGCTCTGTGATCTGCCATTTATTTGAATGCAGCTATTAACGATCAAGCTAACAATTTAATTGTCATTTTTGATCAATGCCCGGTAATAAAGCATCGCTGCAGATATACTCTGGCATACTGTACACCATTTTGCAATGGTAAAGTTAGCGCGCGGCAGACCTTTCATTGCTTCCCATAAGCTCCGCTTGGAAAACATTCATATATAGTTTCGCAACGAATTTGATGGATTGTCTAAAACACTCCCAGTAGGATGTAACAAGAGAATGTAATTATGTATGAGGTTTTTCGTCTTTTCTTCTCGTTTTGTTGGTGAGCGCGCAACACACTCGAACTCGACTGGTATGTGGTATGGGAAGGTACATCGTTTTCGGGTAAACTACTGATTAAGAAATCAGGAAACGTTCAGAGTGCTTTTGCTCTGCCCTTTGGATGGATTCGGCAATCGGTAATCGACATTATCGTATCCGATCAACGCCAAGTAATGATGCACGTTACAAGTGGGAGTATACATTTAGAGGCGGAATTTCAATCTGAAGTTGAAAGCTTAGCGCCATCAATATGCATAGGGTTTCGCAATGATTTGCATCCGCAAGAGTGATGGATTTAGGTAAAGCTTGGGCGTTAGCCAGAGATGCGGTTGTCTTGTGAACCGCACAAAAGTCGTTTTCAATGATTGAGCAATAAAATAAAAATTAACACACGCGTTTCCCCTAATGATGTGCGTGTTCTATGGCTGTCAAGTTAAGCGGCTGTTATTTGTAATGAGGTTTTACACAGCGGGTGCTGAAGGCGCGATGCATTGGAAAATTAGTCGGAAGCAATTTGAAAGAAAGCGAGGCCAAGCAGTGAAAGCCGGCGAGACGAAAGCCCAATGTGGAGGAAAGTCTCGCTGCGTGTTATGAAATAGTATTTACTTGCCCTGTGACAGTTGTGGTCAAAGGATTACAGTACTCGTCGGAGATTTACCCCGAATTGGTTTCCATAATCACTTGTTTATTTGTATTGAAATATAACAGAGTGCTGTTTGCCTAAGAACACTGCTTCCGGACGTAAATTAGTCAGATGAACTCATCCCTAAATTTACCTGCACAATTTTGTGTTCATTTGGACCATGTGATCAATGTGGATCAATACTGCTCAAAGACTCCATCACTTCATACCAATTTCTGGTATTTTTTGCACTGTTTAAAAATATTGTCAAGTCTTGTGAACGTTAATTTGTGTGCGCGTTGACCGTGGACTAGCAGGTAAACAAGCAGAATACGTCTTGGTGATAAAAAACAGTCGGTGTCCATTTCGAAGATATTCGAACAAATTATCCTTGAAATTGCGAGGCGATGCGATCATGCCTAGTGCTTTACATTAATTTTAAAAAGAATAAGAATAAGAAAATGTAGAGAACGTTTCAATGAGGCCGCAGTAATTAAAGAAACGAAACGTTCGGGGTTCTCATTACCCATTTGAATTGACCGTCCTATTATGGAGAATAACGCAGTCACCTTGTGGAATTCTTACGATCACTTTTGAAGGAAAGATCGGCTCTTATTTGAGATACAAGCTCAAATTTTAGAATTATTTCTTCAAAGATCTTCAACATCGGCAATGGATGATTCAACTCTAACGATCGTTTTCGATGATACCCATTCCTTTTGATGTGCTACTATCCTGCTCATGATCGAGCTTTATTTAATAGAACTTCGTCAGATTTATGGAAGCAATATTTAATATTCCGAGCCTATCTCCAACAGTCGCAATTCCGGAAGCTGTTAAAGAGATTTTGATTTCAAATTTAACGAGCGTTTCGGACCTTCTTTACTATGAAATTTGAAATTTCGGTTGACATGTGATCTTGTTGCGATCTTAAATGAAATTTCATAAATTCGATTATAGTCTTTGAAAAATATTTTCGGTTATACCCTCGATTTTTATCTCAAAATCTATACGCCTCCCCGACCACAGCAGCGTCTTCCAAGCAGAGTTCCTGGCAGTGACAGCAGCAGCCCGTGAGTCTGCAATAAGGGCAATACCAGCTGAGGGTATTACCATCTTCATCGACAGCCAGGCAGCAATAAAAGCATTAACTGCAATAGAAATAAAATCAAAGCTTGTGAAATGCTGTCGCGAAGAACTCAGGGTTCTTGGCACTCAGCATAAGGTATTGCTCTGTTGATTCCCAATGGGTCATTATTGACCTGAGTGTGGCACGGAGTACTCCACGCCAACCCGCTTACCTAACCTAACCTACCCTCGATCACCAAAAAAAATCCGAATGACGAAAAAATCCAAATTCCAACTTAGGGCTTTTTTTTCACGCGAACATCCGAGAGTATAAGGCCTTTCTCTGCCAGCCCTCGGTGATCTCACTGTCGAAATTTGTAAAATTTGCGATTCTCACCGGTCACTTCCTTCCGACGACTCCACGGATCTTTGACTTCCACATAACGATGGCTCAAAAGTTTACAATTAAGCCATAAACTCGTTTATTTTACGACCCACCTCACCTGCTGTTCCAGCCGTAACTGAACTGGTTACTTTCGCTGCTCTAATTATAAAGATGAAAATATCAGCTTATTGCTGTTGGTTCTACTGCTCTTTAGCGACCGCGATTAAGTGGTCAGAAATCAATTAAAAGTAAAAGCGAGAGATTGCCTTGTTATCCCATAAAGTAATTAATTTTACTGATCCCAAATCCTTGGTCTCTCTCGGTGGAATACGACACACAAAAAAAAAAGAAAAGATTTACTGATCCTTGGCCCGCAAGAAGCTGCTACAATTAATTATTTCCAAGTTTAATTAAATCCTCTGATTAATTAGATTATTGCCTTCAGTTTACAATGTTTTTGCGAGTTTTATGCTCGACAAGCAAATCACCGGTTGGCTGTTGGCAATCTTTACAATCTGCGCCAAAACAAGCGGTCAGAGAATGTTGAAGCGTATATGCTAATCTCTCGTCGAAGCGCAACGAAAGTGAAACCTTACCGCCACTGATCGCTATCTTTGTGTAAGCATTCTTAAGTGGCTTTCAAGAAAGAAAATCGTCTTCTGGCTGTCGTTGGGTCGTGTTGACTAAAAAGTTCGTTCGCGGAATTACGTAAAACAAAATAAACAAATGCCGATCGGAACTCCTCGTCGGAGACAGATTTTTGTTATATGCGCGCGCCATGGAAAGTGAACCAAAAAATGATTTCGGAGAAAATTTCCATTTTTTTGGAGTCTTCCTCTAGAGATAATTTTAAGATTTATTATGCAGTCAACCTGGACCAGCAGCGAGAGCCCAAAACTCGATGACAACGCGGAAATCAGATAAATCATAAGTTGAATATCAACCGGACACAATAGAACGGTTCGCTGGCTGGCAGCACAGCGGCCGGGCAAGTAACCAGTCAGCCGGACCAGCCCAAGTATAACACACGAATAATTGGGATTTTAATTTCGATTATGTGAGGCTGCTGAGCGCGCATAACTTAGGGCGATGTGCGGTGGAATTACTTTCTGGGATTAGATGGATTTTTGGGAGGCAAAAGCATGATCGTGGTGATTGTAATAGTGCGGTATAGGAAATCAAACCGACAAAGTGTTGTTATATTCAAATTTCAGGCTTCCAAGCCGTTGAATTGTTCAATAAGTCACACCGCATGACGCTGGCCGTATTCCGCTTTCGTAATTCCAACACAATTTGCTATGAATTATGGCACATGTGTGGACTTTATGGAGCGTGGTGCCTTAGGTGACATAGGCAACTTAACGGAGAAGGAAGCCAATGGAACACAAATGCACAACAGCGTTGCTGACTGCAGTGTTATGCCGGTACTTTCTTTAACTTCCTTCAGTTTAATGGTGGGTTTGATGTTCTGGAACTAAGGGGCTGGGTGCCATCATCTGATTATTTGATGTTAAACAAAACCCGAACGCGCTTCTTTTTCACGCGCTTGGCAGAAATTGATTGTAATGCATTTGATAGAACAAACAGGTGTGCTTATGGAACGATTATAAGGCAGGCAAAGAAGCTTACTTAACAGTACACACCGTGCGAGAACTATTTCTTTATACATTAGACGAGTAATGTCAATCACCTGCGATCATATTTCTAGGCGGATATTAAGAAATATTTTGATAGAAATAAGTTCGGATATACCTACTCGTAATGGTTGTATTGATGGATCATGATTATTTTAGAGAATATATCTTTCAACGCGGACATAAAACCATGCCAAACTGTTGTCCCAATAATGTGGGGATTTACATGCCTGAGAATGACGAGCCCTGTACCCTTGCAAGTAAAGTAACAATGCGCATACTTAACTACCTATTCGTTGCTACTGGGATATAAGAAAGGGCTTCATCATTTTGCTTTATATATCTTAAGTAGCATAACTGAGCCTTGGCTCACTTCGTATGCGCACCAGTTCCGTTTATTTTGTAGTTAAACCTCTGGCTCTCTCCTAAGTAAACAGATGTACATAGTCGTTGGAACCAGTCTATTGAAATTGAACTTCATAAATGCATTCCTTACACGATTTCTTTCGGCGTTATGTCCGTTTTCCCGACATGAACCACATTAATTGCATGCTCGTTAAATGAAAACAATAAATGCCTACTAATTAAGATATTTAACTGTCTGAAGGAAGAATGTAATCAAATGCAACTACAAATGGAGCATGCCCGCAAATATACCCAGAGGACAGCGCATAAAATCAAAAGGCACTGAAAACAATAGTACCACACAGAGAGTTGTACTTACAACTGGAGCGGGAATTTTTCATTGATTTCAATAATTAACTAACAAGTTCACTTACCGAGTGTTCATCCAAACGCCTCTGAAGCTCTTCAATGCTAAACTGTGTTGCCTCCGATAGAGATGGAGCCGTCTCCAGCTTGCTTTCCATTTCACGTAACCATTTTCGCAACTCCTTGGGATCTTCCGATGAACCTTCAGTGCGAGAAGTATACAACATCTAAAAGTAGGCAATGCTGTAGAGACAGAAATACAAAACTATTTCAAATTCATCCACAAACCTTTAAACTGCTTTCGGTTTCGTTCGCCTTAACGTTTGCAGCGCCTTCTAGTTCAAAGCGGGCTTCTTTGCAAGAATCCAACAGGTTTGTGTCCATAATATAATTATAGTTGGTTTGAAGCGCTGCCCAGAAATCATCTTTGCCAGACACCAACCCGATTAGACCGCCAGTCGCATTGCTGTGCAGACTGCACGAACTATGACTATGGCCACTGCCCCATGAGTGGCGCCAAGTGTCACGTTCGTTATTTCGTTTTTTCTGTTCAACAAATTCAAATACAAATGGAATTGATTAATTGAATGAATGAATTATTGGTTTAGTTGAGCGGCATTTGGCTGGTTTTATTGAGAACGAAAATGAGATGGCCGGCGGTTGGTTTGTGGTGGCTAGAGATTATTACTCCAGTCGGGGTCGATAACTATAGTTGTTTTTGTGAAGTATTTAATAGTTAGAGATAGATGATCCAGAGACTTGCTGCACTAGTAATTTGTAATCTGTTTTGAGGTTGACAACTGTTGCAGTTGCATTGCAAGCTGAATTTAAAATGGCAACATTTGGCATTTGCTTTTTAGAATAGCAAAAGTGCGGAAGTACTTTCACGGCTGTAAGTCTGAGTAAGAGTAGTTTAAGGAATCGAGAGATTTATTCTCAATGGAAATACGAAATGGGGAAAATTGTCTTCATCATTACAACAACGCAACTGGTGGGGGTTACAAATCAAAGCATCCATCAAATTGCCCGAGGTTCTCGTAATTGTAATTAAATTTGAAAATTGAATGAACCTGCATATGAACACAGATAATCTGCCAACCACTAACATCACCTTAAACTGAGTTTTTATAGCAGTTTTAGAGATATATCACAAGCCACTGGATTTGATTTCTCTCTCAGCGCGCGTCAGTAGGGTACATCTTACAACTATACCTTAAGCTGGCTGTTTTCAATATTGAAACTTTATGCCAATAACTAATCCGAAAGTAAAGCCGCATTTGGGCATGAGACGTTTAACCATTAAATCTTTGATGGGCATCTGTGGGCACTTTCCCTTTCAAATTTGTTTACGATATTTGCCTTTGGAAAAACATCAATCAAATCTTGCCGCAGGCCGTCGACAACATGCAAGTACATAAGTCGAGACCCAAAACCATTTAAATTTTCTTGTTTTCGCAATAACCTAATCTAATTACTTGATCACCATTTCCGCCTCTGAAGGCTGGGTATCATCTCTGTTGTCATATACGAGTACGTATGCGCCTATACTTAACTCTTAAAGGTTATGCCCCTCGGTAACGTTTTCCGCATCTTAATTAAATCATGCGGATAAGAGATACAAAACGAACATCGTACCTAGACATGGGGACCTAGCTAAGTGAGAAATAAGTCTCAAGAAACTTAAGCCAATTGCGATTTGGTGTGCAGTTTGGTGGATCTCTTACCTTAAGACTGTTGTACGGTCTCTCAACCCTTAGCTTGGCCTTAATTACTTCGCGGCCATCTAGCTGTTCGTTGGGTGGCGGCAGCGATGTCATCGACAGTGAAGCTTTTATAAAGGAGCCACCACTGTTGGAGCTGTTGGCACCACCACTTGGTCGTGTTGCCATCACGCCGCTGCTCTGATGAGGACCACTGCTACTGGGGGTTTGGGGTGTTGTATCCATTGTAGTGCTGGTGGTAGTGGTGGTTGTTGTTGTATTCAAATCGGACGTAGAAATTGAAGTTACATTTGCATTGCTACTGCAAAATGACTCATCTCCGGTTGTAGTTGTTGCGGCTGGGGCCTTCATCGTGTCCTAAAGTGTAGTCTCGATTGTCTGATTAGCTCATCTGTGGCATGTCGGACGGCATTTATCTAAAAGCGAGAGAGAATAAGATTCATTTAGTGAATTCTAACTAACGACACAGAGTGCAACGTGCAAGTCGATGTCAGTGTCACATATTATAGCACGACAACACCGTGCCTGGGAGTTTCGCGAAAATAGTTTTGGCAAAGGCCCGAGTGCAGGAATCTAGAGTAGCATAGTTTGCATAGCTGGCGTGAGCAATTCGTAAAAGCGAAAGTTATCCCGTGTGCGCCAGTTGGCCGGCGGCGCTCTATGCAAATTGTAATCACCTTTTGAGCGCATTTTTGGCGGTGGCGGCGGTGGTGGATTGGATAGACCACATTCCGAGGAGTTACACTTGTCTGACATTTCGAAAATTGCAAATATACATAATTGAATTGACACAACAATTGGCCATTGTTTGGCCAGAGTTAGTCGGTAGTTGCGGTAGGTTGCTATGCTGAGTGTAGGTACACAGCAGTTGTTTGCCATGAGTTGTGCGAGAAGAGGCGATGATGGCGGCGCGCAATTTGCGTCCAAGATGACTTATACCAGTTTGCAAAATATACGTAGACCTAGGGTATGCAAATATTTTCGAGCAGAGAAACGCGAAAGTTAACGTGATGCAAGTATTCACGGATGCCCAAGGATGCGACGTGGATTAGTAAAAGGAATAGTGTGTTGATCAGAGGAGAAGGAGGAGGAGGAGGAGGAGGAGGAGGAGGAGGAGGAGGAGCTTTGGCAATGGAAAGTATAGTCGTATACGTCAAAGGGGTTACTTGAAAGGAAGTTCGATATATGGCTGCGAGCTTATTTAGATCCCAGATGTGGAGGTTCAAAATTGAACTGGAAATTCTGAAGCTCGATTGAGCCACCAACGTTCATCTAGATGGGGTGAGTGCAATATGTAACAGATGGCAGGTAGAGCACGGTTACAAACCAAATAGCTGATCGAATCATAACTCAATTGTAATCATGTATAGAAGATCGAACGCAGTTCTTGGTTCCACCCCCAAGAAATATAAATGAATACCTCCTGAAGTTGCCTTTCGATGCATCGTGTAGAAGACCGAACGCGGTTTTTATTTCGACCCACAAAAAATAATAATAAATACGTACTGAAGTCGTCTTTCGCTACAGCCTTTTGCAGAACGAACGCGTTTCTTGGTTCGACCCCCAAAAAATATAAATGAATGCCTCCTGAAATAGTCTTTCGATGCAGCGTGTAGAAGATCGAACGCGGTTTTGGGTTCAACTCCCAAAAAAAAAGATTAATACGTCCTCAAGTTGTCTTTCGCTACAGCCTTTAGAAGAACAAAAGCGGTTCTTGGTTCGGCATCCAAAAAATAAAAATGAATACCCCCTGAAGTTGTATTTCGCTACAGCCTTTAGAAGAACGAAAGCGGTTCTTGGTTCGACCCCCAAAAAAATAAAAATTATTACCTCCTGAAGATGTCTTTCGCTACAGCCTTTAGAAGAACGAACGCGGTTCTTGGTTTGACCCACAAAATATAAATATTAATACCTTCGAAGTCGTCTTTCGCTACAGCGTCTTTTAATCGAGCTTAAGGTAAAACAAACTTAAACAAATTTGTAAAAGAGGGTAGGGTTCAACATAATCTTGTTGCTCAACGATATTTCAATTTCTTAGATTGACCTCTAAAAGGGTCTAAAAGTGATTTTCAATATTAATTATTGGATCGCGCACGAGAGTATTTTTGTAACTATACAGCGCGCACATTTGTAATTTCCTTATGTGCCCATTGAAATAACGAAAACTAACTAGAACTACGAATTTTCAAACTTTTAAACATATATTTCCGGTTCCGGTTGTGCGTATATCGCACGAGATTTCTTATATTCCTGTGCGTTTATAAGATCTTTCCTCTTTGGCGTGCGCAAGACTTCTTTAAAAGTATAGCGTAAATAAAGGACTAAGTGTTGTGCATTTCATACCGCACAGTCGTGTGCGTTTAGGGTTTAAGAGATTGCCTGACTTAATAATGTCAGTATTTAGGTATATTCATGCAAATAGTACAGTAAAAAAGAAGGTTTAGTAAAAATCGATTCAATTTAAAATGAGTTTTGACGTGAATTGAGTCTGTAATTGACAATTTTCAGGAATTTGCCAGTATCTATGAAGCGATTTAAGTATCAATCTACCGCAAACAATGTGCGGACTTACTCGCATGTACCTGCTCTACTACATTAACCATCAATTCATCAATCAAGTTGCTATTGCATCATCATCAATAAAAGACCGAGACAAAGCCATCTATTTATGTATCCTCTGCACCAATTTAACAAACTCATCTCTTCCTAAATTGGACGCCAAGAGATGTTATTCGCCAATATACATCTACCGGCTGATTGTTTAATTGCAACCATATTTGGTCTTCTATACAAGTTAATGATGAGATCAGCTTCCAGCAGGTTCAATGTATAAATATTCTCCAAACACACATACGAGCACTATCTGAGATTTCCTCTCGCTTCAGGTTGATACCCGGCGGTAAGTAACTGCTTTATATTATTGCTCCTTAAACAACTATCCGATAATTGCTTTGCTGAATGGCAAGCACCAACAATCACTAATCGGACAATAAATTTAATTATATATCACAGAGCTGCTTTGATTTTCAATCACCTTTACAGCCTCCAGCTTGTATCGGTGATTTTATGGATTTATATATTCAATGAAATATTTATGTGCGTCTCGCTTCCCATTGACCAATCACACTGCACAATCTCTACGCCCCAGTATGGTAGTATCTTAAATACCGATCCAGTTTGAACTTTCCACCATAAATAAATAGATTTATCTGTCCCTATTAAGATGCCACATTCTCGAATGATTTTATGACAACCAAAACAACTGACGTAGGTTTTAATTTTTTGCATAAATCATGTGGCTTCCTGGTATATCGCCGTAGGCTGATGCCCTTTGCCTCTCTAATCGTGTGGACGGACATACAAGGGCCAAATGTCCACTTGCGCTTTCCAAATGTCCAGAGATTGGTTTGTGGTTCGCGCCTCCACTGCCGCTTGAGACGGACTCGAGACAAGACTCTTGCGATGTAGGAGTGTGCCCCCCCACATCAATGATATTTTATGCAAATAAGCTTCTTTACAGCTTATGACACATTTTCTTCAGTTGCAGAGTGAAAGAGAGAAGGAGAAATGAGTCGCTTTTTTTTGGCGGGCATTAGCCATTATTAACTTCCTGTAGCAGTTTGGCGCCAAAAAAAATCGTTTCTTTGTCTCCTAATTGAAAACGGAAACTCTGCAACGTCGCCATTGCAAAAGCAACAGGCGACATCGTGATGCTGTTAAATATATTTGTCATGGAGGGAATTTTATCTTTGGCCAGTTATATCACACCGTGCGAGGTGTTCGCGGTGACCATTACGGCGAATGAAAGATACGACATTAGACCGTTGAATTGGCAGAGGCACGAGCATAAATATAGAGATAGAAATGTTTTTTATGAACGGTGGGTATTTGCAGATGGGCCTACCCAATCTAAGTCGAGTTTATTGAACAGGGATTAAGGGAATGTTTATCGCAAGTGTTTTTATAGAAATTTCCTACAAGTGCAGCGGTTTATTTCATCTCAACAAATTGGTTATGCAAATGTGCGCAACGATGCGTTGGTTGTTAAAAGCGGTTTATTATCCGGTAGAGATTTTAAATGGTCATTCGTGAAGGGGTTATATCGGATAATAGTATAAATTCCATAGAATAGAGGGCAGTTGAAAGTGTTTTAGCGCACATAAGTGTACGGCCAAACAAACTTGGTCATAGTGGGCCGGTCACACTCCCGTGGTAAAGTTCTTGAGAACGGCAGAGAATTGAGAACTTTTGGTTATTGCGCACACCTTTCCCATCGCCGTTGCAATATTTTCAGTCGACCGGAGATGCACTGGGACTTCTTGTAGCACTTTCGTTGGTTCCTAGAAGCGGTTTATTGTCTGGCAGAGATTTGAAATGGTCATTCCTGAAGGTCTTACATCGGATAGTAGCATAAATTCGATAGAGGACGTTGAAAATGTTTAAGCGCACATTAGTATGCGCTACGAACGGGTGATCAGTTTCCGGCCAAACAAACCTGGCTCTAGTGGGTCGGAAACACTTCCGTGGTAAAGTTCTTGAGAACAACTGTTCGATAACCCGCAGGATAAAAGAAAAAAAAAGGATATTTTTTTTCTTTTAATAATTTTTTTTATTTTAATTTTTTTCTGCAAAAACGACTGAGCGCGACGCGGTACAAGAAGAGAATGACGAATAGATATAAGTGAGTTGAAAATGGATAGGCTTTAATGGTATAACGAGGAATGGGTGGAATGGGTCATAGAGGTTCGATTGAGGGAGTTGCTATTACAAGGAAGAAGGTGTGTGGCATAAATATAAACTGGTTTGTGAGATGACGTAATTATCTATTCTAATATTGAACAACAACAGAGAATTGAGACGTTTTGGTTACTGCGCACACCTTTCCCATCGCCGTTGCAATATTTTCAGTCGACCGGTGATGCACTGGAACTTCTTGTAGCACTTTCGTTGGTTCCTAGAAGCGGTTTATTGTCTGACAGAGATTTGAAATGGTCATTCCTGAAGGTCTTACATCGGATAGTAGCATAAATTCGATAGAGGACGGTTGAAAATGTTTAAGCGCACATTAGTGTGCGCTACGAACGGGTGATCAGTTTACGGCCAAACAAACCTGGCTCTAGTGGGTCGGAAACACTTCCGTGGTAAAGTTCTTGAGAACAACAGAGAATTGAGACGTTTTGGTTACTGCGCACACCTTTCCCATCGCCGTAGCAATATTTTCAGTCGACCGGTGATGCACTGGAACTTCTTGTAGCATTTTTCCCAAATTTCTTTAATTTTCGCCCCCATTTCAATATGTTTACCACTCGGGTTTCAAACAAATTTTACCACGTTATTTCAATTCGCTTTTCAATCATGTAGCGTCCATTGAAAAATGGTGAAAATGACACAAATATTTTCCAATATGGGAATGAATCCTAGGAACGTGCGAAAAACATAAAGTGATGCGCAAATAATTTACAATATCGCACACCAATGTGCGCAAAGAACTTATTACCAATTGTTTGCACACCAAATGTTAGGAAAAGGAAGGACTGAGAAATGACACATAAAAGGAATAGGTGAATTTGATTATTGTCAAATTCCAGTGAACCATTAGTACACGGCTTAGTTTTCTGCGTCAGAGCCCAGAAGTCAGTTTCGCAAGCAATCAAATAGCACTAACAAAAGTTTAAATGTCTTGTTCAATGCAATTACAAGCATATATTTTTTTATCAGAACCAAAAAAATTTAAAGACCCTAGACTCAAGTTCCAGTTGGAACACAAACGTTCATTGGTCACGCGAAACGTCGAATCAGCATTTGCTTCACCTTGCCTTGAAAAAAATGTACATAAACCAAGCGCCATTTGAACACATAAATCAAACCTCGTATCTCACAATCCATCTGCCATAAATAAAGTAGATATACCTCTGCCCGCGCACCAAAATTGTGTAATAGCGCACATGCCACTCATGATTCTGTCGGAAAATACTTAGCTCGTTGTCACTTTCTTTGGCCATCAGACAAAAAAAAAAAAAAAGAGCTTCACTTACAGCACAGTTTCGTTCCATTCGCCTCCCCTTTTCAATGGACTGAGTGCATTCACTTGTGTAGTGACTCACTTTGGCTACCGTCCGCCCGTCACCACACATAACTACTACTGTCAGTCGCGGTTCTAGGTGCATAGTGAACTGGGAACATTATTGCAAAACCAATCTCTTTGCAGACCAAACATTGGGTCATGATGGTCTCTATCTCGCGTGGTAATTCAATATTCTTGTTTTCTGTCTTACTTAGCTGGAATATATCGGAATAGATAAATCGCTTTTGAGATACACTGCACACAGTCGAGGAACACACGATTTGAGCGATACACACGATAAGCGGTGTTAACTTGTTGGTGTGTTGGTTCAGTGTTTCCAAAATACTAAGTTTGCATGAATGAATTATTGTTTGGCTTACGTACAAAGCGCTCACCAAAAACAAACGTAATGCGCCAGCAATTCACACGCACAATTAGTAAGTCATAATCTGGGCTAATTTGAGGAATTTACCACCGCCTTCTATTTGTCTAAATATACATCTATAGATACACAGAGGCAGCTAATTCAAGCACAAATGGGCCCCATATTCGTTGTGTTGTTGTCACCGATACGAGTGGCAATGGGGGAACTATTTGGGGAGTGGCCGCATCTCTCTTAATGCACGCATATATTTACAACCGCGACTTATTTGAAGTATGCACACGATAACGGTGATCCGATAGACCCTTTGGGCAACGGTTGTTCCTGACCCAAATCAAAGGCAACACTTTGACAGCCCGTTCTTTGTACATTGTTCTTGTACGAAGGGAACAAACAAAAAACATTTATCATCTGCCAATCAGCGAGATTTACATTTGTGTACACGCAGGCCGTAAGCCGTTGTTATTAATGAATTTGGGGTGGGCACGGAAGGCGGGAAAGCCAATTTCAAATTACAACTCACAGTCAATGGCTCCATTTGTAGATATATCGGATGACAATTGCGAATAGTTATCTCTGTATTTGTCCGTTTGCTTTTGTACTCTAATTATCTTATCGATGATAATGGACTGGCAGCGCACACACAAATGCGACGACGACCGAATGCTATAGTTGGTTCACCGCTTTGTGCGCGGTGCGGGTTACGTAAGATGTTTGCAGTGATAGCCCGAGGCCTGTGCGCCAGATATTCGATTTGATAAATTACCGATAAACGAGAGTGGTGACTTTGATAATGTGATGAGAGCGACCAAAAAAAAGAAAGAAATAAAGTGAGCTTTTATTATTTTTAGCAGTTAGGTCATGTGACGAAAGGTGTTTATTTTGCTAACGGTGATACTTAACAAACGTGGTTATGTATGAAGAGTGTTCCCCGCGAGTATCTATTCGACTAATCTAAGACGATGAACTGGTTTATGTCAAAGCGGGCATTTATCTTGCCTTATGCCCAGAACCATCCGGGGATACAGCGCTACCTAAGTAAGTCTTGCTAAATAAAGACGTCTTATTTCATTGTTTTGGTAGGGCGTTACTCGAAAAGGGAAACAATTGCAGCTGCAAAGACAGTTCTAGGGAAAATGCTCTTCCCAAGGAAAGTGACATGTGGAGAATATTTTTCATCATTCTCCGACATTTTTTTAAATGGAATGGTCATTCACTTTAGGGCTTGAAGTAAACGAGGATAGGACCAAGTATATGCTTTCAACAAAGATCTGTGCATCGTTTCAAACTCTGATCGGGTGAGACGCTATACAGAAAGACAGAAGGAACCTTGCGGAAATGACGTAAGGAATTATCCAAGGTAACCGCTTCTGATTCGGTTTAAGAAAATAGTTGCGTCGAGTCG
The DNA here is from genome assembly GCA_963082955.1 of Cheilosia grossa. Taxonomy (NCBI): domain Eukaryota; kingdom Metazoa; phylum Arthropoda; class Insecta; order Diptera; family Syrphidae; genus Cheilosia; species Cheilosia grossa. The sequence goes on from OY720146.1 coordinate 15,581,976, forward strand.
AAGGAAAAAAGGCACATTTTATAGAACATTCGTCCCAAAAACTAAAAACAAACACAACAAATGGATGGAACAAATAGGAAGAAGTGATTCTACACGTAGGAACAAAATTCCAACATGTAGGTGGGTCGTTTTTCAAAATGTTGCAATAATGTAAATTTTTTATTTATTTTTTTAATGAATCTCAATGTTACAATAAATTTTGTATTTTTTTTATCAATGAACTAACAAGTATATTCCGTTACCGGCAGTGTAGTTTTCCTAATATTTTGGATGATATAACTTAAAATGCGCCCAAACTCTGAAATCCTGTCATTTTCGTAACGGACTTAATAATTGAAAAAAACATCGAATAAACATCTATTTTTATTGTTATTTGTTACATACTCTCTTCATCAGATAAAATGCAACTTGAGTATATTTAAATTTGGAAATAATTTTAATAATTTTTAAATTTCTTCCTGATCTGAATGTCATTTGCGTCACGAAAACCAATTTAGAACATTATATTTTTTGGAAAATTGCTAGTTAAAGAATATGTTGGGCCTTACCGTTATTTCCACCGAAACGAATTTCATTATCAAGTCGATTCCCAATTTCAAGAAAAATAAATAATTTTGTAGTTATAAGCAAAATCAAGTACTTTGTTTTTTTTTGGGGGACAAAGTGTGATGAAAATGACGAGAAAGTGACGCAGTGGACAATATTTACCAAAATGAATTTATTTCGCAATAAAAATGTAAAGGAGATTTATTAAAACATATGAATTCTTTTAATACAGCAGAATCTTTACACATGATCAACGCAGGTTCTATAGGCACGATACTGTTTTTTAATATTAAATATGTGTCTTTTCGTAGCACTCATTTCAACGTTAAGTTTTTGGACAATAACGTTTGTGCTCTCGGATAGTTTTACTTTTGGGGCTTTAAATTTTCTTATCATTTTCCCATTCCTCTCATACCTTTCTTTCCTAATCCACTCGTACCATTCCATGATTTAGCAGTCCGTTCTCATTCTTAGAAGTAGTGGTTTATCTTTACATGTTATACATTCGTTATACATTCGATATAAGAGGTGTTATTTTGGTATTCAAAGAAAAATGTAATTTTTTGAGATAAATGATCGGATGTTTATTTCATAATAAAGATAGCCTCACGAATTTTATCTTTGAGGTCTTGAATCGACGCTGGGCTGTTGGCGTAGGTCTTATTTTTCACGTGGCCCCAAAGAAAGAAGTCGCAAGGTGTCAAATCACAAGATCTCGGTGGCCAATTGTGATCACCTCTTCGAGAGATAACACGGTCCGGAAAAAAAAACCCAATCAGCAAAGACACGACGTTGTTGATGATCGGCCAGCTTGAGTTCTTGTGTTAACTGAACTTTATAAGCCTTAAGACCCTAGTCTTTATGCAAAAAACGGTGTAATGACGTTTGTGGAATGCCCAATTCCAAAGAACGACGAGGAATGGACAAACCTGGGTTTTCTTCAACGCTTTGGGCTACAGCGGCAATATTCTCAGTTGTTCTTGAGCGACGTGCACTGGTTTTATTGTTCACATCACTAACTTGTCCCAACAGCTCGAATTTTTGTACCAATTTCTGTATTGGGGTCCGACAAGGTGCTTCACGACGACCAAAAAATGCTTTAGTTTTGCGAACTGTGACTGCAAGATTTTCACCATTTTTGTAGTGAATTTTAATAATTTCAATGCGTTGTTGAAGCGTGTATCGTTCCGTTTTTAGTAATGGCGTAGTTTCTACTTGTCAAATGTCAAAGAATAAAAGCTTCAAAAAAGACAGCTACCGAAATAGCGGGTCATTCAAAATAGCACCTCTTATTGCAAAACCCTTTACATACAGTTCTTTTCGTCAAAATCACGTATTTTGCATGCGCAAGTTTCACGAGCTGAGATCGATGGGTTAATGACATAGAACGGCCGGTTTCGTGTAAAATAAGACTAGGAGCAATTACCACCCTCAACAGTATATTTCTTATACTGATAGTTGTGTGGCCATCAAATATCTTCTCTGCACTTTATTTTTATACCTAGTCACAGTTTCTTTCTTACCTGCAGAAGCTCTGCTTACATCATCCCTAAGTAAAAAGGTCTTGATCGCCTCCCTCATTTTTATATAGATTTCAATCCTAAAATCTGTACTTTTTTAAGATGTTTTGTAGGCAAATGGATTTAATTTTTTGTTGTGATGATCGTTTAGTGCGAGCTTTAGATTTCTGCTTCACTGCGTCTGTCAATGCAAAGTATTTAAGTTATGTCGGTCTTAGACGTTTAGCTCCTGATGATGTGAGCGACTTAAAACAAGTACTGAGCTTTCTTTTCTACTTTTTTTTATATTTTTCTACTTTAGTTTCCAACGTTTTAATTTTTTCTCCCAAAGCCAAGTTTTCCCTGTAAACTTTTGTTCTATCACGACGGATTCTCTTGCGGCCACGGGCTGAACTTGGTCCCGCTTCTGGAGCCTGCGGAAAATTGACCAGAGATGTTGGTGGTTTGTCACTTAAAAGAGCAGATAATCTCTTATTTTTTTGTCTTGAATTAGATTGGAGCCTCCTCCAGTTTTTCCTCGTAAGTCTTTGTTCTCTTTAAGTTTGCTCATGAATCGGGTGTTTCGTTTTATGGTAACGATCCCGGGCCTTTTGTTTTTGTAAAGCTACCTTTTCCGGGTCAGCTTTTAACCGCTGTCGATACAATTTGGCTCTTTCTGCCTGCGTTAATGGCATTTTATGGGAAAGGTTTAGTCAAAATAATATAATACACTACAGAGAATAAGAAAACAAAGTTTATGTTGTACTTTGCAACCACAATGTCATTTTCGTCACTATCACGTCATTCGCGTCACTTTTAAAACGTGACGCTGATGACTTGTGACGATAATGACAATTCACACTGATCACAGTAATAAATTATTGGTAATACAATACATACACTCAATTATTTATCAATTAGCTTACCGTTCACTTTTTCCTTCTTTCTGAAATACTTTTTAAACTTATTTTTTAATGATTTAATTTAAAAAGCCTCGTGACACTAATGAGCTCCAATAAGCATACAGAGCATACTCATGCAACAGCCTTTATGTAACTGACGGTTTTTCCTCGTTTTAGTTTTTTTGCTACGCTTAATGCGTGAACAATTTTCTGAGATATATAGAGCAGTTATCATTTGAAAAAGAATGAGAATTTCAAATTAAAATTTTTAACGGAAAGCAGTTTCGTGACGCGAATGACGAAATATGGGGACACGTTTTTCTTGAATAAAAAAAAATACAAGATAATATTATTCTTAAATGTTAATTAGTATTACTATTAAAGAACACATAAATCTTGTTTATTAGCTGTGCCAGTGTTGTTAAGCTCATCCAGAAATGACTGATATTTGATCGGGAAATTCGAATTACTGCGTTGGGGACAAACGCCATTTAGTACAAAACTATTTGTAGTGTTGAACAATATTTCAAAATTTGTAAAATTAAAGTAAAATAAATATGTTTCAAGCTATGCTAATTTATTGCCATTAAATACAGGTTCTAAGTAGTATTTCAGACATAAAAAATGTTAAGTCAATGTGGTTTTATAAAGCAAATAAACTTAGGGGACATCTTATTGCAACATTTTAAAAAACGGCCCAGGTATATTCGACACATTTAGAGAAGAGCGCCAAATTATATTATTGAATGGGGTGACAGCTTATGAATACACGCTTCTAATGAGCTATGTGGCATAGTAGCATTCAAACGGAATATAAACATTTTTTCAAAATATCCAACTAGGGGTGTATTTGGCTTTTTTGGCAAAATAAACATGTCAGCTTTTGACACATTTGGAAAAGAGCGACAAATTATTTTATTGCATGAGTTGATAGCCAGTAAATACACGCTTCTAATGAGCTATGTGGCATAGTAGGATTTAAACGCAATATATTACTTTAAGTTTTTCAAAGTTTTTATTTTTGTATTTTTAGATTACTTTTTTGGTCGTAAAATAAACTTTTTATTTTTTGTAACATTTAGAGAAGCGCAAGAAATTATTTTATTCTATGAGTTGATAATGAATAGACGCTTATTCTGATCTATGTGGCTTAGTAGAATTGGAACGGAATCTATTTCTTTCTTTTTTTTTTATTTTTCAAAATGTTTGTTTTTATCTTACCGTGTTTGGTCCATTTAATTTTACATTTCATTTAGAGAAGCGCGACACAATATTTGGTTTAAATTGATAGTATCCTACAAATATACACTTCGTTTAAGATATGTGGCGTAGTAAAATTCGAATGTGTTAATTTTTTGTTAATTTCCTTGAAAAACAAAAGAGTTTTATAACGAACTGGCCATTACAAAAAGTTTTAATGCTTAAAACTGTTTACTCTAACGCATGTATTTTTTATATTTTATAAAAAAAAAACTAATAAACTTAATTTCACAAAGTTTTCTTATATCAAAAGTGGACTAGATTTGAGATATTGCTTTTACCCGCAAAAGGCTTTCTGCCTCCTCATTTAAATGAATTGGGACTTGGAAACATGTGTTTTGAATAGAATGGAACAACAGCGCATAATGCACGAGGCACAACTGAAATTCTGAGGACTGCATTTCCGGGTCGCCTAATTACTCGTTTTTTTAACTGTTCAATACTTCTTTTTGCAGTCACAAGTCATATCAACAAAACTCAAGACTCTCAAAGCCAAAAACAGATTCATCAAGAATGCAAAGATCTATCGCCAGAAGTTGTGGCAAAAAGTTATGGCAAATGCCATAAATCGAGTCCGAATGTTCGCGCCCGGCCACTAAGGCGATATCATTTTCGCAACTTAATAGAAAAAGTTTTAAGACATCACAGACATCAGATTACACACGCTTCAAGGTTTTCGCCTTACAGAATCTAATCCCGGACTAAACAAAAAAAAAAAACAAAAAGAGAAACAAATGTCTTGAAAAGTTCCAAACATTAAAAACCACTAGCGACAGTAAAACACGTCGAACCGTAACAATTAGAGCCACTCGCACTCGAACAATTACACGTAATAGCTTTAAGCGTTAACCAAGAATGTGGTTAATCGTTACATTTTACCTTGACAGACGTCATGCGACAAAAATATCCTCTAAACCTCAATACAAATTCACATCACGTATGAATTTTCGCTTACCTCCTGTAATAAGTATGCTTACACCAGACGCCACACCGTTTCCCCCATTCGTTTCGTTTCTTTTTTTATCGCACTCCAATGCTTGCAACTTAATCACAACTTTATGCAAATGTTATGATTTCCGGAGCTGACTTTAGAAATCATGATTCATGAGTAATCGCCCCTCGTACAGGCACTTTGCATTTTCTTGCACTTAGAATGAACCCTTTGCAGGTCTGGGCAGCACAAAAATTGCACACTCCAAGGTTAGGGAAGCACGATAGAATAAAACTTTTTCCCATTACCTCTCAAAACTGATTAGCTTGGATTTGAACGTCGAACGCCATAAAGTCTTGTAATTACGTTTAAGTGAGCAAAGTTTCTGCAGTTAATTTACTTCTGTTTCAAACTTCGTTGGGAATTTTCACACGTTTCACCTTTTACAATATTCTACAATTTATTTGAATCTGAAAAATATTTCATTGTTGGAGAGCATTTTTCGCATGGCAACCTCTGATCGTTCTGAACAAAGTGGATTGCTTTCAGGAAAAAATGGAACCACTTACTTTCATGTCATACTCATAATCTCTGACCATAAACTTGACGAAGGGCAATTGTTTTTTGAGCCGAAACGCATAAATCTGTTTGAATAACGCATTTGAAGATCCACATATGACAATCCAGATCGTTAGCACACACAGCTCATTCGGTCGCTCGTCAACAGAAGAAAGAAATGACAGGCAGACACCTCACGACATTAATGGAATCTTCATAAATTTTACAACATAAGCTCGCCCTCCAACAGACCCCAGTCCTATGTGGAAATATTCTAGCACGTGTATTCGTGGGTTCAATTTTAAATTTGTTGGCAAACAAATTCGGAACATGTGTAGAATACAAAGCGACAACCGTTTGTGACTGATGAGGTTTTAGGAGGAAAGTGTGTCTAGAATTTTGATTAGCTCTTGAAAGGGCTCTTGATCGGTACAGTTTCTGCAGATTTTCTTTTTCAACGCGAATATGTCATGTTTGTTTTTCTTGTTTTTTCTATGCCATAGTGCATGGCAAGTAAAACCGAACGGTTCAGTGATCCTGGCTGTTGGGACATCGACAAAGGGTTACTCACCAGACCATAAAACAAGACTGCGAATTAAAACAAGAGTCGAAAATTAACTGACATAAATGAATTATGTGCTTCCACTGAAGTTGTGCATATAAAAAAGAGGTGGCAAATATTATGTTGAATTAAGTGTCCCATACACGATAAGATTTCGAATCAGTACAGATGGGAAACGAGCAAAATAAATTGTAATCAGTTTTGTTTCTATTACCGACGTGTTTATTTTACTTATGGAAAATAGTTAGCAGTGGAAATTCTACATCCTAATCATATTCGTGTCAATAAGTTAAAATCGAATGCATTCGCAAGCTGAAACTGCTATAGTCGAACTTAACAAAATTGTAGCAATTAATTCCACAGGGTATGAGAAGCTTTAGGACGCGTTTTCGTACAAATTTTACTCTTTAAAATCCGTCTTAAAAATCGATTGCGCACGGAAATAAAATCTGTGAAAATATAGAAATTTTGAAAAAGTAGCTCGCAGAACTTTGGAGTGAATTTTCAGAATTTTTTTTGAGTTTGACAGATTTTTAGTACTTGGCTCGGGAAGGTTCACTTGAAAGTGCATTGAAAGTGAAACATTGAAATGGGACACTGCCGAGTCCAAACGGTTAATTGAGAAGCTCTTTCCTGACAGTTCTACTCTCAGATGTTTGTCTGACGTTCGCGAGCGGTGGCGCAGTGAAAAAAAAACCTTAAGATGGAATTTTGTTTCTTTTTTCGGACATCGAACCTGGGATACCTCGCTTAGTAGTCCAACACATTTGAAATTCATTTTTATTAACTTACATACTTCTTTAACTTACACACTAGACAAAAACGATTTTAAATCTAATTTAAAACTGACGTTTATCTTATTCTAGCTTACTGGCTCTCAGCGAGCGCTCTAAACTTAACCATATGCTTAAAACAATTGCCGTTCGGCCTTACGTAAATCTATATATTTTGAATTTGATTTGTTTTTTTTTAATTTCCAGGAAACCTTAGAAAACTTGAATTCTTTATAATTTGTAGTCCAACACCCTTACCACTCACTAAGCCACTGCGCGACATTTTGGTTGGATACAAATTTCTTTAAATCTCACAAACAATGTGATATTTTACAGGCGAAAATTTGGTATTTGGCTTACCTAAACAAAATGTTCAATAAAAACATTTAAATTTTAAATTTGCTCCTTCACGTAAGTGTTCGCGAATCGCAGCCATTTCTACCACCGGATTCGCGGCGACATCATGCGAAACAAATATCGCCTGGAATTCTCGGATGAACTCGTCAGCAAACGACACATTCTTCCATTGGGAATTTGCATTTTCCGAACGAATAGAGGGCGGAGTGAAGTTGACCGTCTAAATAAGGTATCCCACAGCTGAAATGCTTAGTCATTAAACCCAGTTATCTTGAAAACAATGGTATTATGTATATAGTCTTGGGCGTCAGAGCTTCAGCAAAGACTTTAAAAAAGTTAAAAATTCTTAACGAAATAAATAATTACGAGAAAAACAAAAAGGCTCCAGAAATTCGAACATACCTAATAAAGGGTTTTTTCAACAGGAACGCTACAAAAGTAGAGCGACAGGAACAGCAAACGACGCCGAAATTCTTGCATTGCAGCAGTATCGGCCGATTTATGCTTGAAAACCGTCGCAAATTGGGTTCAGCGTCTGGACTTCTGCAAGCGTGCCCGTGGTGGCCATGCAAAAGAAATCGAGTTCCATACATAATGGCATCGAACGTACTTTTGTTTTATTTAAAAAAACGTTTGTAGCGCTCTTATTGAAAAACTCTTTATTAACCTTTAAAAAACGGGGCAACACAAGTTGAAATAACTATAGAGTAAAATGCGCACAAATAGCTGCTCTCAGCTTCCTGCGAATTTCTAATACTATAAATTTAGATCTTCCTAGCTAGGCTAGACTCTTTTCACGACGAGACAACAATTGCAGTCTTCTTCAGGAGGCATCCATCAATTGTTTGCAGCTCTACAGTTGTCGTAAAAGTAGTGGGAATTCAACGATTCGGGTCTTCAATTATATTTAGGTTGAAAAAATGCGCATGCAAAACTCAATTATGCGGTCGAAAAAGGAAGTGCAGTTTTGTTGTAATTTAAGAAATCACAAAAAAAAAAAAACAGAGCTGGTAAATTAATTAAATTAATTTAATTTTATTTTCGTTAAGAATTTACAATTTGTTATAGCACAATTAACATAATTTTAATACAGCATATCTACATTATGCCTTTTTACTGGAAAAATTTACAAGTGACAAAAAATTAGAAAAATGTTTGTTTTTGAGGAAAAAAAACGACTTAAAAACCTCAATTTAAGGGGCAGAGATGGTAAAAATCTCTACGAATGGTAATGTTTTCTTAAAAGTAAGTCTGACAAAGGACTTTGAATTCGTTCAATCTTTCGTCAATACCGTTTTTTTATTTTTCTGTCTATGATTTAGAAAGCAGTAAATTCAATGATATTTTCAACAGTCATTTCACTTGTTAGTATAATGACTGTCAGCAACCAATATTTATCGATATTGCCACCAGTCGTCAGCCATCATAAACTCAAAAAACAACTTCTCTCAACACGCGTATCTGTTTTTTAATCACTCCGCAAGTAGCTACACTTTTAAGAAGAAGAAAGCTCCATCCGCAACGTCGTCCGCACAACTTAAAGGCATCAATTCCGATTGTAATTGCAATTGCAACTCAAAGAAAACCTACAATTAAGAACATGCAGTTACATCTCTCTAGCTTTCCAATCGAACTCGAGCATCCCCCGCACCCAATCCCCGCGGCCAAGACAGAAATTAACTCCCCATGTCTAGTAAGTACCATTCCACATTTACTTTTGTAATTACACGTATCGTTTACAAAAAAGTATCGATTTAGAGAGAAAAGCGTCTTTCTTCTGTTTATTGCTCACATTCTAGCCTAAATCAACTTTCGCTTTAAATACCACCAAGAGACGTAGTCCTCCGACGCCAACACAAAAAAAAAAAGTCTGCGCGACTTAATCAACATGGAAGTGGTGTAAGATGGCGCGAGTACCAAAAAAAAAACAAAAAACGACGCAAAATTCAATTTAAATGTCAACGGATCCATTTATCCATTGTACCTGAATACAATTTAGCTGCCAATATCGAAGCGCGCCAATAAAATCAACAAACATGAAAGTTGCTGGCGAACGGCCGTTGTTGTTGTTTGTTGCTGATTGTTGGTGGTGGGAAGTTCGGGTGGAATGTGATAATTAACATCCGTCTAACTTTTGATATTGAAAGTCATTCCTTCTGTGCCAATCGATACTTGGACGCTGCACACAAAATGAAGAAGCATACAGTCTTGGTCACTCTATATGCGGCCACCGCATCCAACTCAATGAGTTAATTGCGCAAAAGTCCGCTAACAACACACGGCTTTACACTCATTCGGATTGGTGTAGATAAATCCACGCCAGACCAAAGGGGGACATGGGACATCTCAATGCCATCCGATGTCGTCCCGCATACTCCCCATGGCATAGCCGCACACTAAGTCTGCGCGCAACGAAAGTACGAGTATCTGATGTACTCACCTCTTATTATTTACGAGGAAATTTTCCGATTTTTCTCCTCCAAGACTGCCATCCGCAGAGTGGTGGTGGTGGTGGCGATGGTTTGGGTATCCCTGCAAATGAAAACAAACATAATTAATTGGATAAATATTCTAAATTAATGATACAAAATAGTAAGCGACGGACAGGAGATTTTTGCGTAATGTGCGCGCGCTGTGTGTGGACAACACCGTACGTATATGTAACCGGACTGTGAGGATATTTGACTATCTGGCTGGAATGTCATTTATTCGATAGATTCTAGAAATTGCTGTAAATCACTCGACGAAATCGATGAAAGTGTGCGCGCCTATATGAGGAGAGTATGCGGCAATTTTATGCTCGCCTGTTGTGCGCGATGATAATTTTAAATAAATAGAAAGGACATTCTCAGCATAACGATAAGTATGGGTAGTTAATCGTGTTCGTAAACGGAGTGTTTATATGGAGGCTATTAAAATTGTCAATTTGATGCACAAGTGCGTGGCGGCCAGATAAGAAAATTATGTTTTCAACCTGCGCGTGGTGATAAAATCGGCAAGCATGCCGAAAACAATGTATGTGATCGGAGCAACTTTATGTTCACTTGCCGGCAAAAAAAAAAACGCTTTGCCGTCCGAAGTGGTGGGACGAAATGGAAAATTTTCAATTCGTAGCAATGGCAACACTTTGTACGGACTTTAAGCCACTTGCCCGGGCAAAACTTTGCGAGTCGAACATTTGACAGAGGAAATCTCAACCGTAGAAATCAAAGCTTCACAATGGTTAGGATCACATTTCATTTTCAGTTGATTAGTCTTGAGCTTTCGACTAGCGAGTGAACGCCTCAAGGTGAAGTTTACTCATACCAACCGGATTATTGTGTTCTCTACAGAGTCCAGCTTCATGACAAAAAATATCAGCAATGTCCCAAGCAGCGTTGCGGTTCGGCCCCTTGAGTGGTCCCACTTTTTTAAAAAATTATCAAAATGACCCCTTTTTCAGTTTAACTAAGATGATTTTATTATTTATTGAACGAAAAAGAAATGCAACAAAAGTTGTTGTTTTTGTTATATATATAAATGTTTTTGTTGCAGTTTTTTTTTATATTATTTTATGTGGAAGCCCCTTTTTATGTCTCGGGCCCCTTTTTCTTAAATTCAGCGGCAAAACTGGTCCCAAATCTAAAAAAATCAAATTAGGAAAGGTTGACATCTTTTGTAAAACGATCCAAAAGCATATAGCCTACAGGACACCACGTCTGGAAATGCACTTGTTCTTTAAGTGTCTTTGTTGCGGGACACGGTTCTCTCGGTTTTTTTTTCAAATTATAAAGAAGCCACGTCAACAAATCCTTTACCAATGTTGCGCCACTTTTACAGTATTCTAAAGACAGGGACCACTACCCAGTCGCAACCACGTCGACGGACGGATAATTCATAAGCTGCCCCAACGGAGACACATTTTTGTTGGTATAAAAAGAACATGGCCATGCGACAAGATCTGATATTTAGGATATCACTTATTTAACCATCCAAAGTGAGCTAAGTTAAGAAAATCCAAACTTAATCACACAAAGCTTCGGCATCTTTGCCTAACTTCGGTTGCAACAAAGAAAAACCGGTAAAGTCGAGTTAAGACGAAATTGGGTTTTTGATTGAAAAATGTCGACAACGAACGAACGATGCAGTTCGACCTTATAATGGAGAAAAATGCCATAAAAGTACTTACGGATATGGTGGCGCACTGTCATGTCACTTCTTCAACAACATGCTTGAGAGAATTTTACAAAACTCGCAGGCTCATCGTATGATGATTGTAAAATTTGCCAAAAGTAGGTTCAACTACTTGAATGAGCTGTTGACAGGTACCTGGGCCACTTCCATCAGCGTGTTTGTTCATGAGAGCAAAACCTAGTTCATGCCGTCGTTATGAAGCCATATAAAAAATAGACTCGTCGGATAATAGGCCTCAATAGGCATTAGGCAGCTATAGCCTCCAATTAGCTACAGACTCTTCGTTTGTCATGCAAAGAGTGGCACTTCCCAATCACCGGTACGAGTAAATTGGCCGAAAGCAACACCAAAAAGACTCTATAAGAACCTTAATGTCTCAGTCTCAGAATTTGCCTAAGGGAAGGCGTATAAAGATGTCCTTGACAATTTTGAATTTAAAACTCTTTGAGTGATTTTCGGACCCGCTTCCAAGAGGAGAGTAAAAGATTTAAGACTGAACTCAAGGCGCTATACAGCGACATCGATCTGGTGAGGAAGGTTAGATTTCGTCGCCTAAGATGGTTGTGACTTTTATAACATCCGCGCCAAAAAGTCTTTCACTCGAGGGTCCAAGGCAGGTGACAAAAACACGAATGTCAACCACCCCGCAGCACGCAACTGGAGGTAGTTAGCCAAAGACCACTCCATCTAGTGAGGAGTATTTGTTGCAACCCAGGTGCACTCTGGGTTCCTCCTCCCAAGTAATTGAGGTCTTCATTTGTTAAAAATTCAAAAGCCATATCGTTGAGACTTTATATACAATCACCGTCATATGTCACCAGACCTCTGGCATTAGAAGCAAGGCTAAACGTCTCTGTGTTGCTTCTTACTCCGACCTGTTGGGCTGTATTATTCCCACGCTTCGACATTTTCGGATCTTAATGATCACAAGATTGTTTAGAATTATTGTTTTTCAATGTTCAACTTGGACTTTCTTTGCGTGACAAGTTTCAGAAGAACACTATAAAATACGGGACGAACTATAGATGAGATTTAAACCAAATATAGTACAGATTTTTGCAAGCGAGTACTTAAAGAGGCCGACGGGATAGGTGGACTTGAAAGAAGAATAAACTCTTTTATCCGCAAAAGAGGTTCATCAATCATTTTGAAGGTACCATTGGTTGTAAAGTGATGATCAACGCATACAAAAAAGATTCCAACTTCGCAAAGCTGTGCTGATTTGGTTAGATTTTTTCAAACCAGGATTTATACAAGGAAGCATACTGAGCATGGAGAACTCAAGAGTGGTGACCTACTTGATACTGATTTTAAGTTTAGTAAGCAGTTTTGATTTCCAAAGGGCCACGCTTTTTCAGTACTCGATTGTCCATTGTTGATTTCAACTGCCTTCACAAGTTTTTTTTAAATTTAAAAATTCATTTTTTATTTTTCTTTCTTTAAGCTTACACACTAGACAAAAACGATAAAATCTAATTTAAAACTAACATTTATCTTATTCTAGCTTACTGGCTCCAAGCGAGCGCTCTAAACTTATCAATATCCTTAAACTTATTGCCTTTCGGCCTTAAATTTATCTATTTCTATGATTTGTTTTGTTTTTTTTTTAATTTTCAAGAAACTTAAGAAAACTTGAATTCTTTATTATTTGTTTATTATTTGTTTACTGCCTTCACAAGTAAATAATAGTTCATTCATGACATCTTGGAGAGACAATATGCGCTAGTGTGTGAATTCATTCCCACTAAACTTTGTGTCCGTTTCCTAAAATGTAAAAACAAACGTTCGTTTAAAACACTTGACAAGTCCACGCGAACACAAACCCTCACTTTTCACGAAACGAGACTAATCAAAGAGAGAACTTTCCCAGCAAAATCGCACTTAATTAACACATCATGACACAAGAGCTGTGCTAACTAACTCCCATTGAATCAATCTGTTTGGGGAAAAGTTGTCTTTAACAAGTGACATCTCCCATTTAGGCACCACCAACGAGTTATTCTTCTCCCAAAAAAAGAATACCTGAACTTTCCTCCACAGCAAACTATAGAGACACCCGGCGAAAAGGAAAACACTCGACATTTTCTCACCTTTATCAGCGTACATCTCGGGGCATATCCAAACACTTGGAATAGTAAAAGTCAGGTGCCTTATGCACGTCCGATCACTTTTCATTTCGTGATTTATCAACTTCATGTGAGTGCCAAAGATACCTTAAATCGATAGCAAAGCGCGGCCGCCAATAAGCGATACCGACGTCGTCGTCTGCTTAAAGCTGTATCTCAAATCAATTGTATCGCATTCGTTGCGAATTCGAATTCAGTCGAGTTCGACCCGCCACACTATCATTTCCGAGTTCATAGAAAAGTCACAACGGGTTTATTGGCCGACCACTCTCCCAGTGTGTGCATATAGTTACCGACCGTGTCTTGTTTATCTTGCATTTGTAATGCTCTGTGTAAATCATAACCTAATCACATCTAACGAACGCGGAATTGAATTCAAATTTACCTCCATCATCTTGGTCTTTCTTTCTGTGGCGCGGCACAGCTCCTGGGAGACCCAGCGGATTACCTACGCGCCGTCGACTCCATTGCTGTTCGTCTTAATCAATGGTAAACGGTATATGTATGCATCATGTGTGTGCCAGTGCCAGTTGTTAATCAAAATCACAATCAAATTCGGAAAAACATCAACCAACTAATGTCTGCTCCTTTGGAAAATCACTTGTGCCCGATGGCGGACATTCCCGACATACGCTAACTAAGTAAATGCTGTACATGTACATGTCGCTCCCCCGTGTCAGATGTGTACCACTAAGCCGCGCCGGGGGCAATTATTAACGGTTAAATGCAAAGTCAGGCGGTTTGTTATAGATGCGGATCGAATGGAACGAGAGCGATCGCGCACACACACTCGCCCGCAATGTGAAAACAAAATGTTTCACTTTTGTTGAACTTCAAAATGCGGCGCAGGAAGAAATTCGCTTTCGCGAAATAATGTTGTAGTCGTAGTCGTACTTTTAAGCATGCACAGTGGGGTGCAAAAGTCACCCTCTTTTTTGTGAAAATTGTAAATTTGTTAACTTTTTCTGATGCCCCCGAAACAAACCGCGGATGGAACTCTAAAGTCGTACCCAATGTTGCGATGCTAATAGTTAAGTCAAACAATTTGGAAAATTTACTATTGACTGCTCAAAACTTGGTTGGGGGCAGGATTTCAGCAAAAAACATTTTCGTGATCAAGTGGCTGCTCTACCTTCTTGTGGTGGACACCAGACAAATGTATATGCAATCTATGTTACCGGACAAATGAACGTATTGAGGCCTGAGGCCTAAGATAGACTATAAAATATGGCGCGTCAAGGTCAGTGTTTTGCGAACCAACGCAACTACCGCCTGAGTACGGCAAGAAAGACTTTTAAAACCAGTCAAGGGATACCTTCAACGATACGTGGAACGGCGGCTGAAAAACACATCTTACTTTAAAATTTGGTAGCGCTTATATAGTCCGGGATGAAGAACGACCTTAGCCAAAGAGGACCTCTAGCCAGATCGGTCCTTAGAAAGGTGCCTCAAGTTACACACGCCAAGTTGATTGAGGTGATCAATTGAGCCGTCTAATTGTGTATGTTGGGCACTTCCTCTGCTACATTGTCCCATAAGGGTGGACTCAAAGACTCGTCGGGCGGCGGTGCGTTGTTGTACATACAAACGCTGCACCATTCCAGGCGTTGTCTACTCAACTTTTTGATTGGGTCAGCGCAGCTGTATAGAAAGCCCATAAAGTTGTCCTTCGATAGGAACTGGACCGATTTATCGGCCGGAAAATCTTTCTCCCAAAATATTACAGGAGGTTCTTATCTGTTTTTGACAGACTCCAGGCTCCCGCACCATACAGCCGGATGTTTAGGATCTCATAAATAATATCTGTAGGATCCACCTCCAGTTTCTGAACACTTCCCCTAGAGTTACACTTTTTAATTTCCTTTATCAACCGCTTTGCTCTTTTTTTCTTCCTTCAGGGAAGTGCAGTACGTTCCTCGCTCTCCTTTTGTTGCTCGTAGAGCTCACGAGTCGCGTCTATCAACATATTTGGAACATTGATCTTTTTCCGCAAAGGTCTTACTTATTTGAAAATGTCATGAGGAACATTTTCTCTCAATGGATTACACATTACAAATGCCTACCGCTCAAAACTAAAGGCGAATTGCGAGCAAATCAATTTCGCTGCATTTATGAATTGAAAATTACTATTTGTTTTACTACAAAAGCAATATATTTAATTAATCTAACATCTAATTAACTAAAAAACTGGGTCTCAATTGATGTAAATAGCGAAATTTACAATTGCAGTAATTTTGTGCGGCGAATTGAAAATTCTTGCCGCGAACTGTCACACTTTATTCACAATCCACAAAATATAGTCGCGATCCACAGACCCTCGAACGAAAATTTCGTTCGAATTTATCCTGTAAAAGTGAAACTTGAGCGTGACTAAAAAAAAGGTTTCAATTGAATGAAATGTCGAACACTTCGAATATTCGCTTGTTCGCAGTTTGCAACTCGCTCTCATATGAATAGTCCTTAACTTCACAATAAATCTATTTTAGCTCTCACACTAAACATTTTGAAGGTCACAATGAATAACTATGTCCATTTCTGTTGCAACATTTTTTAGCACCACTGTCGTCACAAAATATTCCTTCGAAAAATGCGCATAGGAAAGAAGTTCCCCAGTCTGTTTATAAATATTTGTGTGCGCTCCCACGGGCAGGCAAAAGGAGATCTGTCAAATGGGCCAACATAAATGAACGGCTGATTGGACGGGCACTTTACATCCTCGGTAGCGGCGGCGGCGGCGGCACGTCTTCCCTTTTGTTGACAGTCTTCCGTTGAATGCCGTTAACTCTGTGATTCTTTTGTTATTCGTCGTCTGAATGGCCGAGTGTGTGTGCCCGTGATGTGCGCCTCTTCAAATTTCCCTCTGCGCTTCCGATACTTTCCGTAATAGGATGGTGGTTGGTGTTGGCTGTGTGCATGCTTCTCCTTGATTCGCCTTATTGAAGTATTGATCGGTTTTGGGAACAAGGTCAAGGAACAAGACGACGACAACAACTTCACTTACCACTTACCATTGCACTGCATGACAGACTATGCGACGGTGTGGAGATATTCATCGTTGAGGAGCGTATGGTTCGCGTGTGTGTCTCTCTAGTGGTTTGAGATTTCCCGTAAGTGATATGCCGTTTTATAATGCTCCAAGGAATTTTTGTTTTCGTTTCTTACTATTGTTTTTTTTCCTCTGTTTTTTTTCGAGAAGGACTGAAAGAAAATGAGAATGATTTATGGTGGCGGAGAATATCCGTTGCTTTAAATGGTTATTAGAAATTGAGGTTGTCCACTTATGGCCGCTGAAGGTGGACGCAGTATGGAGAGTTCCTTTGTGTTCAATTGGATATCCAACTAATTGCTAGTGACGTGCTGTATATACATTTAGATTTGATCGATTGTACGCAAAGGTCAGAGTTTACGAAAAGGTTTTATCTCGGGGTATTTTACCACAGAATTGGCGTATGCAGAGTAGTCTGCGTCGGTTTATCTGATATGCAAATAACACAATCTACCTCCCAGGCCAGACGTCCCCTTACAAAATACAAAAAAAAGGAGAATAAAATAAACATTTTAGTAGCAGTCACCTGTCTGCTACGATGACCACGACGGAACAACAAATAACCCCTCGTACTAATGACCGTCGCGTCGACTTCAACAACATGTGCTGGAAGAGCGCGTAATTTAGCTTTTTTTGTTACGTAAAACTTGCCATGTGTTTTCGAACCTCGAAAGGTACAAATACCTGATTGTATACGTATATCATTCGAAAGGAGTGTTGTATTGCTCAGTTGAAAACACCATAAGGACATGTCACGTTTTCATTTATTGTGTTCGTGTTTCGGGACAATAAATTAGCAAGCAAAAAAACGCACTAAACGCGGAAACTATAATTTACAAAATATTTTGGATGTTTGTCTGGACAGCGGAAGGACCCCCCGTTTGACTGCACATACGTTAAAAGGGAACTTAAACGCGTTCAGTATTTGTGAGGAATTGAAAGAAGGTAGGTAGGCATTTCATTTCGCTGAAAGACAAAGAAAACAGCATGACACATGCAGCAAGCAGCACGAATTGAATAATTAGTTAGAAGGTTCATACACACATTCGTATTAAATTTCTGTTTAAATTGGAGATTCCAATGTAAAGGACGGTGGACACCAATTTGCTTGAATGATTGCTTTCTAGGTAGGTTTGGTGCGTAGCGATTTATATTACAAGCTCATTAGCCTTCTTTTCACCTTCTTCCGACTTGTTTTAGGGAGGAAGTCATTTGAGAACTAGAGTCTTCTTAAGGATAGAAGGCTCGCACCCTACAAAGACGAGCTGGGGACAATGGTACAAGATTCAAAGCTGTTGCTGATGATTTGTAAGGACGACTTCAGCAGGCTGATATACGGCGGAGACTTTAGGCGCAACAATCCACTGTTGGGCAGACTAATCCGTTCAACCTTCCCGATGATAGTGAAGACTTGCGACCACCCGGATGTGAGGATGGCGATAAGGAGATACTCTACACTGTTTGGCGTAGATGTTATTGAATTAGTATGGGAAGAGGGGCATTGCGATTCTTACCAAAACATAATACAGTAGATATCTGAATATAGGATTTGGGTAGTCAATTTTGAGAAATAATTAAAAAACTAAAATATTTGAATTTTTTGAGAAAAGCTAAGTACGGGATACAATTTGCAATACTTATATAATCTTTTATATATTATATTTTGTTCAAAATCTTTGGAGGGGTTTTTTTGTAAAATCACGCCGACAAAAAAGTACCGAATATTGGAATGCTTTAGTTTGGAAAATGCTTTTGCTTAAATATTAAGCTGAAAACTGAGTACAAGTAATTGTTCGGGATGTAAGCATTACTTGGTTTTTAAAGTTTTATCGAAATCGAAAATGTGGTTTTCGAGATATGAGCAGTTTCTAAAATAAGCGTTTTCGGTGATTCGAATTGAATTGAATTAAATTAAGGACGCAATCATTTTGAAAACATCAATTTTACTCTAAGTATGTATTTTGGTCGAAATCGTTACTGCCGTTTCCAGGTACACTAAAAAAAATATTTTTCAGAAATGCCTTTTTCAAAAAATCCATTAAACGAAAAATATATAGTTTGCTATTAAGTTATAAATGACAATACTAACTTAGAAATGAATTTTTTTACAATCGTAAGGACCGTTCTCAAGATTTGTCCAAATTTCAAAACCTCACCTACTAAAGCTCAAATATCGATTTTGGTCGTTGGAGCCGTTTTCGAACAAATCAAACTGGTATGAACATTTTATATGGGAAGTACCATTATTATTGAAGTTACCTTGAAAAAAACGGCCCCGAACAGAAAGCCCACAAACTCCAAATGCGAAGTTTGCACCAAGTCCAGGCAACCGTGTAGGCTGCAGGCCTCGAGAGCATACGGAAAGACGGACAGAATTTAGTGACCCAATTTTTGTTTTACTTATCTACATCTTCAGTTCGAAATATAGTACGAATACAATATCTTTCTTTCTGAGTGCCGCTTTACTATGGAGAGTTGGACAGTTGAGCAGCATGATTCTTCACTGGTTCATACTGTACACGTACAGTTGAACGGGATGGGAACCAGAAAATGATTCGTTAAAGCTATACAAAATTAAAGCCAGTTCCTAGGAGGAACGAGGAAGTCTAGAATAAAATTCAAATTCTGACACCTTCTAACAAAAGTTTCTACAAAAAGCGAGTGTAGCGAACAAAACGATTGTCTTGTGTAGAATACCCAAGCCAGTACTATGCCTGCGCCACTATATGCAGTTAATTCTATTTAAGGTGTGAAGAATGGAAAAGCCTAGTTATACAATTAAGGGGAAGTCTTTTGATTTCAAAAGATGTGGCTCACAGCAGGTTTCTTGGGCTACGTGCGGCAGCAATCGTTTTGGACGGCTCAAAATCCCCCCAAGATCAAAGGGATTCGAAATCCTACAACACTCTGACTCAAATGCTTCTCCCTTCTACCATGGTCCGGCTGTATATGTTGCTGGGGTTCGAATCTTCACCTTTTCAGACCATCTTTGTGACATACGCGTTGGACTTACAGTAGCTCCTTACAGACGCAAATACAATTTCTTCGACAGGTTGGCTTCGCCGAACAACACATCATCAATTCATGTCACTTTCAGCCTGTTTCAAGTCGATTTGTTTTCGGCCAACTTCCGGTAGTTTGTTACGAAAAATATATTCCTACTCAAAAGCGACATCCTGTGAAAGTAAACGTGCGCACTCATACGCTGTCCGAACGAGCAGAAAGGAATTTTTATAAATAATAGTTCGAGTTACATCCGCAACCAGCCGCAACAAGATTTATGACTATTTTAAGAAATTCCAAAAAAAAATATCCACAGGTATGCACAAGTACACAGCGTCGAACAAAAAACACTCAATCTCTCAAAGTGAATGGAGATTTGGGTGGCATTGCAATGTCGGCCGCACGCGGATCTGTGTTACGCTCTAATCCAAACGTGAGCCACCAACAAAGCGAATTAGATTGGCTCTCCAATTTATATCAATGTGTCAACTAATACACCACAGGCGACAAATCGTGATTACTCCGTGTGGCGGCCGGTCCGACGATCGCAGCGCATCTATCTGTAACTCATATGTTCGCACAGGTGGCGCAGTTTAGCCGCGTGCACCGTAGCCGCAATATAGCCATTTGGGTGCAAGTGTTACTCGAACCGTAGAACAGTGTCAATCTGTTATCAAAGCAGAGACAGGTTTCCCTGCGGCCAGCATCCGGAGTTTGCCGCTAAAAAAGAAACTCAAAATCTGATGGATACTGTGCCAGTAGGATAAAAGTACAATAAAGCGAATGCCGTATATAAGTGGGCGTCAAATTGCAACATTATCCCGCAATGACAGGCGACATGACACAAAGGTTTGGGTTTCACATTTTTCGAAAGTAGGTGGCGGTGGCGGCGGAGGCGCACTGCGCCGTGCACTTATTGTTTGGCTCGCACGTATATCCAGACCCAGAGGATATCTGTTGGCTGTTCTGTGTGGGATTTTCTTCGCAATATGCAAATCCACACACACCAACGCACACTTTGGGAGGAGAAATTTGTTTTCCCTGTGCAATAGCAAACAAACAAAAAAGTGCACCTCGCGCACAGCAGGTTGCTGTAAATCACAAATATTTTCGTTTTAATTGCGGTTGCGGGCCACGCTCTGTGCGCTTCAATTTCAATTAAAAGATCCCACAAAATCGATTACGATGGCAATGACTTGAATTAATTAATGCAAGAGCGTTGAGCGTTGTTGGGGCGGTGGGGGCGGAGGAGGAGGAGGAGCAGTAGTAGTATAGCAGCAGCAGTCTCTTTCCAAAGGATGTATCTTTGCGAACATCGAGGGGGCATGGTGTTAGAGTAATAATCATGCACCACAGGTGTAGTACAAATGTGCGAGGATAAGATCAAACTGGTTGCAGCTAACTACTGTAATCCTCGCGTCATCAGTAAGTTTATATTGCGTGCGTTAATTTGGCTTTTAGGTGAATTTTATTGACATTGTTCCTGGAGAGCGGAATGGCGCATGCAAGCGCGATTCGCTGGGAATTGGGGGGGGGGGAACTTAAATTTCAAACGGTGATCTGATTTTTATGCTCCCAGCTCACGAGTCACGACCACGAGCCGTACAACCGATTTCCTTAATAATTTTAATTTCATATGAGAACTGGGATGGAATGGATTAACTTTTATGACTTTCGGATTACCTTGTCTTGATGTGCGTGTCTGAACTGAAGGTGGCGAACATTATACCTCAAATCGCAATAGCATTTCTTTTTCTATTCATTTGCGCGCGGCGCACTCCTTCTCACCTCAGGGCAGCAGCGCGGCATTAATGCGATATCGAGACAGGAAATGTATTGCAGCCGTTGCAATGAGTGACTTGTAAATTGGGTAAAACTGCCCTGGTTTATATTGAACTCGCCCAGCATATTTAGTTGATGGCATAAAAGCTGCGTATAGCTCGAATCCACTAAAATGGGTACAGGGAAATGGGTGCTATAAATTAAATTGAAGTATCTGTACAGGATGAGCAGATTTTAAGTGTTTTTCGAATGACTATTTCTTGGTATTAAGAAGACTACGGGCATTTGTCGTATTCCTTCTTCTGTTGGTACTTAAAGTTCCTTTTTTTTACAAATTGGCTGCCTATTTCTGCTCTAGCTGTGATCGCTTTTGGGTAAGAATAAATAAATTATAGAAAAAATAAGACCTACAAGCTGTTCCGAAAAAGAAATAATGATCCGGAACTTTTGTTAGTTTATCGAAAGCTTCAAAAAAGAATTTAGATATTCTTAATAAATTTCTTTATGGACAGCTTATTTCATGTTAACAGCTTTGGTTTTTGTGTTATATGTTGTTCTCATATGTTTGTTATATGCTGTCGACGCTTTATCGCTGCTACTAGGAGAGAACTATGTTCGAGCAACGGGGGGCGCAGCTTTGAAGTTTCGCTGGTAATATGGTTTCATTTGATTTATGTTCCCATAACTTACACGTTCTCTCTGTTAAATCTAATTTAAAGACCAATAGTAATCGTTTTTGGAGCTTAATCAACAGTAAAAAAAAAAACAATCTAATGCTATTCCTAACTGTATGCGCCATAATAATGTATCCTCTTCCGACCTTGGGACCATTTTGAATATGATCGCAGACAACTTTCAATCGGTATATTCAAGTTTTACTATACCCCTGCTAGTGTCTCGAATGAAACCTCAATGTCTTGTAATTCTTTAAATGATGGTAACCTAGAGTGTTCGTTTTTATTTATTTTATTATTTCTTTAGTTGGCGCAACAGGTCCGAGGGACTCAAGGCCTATCTTCTCACAACCATTGGTTTTGTGTGAGTTTCATTTTTGGAACGAGTGGAAGGGATCACCAATTTTATGCCGATTCCAAACGGCTAATTGAGAAGCTCTTTCAAGACAGTTATACTCTCGGATGTTTGTCAGACGTTCGCGAGAGGTGGCGCAGTGGAAAAAACCCTTAGTTGGAATTTGGGTTTTTGCGGGATTCGAACCTGGGACCCCTCGCTTAGTAGTCCAATACACTTACAAGTAAGGCACTGCGGCTACTGTTCAATTCCAGAAGTTCAAAGTGCTCTTCCTGGTTTCGATGGCATCCCGCCAATTTTACTTCAAAAGTGTTTTTATGCGTAATCCGTGCCTCTTTGTTTAATATTTAACTTGTCTCGTTCATAACTCCAATTTTTAAATCTGGATCGAGGCAATTTTTAAATCTGGATTACCAATTTTCAGCTATTTGAAAAAACGATTTATGAGAAACTTACATTTCTCGCAAAGGGAGTAATCTCTCATTTGCCACATGGATTTGTAGATGCGGTAGATCTACCTCTACAAATCTCGCAATGTTTTGTAACACGGTGCTGAATGACCCTGAGGAAGGCTTACAATGTGATGTAGTTCATACTGACTTTGGTAAAGCTTTTGACAGCGTTAATCACCATGCTTAAATTTCCAAACTTAAAAGATTTGGATTTCATTCCAACTTTCTAGAGTGGATTCGCTCCTATCTCACGGAGCGTATTCAGTACGTTCGTATAAAGGATGCACTTTCATCACCAGTTTGTGTCACCTCCGGAGTACCTCAGGGTAGTCACTTGGGCCCTTTACTTTTACTTTTATTCATTAACGACATACCCGATCTGTTTTTGAATTTACAGTGTCTGATGTTTGCTGACGATTTAAAAGTGTTCCGACATGTTCAGTCTGAACATGACTGCATAGTTTTACAGGAAGATCTTAAAAGACTTTCTTTGTGGTTTTAGATAATTACAAAATTCACTTCCAGTTCCAGTTGTCTTAAGCCGACAGCACACATTTAAGTATAACCTGTTTACGAGCTATTGTTCTAGTTCGAAATAGCAATAATTCTAACCACAGTTTTTGTTTACAATTTATTGTTGTTCTCTGTAATAACAAAACATATTTATTATTTCTGTTAAAATTAAACACCAAAAAACTTTTATGAATCAATCGCTCTATTTTATGGACATAACTAGCGAAAATTCATCCGCTAGTATCCTGACTAAAAAACTAGTTGGTAGTGTTACTAAGCCAGTTAAATTATCAGCTTGTTATTTGCCATTTCGAATATCCAATGACTGATTAGAAAATTTGACGGCTGCTGTATAATTTTTTAGTTGAACGCGCACATTTGTGGTTAGTGTAAGTTTTTTTTAAATGCCTCCACAGATAGAATGATTTTAAACATATGCATTCAATTCATCAGCAGCTGTAGATTGTGGGATAACAAGAAATGTTCGGCGATGATCACCTGCTACAATATCACGGCACCACCGAAAATGCGTTGATTCCCACGTAAATCTTGAAACGTTCAGTCTAAAGCTCCCAAAGACTTTTTGTGAGCAATCGTGGATTCATCATACATAAATTAGTTATTAGCGATAACACTAAAATAATGCCTTTTAGCACGTCTCTGAACTTGCAACTTCCAATCTACACTTTTCATAGTTCGCACTGCAACAACATTTCGGGCACTTGTTACGACACTCGTTCTGAAGTTACATATAATGCTAATACAATTTGCTCAAAGAATTGTTTCGTTATTGGAAATGTACAGTTCTTTAAGTATCTGGGACTTGAAATTGACAGTAGGTTAAGTTGGAGCTCTCATACTACTTCCCTAAGGAAATACCTACAGCAAACAACTAAAATTTTGTACCATCTGAGGCAATATTGTTCGAGAAAACTTTTACAAACAGTCTGTTATGGTCTGGTCCAATCCAAACATCAGTATGGGATAACTTGTTGGGGCGGCACACACAAAAATAAAACACAGTCTGTTAGTAATTCAAAAGCATTTACTCAGAATTATCTGGAAAAGTAGACGCAATGAACACAGTTTTCCTCTCTTTATGCATTCCCATATACTACCGTTTAAACATCTTTACTTCTATAAAGTCTTAAAAATATGTTTTTTTTAAGAAGCGGGTACTTCTTAAATCATGATCCGAATGCCTACGGTCTTCGTAGCTCTGTTAGGAGACTTGCTTACGTTCCCGCGCCTGCCGAAAAACACTTGTTGTCAAAAATGTACTGAAAATCATGTGCACAACACACACATACGTTTTCCACACCAAACTTCACAAAAACCATATGTAGACGAATACCAAAGATGTGTGAAAGTTTGGTTAAAATCCGTCAATGCGTTAAGGCGTGAATCGGCGACAAACGAACACAATTTTAAGGTTAATTTTTTATGTATTTTTATTTATTTAACTTGTAATTTTTGAAACGTTACTTCACGTCCGAGAAGAATCTTTGGGCCTTGCCAATAAACATTTTCAGTTCCGACTTTAAATTGAAGTTATTCACAATGACTTTATTTTCCATACGAGATTCGCAATTGTGAGCTGCCGAAAATTGAAAGGCGAGACTTAAATTTATTATTAGTACAGCGCTTTAACTTGTACTGTTGACATTTCGCCACAAAGAAACCAAATTTGATGTCGAGTTACGTACCCGCAGCTTTAGAGTATTCGCCCTGTAAAATCGAATTCAAGAAGTCGAAATAGAATAATTAACAACCACAGAGGTCGTTTGATTGATATTCTCCATTGATAATATGTAAAATTCTCCTAGCACTAATGACAATCCAATAAACGCTGATTAACATTTTCTAAGTAAACTAATATCCAATTTATGCAGACGATGAAGCTTAGTAAAAATTCGCCCTTCAAATATCATTCGAGGTTATTCACAACAAAGGGTGAGCTCTTTTCTTCTAAAATAAAAACAATGGACGTACGAATTTAGTTAATGGATTTTAAATTATTTGTTGTGGTAACCTTTGACTGTGATTTGATCTTTCTTCTATCTGCCTTACACTATTACTCTTATTATTTGTAGACAAAGGTGTCTTTTTAGACGATTGTTTTATGAATTGGCAACACTTATTTTTATCAGTGAAGTTCAATTTGACAGCGATAATTTTTTTGTTTATTTTTCATCATTATTAGACTTATGATCCCTGGTTGACTGTGAAATTGAGCTTTATTCGACTCAGCAAAAATCTTATACTTAGACTAAGCGATGCGATAAAATAAGCGTTGAGTTGTGTGAATTTGATTTAGTTATGAAAGTCCATACCTCACAAAGAAAGACCCTTCTGTCCACCACTTAGATCTTCAACGGTTTATTAATATTTAAAGAAGACCTTAAATGTACAGGGTGCGCCACATTTTACTACGGTATGTAAACATTGAATAACTTTGACATTTACCAACCGATTGACTTGAGACATGTTCTTGAAACGTCAAGTCCAAACAACAACCCCAAATAGTGACAAAAACTTATGGAAACCCCAGAAAAAGGGCCACTTGATTAATGTTGTATTTAAAACCTATTCGAAATAAATTGTAAAGGACCAAATTAAAAACAAAAACATGTCGTTATTATTACAGTGGGCGTCCATTTTAAATAACGAAGACCGATATAGCGAATTTGCAATACAACGAATGGTGCCCACGATTTTCTATCCGATATAAGGAACGTGTATATAAGTTGGTTTAAAAACCCTGAAAGTATTTAAATGGCAGCATCTGTTCATCATCTATCAGTTTAACATCAGATAAAACCTTTTAAATTAACAAATTTTTCAAATGACTTCGGTCTTTAAAAAAAAAGAAAAAAAAAGTAGATCGATATAAAGAACGCGCTCGATATTGTGAATGACATCAAACATTATATCATTCGTTATACTGGACGTCCACTGAAAATCGGTTTCTCTTCTAAGGTTATTGAATACTTTTACTAACCGACAAAATATGAAACAAAGAAGAATATTGAATATTAAATTAGTGACATTTGCGATACCTTAACTGCAAGTTTAACATCTTCGAACTCGTTCTACGCCGCAATTTCTGATTGGATCCAATTTGAAGGCAACGAATTTTTAGGATACCGCAGAAAGCAGTTTATTAAAGCCTGCCACTTTCTCTTGAGTCCTGCCAGGAAATTCCGAGTTTCACATCGGACTTTATGATGTCTTTGAAATTGCTTTTAGATTTATGGTAGGTCAACAACTTTTAGAGCTGCCTAATTTTCACCGACCAAACCTGACTCGGTTCACAAAAGTTTTGCATGACAATTAAAGAAAGGTCGACGTGCTTCGATTGTACACTGACCTCTGTTCCTTCAGATGAGCGTAATGACTCGAGCTAGACGTGTCAAATTGCCTTCTATTTTAAAGTAAAACTGTAAGAAGACGACGGAAGATATTTAAAATGCACCCATCAGACTCAAATTTCGGTTCTTGTAGGTCTACAAAGTTCGATAATTAAAAACTCTTAAATGTTGGACAGCATTTTTCAAATTCCAAATAGACACAAATTTTAGACAAAAATTTCGACATCAAATTTAGAAAGGACTTTCCAAAAATGAATAACCCAAAAGGAGATGCCAAATACTTTCCAATTTCACACTCCAAACATACCGTATCCAAAGTTAATAGTTTTGCTACAAAAAAAAATATAAAATAAAAAAATAGATGCCATAAAAATGTCAAAGGCGCTTTATGTGTGAAAACTTTATACCCTGCCACGTGAAATTTTGCACGACGCAAAATGTCATTAAACTAGCCAATAAAAAAAACAAGAGAGAGAACTCTACCCAATTCCATTGCGAGAGCACAACATCGTTCGCCTCAAGGCATCACGGTTTTTCCTGCCATTTTACTTCGCCATCACACCAAATCCGTATGTCAATTCCAATCAGATAAACACACAAATCCGCGCTCATCGGCGATCCATCGGCCTCATACCGGCCGACGATGAGGCCAATTTTCCCAAATTTATCCTAAACACGGTAATTGCAAAGTTTTCCGCGTCTATATTATCGTTTTGTTTAATCGTTTCTACAATGTCGGACGACGCAAATGGCGATATATGTGCGCGATGGGGCGCGCTTACTCTCGCAAGTATATGTATCTGTGCGGGTAATGTGCGCGCCTCGACCCGACCAACAGCGAGGGACTACCTAAACCTGCTTTATGATGGATCGGTACTGTATCCGTAATTCAAGCAACATTGATACCACATGGACAGAATCTCTCTCTCTCTCTCTCTCTCCCTCTCTCAAGAGTTATATGCCCGAAGGGCAAATTGCGTGAAAGAGTTTGGCACATAGGAATGGCTGCCGTGCAATTCTTTTAACTGCAATTCGGGTCAATTGGTCATCACGAGTGATTTGGCGAAATCTGATTAATTTCCGCAGATACACTGCGTATACGATGGTGGTGCGGATGTGGTTGGGATGGGAGATATTTTCACAAATTGCGTTCCG
Organism: Cheilosia grossa; assembly: GCA_963082955.1. NCBI lineage: Eukaryota > Metazoa > Arthropoda > Insecta > Diptera > Syrphidae > Cheilosia > Cheilosia grossa. The sequence goes on from OY720146.1 coordinate 15,610,014, forward strand.
GAAAAGTCGCCACCGCCACATGGGAGTGCGGGGTTGCAAGTGCAGATCCTTCCCTGTGCGATTGGATGTTTGTCTTGACACTTTCATCTGTGATCTGCCGAAACATGAAAGTGAATGTCTCGCAGAAGGAACTAGCACTCTCGGTACTCTCGTAGTATTTGATTGATACCGTTTTGGGCGATTTCTGAATGCGATTTCTGGTTTGTATACAAGTTTGTGGCTAATGCAAGCCCATTAAACATTAAAGCCTCGTAAAAGTTTCATCGGTTGATTGTGATTTTATGTCAGCGTCGTGATGTAATTTTCTCAGTTTGTTGATTTTTCGCATCTCTTCGCATTGAATGGGTGAGGTTTGGCGTTATGACGACGAGAGATAATGACCGGCATTCGATGATCTGCTAATAGGTGGACTATAAAAGCAATGGCCAAGTAAGTGGATGACATACATAATAACGAGTGCTACAGGTGTAGTAAAAATTAAATTGTTTCCTCCACTGTGGTAACGAAAACGCCTGTCTCCCAAATCCATACGAAATTGTGTAACCAGTTTGGTTACAGGTTACCGAAAAGTTAGCAAAGAAAAATCAGTTTTTATGAAAAATCTTCGTCCTTTTCTTACCCAAACAAGACATGGCAACTCCCGACTACTCACAGGAGCTGCACTCTTTGCGACAGTCGACGAAATCTATTTAAACACACTTCCAGCTGAGTGACAGCCAAGGTTAACAATTCTTCAAACAATCGATTTCTTTGAACTTGTTCCCAAAACGCCATTTACCGGGTATTCATCAGGGATATCGACAACAACAACTCCTCCTCCTCCTTTAAGCAAAATCCATGCATGCCATCGACATTTGTTCGCCTTCATTTGCAGCCAATAATTGACACTGACAGTAGCATTGAGCTGGCTGGTGCCTGTTACGAATGGACTCCTGCTCTTTTGCGAATTTCTTTGTTCCCACAAAACTAAGCTTCGTGTTGTGTGCACACCGCGCCGCAAAGCGGCAAATTTTGCATGGATTAGTTATATTTTCCCACAAATTTGCACGCTCACATGTTTCACAGGTTTCTGAATGTGCAAGTCCTCCCCCAACTATACCTACATACGATATATATATATATATATGGCAACCCGATATCGTGTGTGCGCATACTGCTGGTAGTGCAGTTTTGTTTTTCTGTATGCCTTTTTTTCGAATCACCGACTTACATGAGGAACAAGGCGCAATGAGATCACTCCGCTGGGTAGGTAGCATGCATTGCACGCCCGATGAATTTCCAACAATCGTATGCAAAATGAGTTTCACTCAAGTGACATGTTTCGATATGAAATTCTATGATCGCACAAGAGACTGCGGCACAGAGAGATAGAGCTCAAGCACCATACACCATGCAGGGGTGGATCTGGATCTGGATCTGGATACTACAAATATGTAGACAGATATTGTTTCAAGAATTTTCCAATTCAATTATTCTACTCTACAAATTGTGATGTGTGCGTCTGGGGAGTGGATTTTCCAAATTAATTTGTTACACCGCAGATTCATTGTCAACGATCTCATAAGCCACAAGCGGATTAACAACACAGGCTCTTGGCACCTGGGCTAGCGAAATGGATATAGTTTTCTTTTCTAATAATGGTTGGAGTAAGCCAAAGGAAACGATTGTGTTTCACACTCTCATATATCGCCCCAGTGGGATGAGTAGAGAAGACTTGCTTTGGCTCCTGTATCGGATTGTGTGGAAGTTCACGTTCCGTTTGGCATTGTGTGAACGAATCGGAGAGAAGGTGTCGTATGTATGTATGGGAAGGAGATACCTTAAATTGGGGTTAGCAAGTACTACAAGTGAGAAGCTTCGCTTTAGAGTTCAGAAGGTGCAAGTGATGTAAGAAAGGAGGTTTGATTTTGTTTAGAGCGTTTGAAAACGGCTTTTAAGGCCGGTAAGTTGAAAGTTCCCCTGGAATGGAACACAGATTAGCAAATTCACTTAAAGCCCTAGTTATAGACATACGTAAAATGCAACCGACAAAGTTGGAACAAAAATAGCAAAAATTCTTTCAGAAAAATCTTTCCTTTCGAAAACAACCACAGCAAACCAACCACCACTGATGGGAATGCATCAGAAAAAAAATTCCTGACAGACGGAACAGTAAAGAAATGAAATATTTCAGTGGAATGATTTAGTTTTTTCTTGTGGAATTGACTGCGAAGTTGATCAGAAAAAGTTTGTCGTACGGAAAAATTAATGAAATATTTTTCTATAAAATTTAAAGATCATTTGCTTATTTTTTCATATACTAACTTTATAATTTGTAAACAACATTTTAAGACCAACATTGAGTCTAACCATTGGGTCTGAGTGGTCAAAAAGCAAACGAACATTTTTACGGTTTCGTTTTACGTATGGCCATAACTGGGGCCTTAGTTGGTAAAATATTCCATAGAAATGGTTGCGATTGAAATGAAAATTTTTTTAAATATTTAATTTCGAAAAAAAACCGATTCAAAAGAGAATTTGATTTATTTTAACAAAAATTTTTCAAAGTAACAGCATTTTATCCATGCAACATTTTTCAGGGTTTAAGAGAATTTTGTTCATTCAACATTTTTGAGAGTTTTACAGAATTTGTTCGATAAGAAATTGTGAAATGCAGAATAACGACCCGCTCCCGTTTTATGGAGAAAAAAAAAAAAAAAAAAAAAAATTCTCCGTGTTATTTTTGGTCCCGTCTGCATTGACGGTGAATGGAGAAGGAGATTTAACGACGAACTGTACGGGCTGTACAGCGACATCGACCTAGTCAGAAGAGTGAAGGTCCAACGACTGAGGTGGCTGGGTCATGTAGAGCGAATGGACACGAATGCTCCGGCCCGGAAGATCTTCGAATCCATACCCGAGGGAAGGCGCAGTAGAGGAAGACCGCGACTCAGGTGGCGCACGCAAGTGGAAGGGGACCTTAACCAACTTAGCGTACGAAACTGGAGACAGCTAGCTAAAGATCGCGCTGGCTGGAGACGCTTGTTGGTTGAGGCCCAGGTCCACCCCGGACTGTAGCGCCACCTTAAGTAAGTAAGTCCCGTTTTATGGGCTGATATTAATCTTACTTTTATCTTGTATCACTTTATGTCAGTCATCATTATTTACCTGAAACGAAATAAGAAAATAATACGTAAGGTAAGTTAGTCAATGAAATTTAATCATGTCTGCTACACATTAATTCATAAATAAAATAAAATGAATTATATTCGTATATAATATACATTTATGTAAAAATCTAGTTTTAAAACTTTGAAAAATTTAAAAAAAACGTTGGTGTCTTCAAAGCTATAACAGTTGACAAATGAACACAAAATTCGTTAGCAAAAAGCTTATAATAAAAAATGATCATGATAATTGCTGCGCTGGTAAATAAATTAAATGCCAAATTTGCTTAGTTAAAAAGTTGACATCAATATAGCAGTTACATGTATACCTAAGGTTTCAATATAGTTATTAATGAACAGTTCTGTATTTCAAGACAATATTCACTGAATTATTTTGTACACAAAAACATATTTAAATGTTCTGTATTTCAGAAGTTGTTCATTATTTGTCCTGTATTTCATTTAAATTCTTAAAAACATAAACGTAACATTAAGAAAACCAAAATTCAATGAACAAAATGATAATGTTAACGTGCCCTAACTTACCTGTAATCTAAGTATGTAACCTAGTACTAAAAATTGTGTCATGGTAAGTTTTTTAAAATGTTTTTTTTTTATAAAGTACCTAATTGAATAATTAATATTTGTTGGTGAATTTGTTTCTTTTTCTATTGTTCATTATTTGGAATTCTAAAATATGATCACCGTGTGTTCTAAATGTCGAGTTTTTTTAGACAATGTTACAGAGAATCAATGAACGCGCAATTTAATCAATTTATAGGTAATTTTCGCACCCAATTTACTCTATCTTTGTATACTCAATATGAAACTCGATTTAGGCATTGTATCTCCACCTTCATTCACCGTCAATGTAGACGGAACCAAAAATGGGCCGGAGAATTACCGATTTAATATGTGAAGATTCAACTTCAATTTTCGATCGCAATAAACGTTCCACCAGACAGTGTGTAGAGGACAAATTTTGATCCAACATATTCACTTTTGAATGTTTCTGTGCCAGTGAGACAACTCACCGAAAGTATCGTCAAATCAGTTGTTTCCACTCCGGTCACATAGGAACGGAACGAATCGGCGAACTTTGCTAAAAGATCTCGCCCAACACCCTTACAATATCAATTTAGATCCAAGACCTAAAACCTCTCGATTATTTGAGATCAGAAATCATATCGATCGAAAATTTACCCAAGTATAGTCTGAATGTTTGGGCGAATCCGAGGATTTAACTTATTTGCATGTAAAAAAAACAGAAAATCGAAAAATTCAGACTTTGAATAAGCAGCCATATTGGAAAACTAACAGACAGAAGGCTTTTTAGCTTTTTAAAACTTGAATTAGAATAAAAGATATAATATATCTTACTGGGTAAGCCTTCAAATATCTACTTAAATAAAATAAAAACATAAGGACATAAAAACCACGAAATCGAACTCATTAGGTGCGCCCTTTTGAAAGGAAATATTTTTCTAAATTGATTTACAACCCAAAGCCGATATCTGCCGATAATACCTTTGGCGGTGGAGCTTCGAAATAATTCCCAAATTGGACCCGAAAAGGATTTAATCGACACATTCCGAAAATCACAAACTCTAAACTGTACCCATAAATACCTCCATTCGTCCCGGCAACCAAGATTATACACCAATCTCTTCATCCGGGTCATCTGAATGCGTTCTCACAGTATTTATTTACGAGCATTATCATATCGATTATCGAGGATAAAAAGATACAACAATCGCACCGAACGACGGCCTGAACGAAAAACAACGGAAAAGGGAAAGTCAGTATAACCGACAAACATAAAATTTAAATCAAGATTCCAAAACCGATTCAGATTATAATTTATAATATGTGCTGCTGTCGCTGCAGCCACTGCACTGTTATTCAGCCTGAGATGCTGCATCGTTAGTTATGCACCGCAATTGTGCCCGGAGGACCAAAACCGAAACAGAAAAAAAAAAAAAAAAACGAGAAGAAAGAAACGAATCTTTCACTGTGAGAAGCAGTGCAGTTGGAGTTTCTTCCTTTTCTCAACTGGTGGAGGCTTTCCTCCTCCCATATGCATAGAAAGTGATGAATTGATGGACATAATGCAAGCGGCCGGGCGTATACATTCTGCGCGCACATATGACACCGCACCGTATCGCGACCGTCGGTAGTAGTTGCCACCTTCCTTAAAAGGAGCGGGTTACAGTGGTGGCTGCTCCAGCTTCCTATTATATAGTTAAGGAATTTTTAGGAGAGTGCATTTGAAAGGTGTTTGGATATCGTAAAATGTCAGCCGATGTGAAGAGGGCGGACCGTTGTCGATCGCCTTTGAGTACTCGCCGTCGCGTCGAATGTGCCTATACACGTTCAGGTTGTGATCGATATCTCCTTCTGCGCATGCATTCACGTCTCGCTGACACCACCGCCGCCATAATAATTATGGAATATCCATCTTGCGGGTGTATCTAGCAGATAATCTCGTTTACAGTACACCATTGGACAGGCTAGTTTACGTCTCGATATAATGCTATTTAGTTGCAGCTTGCCTTGCTTGATGGTGTACGGTGCACCTATGTGTGCTGTCTATCTATCTACGATTGAATTATTTGCAAAACAAATACAATTAGAGGCACATCCATCCATCCACGATCCACCACAGACCGATAGACAGATTGAGGAGACGACCGACTATACGAGCCTGCCGACGACGACGACGACGATGACGATGACAATGTTTATGCATCGCCGATTGAATGGAGGCAATCGTTTAGTTGTGGACTGACTCGGATTCAAAGCAGAAACCACTGCCGTGCCCACCTCGTCTTCGTCTCCTGTCTATCGACCTGTCTAACCATTTGCGCGCTCAATAGAGTCATTCAGTGGAGGGGCTCTCGATTCCAGCTCGGCGGCGGGTTGCACAATTGAAATTCGGTGTTCGCGCGGTGTACACTGCCAGAGTGACATCAATGCAGTCGATTTTTATTGCCTCGTTTTGTTGCTTGTTGATTTGTTGTTCGCAAGTGATCAATACAGAAAATTAAGAGTCGTTCTCTCTTTCGCTTCCATGATTAACTTTAAGGCGAAATTGCTGCCTCCAAGTTCGCGATTAAGTCGAAGTTAAACGCAGTTCAGTTGGCAGCGGTGGCATTTTCAAACTCACGAGCGCCTATTTTTGCCGGCCAAAAAAGTGTTTTGTTGTGTAAAAATTGTAAGACTCAATTAAAACGGGGGTATTCGATTTCGATTTCAATTCCCATTGTGTGCGATGGTGGGAGGGCGGACAATTATAGAAATGAATTATGATCGGGCCGGGGATTATGTTTTAACTGGCCTGGTATATATACAGCGCTTAAAAGGTATATTCCGGGTTCAAGACGATTTGGGGGCACCCAAGCTTGTAATTGCGTCAATGTGAGATGTAATTTATACCGGCTTATGATGCATGGAACAGGAGGAGATTCGTTGTACGGAGCATCTTGCAACACAATCTAGTTGCAACATTTCGGTTAGCTGAATGGATGGGACTTTACCAGTACATGCGGTGTCATGTGTGCAGTGACATATGACTGAAAAGGGTTTTTAAAATATTTTTAAGGTACAAAATGTAGGAAACTGAATCATCTTTCTTTTCGACGTATTTAAAACATTTTCCTATCGCTCAAATATCTGACATTTTATATACGAAAAGCGATTTTCGAAACATTTTCCAAAAAAGTTTGACTTCTTTCTCTTTTGTGTTAAATATGTACAGTCTTTCGGAAGTCTATGCAACAATTTGAGTATGCGGACGATATAGCGGGGAGAACAAAACCAGGAATGTATGTTTTCAACAATAAGGTACATCCAACATTGTATTGACCAATCAAAGTGGGCGTCACAATCGGCAGCATTATGTTAAATTTTGTAGACGCTTTTGTTGCAGCATTCCACGGGTTAAAACTTCAAAAGCTTGACAGTGATATTGACTTAAATTTTATTTTACTATACTTGTCAATGCGGCTTTTGTAAATTGTATATCCGCAAGTGCTCCCGCATCACGGCAGCCTCTGCAACGCTTTTTTCGTCGCATTCAAGTGCACAGCAGAGTTTTTGTCCCGTAATAATGCATTATACTATTTTCGTATACGTGATGAAGCGAATTATCATGGAAATCCGCCTGGTGTTTGACTTAATTTTTGCTCTTTCCAGCTTGAAGCAGGTAAAAGCTGAAATCAAAATAAGTAGCTACAGGGAAAGCTTTCTTACAACAGCTGTCTAATTTTTTCTAGCTAGTTGAATCATTTTCTCGTTAGCCTGCAATGCATTTTATGCTTATGCTATGTTTAATAATATTTAGCCCTTCGAAATACCAGTTTACAAGCTGTGATTTTATTTAGTCGTAGAAACTGGTTTTTAGCTCTGCCTGGCTGTTGAAAAAGAGGGCGACAGCTACCTTCTGGTGGTATTGCCACATCGGTAAACTCAGAAGCTGGTTGTTGTCACTGCAAAAAACTAGACTCAGTGGACGGAGAAGATGCCCTTTACCGGACTTTCGATCCGCCTGGTATGATCCATTTGCCAATAACCGTTCCTTAAAATATCCTTTCCACCTATCACCACTTGTATTCGAGGTTCCTAGCCCTTAAGAACCGTCTTCCATTCACTGGCATCCTGATGGGAAGCAATCGCAACCTCTTTCAAAGCGCTTCCAAACCTTTTCGGGCGGTTTTCAATATTTGTACAGTCAAGAAGAAACCTCTCAAGCGCAAACTTCATTTATCATTGGCAGCCTTTGATCTGACAACGGGCGGCTTTTATTTATTACCACCAATCTGCTCCATAATCAGATCATTAACCTAATATTCCTGCACCCGACAACTCCTCTTGTCTGCCAAAGAACGACACCGCACTTGCTATTGCTTCCCCACAATCCATGAGCATGACCGATACAATCATTGCATTGACCCTTGGCCGACATTTATTCGCTTATCGTTCGATAATCCCACAACCATATAACTCAGTTACGATTATCTACTGCTCACTTTTACACTGTATACAACCTCGTCATCGTCCGCCCAACAACAACCGCATCTAACACCATCACAGCGCGCCAACCAACGACCACTCAAACTGCTCAATAAACGATCGCACTTGAACTAATCGATTCAAATGCGTTGCCCATTAGCACACTAATGGCCGTTCGTTTGCCAGCACCGTACAGTGCGGTCGTCCGTCTGTCCGACATGTTTCCAATTAAGGATATGCTGATGTAGCATGCTGCGGCGCAAGAACGCTAAGCTACATAAACTCAAATTCCATACCATTCAGTGATAAATAGGTGTTCCAATGTTCCAATGCTAGATGTGCGCGCAATTTCTACTGCTACTGCTGCACCATCGTCGGCACGGAGTCTAAGGCCACATCAGGTGAGACCACATCACCATATAGACGCGGGAATGAATGTGGGCCAAACCAATCGTTAGATGGGTGACCGTTTACAGGCATAAAACACCAGATGGTGTGCGCGCAAAATGTGTCCCGATTGCCACTTGTGCTCGCAGGGGGAATTTCCTGCATATTTTTTGAACTCTTTGCAACGTCAAAGACAAATGTCATAAAACCTCATCTGGCCATTTGGTGAGATGCGTACGGTTGCACTGACAGTCACCTGGTGCCTGGTATATACGGCGAGACAACTGGCCATTGTCGCAATTAATTTTACCACAGAAGCGATATTGTTGTTACGCCATGTGGAATTTAAGTTGCTACCGCAATAGCGCACACGACCATCCAGCAAGCCACCTGGATGTCTTATCCATCTTGACAGTCGTCTTACAACGATGTGTGCGCGCATCCATACCCACCGTACCTACGTATATTAGCAACAAATTGGAGACCGTGCTAAGTTCAATGTAAGTAGCAATTTGCATAAAATTAACTTCGATGACGTTTGAAACCGTTACGATAGGCATTTAAGTACCCGCATAAAAACCGATGTTTCATAACAGTGTCGAGCAATTAACCTGCAAATACCGGCAGTTTGAATCGGAAATAATCGCAAAGCGCGTCAAATCGTTTGACAGTTAAAATGACATGACAGTGACATTTGTTAAACGCTGACAGCTTGCAGTCTCACAAAAAGCTTCTGTTAATGGGGAGAATCAATTATTGCATTTCTCCGGCGGAAAGTTGAGAAAGTGCGGCAAGAATTTGATAAGAGCCAACATTTTGACAGCTGTGTGATGGGTTTTTTTTTTTGTCCAATTTCGCATCGTTTTATGTTTGCCGCGCGCTGTCAAACTTTTTGTCAGATCGCAAGTGAATGGGGTTTTTTGTTTTTTTTTTTGTTTCTTGCGGGCGCATTTTCAGTCTGCACTTCCACAAGTTGGTGGAAATAAACGTTACCGGCTAAAGGCGACCTAATTTAGTGGCTTTTGTTGCGATTATAGTTGCTTAAGTTGCTTCCTACTGTACAGTGGAGTTGGCAAGTAAAAGGGCACTTGGGTTTCTTTTGTACTTTATTTTATAGTTTCCTGGGCTTTTGAAGCATGACAAAATGTAATCAGAAGCATGACAAAAGTTACTGGGCTCGGAATGACATCAACGGTTTGTAAGCGACTCTTATCCAATCGCGGTCAGATCTCGTTTATGTTTTACATATTTGATCCCTATGAACAGAGAAGCTTGCAAACAATTAAGAAATTCGGCACGTTTTGGACGTGAAGTTCGGAGGAGAGTAGTTTTGTGAAAGACCTAAATAATTCACTTGACAGGTATGACTGCAACTAGGTTAAAAGAAAATGCGTAGCATCCCTTGTAGAGTTTTGTCTGTTCTTACAAATTATTACAGGAACCTCTGCGGGTACATTTCATTCTCAGATTCGCAGGGTTGTTAAAAATGGCAGCTAAAATCGAAGGAGCAAAAATCGACAGGAGGTGAATATGGATACTCTTAAAAATGTTATATGACAAAGCAGGCTCAAATTAGGACGACAAACATTTCTCTTGGACTTTGATGCCGCAGCATGATAAAACTCCAACAAAATGGCCGCGGTTTCTAGTTGTATTGGGAAATATCCGTCGAAAAAAAGCCACGATTACAGCTCAAAGCACAACAACAGAGAGAGAAAAATGGTAAAACACCACCCTTCGTTCAAAGTTTTACTGACTGAAGGGGAATGCACATTCTCTGCGCAACCTAGGTCCCATATAAATATAAACGTATATAAACTTTCAATACAGCTTTATAGGCCTAGGAAAAACTCAAGTTTTGAGTTCGGTTCTTGAGCTGTCAAACAACAGACCAACATAACCTTTAAAAGACTGAAAAATAAAATTCCCTTCCAACATAAAAGCCCCTGAACGGATTTCAATTGAAAAACTATCGATGATTCCAATCCAAAATCGTTGCAATTCGAAAATATTAGTGAGAAATAGAATCATAAATCGTCTCCGTCCTATCAGACACCATTTTGCCATCCCTGGCAGTGATTCCAAATAGAAGAAAACGCATCACTACTTTCGTACGCCACTGTCGTTGCATTGTGTTGCACATAATTACACACAGCATTGGCCTAAACAGGCATATGAGCTTCTGTGCCAGTTGCGGTTGCATGCGTGCTTGAAAAAAGATTTCAATTCATATATACATGCATCGAACGAAACCCTCCTTAAAGGTACCTATAGAGCGTATAAGAAGATACATCCGCCTCGTTTGAGGTGCTTGCGTGTTTCGTTTTGGGACCCATTCTGATAATGATGAGATTGGACCCTTATTGATTATTTCATTCATAATTGATTACAGTAAAGTGAGCGTTCACGCGGGCAAAAGAGAACCAAAACTCCGTTTACCCATTCGTACTGTACGAGTATGGGTATATACGAGGTGAGAAGAACCGGAGAACTGGGTGCACTGAATTGCTGCGGTTTCCAGTAATTTATTGCTTTCTCATGTGAAAAGCACTTTGGAGTTTTGACACTTAAACTGTCTTTTTCCGGTTTGTTGATTTTTCTTTTCTTAAACTCGAGAAAATTGAGCCGTCATGCGATGATGTGAGTGTGGAATAACATTCAATTTCCCACTCCCTCAATCAGACGTGCGTATGGAATTAGTTCACACGAGAAGTATTTTTTTTATTCACATGCGATCGATAGATTAGCGCACGACTCCTCTATAAGAACTTTTGCAAAGTGCGAATACTTGCGACATGACATACTCGGGCAACAAGGCTACATCTGGGACGCTGCGCCAGGTTGAAATCGAATCGGGTTTCATCTCTTTTGATGGAAATAATTTATATTTGTCACATAAGTGCATCGGGCGATGGCGCTTCTTAATTAGATTGCATTGCGCTACTTGCGCCAGGGGAGTAGCAATTGCACTTTCAGACGATTTGAACGACATAATTAATTTTATGGTAACTGGCTTTTGCAACTGGTGGTTTTGTTTAAATTTCAGCTCGTGAGAGGCTGACATCTGGTCATTGATTTGATCAATTAAGTAAATTGCTTTGTATGATTCAGTTGTTTTGTGGAGTGAAATTTAAAGAAATGGATGACAGTTGATTGGGTTAAATGCAGACAGAAGTTTTTATAGTTCAAAGGCTTGTTTCACCTTCTGCGTGAGGGTGGAAAATTTGACACGTGACCGTTTCATACTGAGTAGTGTAAGAATTCGAGGTTTTCGTAAACTGCTAGTACCTTTCTTACTCTACCGACTGAGTTAGTACCTACTTTTTGAAAGCTGATACGAGTTAATAGCAATGGAGCTCATTTCAAGTTGAGCCATTTTCACTCAGAAACGTCTTCGATTGAAATTACACTCATCGGGAAAAGTATTGTGACAAAAATGCAAGTCGCTTTCAAGGCGGATAGTTCCTACGGATTAACTGTCTACAGTTTTCACTCAGCGATTGCAGATAGTGTGGCCTATAATTGCGTGTATAAATGAGTACATTTGAGACTCATCGCTCAGGCCTATTTGTGGTTAAAGTAGAATTTTTTGACCGGCAAAAGTATTTTGACAAACTAATTTTTCAAGAGTTGTTTGGCGAGAAATACTGTTATCGTTTAATTTAAATTTAATTTGACAGATTTATTGTGATTAAAATAAAAGAGTTTTTTAAAAGGGACGCTACAAAAGTAGAGCGACAGGGACAGCAAACGACGCCGAATTTCTTGCCGCTCTTTTGACATTTCTCTTCAGTAAGGTTTGCCATTTCATGATGGAAAGATATACGAGCCAACAACGAGTCGAAATTATTAAAATTTACTACCGAAATTTGGAGTCAGTGGCCTCAACGTTAAGAGCGCTACGTCCAATTTATGGTCGTCATAATCGTCCTAGCAGATCAACAATTGAGCGTCTAGTGCAAAAACATGAATCCACAGGCACAGTACAAAATGTTCCCGTGCCAGTGCGACAAAGAAGTGCCCGTATTGTCGAGAATATTGCTGCAGCTGAGGCTTCAGTTGAAGAAAGCCCAAATGTGTCTCTCACAAGTCGTTCTCAAGCGTTTGGCATCTCTGTGACGTCGTTGTGGCGAATTTTGCGAAAAGATCTTGGCCTACATCCTTACAAGATTAAATTGACGCAAGAACTGAAGCCGCTTGACCACCAGAAGCGTCGTATGTTCGTGATTTGGGCTGAGCAACAACTCGAAAATGATTCGGATTTTCATCGAAAAATCATCTTCAGCGATGAGGCTCATTTCTGGCTCAATGGCTTCGTCAAACTATGCGGTATTCAATGATAACCGAATATTTTTGGCCCCAATTGGATGATATGGACTTGGAGGACATGTGGTTGCAACAGGATGGCGCCACAAGCCACACAGCGAATGTCACAATCAATTTATTGGAAACCAAGTTTGGAGAACGTTATCTGACGAAATGGTCCAGTCGCTTGGCCGCCTCGGTCGTGCGATTTGACGCCGTTAGACTATTTCCTGTGGGGCTACGTCAAGTCTATGATCTATGCCAATAAGCCAGCGACGATTGATGAACTTCGTACGAATATCGAACGTGAAATTGCAGCAGTACCGATTTATGCTTGAAAACCGTCAAAAATTGGGTTCAGCGTCTGGACTTCTGCAAGCGTGCCCGTGGTGACCATGCAAAAGAAATCGAGTTTCATACATTATGGCATCGAACGTACTTTCACAGGAATAGAGAATTTCATTGATATCCAAAACAGTTTTTGTTTTATTTAAAAAAATAATAGCGCTCTTATTGAAAAACCCTTTACTAGTCCGCCCGACTTCACCCATATCAAACGGTTCAACGACACATCCCAAACGGCTACGTATCAGTATTTCTCTCAAGAAAGTCCTTAAAACATTGACAACCTAACATAACAATCACCGTACTCCTTGAAGGGGCACCGAATATAGCCTTGAAAAAAATACTCAACAATTAGTATCGCTCTTCAAGATGACTGTTTACACATTGAAACAGTTCCGTTGGTGATTGTAACTTTCCCTCGATGCACATGACTGTTACGTCCTCGAAGAGAAAACGCGAATAAATGTCAAACTAATTACTGGCCACTTATATGGGTGGGTGCTTGCACAACGCTCGCCCAGTTTCGCTTCCCCATTACCTGCGTTATTAATGCCTATTGAAACTGAAATCTTTAATTAATTTGTTTCACAATCAGTTCTCATTGAGTGCGGTTTTTGTTTTCAAATTTCTCTTTTAAAATTAAAATTCCTCGCAAGAGAAAAAAAAAAGAAAAGCACTCCAAAAATATCCACCAAAAATAAGGACAAATATTGTCCTACAAAAATCCTGTTCCCGCACTCTAAAAAGGAGCACAAGGAAGCGCGTACAACAAAATAATACATCCATCCACCTGACTGCAACGACCCAATTGCAGTGCCGATCCATCAATTTCCCCTGCCGCGTGAGATCAATGCCAGCAAATAATTAAAATTGGAGACCCACTTCGCCTTGCCGCGGACGCATAATCAATTCAGTTCTTGCGAAAGTGAAAAAAAAAAAAAAACTACAACTACTCGTACACACAAAAAACCTGGTTCCATCATCATCGCGCCCGCTTGACACATTTTTGCGTGCAACATGCGTGTTCCACATACCATCGGCTGTGACGACGCCGTCTGCCAAGTGAAATTGTCCAATTTCACTGACAAGGAAATTTGTACACGCTCCAGAAAAGGTGAGTTGCCGCAGCATTAACAAGGCGATGCTGGATAATTATTATCGATTTCGATAGAGGGCTTGCCTGACAGCAACACGTCAGTCAAATGCGTCAACACCGCCAAAACGCACAGCGACATTATGCTAATCATTTCCGGCATTTTCAACAACATTCCGCGGGGCAAAGGACCCGGGAAAATATGTTAATTTGTGCAAAGTTGTATTCTCCTCACCCGGGATTGAGGCGGTGTCCGACGATCGAGCAATTTTTGAGTCGCACACTTACGCGCAACGAGGGGGGCAGACGAACAACACACTCTGTGTGGCAAATTGTAAACAGCCGGCTTTCGAGCGCTGCTTGGGTGGTGTTACGCAATCGACGATAAAATGCAGACAAAATATTGTGCACTTCGGGGTCGGCGGTTGTTGCTGTTGTTGAGTCATTAAGAGCGAAACATTTACGATAATCGCCCGAACGGGCCCGCAGCACTTGTCAGATGATTGGAGTTCGGGGCAATTTTTGGGGGCAATTGGCTTGCATTTTATTAGCAAACTAAACGCGTTTGTTTACACGAGCAGTGAGCATTGCGCGCCCTTTGGATTTTGGTTGGTAACTCTGCGGCTCAACCTGTGCGATAGACAAGCAATTATGTAATTCGCAGCCAATTTACTGCAGGTGCATGCACTGGCTAATCGTACAAATGATAAATGATTCTCCATAAATCGCTGCTGGCAATAAGTTTTCCCAGTTCGATGCTGTCTATTGCGCTGCAAGAAAGTGGCGCTGACGATAAAAGCAGTCAGTAGACAATATTTTGTTGTTGAAACGAACTATGCAGGCGACGGGCGCAAGTTATATCAAGTTGATTAGCAACAAAATGTCGATGGTGACAGGTACAGGCGGATCACTAAAAAGTGACATTTCCAAATCGAGAGGCGTCGACAGGACAGAAGAAGTATTGCGCAAGAGATTTTACCAATGGGTGGTTGCGTTTCCTATTATCGAGTGTGGAGTTTCTTTTACAATTGTCCGCATTCCAATTTGTGATGTCAGCAATTCTGGCACTAGATAGCAGCTTTTGCCTTTTTTCGCTTCAAGACCCTTGGCCCCCACTTTCTTAAAATTTATCCAAATGGCCCCTTTTTCAGTTTAAGCAAGATTTTATTCTGTATTGAACTAAAAAGAGTGCAAACATATGAAAACAAGTGTTTCGTAATGAATAAACTTGTTTTTTGTATTTGCTGCTGTGTATTTTTTTTTTTTTTTTTGCTTTTTCATGTGGAGGCCCCTTTTTTCGGGTCGGGCCCCTTTTAGTCCCCTTATTAAAATTTTTCAGCGGCAGCACTGGTAGGTATCAGTATTTAGATTCATGTACTGCCCCAGGTATCCTTACTCACTGCAAACATTTAATTGCAAAATTGTCCCGAACTTGGTTATATATGGAGTAATGACTACTTCCCGGAATAATGTACAGGGTGTCCGGTGGCGGATTTATGTTTTCAAAAGTGAGTAAAACTGAAAATATGAAACCATAGACTTTACTCTTGAGCTACCATAGAAAATTAAAGTCTATGGTAGTAACCCGCAGTCTGTTTCATATTTGAAGTCTGAAGAAAACTTTCCCCAGAGAAATTCCCGACATCCAGCCAAGCCTGTGGCAGCGCGTGAGACGAAACGCGGTGGCCCGCTTTTAACAGCGTGTGCAACATAATGGTGGAAATTTGGACGACTTAATTTGTAAAAATACAACCCGCATTCTTTTTGTTTATGACAAAGTGAACAGTTAAAAAAAAACCTTTCATATTTTAAATTTATTTTCTTTTGAAAACATAAACTCCCCACCGGACACCCTGTATTTAGGAGACTAGTGCATTTAGCTGGCATGACATTCGACGGTTCCCTGTTTCAATCTGAGACTTTCTTAAATGATTTTTTAATTCTACAAAAGTCGGGGGAGAAAACTTTCCACCAAAAAATCGAGTAAAAGTCGAACTTTAGGCGTCTAAAACTTTAGTTTTTTTTTAAATAAATAAGTAATGGATTTAAGGAAGGAGTATTTTTTCCAATCACTCGTCTGTTTCACTTCTTTAAGGAAAACTATATTTTCCGCAAACCCGACGATTCGCATTTCGTTCTTTTCGAGTTCTCCGGAAGAAGGTTTCAATCGCCGGCGAGTTTATCTGAGAATCTCGGGCGATGAAATTGTTGACTTCGCGACGAATGTAGATGGAAGAATCGGCACTACCAAAAATCGGCATTAGTTGATCTTAAAAAAGATCAACTGTGCTCGAACTTTGATCTTGAAAAAGATCAACTGCGTTCGAAGTTTTGTAAATTTTAATAATATCTTAAAGTTCGACAAGCTTAAAAAAAGAGCTCATTTGACTACCACCTTAATGATCGAGATGATGAACATAGAGGCATTTGCCGCCCACAAATAGGCGGGGCTCATGAGAAACTTATTATGTAGGGTGAACGGGTGAGGTTCTTACAGGCCTTCGAAGGCGACATTTCTAATCACAAACAAAACAAAGATCACTCTTGTAAATCGCTGCTTCCTTTGGCTAAGATGACAACTGTATGGTAAGGCTCCCTCCAGAGCTGTATAAGTCCACAACTCCCACTCCAGCTCTACGGATCCAAAGAAAGGCAATTATCTCCTCCAAGCACAATTAATTCAGATAAATAGTGAAAATTGGTGAGACAGAGCTCTTAAATCATCAAAAGCCTGTCAAAGCAAATATTTTCTAATCACATTAAAAATTATAGATCACGAATTTTTGACGATCTCCTCTGACAGATTTTTCTTCTTTAATTTCAATCGCATTTCTGTTAGAAGATCTTCTTAATTTTTATGTGAATAACTTCCACTTATTAAAATCAAACGTCAACTTTGACGACACACAATTCGAAATAGATCACGAAATTTATTACATCATGTCGGAGTCGGAGAAGGTAGACGCACAATAAGAGAAAACAAAACTGGAAGCTAATCTCGAAAGACGACACAACCAATCACCAATGAAGCTCGTTAAACTCACGAAATGCTGCTACAAAGTCGCTAAATTTAGATATATCGACAGACAGCGAAGCGTGTGCGGTATATATATACATATATGCGAACGTCATGTGATTTATAGGCGACACTTTGGAATAGTTGTGCATCCTTATGCCTAATAGTTTATCGCCTTAATTCATTACAAATTTGGTAAGAAAGTGGTGACAGGCGCAACATGCGCTATTTTTAGGTGCATCATTTTCTTCTTTCGTTACACACATATACAAGTTCATCGGCCATTTCTAGGTGAGCCACCTACTTTTGTGACACAGCGGTAAATACAGTGTGGCGCGCGGGCAAAATACTTGGTCACCTTAAAAGGGGCTTCCATGTCCATGAATCTATTACAAAATATCGATTAGATTTCACTCTCACTTGGTCTGAATGAGAACCATTCACCTCGTTTATTTCTGAGGAAATATATATAAAAAGGCAGAAGAAGGAAAATTAAATCGGATTATGAGTAGGAATGTTGTGCATGCCTCTTTGGATTGTGCGCCGATTGTTGCTTAAAGAATGAGCGTGCCGAGGAAGACGCTTTTGATGACGTTTGAAAAATTCCGATTGTCGACACTTTTTCAATGTATGTATATGTTTGTCGTTTGGAATGAAACAGTGAATGCATTATATAGACTCATTGAGTTTGAGTTTGAACCTAAAGACTGTTGAGGGCATAATGTTTTTTAGAGGAACTCTCATACCCAAATTGATTTGGTCGTCTCCTAACTTTCCATCCGTTTGCCACTCATAATGAAGTTCTTAGCAGTGTATTACAGAAATTATTAGTACTACAAGCTTATGACGAGTCTCGGACTAGGGGGCGTGGCGATCCCTATACAAAAGTCACTTCAAACCCTATATCTTAGAATTTGTGTTAGAATTAGCTTCGAAAATTGGTTAATGATGTCGTTTAAAGAATTTGCAAGGTGTGGCCCGAATATAGGACAAAGGGGTGTGGCAAAAATATTTAAAACGCTACAAATGGCAGCTTACATTGCGCGACTTGTTTAGCATGAAATTATATTAAATACCAACACACTTTGCAAAACGTGTGCATGATGTAGTATTTTGCGTGGCGGCAAAAACTGATAAATAGGAAAAGCATTTCTTGCAGACTAACACTCGCAGAAATTCGAAAACAGTTACCTGATGAATAAAATAGATTGTAAACTTTGAATCCTTAATCTAGCTCCCCGCAATTATGTTTTTGTTGGAGCTTTTATTCCCGGAACGAATGAGAGGGACCCGCAATTTTACGTCGCACGGTTTGTCAGACGTTCACCAGATGTGCAGCAGTGGGAAAAGCAACAACCAACCAAGATGCGACCCCTTTCTTCAGTATTTATCGCCGAGCCACTGTGCCCCTGCCCACAGACCTACGTCTATCCCGCAAAAGATTAAATTTTCGTCCATATAGCCTTTGACATTAACAAATGCAAATAATCAATTCGCTAGCAGTTTTTTTCTGCAACAAAACTATCCAGTGCAGCATTCCATTTCCCTTGACAGAGCAAAAATTTCGCCCAGGGAAAGCCCCAACCTTTCCACATATCGCCCTTTAAAACTTTCACTGATTCTTTGCGCGGTGCATCTATTCCCAAGATTGATGGAAAAATTCTTCAAATCGAACATGCATTAAATTTCTCTGTATTCCGACTGTTTACTAGTATAGTGCCAGCGATTCATCTCTCATTTTTCACCGGCTAATTATGCTAATTAAATGGTAGTTCGAAGCGCGACTCGTCCACACAACTGAACGATATTTGCAAGTAGTTTATTTGTGAATGTTTTCACACCGATTTCAATGATGGCGTCTTTTCTGTTCACTCGCATAATTGAGTCAGTGTGATTTTGTTTACTTACTGGGAGTTCTCTTGCTAACAACTTTCGCTTACACATTCCCATACGGAGCTGTAATTAATCATAGCTGAAAATAGATCAAGCCCTACCACACACGGATGGATATATACGGTATTTCGAATGCGACTAGTGTTCGTTTAACAGTTTAATGTGACAGCACTTAAACATATGACCGCACTTAAATCTTCTTGCTTGTGTTGATGTGCTTACCTTTTTTGCGTGAACTTGAACTCCCTCAGACAGCTGAAAGTAAACAGAAGACAGGAGATTATTTTAAATGAACGTGTGTTATTAAGTGTGATTAAAAAATAGGAAAAATTAACAATTCTATTTAGTTTTAAAATGGATGTGCACTTTAGGTGTAGCAGGGAAGATTTTTAGTCTTATTTTATCTGTCCACAGTCGGAACATTGGTACACGACTAGGGCGCACTAAATTTTAGCGATGTTTGTGCAGTTTCACTAACGTTATTTATTTATTAAGGATACTCACCGTGCATTTGCAAGGAAGTACACTTTGGTTGAGATTATGCAGATGGGTTAGAACTGATTGAAAATAATGTGCGTATTTAGGACTTTGATGTGAAGATGACAGCTTCTTCTTAAGCGGTGAAAAACAATAAATATGGATTGAAGATTTCCGCTTGAAATTCCTTTGCGAAGTGGATTTTTGAATACTAAAATAAACCTCACTCAAAACGGAGTCACAAACCCCCATTTGAATAAACAATGATGATATTTATAGATTAAATTTGTAAATTTGTTTAACCGTTAAACTATTCTCAAGCTGATTTCTGATACTTTTCTGTTTATTCTGTCACCACAACAAATTGACGTGCTGAAACGTCCTCACGGAGTAGATTACTAGAAAAGCAAATGTAAAGTCTAAAAGACTAAATCTTCAGACATAGATTCGTAGGTACTTGACTAACTCTAGTCTTCGCTACAGGAAATTAACTGATCAGGGATTATTAACCAGTAAGGGCCTAAGACACTACTTGCGTTACTCTGTTTCAGAAAGCACCCGACCTACGTCTACCTAGTAAATTTTTGAAACAGCTGTCAAAGTTAGCAATGACGCAATGTCATGCAGCTGTCAAAGTATGCAGTAACGTTTGCCATTGCATTATGCATTGTCTCACACTTGCCGAACGTCCGGAAATTATTAAAAACAAAAATATACGGAACCTGACGAATTTCGCCAGGCATTGGATAAGTTTGAACTTGGGTACACTCTTTTGGACTGAAGGCCACCAACCAGACAGAGATTGGTGCGAAATGACGAACAGATACGTACCGGCCAGTATCAAAGAAGACGAAGAAGTGCCGAGAGTCAAACCGTTTTTTTTTTGCTATTGGATTTAGGCCTAAATCCGTACAAGATTGTGCTGACGCCATAATTAAAGCCGGGCGACCATAGGCAATTCCGTGAGTTCGTTACTTTGGCGCTGGAAATTTTGGTTAGTGTTCCGGGCTTTGTGGTCGTCAGTGAATACAATCCACAAGTGTTCGACCAAGCGTCAATGCATAAAGAAAGATTGACTGTTTGGTTCTGTTTGCCGGAATAATGCCGTACATATTGGACCGATTTTTTTTGTTCTATCGTTCTTATCTGTCCAACTTATTTATAATCAATCAAATGTCACTTTCGTCAGAGATTGGGTGATCCAAAACGCTGCATTTACACTTCTGGCAATGCAATTGACACCATTGTCTGTCTCTACGTAGTTAACTCTTAGGCAAGGTGCGCACTAACAATTTCCGTCGCACCATCATTCAGTCGCAGATAAAAACAAATAACTAGAAAAATGGCAGGCATTTTCCCCTTTATTTGGAACACGAATCAAATTGGGGAACATATTTGACAAAATTATTATTCAAAATAAATTCTTTCTAAACCCCGCTGCCTGATGCTTAACTGTGACCTATTGAAATTCGTCCTTGTCCGGTTTTTTTTTTAACTATATTGGATTTACAGCAACACAAGACATTTGCATGTAAAAAAAAACAGTGTCCACAATATGGTTGAGGGATAAAAATAAAATGAAGACAGTCGTGCATCGAAATTTTGGAAGTGCGCGCCTAACCTTAGATTATTATGCAAGACTAAACTTTAATTTCTAAATTTGCTTCTTAGCTTAGCTAAACATTTGTTTGTATCCATTAGTTTTGCGTGAACTGAGTTGAGATGTCTGCAGCTTCATCATTATTCAATCTTAAGTAGATGTTATTAACAGGCGGTGCCGCTGGGCAACAACTATAGTTTTAAAATAATTCGTACATCAGCATATATGCTAATTAATGAATGAACGCTAAAAATAACTCCGGCGGCAGTCAGGAAGAATGTAGTATCTTTGATAATTTGGAGAAGAATTGGCTGGAGCAGTTTTGCGCAGGTGAATTAAGTGAGGCTTCATTGGACTCGATATGAAGACTTTTTTGTTTTCTGACACCACAGAAGGGTTCCGAAGAGTGGTATTGTTGCGCCGATTTTAGCCAGTGATTCTGTTGTTGCGTTGCAGGCAAAGCCCCTGTGGGCTGGAATACAAAGGAGAATCACTAGGTTCGTAGATGGCCATGTATGTTCCAGAACAAGCTTCGAGATTTGAGAGCTGCTTGGCTGTGTTGATAGATCGTAGCTGGCTACACCTTTTAAAACACACTTTCCAACTAGTCTTCGAGAATACCTCATTTGTGTTCAATGCGAATTTGAATTAAAATTTGTTTTTAAAGAACTCATAGATTTATACATGGAGAAACATAAAAATTGAAATAACAGCGTTTGGTTTAATTTTAAAATTTATATACACCAATAGTTGTTTTTTAACTTGCCGCATTTTGACAACTTGCAGCTCGTATATGAAGACAGATAAAAAAAATTGACTTGTATTTTTTTCCGGAGCAATTTAAAAAATAAATAAATAAATAAATAATAAAGAGTATATGTGGAAAAAAAATAAAGTGCACGACTGGATCGAACGAAACTTTCTCGTTCATTAAAAGTTTTTTTTTTTTCATTTTATTAGGTAGGTAGGTAAAAGTCTGGGAAGCTGGGAAGCAGCGATGCTAGATAAAAGAAACGGTTCTCAAAATATATATATATGTCAATAAATAAAATACACTTTTGGGTAATTCATCTGATACGGCAGTAGTTATAAATCAAATAACAATGTGACTTTTTATAAGTTGAAGCTGTAAGTTCTGGTTACTGGTTACTGAGTTGTAACCAACTACTGTACTATTTCATATGCTCTTACACTTTACAAGATTTTTGAGTACGAGGACAATAGTAGAATGAGTTTGTGTTTTTTGATCTGTTAGGGCATGATTTCATTTTTGACTGGAATAGATTAAAGACGCTATTTGAATTTGTCAATGACTGCAAGTAGTGTTCATGATAGATCGATATCTTTAGATATAAATTATATATACGTATATGTAAGAATTCAGAGATTTTTATTTGAATTTGCACTAGCAGTTATAAACTGAATATCCCGATGGAAGAGTGTGGCGGTGCATTTGAAGTGGGATATTCTCCAAGTGGTTGGAATTATTTTAAGGTGCACATTCAAATTGGCTGAAAAAAAAATAAGAATTGGGTAATATTTGCTAAAAAGAATTTGTAATTGCCTTTTTATTGACAGTACGGCATTGAGTTTTACAAAAATATACGAAGACAAGTCGGGATTTAGGTATTCATTTTTGAGAAATAATTAAAACACGGATTTATTCGATTTTTTTAATAAAAACTAAGTATGGAATATGTTGGACTACTCTAAGCGAGGGGTCCCAGGTTCGAATCCCGCAAAAAACCCAAATTCCAACTGGGGTTTTTTTTCCACTGCGCCACCTCTCGCGAACGTCTTACAAACATCTGAGAGTAAAACTGTCTTTAGAGCTTAGCCGTTTGGAATCGGCATAGGATTGTAGATCCCTTCCATTCGTTCCAAAAAATTAAACTCACACAAAACAAATGGTTGCGAGGAGCTAGGCCTTGGGTCCCTACGGACCTGTTGCGCCAACTATGTATATATATAAGTATGGAATCTTATTAAGAATACTCAATTAATCTCTAATATGTATTTTGTTCAAATTCGTTAGAGCAGTTTTTCTAAAATTTGGCAAACAAAACAGTAACAAATATTGCAATGTTTAGTTTGAAAAATACTATTGCTTAACTAAAGGGTGATTTTTTAAGAGGTTTAGAACTTTTTTTAAAAAAAAAACACAAAAAATTCGAAAAAATGAATGAAATATTTATTTGAATCGATAGTTTGAACCTTGCAATTTAATGTTTAAAGATAATTTCATGCAAATGTTGACCGCGGCTGCGTCTCAGGTAGCCCATCCGCTGAGTCCAATTTTGGCATACTCTTTCACACATATCGGCCGGTATCTCACGAATGAATGCATGGATGTTGGCTTCCAGTGCGTCAATCGAAGCGGGCTTGTCCCTATACACATTAGCCTTGGCATACCCCCACAAAAAATAATCTAATGGTGTCAAATCGCACGATCTAGGCGGCCAATTGACCGGCCCGAAACGTGAAATTAACTGTTCACCAAACTCGCCTCGCAATTGCGCCATTGTTTCGCGTGCTGTGTGGCATGTGGCACCGTCTTGTTGAAACCACATATCATGCAAGTCAAGAACTTCCATTTCGGGCAAAAAAAAGTTTGTTATCATCGCTCGGTAGCGTTCACCATTGACAGTAACGCTGCGATTCGCATCATCTTTGAAGAAATATGGCCCAATAATGCCGCCGGCCCATAAACCGCACCAAACAGTGGCTTTTTCGGGATGCATTGGTAGCTGTTGCAATGCTTCTGGCTGATCTTCACTCCAAATACGGCAATTTTGCTTATTTACGTACCCATTCAACCAAAAATGAGCCTCATCGCTGAACACAATTTTTCGATAAAAAAGCGGATCCTCGGCCAGCTTTCCAAGAGCCCATTCACCAAAAATTCGGCGTTGTGGTAGGTCGGCTGGCTTTAGTTCTTGCACCAGCTGTATCTTAAAAGGCTTTACGCCCAAATCCTTCCGCAAAATTTTCCACGTAGTGCTGTAACAAAGGCCTAACTGCTGGGAACGGCGCCGAATCGACATTTCGCGGTCTTCTGTCACACTAGCTGATACGGCCGCAATATTTTCTTCACTACGCACAGTACGTAAACGTGTTGGTGGTTTAATGTCCAACAAAGTAAATTTGGTGCGAAATTTGGTCACAATCTTCCGAATAGACTGCTCAGAAGGTCGAGAATGCCGATCATAAAATGGAAGCAGCGCGCGATGAACATCTCGAACCGAGCACGAATTTTGATAGTAAAATTCAATAATTTGCAAGCGTTGTTCATTTGTAAGACGATCCATGGTTAAATTGCAAACCAAACTGAAGCTGTTTGACAGTGACACAAGGTACTAAACACACGTCAGCTGTCAAAACCAGTGTTGCCAAAACCAAACCAGCTAAAAAATCACCCTTTATTTATCTGAAAGCTAAATATCAGCTGTATTTTTATTTAATTTTTGTTCATTTACTTTTTATGTTTAAAAATTATTTAGAAAAACAACACAATTTGGGCAAAAATGCCCCCAAAAAGTAGGCGTAGCAATGGGCGACATAGACTTTATCCTTCTCGGAGTCTTAAGAAACATTTCTATAGAAGTGTCATTGAAATCAGTCCAGTAATTTGTATGTCAACTGAAAACATACATAAACCTACCCTTAGTTTTATTTTATGTACAGCATTGCAGCATAAAATATATATCAATTAATTTGAAGGTATAAATAATATATACCTACCTAGACGAAGAATTTCATTTCTTAAAATTAGTTTTACATGCCAAAAGAGCCTAATGGAATTTAGTGAACTAAACCAATTTAAGATATTCTGGTATAGAAAAAGTATATAGACCTCCGGCGGAAAACCCATGTCGAAACCAGAAAAATTCCGTGCTTACAACAATTTACCACACGACAGGAATAAATCTATGGACTTTTGAGCGATAGTTTTACTTAAAAAAAAAAACATGCATTCCATTTGTCAACAGAAGAACGACCGATTACATCCGCATCCAGAGCGATTTATTATTGCAACGAAGATATTTCATCGCTATTTCCCAATATCCTCGCCGAAGAGCAACCCAAAACTACATCAAAAACTAAACACTATTGCAACAGCTAATTGTTACAGCACGTTTGCAACAAACAGCCCATGCATCTTCGCAGCATCCTCCCAATTAATAACCACCTCAACAAACCACACATTTGAAGACCGACCACCAACATGTAGAGACATTCATCAAGCGGCAACTATTTCCAGGATGTACATATGAAATAAAATATTTTAGTTGCACAACGCGGCCAGTGTCCCGAATAATCGCTGTCCCGGATTCCTTCCCAATTCGTCTTATTCAGTTTCGTCACATATTGTTTCATACCAAAGCTATCCCAAATAAAACTCTACGAAAATAGATCCGCGCGTTCATCTTTAAACTCATCGGAGCGGTTGTGTATTTTTACACACACCTTTTGAAACAGGAAACTCGCGATGACGAATTTCTTGAGCATCCCGAACATATGGCAATCAGCACAGCAAGCCACTATACAGCCAAGTCATAGTTGTAGGCATAAACACGGTCAATTCCCCATGTTGTCTCCATATACGCACGGGATAGTCAACTCCAGGAGCTATATAGCAACCGCACATACCTTTTACCAGCAAACGTACCTCCTTGAGCGAACATGGCATAGTCCGCCAGTTCTATTTTCAGGTTGAAATTCTTCAGAACTTTGTCGTTTATCCAAATTGGGGAGATGTTTTCTGTATGTATGTATTTTATATGCTTCTGCAGTGCCATCCAACATTGCACACCCTGCGCGAAACCAGTGTTTCAGTCGTTGCCGTCGGGAACGGGATGATATCATCCAAACGGCCAAGAGAATATTCCATCTTATTAGGCACTAACTATGGAATTTTGCAAGACAGATAGTTGTTGTTTTGTTTGCTTTGGTGGCGCGCGAAAATAGTTCGCTATATCTTTTCGCACAAATGGGTGATGTACGAGTACCGAAGTGTGATGACTATTTTGGGGTGCGAATTAAAGGGTGACTGTGCAGACACCATCCATAAATAGGCACACACAGGGAGAGAGAGATTGAGATCGTACAACATGCAATAAACTGCTGGGTTAATCTGAATTGGTTAGAGATGTGGACTTGTTTTGAGCATAACTGAGTTTTTACTGTGCCACAGGGTGTCCCCTTTTTGGGCACCGACTTTGTGGAAGACATTATGCATCTAAGGCGGACTCTTCGAAGAAAGTGTATGAAAAGATGTCGACACAAAATGATAGGAGAAGATGAAAATGCTAATATCTACACTAAGGGCCTTTAGTGATCAGTTTTAACCATAACACTAAATGTTTTGTAGGCCACAAAGGGTAATTTTATATGGAAAATTGTGAGTTCGTAAAATCAAGCGCGCTAAATGTTTCGAAATTGTTATCAGCACTAGACAGACAACAAGAGAAGAATCCTCCTCGGAATTTTTAGTTCATCGTTGCTTTCACAGCTGAAAATGGACGGATATCTCAAAACGGTACTATACATCCGCAAAAGCTCCTTAAAAATACACAAAAAAATAACACAATTTTGCTTTGAAACCTTAGGTCGAACGACCACTAAATTGGTAAGCAAAGTTATCCGACAGTGGGATTTTTATAAATGTTCAATATTTGTGAAAAGTCAATTCCGGGGAAATAAATGTCGCACGGGAAATTTCCAGCTGACTGACAAAGTTGTTACATAAACTTGTACCGACTTTAAAGTGTGTTGTCTGTACATTTTCAATTTGTTGTTGCTATTATAGCTCAAAAAAAAAGTAATATCGATTTTTTGTACTACATCTCCACAAAACTATTCCAAAATACGCACAAATCTTAGGCCGGACGTTCACTAAATTGGTATACTGAGTTATCCGACAGTGGGGTTTTTAAATATGCTCAATATTTGTGACACATCAATACCGGGGAATGCATATCGCACAGAAAGTCTTCAGCTGTTTGATCAACGTATCACACTTGTCCATCGAAAGTGAGGTGTTTCTCTACTGCGGGATGCAGGTGTACCATTCGGCGATAAATTTTAAATCGCTTTATTTTTTTAAGAAATTTCAAGCCTCAATAATGTGCTAATTTTACAAAACTATTATGAACATTAAAACAAAAATTTAACAAAAGGTTTTTTGCAAAAATCCTAGGCCGAACGAACACTAAGTTGAATTGCGAACTGATCTGTCAGAGGAATTTTGTTTCAAACACACTTGTGGCTAATCCGCGAAGAAACTAAATCATGGAGTAGGTAATTACAGAAACTTGTGCATTCCCTACTGCCTTGCACTTAAATCGATGTCGCTGTACAATTCGTAAACAAAATGGACCCTCAGAAGCCTTCCGCAACAAGACACTTAACAGAATTATCAATACATGAACTTTTACACGTTCTCATGTTCGAACAACTAATTTATCAATCCTTCTTCCCCCGAACATGCATGAATTTGTCAATCTTTCCTCACGCACTTTCATACATCATCTATATATAAAAAAGAGACTGACGCCCGTGTGTGCACGCATAACTCGAGGACGGATCGTTAGATTTTCACGATTTTGAGCTTGGTGGATTTGTATTCGCCCAAGGAAGGACATAGTAAAAATAAACCGTAAAGGCGATTAAAGTTTGTATGGGCAACCGCACTTTGAAAAAACTAGACTGGATAGGAAAGCGGGGAGTGAGTGTCACATCAAATATAGCTACAGCAAAAATTATTTAAATTTGTTTAAATCATATTATTGAACGAATTTGGGCGGAACGAAGTTAAAATTTGTTGTGATGCTGCTTTTATGATGTAACATCAACTACCATTTGGACCTGATCAAGGAATCGAAATTAAAAATTAAAAAAAAATAAAGAATTCAAGTTTTTGAAAGTTTCTTGAAGCATAAAAAACAAACAAAGCTAAATATAGATAGATCTAAGGCCGAAAGGCAATAATCTTAAGTATATTGTTTAGTTTAGAGTGCTCGCTAAGAGCCAGTAAGCTAGATTAGGATGAATGTTAATTTTAAATTAGATTTAATCGTTTTTGTCTAGTATGTAAGTTAAAGAAGAAATTAATAAAAATGAATTTAAAATGTAAAAGGAATTGAAATAAATAAAATCTCATGTATTTTTAATCAGTCTCATAGTCATAGTTGACTTTATAAAAGTACTGACTTTGCATCGTTTTTCAGAATGTTAAACGAATCGCATAAAACTACAACACCACTTAGAATGATGGTTCACGCGCTCCCCCTATTCCAGGCATTGTCACACATCTAGCCCGCATCACTTCATATATATCAATTAAAATCATTTAAACAGTTTCCACGCTTAACATCTATAGAATAAACGCCGTCTCTGTACGGCTAGGGGAAGTGGCAATTGATGTTCAAGTGTTAAATATAGATCCAAGATGAGTTTATTTAAAGGAAGAGACAGATGTTCAATTCGTTTATTTGAACTTCGAACTAAAATTGTAAATAGTCGCAGTGTTAAAATGTCTTTCACACAATTGGAGTGTTTACGTCGTTAAGTTCATCGTAGAGATCAATAATGCACTCTATGAGCAGGAGGGGTGGGTAATCCCCATAGGTAAGTAGAAAATACAATTTTCATGCTATCTACTTAGAAATGACGCAGAAGTAGATTGCTCACGTACGAGATACAAGTGTTTCACTCAGAAAAAAAAAATTGGTAAGTGAAGAATTTTTAGACCTTTAAAAAAAAAAGGAAAATAAAAGTTCTTGCCGTAACTATTATTTTTAGTAACAATAACTCATTTTCAAGAATCGATTATTCAGCGCAAGGATGATATTCTCTCCAAAACTCGTGTTGAATAGCCTCGCAAACCTAGTTCACGCCAAAAATTGTTAAATTACTTTGTATACCTAGTTGATCAAGAGATTTTGGCAAACGATCTTCTTGTGAATGAATGCGGTGACTCTTCCGTCGCTAGTAAAGCTTGAGTACAGTTTAATGTTTCGATTTAATGTGTTTAATTTCTTAAAACAGTTTTTGAAAGACTTCTTCGTTCCAACAAAACGACTTCCATAGATTTCCTTTAGTTTTCGAAGACGACGTACGCAGAAGTCAGAATAAAAATAAAATTGCGTTAAGCAACTATTTTCAGCGACCAGTACGACCTTCGGAAAAACACTCAATACGTCTTACGGATTGCTTTTTCACAGATCCACCTCTCTAGCAAATGTCTGTTAAACATCCGAGAATATAACTGTCATTAGAGAGCTTGCCATAAAGTTGTAGGTCCCTTCCCCTCCAGTGTTCCCAGACTTTGAAGACTGTTTTCCCCTTTTTTTTTTATCAGCAAAGGCATTAGTTTCACGTGTTTGCAATTATTTTCTTATAGCAAAAACTTTAAAAATGCAGCCGTTTTTATTAATAAGCTTAAAGTAAGCATATAACATAAAAATATATATTTTATACGATAATTATTTTTGTTTCTATTAGACCAAATATCAAAACGATGGGCTGCTTCTTTTATGTTATTGTTTAATATGAACAATTTATTCTTTTTTATGTATCTTAGAAATGACAGAGAATTTAGATTTGTTTCCCCCTTTTTTCAGCTTGTCCCTCGTTTAACCTTTTTTATTCAAAACGCGCCAAATAAAATAAATAAAAAATGAATTCGAGGTTGATTCCTTGCGCACATAGTTAATGATCAGCAATACAGCAATTTAACTGCAAAATAAAATTGAGCAACTTTAGAAGAGTGCGTGGCACAAATTGTAAGACAGGCGACCAACAGCTTTGAAGTTCAGACGAACCGACAGAAGAACATCAAATTTCGGAGTACGCACTGGCTCTCGCCGGTTTACCTACTCGAACTTTTCCCCGGCTTCTTAAAATTGTCATCTGTGCTTTATCCCAATTAAGGCTTTTCACTTTTTAGTTTGGCGATTTTAAGGCTCATTAGAAATGTATAAAAAAATGCATACCAACTCTTTTCCTATGACAAAAACTTTCTAAACAGTTAATTTTGAATGAGCCAACTCCATTTGCATGCAGTTTTTGAACAGACTCTCACATCTCAGCAGTAAAATCATGTAACAAGTTACGCATGAATATGAAAAGACACTGTCCATCTTTGTGTAGATTACAGGTACGCACCCTTCCAGCAAAATGTTCTATTTTTTTGGTAACATTGGAAAATGGAAACTAGAAAAGTCGCTTAATTTTTAGATAATTAATTTAAATTTAACTTTGCCGTCTTTAAAAACAATTTAATGTTCTTTATATTTGAGTGTGGCTATTTTTGGCTACAAGATTCTTCAAACTTGGTTCAAAACCTGGTAAATATAAGAGCTGAAAACTCTGCCACGAAGTCGCTTAAATGGCGCAAGAGTTTTACAAAAAACAACAGGTTGGAAGGATTTTTTCTTGACTTGCAACTTGTTGCGAACTCCTTAAAGCAACAGTTCTTCGACGGTGGCTGTCATTGGTAGTACGTTCAGTAAAAGAAAGTCCAATAAAATAGAGAATGTGCGTATAGTCAGTCATTCACCCACCATTAACTGTCTACTATGAAAAGTCAATTAGTGTAGTAAAAAAATAAAAAATTACAAAACAAAACTCCGATTACCACAAGTTTACCCAATCGACCACTCCCCCTCCTCTATAGGTGATTAACCTCCACAATGCATTATCACCCCTCAGCAGCAACAATTGCACAACTTTACAACCGCCCTCCGCTTCATTGAGATTTTGCGTGTCATTTACGGGATGACCACTTAAGCTACGCCCGACCATTTTCGCCATTAACAATTTAATCAGCGCTCTGCCATCTCTGTCGCACTTGGCAAGTTAGCACAAATTTAAAAAAAAAAAAACTCAACTAACCATAACCAGCACGCACAAGCTCGCACACAAACAGCTGCTCTTACTTCATACCGTGGTTAATTGTTGATTAAGTTGACCTCCAAAATTGACCTTTTCCCCCCAAACAATTCAATTTATTAATTGAAAAAGAGTTTACCAAAAGGATTCAGTTTCAAGTTACAAATGCGTGCATGAGAATGCGTTCGTGCAGTTGTGTATTTTTAATCCAATTAATATTAAATGGAATGCGGCCCAATTGACGCGCGTGTGTGTGCGGAGTAGAGGACTGGCAGTTTTGTTGTCTTGCGGCTGTTTGCAACTTGCACATGCCAAAAGGAATGCAGCTCAACAAGGTATACAGGCAAAAGGTAGCGCTCAGCGTAATTCGTGCTTTTGCCTTTAACCACGAGCTGTGTACTTTGCATGAGGAATGCAACTTTTTTTTTGTTATATCCTGAGCCGCAGGGTATATCGTATATTGCACTTGCACGACGAACTTTAGATAATTTGAAAATGTGAACAACTATCTATGGGGGTCTAGTCTGTGAGAGATAGTTGCCGAGATAACGCTGATTGTCATGTCGCGTTCAGGATGGGGGAATTACAGATAATAGGATAATAACGACTGCGTGCGTAAGAAAGGATGAAAAGGAACTGCCAATCTAAGTTCACAACTTCTCTCTATTTGTAGGGCTGATGCGAAGATGCGAAGAAAGTCTACAGCACTGCAATTTTGTCTACGGGTAAATTTAATCCCATTTGCATGGCCGTGGGGGACAATTTTAAAGGCCCCACTTTGACGGGCAGGTGATATGTGCTGCCTGTTATAAACAACACGCTTTTGACCACCGTTCATGAGAAGGAGCTTTGAACTTATA
Source organism: Cheilosia grossa (assembly GCA_963082955.1). Lineage (NCBI taxonomy): Eukaryota > Metazoa > Arthropoda > Insecta > Diptera > Syrphidae > Cheilosia > Cheilosia grossa. Next base: position 15,642,040 of record OY720146.1, read on the forward strand.
ACTGATTCTAGTTGTTGCGACTTGAAACCAAAACAACGATCAACTATGGGGTGTCCCCAAGGTGATCAATGTCGTATCTTTTTCGAGCAGTGTCAAGTCGAAAGCTGAGTGTTTCGAATGAAAAACAGAAAAAACTCGAAAACATTGAATGAGTTTCGTGTCTTTGATTCGCATTCCACGATCATGATCTTGTTTTATAAAAAAATCTCTAGGAAAAGACGAAGCTATCACTCTTCAAACGGGCCTCAATAAACCTCCAAAAATATGCCATTTCTGCACTTAAATCATTATAGGTTGCAGTCTTCTGTAAATATGTCTCCAAGAATTGGGCTCCAAAACAAACTTGTCCTACAGCGAAAAATGGTTTGGAAACGTACTTCCCTCGCGGCTACCAAGTGTTAAGTGATGTCCATTGGCTGTCTGTCTTTTAGAGCACTCAACTATGGCAGTTCGGAATCATATCCTGCCGTGCGAGAAAGGTCAGCTCCTTCAGTTCTGAGACCCAGTGAGTTGAAGAATCACCTATACCAACTGAATGCGATAGATAGATAGAATTCTTATAAATGGGTTCAATATTCGAGCCCATTTCCAAACTGTGAGTTTTATGCGATCTTGAAACTCTTCACTGACTTTTTTTTAACATATTTTTGCGTCTTTCTTCGTCTAATTACAATTAGATATATCTAAGAACCTGACGGTTGAATGAACAGACATAAATTTGTCAAAATAAAATATTAAAATGTAGAAAGTTCTTAGAATTTTTTAAATGCACAATGAACGCATTCAAATCTACAACCATTAGCAGTTGAAACTACATTCAGGTGTGCTTGATGTGAGTATGATGGCCGCATTTACTGTATAGCTGAGGATGTTGAAGCCAGCATTTTAAACAGGGATATATTTAATAGAAAATAATCCCCTAATAGGAAACGCGGCTTCTGAAAAAGTATTACTTTTGGGTGTCGAAGTTTTGCGCGGGCAATTTCAAATTTTCTAATACCATGTTCCCACCAACGTGATTTAGCTAAATCATCTCATAAATTACGTGATTTATCATACATTTTCGTGATTTATACGTGTTTAAATTTTAATTACATATCTGTCATCGCTAATACACACAAAATAAAAACGAACATACCTGTTATTGAGTTCAGCACTTTATTCAACAAACAAAAACCAAAACACAAAAAAAAACTGTCGAAGAAATTATTTAAAATTCAATTTTCTTCATGTTGCGGTGAGTTTTGGTATTTTTATTAAGTACATGGGTACAATCATAAATTGTTTTATTTTTGGAAGGTATAGGAACAAAACAAAAACAAAAAAAAGGTCCGAAGTGGACGAATTCTTTCTCCTGGATGTCAAACAAAAACACATAACGTTCAGTGGAGAAGCCTTTCGTGATTTATAAATCACATTGGCTAAATCGCGTCGGTGGGAACATGGTACAAGTGAAATTTGCACTTGTTTTCATAAAGAAAACTTAAAAACTTTTACTGTTCTTATTAACAAGCTTAAAAAAAACATATCACATAAAAAAAAAACCTGTTATACAATTATTATACAATAATTATTTACTTTTCTACTAGATATAATTTCAACACGAGTGAATGCATTCAGATGCACAAAAAGTCCTACGTAGACGTTCGATGGGCTGTTTTCCTTCATGTTTAATATGAACAATTCATTCTTTGAAATTTTTTCGTGAAAATACCTACATTTTAATTTTGTTTTTAAACATTTTACGTTTTACAGAGATTTTTTTATATTTCCCCTTTTTTAAAGCTTGTCCTTTTTTTCCCCGTTTTTCTTTCAAAAAGCGCCAAAATGTGCGCTTTTCCCCTCAATCTGGGACCACTGGCTTACATCATTGAAACCAACCGTCACAGAATTAAAATTGCTTACTTTTAGGGGTATGTAAATTGCATTGCTTCGAAAATAGGTTCTAATCTAAGATGATATATAATTAATTTGAATAGGTACGTTACTATGGCAATATGGGGGCGACATATTGAATGTCAGCAAAATGGGTTCAATTAACTGATAAGAATTTTGTATGGCACCACAAACAGTTTTGTAATAAATAGCGTTAGTCCTCCGCAGTAGTTTATTCCCATATTGTGTGCAATTAACTGATTGTGTTGTACGTTCTACAATGAATGCTGTTGTATTCACAATTTTCCAGCCGTAAAATCGACAGCAAATGTTCTTCTCATAATTTAGTTGTAGAATGTACATCGAAGCCAGCATTGCCAAGTCACTCTGGCGTTTGAACACTGTTTTTAGAATTGTCAGCGTTAATTTTGACCTCTTGCGCACCTAAACTGTAATTTTTTTAAAAACAGCCCCAAAGTAGATACAAACAAAAAAATTTAACAAAACAACAACAACACTAAAAGTAACGCTGAAAGCACTGACTTTGATTGAAGCATTGGATGTCGAGTCGTTTATAATAATTAATGCAGTTGAATTAGCAGCGGTTTTCAACATTTTTGCAACAAAATTTGTTTGGGTGTAGTAAATACGATCCAACAGTCGCCTCCGCAGGTGAATCGGCGTCCTTGCAAACTGCCCCCCCTACGAAAAGTAGAAACAATCCATTTCGTACTGCGGAAATAAAGGGTTTTCCAATTAGAGGTGTTATTTTGGTATTCAAAGAAAAATGCCAAAATTTTTGGAGATAAATGATCGGATGTTTATTTCATAATAAAGAGAAAGGTATGCCGTTAATAATGAAAAACAACATTAGCCAAATGGCCACCACGAGCACGCATACAGGACCATATCCTTTTCATGAAATTTTCCATAACCAAATCGCAAAGGGGCTGCCCTATGTCCTCGATAGCCTCACGAATTTTCTCTTGAGGTCTTGTATCGACGCTGGGCTATAGGCGTAGACCTTATCTTTCACGTGGCCCCAAAGGAAGAAGTCGCAAGGTGTTAAACCACAAGATCTCGGTGGCCAATTGTGATCACCTCTTCGAGAGATAAAACGGCCCGGAAACTTTTCCCGTAAAAGATCAATGCTTTCGTTGCTTGTGTGGCACGTAGCGCCGTCTTATTGAAAGTAAACGCTGTCCAGATCAATACCATCCAACTCCAACCATAAAAAATCATTAATCTTCTCTCGACTCCAAAGAACGACGAGGAATGGACAAACCTGGGTTTTCTCCAACACTTTGGGCTAGCAATTTGGGGAAGCAATATTCTCAGTTGTTCTTGAGCAACGTGCACGGGTTTTATTCTTCACATCACTAACTTGTACCAACAGCTCGAATTTTCCTAAAAAATTCTGTATTGCGGTCCGACAAGGTGCTTCACGACGACCAAAAAATGCTTTAGTTTTGCGAACTGTGACTGCAAGATTTTCACCATTTTTGTAGTGATTGTTGTATGAGAAACTAGAGGGACCACTAGAACCGCTGATTCCGTTGCTGTTCAGTAGAAAGAGAACACCACATCTCTGGATGTTACAAGATCTCGTTATATTTAATTCACAATATGGCCCCCGTCCAAAAGCGCCTCTGATAAACTTGTCAAATAAGTCCCTTTTTCCAGCAGATTGTTGTAAACCTTTTAAGTAACGTTAAAGGCCGTTTAACAAAATCATCTGTCATTTATTTTTCAAATCGCATGCTCATACCTTCATTATAGAAAAAAACAAATCGCAAACCACCTTCATTTCTTAATTGCTTCAACCACAACATTATACATCAATTCAAAGCTACAAAGACTGCAAGTCTCACAACAATGTACTCGTACATATGCATCTCCTGCACACATTGTGTATAAAATCACTGATTATGATTACAACTCAACTCATCCGCGGTTATCACCGCACACCACTGCTGCGCCGCACACTGCCGCCGCATCAATCCACTCATTACATCATCCAAAAGTAAACAAAACAGAATTGTAAAATTGAAATGTTTACCGTCCAAAGATCAGTACAGTTGTGGTACACAACCAATGAAGGAAAGCGCCGACGACGAACGACGACGCTGCGCTAACTTTCAACGTCGACTTTATCATCATTTGCCGGCGTTCATTTAAAGGCGCGATTTCATTGTGAGTTGTGGCACAAACCGAACAAACACCACCAGCACCGCGAATCGGATCATTCATTCATTCATTCATTCACAGGGAACCAACTGAACTCGAGTTGGCTTTTGTTGTTTTCTGCTTAATGCGTTCACGAAACTTTGAACGCGTTTCCATGTGTTGTTGCGCATGGAAAACCAGCCATCCACTGTCAAGATGTGGCAAGCCACCCACGCGCGCATTGGCGCTTTAATTGCTTCACTCGGAGAGTGAGTGGCTTGCTTTAAGGTTTAAGAAATCAAAGGCACTTTTAAGATATCTAAGACAGAACTGAAAGGACACCAACTGCGCCACCGCAAGTCGTCGATGCATTTTGAATTAGTTCTGTGTAGGGTGTTTAGAAAAACTAGTAACTTGATAGTTAACAGAGACTTTTTCTTTCAAGTGATATATTATTTTTAGTAGGAATAGATAAGAATATTAAAAAAAAAAAAATAAGCTGCCCGTAAAAAAAGCGATGGAAAGTCTGTACCCACTCATCGAAGTAATATACTCCATGGGTGTTTGTTTTCCGAATTTTCACACGTATTCAAGTCATAAAGGATTTCGGACTCGGCTCAATAAAAATGTATTTTCCGTTGTGTGCGTTAATGCGACGGGGGGTTTTAATCACCGTTCTCTCCCGTGGTGCTTATTTAATGTTAGCGAGCTGTTGTTTCGCTTTTGTGACCTAATTGGGGGAAACACGCACCTTCTTCGAAAGTTATACTACCTCTTGTTATAGGTAAATTCCAGGGCCCGTAGACTGATTTAAATTTATAAGCATCTTCGTGTGTATTGAAATACACTAGTCTGAACTCTAGAAGGGCTATAAGAAAGTGGCAGTAAAATTTACTGATTTCAAATTCGTCCTCTCTCTCACCCGCTTGGCAGATAAATTTCGCTTAAAACAGCTGTTTAAAGCGTAAATTAGTTAGAACTTTAATCCGGAGGGCGGCTATCGCAGATAACTGTTTAATTTCAGGCAACTTTTAGTTCCTTTGATAATAAATGACTTTGCAATAGGAACGGGTCGATGTTGGCAACCTGTAGCGGCCATGTTGTTTTGGTGGCGTCTGTCTAATCTGGTGTTTATTATTCAGTCACCAAAGCAAGTGACACGATTGAGGAGCACGTCCAAACGATAGAACTTTATTACTATCAAAATGAGTGTTCGTATTCACCAATGCATTGCGCCCATACAGACGCCGGGGCCCTTCAAAGTCGACTTTAAAACGGTTGGTGGCCAGATTCAAGACAACCATGTTCGGTAAATAATCAGCCGTACGTCAAAGAAACGCCAGATCGGCCGAAAAAATGTCCGCGGTTCGTGAAAGTGAAAAGAAAACCCGTGGCAGTAAATTCGTCACCGTGCACAAGAAGTCGGCCTTTGTAGATTTCAATTTGGCGAATTTTGCGTCGAGCCCTGGGCCTAAGCCCCGACTAGACCCAACTGACGAAGGAGCTCAAAGTGAATGACCATAGGCAATGCCGATTGTTTGCTGAACGGGCAAGAAGAAAACCAATTTTGTCCGAAAAATCATCTTTCGCGACGAGATGAACTTTTGGATAGATGGTTATAAAAAAAAGGAAAATTTCCGTAAATGGGACGACGCACCAATTAACCCATACGGGGTTCACCAGGGGGCAAAGCATCCTCAAAAATGTACTCTTTTGTGGGGATTTCGGACCGACGGTGTCACTGGTCCGAAGTTTTTTGAAATATCAACGGCAAGCGCTAAAGAACGATGGTAATCGATTTCTTTCGGCCCATAACTTGAACGATATTGAGGTAGACGACATGTGGGCCCAGCAGAACGGGCTATATAGATGCCACACAACACAGACAGCTCCTGCTGTGGTGCCGTGAATTGGCCATTAAGATCTTGCGATTTAACGCCGCTATAGACTTTTTCTTGTGGGTTTTCGTGAAGTTGCAGGTCTGTGCCAAAAAGCCACAATCGGCCGGTGGCCAGAAAGCCAACATAACCAAAACCATCGCTCAAACTAAGCCGAATTTATGCGGCAGTCACTAAAAATTGTGGACCACTTGTGTCAGCTTCAAAGTGCGAACTCGAAGGGAGCATTTGAACGACAACCAGGCGTTTGCTGCTGATGTGCCTGGTGTTGCTTTTTTTGACTGTTCTGCTGAATCATTCGCTGGTTTTGTTGTTGGGCTGCCTGCTGCGACAGCTGTCATAAAACAGACCTTCCAATGAAAAATTAATAACGTAAATACCTCAAACACAGCTTGTTTTAATTAATTTCAATATAGATATTGCATTTATTACTAAATAAACATAACTAAGCTTAACCTTATTATTGAAAAACCTCAAATTTGTCGAGTTATTTGCGAAGTTTCGTATCAATCCTATTGCAACTTTACTCAGACGCATTTGTTCATCAATGCTATTTAAACACACCTCGCCTTTCATATTTATTCAAGACTGAAACTTTGACTCACTGTACTTAGCTGCGTTGGAACTGGTAGAGGCAGTACCTCTTCTGCATACGTAATGAGCCTCATAAGTATCGTATTGAACGAATGACATCATCGCATTCATGGCTTTTTTGGCGGCAAAAAAAATAGCCTCCTTCGAAAACAACGTGCAACTAGTTTAGTCACTGTGGCCCGTTAGTTACAAGTCCGTTATCGCTGTAATCGATAACCATCGACTCTATTGATATCGCAATGAATATATAATTTTTAGTGAATTTTTAGTTTTTTTGTTTTTCGGAATTCACAAAAGTTGTCACCAACAAAAATTCATTTTGACAAACAAGTTCTCACCCAAGGCCAACTTGGGGAATTTTGCTGTTTTATTATTTGATTGGACTTTAATTAAGCAAACCGTAGGAAATCAGTAAGTAAATTATTTTTATTTTTAACTCAGTATAGAGGGCGCGTTTGATTTGCTGCTTTGGGAAACCTCTTATCTTTGTCTTGCACAACGAATGCATGTGTGAGAAAGCACATTTTCGGAACACAATGCCTGCAAATGTGTGTGGGTTTCATTAAGTAAGATTTGCCTGTTTGTCTTATTGCACAACTGGAACAAATGGAACGTCAAAATGTTGATAATATTCAGTTCGATGCGGAGATACGCGTATTATTTTCAAAGTCGACGCGGGTAACAGAGGCTAGAGCGGTGAATGAATATACCTACTCTGCCGTGCGCCGATGTGTAAATATTTAGCTAAGGCGATTCGGATTTTTGAATTCCATTTGGCGGACACACCTTGCTGTGCAGAAATCATTGGCCAATATTTACATTGTATAAGTGAAGTGATCAAATAAAATTTGTTCGACGATATTGAGTTGTACTTTGTACACACTTGTTCTTACGCTTGCGTATTTTGCAAACGATCGTATGGTAATGAGGAGTTGAACATTTGAATAGCTGGTTGGTTGATAAGAACTGCGCTGAAAGGTAGGCAAACGATAAATCAATATTTGGTCGGAAATATGTGTAACTAAATGGCTGTCAAGGTGGCGACGAAGTAAAAGGGATGTGAAGAGATGAAGGCCGCATATTTTTAATGGCGCAAGAATTTTTGAAATTCAAAAAATACGGAACAAAGAAATATTTCCACTGCGAAAATATGAGAGTAGCTCATGACCTCAGCTCTGAGGAATATGTGAATTAATGTCATCGATTTTATAGTGCGAAAAACGTTGAAAAGGAGGTCAAACTACGGAATTGTACATTTAAACCTAAACAAACATAAGAGCCACTTAAAAAGTCTAAATGCCAATAGATGGAAACAGTGTTTCCATACTGAAGTCTGATTTCCCCTTTTTTTATTAGCAGAGGTAATAGTTTTCCCCTAAAATCGAAAAATGTTCCCCTTTTTTTCCCTTAAGTTAAATTTGCACTTATTTTCAAATGAACAAATTAAAAATGTAAAGCCGTTTTTAATGTTTTCATTAGCGACTTGACAACTTCAAACGTTCAGTGTGAACGCACCCTTAAACCGATAACCGAACTGTCAATGTCAAAATATTCAGTAAAATCATCAGTTTCATCATGGTGAAGTACACGAAGGAACAACGTTTACAAATAATTAAAATTTACTACCGAAATTCCGAGTCGGTGATCACAACTTTAAGAGCGTTAACGCCAGTTGTCAGCGTTTTCAGCGATGAAGCGCATTAAGAAAAATATGGTGAGAACCCTCATCTCCTGCATGAAACAGCACTTCATCCGCAAAAACTCACTGTTTGGTGCGGTTTTTATGCCGGTTATCATTGGGCCTTTTTTTCGTCGATGAGACATTATTTCTTTGAGCAACTGAATGAGTTGGACATCAGTGAAATGTTTTTCCAACAAGACGATGCCACAAGCCACACAGCGGGTGCAACAATCGAGATATTGAGGTCTCAGTTCTGATCTCGAGAAACGGACCCGTCTATTGGGCGCCGAGATTGTGTGATTTAACGCCTCTAGACTTTTTTTATGGGGCTACATTAAATCATTGGACTATGCCTACAAGCTGGCGACGTTGGAGGAGGTCAGAGACAATATCGAATGAGAAATCAGTCGAAATGTGAAGCCGAGTTATCGAAAATTGAGGACATATGAACGAAGTCGAATTCCATTCATTAATGTTTTGATAGAAATTTAATTTTTGTTTTTTGAGCTATATCTCACGTAGTTTGCATTTTATTTAAAAAAGAAGTTGTCAAGTCCTTAATGAACATTTAACATGAGAATATCCGTATTTTTTAAGGATTAATGAACTGAATTATATAAAAGTGTGAATTTGAAATGATTTCCTAGCCATATGTCAAAGCAAATGGACGCATTCAGCCACACAAAATATTTCTTTCGTAGACGTTCGATGGGATTTTTTCGGAGTAAATTTTAAAATTTATTTTTAATGAAAATGCGTTTTAATTTTACTTTAATTACAATTTTAGTTTCGAGGAGATCTTTTATTTTTTTTTAATTTTTAAGGTTCCGAACCCAAAGGGGAAAAAACGGAACCTTATTAGCTTCGCTACGATGTCCGTAAGTCTCTCTGTCTGTACGAACCCACTAGGCCAATTTTGTTCCAAGTTCTATTTCAGACACTAATTGACGTAGAAGGCTGAAATTTGCACAAAACATCCGGTATAACCTCTAGTTGAACGGCAAATACCAATGGTAGCGGAACATCTACTGGTTTTAGAGTAATTTTAGGTGTTAAAAATATTTTCATTCGCACGAAAAAATGTTCTTTTCTACACACAAAAAAATGGATATACTTAAATAAAATTTGTAGATCATGCTCGTGCTGAAGACTGTTTTGCCGAAAATTTTGTTTACAAAAAACTATTACTAAGTCCGTTCATTTCTCATTCTGAATGATTCCCATTGGATCTTTCAATGAATGCATACTCAACTCATGACACCACACTCCATCCAAATTTCAAACTCAACACTAGTGTTTGTGATCTCGGTGATCTCGGTCATCTCCATTCCCAAATTCCCCATTCATTAAACCGTGTTCTCTTAATCGTTTTCAATTGGAGCTTTTCCAATGCGGATACTCATTCTCCTGCACACATATGTTTGTCCACAAACGTGCTCTCGGTCATTTCCTTCATTAGAGACTGCTCTCTACTCTTTCGCTTACATTCATGTAGATCTTCGCAATTTCCAATTCTAGCGAAGTACGGAACCTTCGGTGCGCGAGTAAGGGACTATTGACATGAGAGCGAATTGCGAACTGCGAACAAGCGTATATTCGTAGATTCTGACATTTCATTGACATGAAAACTTTTTTTAGTCGCAGGTACCCGCGAATCAGTTTCATTAAGGTTAAGTTCAAATGAATTTTTCATTCGTGGGTTTGCCTATTCGCAGTTAGCGCTCATGTGAATTCTTTTATTTAAGCTTTTCCCCTTTTTTCGTTTTCCAAATTGACGCTCTTCCCCCCAATCTGGGATCACTGGATGGAAATCCTTTTTATGGCAAATGGCGGTCTATTATGTCGCTAGTAAAAATTGAACAATTTTATAATCAAAGATGGAACTTATGGACTGATGATTAGTTGAAAGTATTGGCTGCTTTTAAAAACGGGAAATTATTCATGCTCTGTATGTGCTGGGCATTCGTCCTTATTTTATTGTTAATGCCTTAAAACAGACTGATATTTCACAGCAGGAAACTACCCTATTCACAAATATATTGCGTCCACTTTCTACATAACCTCAGTAATAAGCTGACAGTCACAACTGACACAAACGCTCTCCACCCCCATTTCGCTAATAATCACTTCTGTATGCAAATATGTATATCATTTCCGGACAGCTACCTATAGGCAAGTGCCTACACCATGAGTATGAGTAATCCACAGCAAACCAGTTCCAAATTGTTGGAAAATCAATCCACTGCGGTCTTTCACATCGATAACCAAATAAAACGAACTACAGTGTTCGAATCGGTTCTCTGTGTACACGGACTCGAATCGATGGAAATTTGATTGATTCACGGAGAGGTGCGCCAAGTCATAAAATCAATTAAACATTGGCAGTCTGAGCACGTCCCAATGTTCAGAATTGCTGCAGGAATTATTCTTCAATTCTAAAAATACAAAATTCAAACGACAAAACAGATCTTCCTCCCACATGTGTTTCAAAATGAAAAACGAAATGGAAACTTAATAATGATTGACGGGAAGTTTACTCAAAAACCACCTAATGCACTAGTGGCTGGTTAATAAAAACAAAGGGCGCCATAAATAAATTCGAGCACATCTTCGAATTTTCCGAAACAACAACAACACACATGAGAGATAATATGTTTTTCGGAAACAGATACTGCCGTGCATTAGCCGATAACACTAAAGATCACCGCGCAGTGCATTCGACTTATAAACTGTCAAAATTAATGACAGACATGTGCTCGGTGGACTACTTGCTTCATGAAAGGAATATTTTAGGAGGCAATAATTGCCCTTCGAATGGGACGCTCGAACAATCAGTTCGACACGTGTTTCCCTGGGTGAGGATTGAAATATGGCATTGCCCTCAATTTTTGATCGCGTCTCGAATGCAAATGGGTGTAGTTGGTTGTTTTTTGAAAACGTAATAATTGCCGATGAGGCGTGTGAAGTGAGCGCGAGTGGAATTTCAATTATTGCAAAGGGCTCCGGATTAAGTCTGCTACCTCGCCTATCCGCCGACCGACCATCGGAGTATGAATACGTAATAAATTTTCCGAAGAAACTCTTCTGCAAAACAATGCGCAATGGTTCAGTGATCTTATGCCATGACACCTACAACGATGGGGCTGTTCACCAGACCATAGAACGTGATTGCAAATTAAAAGGAAAATAAAAGTTGAAACAATGTCAGCTTTTTGTGCATAAGTGCTTAAAAGGAGAGGGAACTATTCGTAGAAGAGCTGTGGAAGTTATTCTTTTTTGTTATAACACGACAGGAATCGAATTTGAATTCAAATGTTTCAATTCTTTTGTGGAGAATTGTTGATTTCATTATTTTTTGAAGACGATTTTGGACCACACTTTTGGAGAGCTATTTTAGAAATAAGGCGCCAAATATTGGCTTTCTAGGTCGGAATAGTTTTCAGTTTATGAATTAAAAAGAAGCGGTAGAGTACTAGTCCAATTCGCTGTATATATAAGGATATAGCTTATGGACGGCAAAGTACATAGCGCCATCCGGCAATAGTTTTAAAAACTCGAAAACTCATTGAGCCAGGTAAGCGAATAACACGATTTTTTTTATAAATTTTCCGAATAAGTTCGTATGATTATTTGTAATACATTTACAGGACAGGGGTATGAAAACTTTTGGAGGATCTCTAAATCACACAAAGAAAAGAAAAATCTTTACTTCTGCCCATCCCCCTGGGGACAAACGCAATTATAAACAAGAATAATTTTTCCAAAATTCGCGTAAAACACCATCAAGTCAATCATCCACACTTCAAGACAAGCACTTGGTACACATGAGTACCTACGCCAAGTTACATAAAAATCAATAAACACATCTTCGACGGCACCCAGGTGAAAGTTTAAACACATAATAACGGGTTCCCGCAGACAAGTGGCGAAGTGAGGCCCTCTACTTGATCCAGAGCAGACCGCGACGACACCGATAACATTTGACAGCCTCTCGCAGCTAGATTTTGGCAACTTCCGATCATATAAACCGCAAGTTTCCAATGAGAAGCTTCGTACAGTCATTGGTATGGAAATTCTCCTCGCAGTCTCAACGAATTAGGGACGCGCGCATCTTCTTTCGAGTATCTCCCTGCCGCAGTTAAGATTGACAATCAAGATAGAAAATGCGTTTCGTCTACGAGGAGTTTGCCAAGCTCACAGATGAATGAAATCAAGAAAATAAAATGTTTACTCACGTGGAAGCAATGTTACGGAGATAATGGTAGATAAAATGAAAACAGAGTCAAAGCTAAAAGCAAAACACAGGTGAGCTTAAGTACAAGACGAGAAGAAGATGTAGCAAAATGAAAAACCATGCCGCTATTTTAAGCAACGCTGCACGGCAATTTACATCGTTCGTGTTGCTTTTGGTTAGAGTCCGTTCTTGTAGAGAACCGACCGCTGAAATGGGCACTTTGATAGCCAAGTTCATATCCAGATAATGTAAGATAATTATACTGCCTCGGGTTTACGAGTATGTGTGCGGCTATACCTTGTTGGATGAACTTGGGCTTATGTGTGTCTCGGGAGAAAATGCTGATACAAACACCCAACAAGTGAAGGGATTACGACAACATGTCAACGACATGAGGTAAATAGTTAGTTAAATATGTTCTGATAATATAATGTTGAGATTTCAGACCGACCCAAACTGCTGCTAAAGATGGTAGACGCTTGATTCCGTGTCGAGATAGTACTAGAATGTTATAAGTGTAGGCACTAATGACACAACAAAACTGTTCCCATTGAAAAGAGCAAACATTATGATGGCGAGACACCACGACGATTACAATCAGACTTTTAAACGTTCAGTTCTTAGAAATTGTATGTGGACAGATGCAGGTATGCCACGTCTGACATCTTCACTTATGGTGTGCCAATGTTCTGCTACTTAATAGTTGGTTTCTGCATTTCAGTTCCTTTGAGGGAGCGCTCAATTTGGTTCTGTTCTGAACTAGTTATTTGGTTTTTCATTCGTACAGTTTCAAGCCTCAATGAACTGTTAAAAAATGTGTGGTAAATCCTGAGCTAATTTAATTACATTATAATTATTCGGTCGGGAACAGTACTGCTATGAAAGCAGCTTCCGCAATTGCAAATTTGTTGTAGGAGATGAAGAATTAAGGTTATGTGCGCTTTGTTGATAATATACATAGTTTACTTGTCAGAGCAATTTTTTAAAGTACTCCGTCCGTGAACTACACAAGCCTACATTGGACACTACATTCGGCCCTGAGCTAGTACATTTTTTTAATGCCCAAAAAACGACGTGTTATATTCTATTTTTATAGCAGACGAAGAAGTGTGTGCTTTGTTGATAATATAGTTCACTTTCTTAATTACTTCTACCGGGAACTACATTGCAGACATCATTCTGCTTTGAGCTATTACATTTTTCTGATAGCCAATAATTGACGTGTTATGTTGTTCTATTTTTATAGGTAGCAGATGAAGAAGTAAAATAATGTGGGCTTTTTTGATCATTTTTGATCATTCTGCTTTGAACTAATACAATAGTAATAATATTATAAATAATTCCATCCCCTTCATAAAATTTACTAAACACACCCACCATTCAAAGTTCGGGATCAGTCAATTCAAGGAAGTGTTCAGTGTTCCCTATTGGCTTTTCCTTTTATTTGTAAAACGAAACAAAAGGTAATATTTGGCAATATGGCCAATTTTTCTTATTTGAAACATTGGGAACGTTCAAGTATCTAATTTAGTAAGTCTGACAGCTGTCTCCCTAGATCTATCTCTGTTTTGATTGGCTGAAATCGGTCATATGAGCAGCCATTTCAGTTGACGTTTATCGAGAGGTAGCCGGCAAATCTAGTCAATAAATTCGTGACTTGAGTACTAAGTTGACAATTATGATATGTGGATGACGTAGGAAAAGTGACGTTCCCGACCAATCTTGTTCACGTTAAATCTTGTCCAGACCAATCTAGTCGACTTAAGATAACTTGATTCTTGAATGCGGCCGTTCACTTGCAATATTGACCTTGTAAAGTGTCAAAACAGTGTCAAAAACAGTGTTTAGCCAACAGTTCCATCCGTTTGCAAGCACATACTGTCAACGAATAACGACAAATCAAATACAACTTCTAGAATTTCAAAAAAATTTAAAATGAAACAGTATTGGTGTCAAAGTGGCGAGCCACAGTAGTCGTCATTCTCTTGAATTATTACAATCCAATAATCTTTAGGAAGCCTAAATCTGATGAATTAAACCATCATTCAAGATGATCAGCAATATACGACGAATTGGTTATACAGAATAATCTTTTCCCTTCTCTTGCAAATGAGATCTACTCGCTTGATAGTGATGAACTGTCTTTTTCTTTCTGTTGGCAGAGCCTCTATTATTGTATCATAAAGTAGGAAAAGCCATATTTGTCTGTTCTATTGTTTGTGAACTCACTTTCACTTTTTTGGAAAAGCGAAAAAGAATAGGCACAATCTGTGTCGCATTGATGTTCTGATTAAGACATTTGAATAGATTTTTATTGTCTACTTGATAAAAAAATAAACAAGACAGTGTTAATTCGTACATCCGGAACAACTCACAAAAGCGGAAATTAGTGAAAATCTAAATTCAAGCTTATTTCGGCGTCTTTGGTTTGATACGCTTGCGAGAGGGGATGGAAACTCGACGGAATATCCTTTTTTGGGTAACGAATCCAACCAAATGGACGCCGAATAGTGGATTGAGTGCCAAACTTGTCAGAAACCAGTCTATTTAGGTCTTTAAGGACTATTCGTATGAGATCGAACTGCGAAAAGGCGAACTACGAGCAAAACTATTTTAGGAACTACTCGAATTGAAACATTCTTAAGGACCATTCACATGAGCGCGAACTGCGAACAAATCAATTTAACTGTATTTATGAATTGAAAATTGCTTTTTGTTTTACCACAAAAGCATTATATTCAATTAATCTAACATCGAATCTAAAAAAAAAAAATTAGTCTAAATTGATTAAAATAGCGAAATATACAATTACAGAAATTTACCCGCGAACTGTCACACTTTATTCACAATCCACATAAAACAGTCGCGATCCACAAACCCTCTAATGAAACGTTCGTTCGTTTTCATGTGAATAAAATGTCAGAAACTACGAATACTCGCTTGTTCGCAATTCGATCACATGTGAATAGTCCTTAACAGACTCTATTTACAATCCACAAATAAAAGTTGCGATCCACAAATCCGCGAATAAAAAATTCCTTAGTACTTAACTTCAATTATGAATTGCTACTAGAAACCGATTGCTGAAATTGAAACTCCTGCTGCAACCGAGAAGAGTGGCCATCCGAATAATATGTCAAAATGATCGTTCGCAATTCGTTTTCGTTAAAAATATTCTTTTTGGTCTACCTAACTAATCGCCTGAGTGAGTTGTTCTATTATTGGGGACGTTCAAGAATCTAGTCTAGTAAGTTTGACAGCTAACGGGCTTGATGTGTCACAGTTCTGATTCGCCTAGACCGGTCGAAGAGTTTTCTTTATTTGACATTTATAGTTTTGAATCTAGTCAAGAATTTCTTGACTAAGTACTAAGTTGACAGTTCGATAATTGGCTGACGTACAAAAAGTGACGTTTTTGCGTTCCGGGTACATCTAGTGCAGACCAATCTAGTCGACTAGATTTTTGAATGTGCCCATTGGTTTTTAAATGTCAAATACTGAGAAAAACTGTCATCTGTCACCTGATGAACGAACCGCTTCTCTCGAGCATTGGATATGAATATGAATTATGATGACAGTTTTCGTGTCAATTTCCCACGATGACATATTAATGTACCAACATGTAGTTGTTGACCCCCCGGTGTCACAAATTCTATAGACATTCACCGGATCAATGGAAAGTGGGAAATAGAAAGGGAATCGCATTATTTTCTTATGGGTCATAGATACCTACTTGTAATCCGTTCCGTTGTTAAAAATGCAACCTTATGTCAAATCGTTAAAAATTAATTATGTAAATCTCTCACTTTCATATAATATATAACTCACTGCACTGTCCAAACAAATGTGAATAGATTTGTTACACCGTCGATCCTCAGGCCTTTTCCATACTTTGCAACACACACTCTCAGAGGTGAGATGTGCAACGACAGCGCGTGAGCGCATTCACCAAAAGACACGCCAAAATCCACTTGAGGTGTTTTCGGCAGCAAATTACTTTTGTCATTTCCCAACCGAACTAAACGTAGCGCAAATGACGTTGCATTTGAAAGATGAAAACGAGCGTGTTTCAAGTGGAAAGGAGGCTTTTTGTTTCTTTTGTCTTATAATGTCATGTTTGCGTTGACAGATGATGATGCGATGCACTCGTTAGGTGAGAGTTTTCTCTCAATCTTTCTCTCTACCAATTGCATTGCTAAATTGTTCAAATAATTGGGTGGCATTGTGACGACACGTTTTAACGCACAATCAACTGAAAGACAAACGATGACAGCTTGTTTATATTGGTTCGATAGCGAAAGGTACATTATAATGATTGGGGCGCTTACACTCTCCGTCTGGCGGATGGCATTGCTCGCATTAAGTCGTAATTGTATGTGTAGTCTGAGTGTCCCACGGAGAATCTCAATTCACTGTCGATAACGACGAGTGTGGTGCCTGTCATTATTTTTGGATTTTTTTTCTTTTGTCAGTTGTAAGTGGTAATAAAATTGTCGGCATTTGAAGGGGCTGTAAGTGGTTTCAATTGTTTTGAAGGATTTCAGTATGGAAAAGCGGTTCTCAGGGAGACGATCGAATGTGTTTTATGGAAACTCTTACTTTCGTTTGGAAAATTTCTAAGTCTCAAGTGCGTGTAGGCTAAGGCCGTCTTTTAATGAAAGGGATCCTATACCGATTATATTCCATTGAGTTTCTGCTTAACAACAAGTGGGAGATAGGCACGCTGCCTACTTATTTATTTTGAGAGTTGGGAATGAGGGCGAGATAAGTTCCACTTTACCAACCCTTGAGGACGTTGCGCTGTTTTTTCCAAAGAAATGCTGTCCATCTGTGAAGTCGGAGGGCTAGCACATTTCAAGGCGTTAGTTAGATGAAAGAGCTGCTTTTTTGGGACATTGAAATCTCAGCAAAGCTAGAATTTTTATTTAGCACGTTGAACATTTAATAGAATATCTAAGCCCGGAAACGAGGACAAACAATTTTTTACTTCGTAGGTAGGCACCTAACCTCTGGATCAAGAATGTTGATTTAGATTTTCGTGTGAGACGACGTATATCTATCGTGAGGCTACAAAAAAAATAATGGCGCCAGGCGCCATACCCCCACGAAGTGAAATGAACCAACCAGCCCCAAGTGTTACCAAGAGCTTTGATTAGCCCAATTATTCTGCACACCACCTTTGGGTTTTATGCTTTTTAACATGTTCTTCTTGGATTAGTGACACCCTTCATCCATTTGATTAACACATTTAATCATTCGAATGCACCGCATTTCGATTGCGACTCTCATTGTTTTATCGATTATCACACTCGGGTGTGAAAAGTCGTTAACAACATTTACCCAGGCAAGAAATAGAGTTCTACCATATAGCGGAGAGAAGTGCAATCAACTTTGGATCGCATCAAAGAACAAGATTAGTACAAGTAGGTACCTGGAGCTGGACGGATTTTTTTTTTACAATTTTCTTTTATTCTCTATCTCCCTCTCCGCAACGATGCATAAAACAAAGAACTAGCCATTCGAGCTGTTGTTTTTCTTTCTTCAGAAAGTGGTAAACAGAAACGAAAAATAAAATGGACGATGCACAATTTTTGTCAAATATTTGAATTTGAGATGCAGGCACTTGCATCATTTGATTACAAAACTCACCTCCCAATTAGAATCCCCGGCGTCGTTATATCCAAAGAAATCGATTGAATCCAACTAGGTATTGTTGTTGTAGATGCAGATTCCTTGTGCAGCTGCTATTTTGTTGGCTAAATCCACCACCAAACACGGAATAACATCCACGGCGACCGACCGTCAAACTTACTTCTCGATGTCGAACCGGCCCAAGGTAGACCAAAAAAAAATTATTACTTTTAATAAATTAACGATTACAAAAAAAAAAAAATCAAAGGCACACGCACACAATCGACGACACGAACAAATAAAAAACCGGAACACACTTCTCCGTGGAATGTGTTTTTTGCAAAACTGCAAAACTTCACATGCGTTTCACGTTAGATTTAGGAAAATTGTGAATTAAAATTCCATAAATACTTGGCTTGCATATAATCTAAAATTTATTTCTAAAGCAACACTATTATAGTGGAAACTGATCTGTTTAATTCACGCACAAATCTCCATCAGAAATCGCAGAAAATCGTGTACTATGGTGTGGTTGTGGTGGTGGAAATGCACTTTGGAACGTAGGGGGATGGGAGGGTATGAGTAATCCACACTGGATATTCTGAGATACACTTTGCTCGCCACACTCTCCGAAAGGAGGAAAACACACTTTAATTTGAAGCAAAATAATTGGCTTTCGGATTATTATGCGAAATTAATTAATGAATTGATTTGCAGAACATATTCGTTAGGATACACTGCCGACAAAGACAACACTCGCGCGACACTTGCACTTGCATTCGTAACGGACGATTCACTGGATTCACCGAGGAGCACCTTCCACATCTACTACACTGAAGAACTATCAATGGTCGCGTTTTGTTCAAAGGGTCTACAGACAAGGTGGTTGAAACGAGATAGAAATAGGGGATTAACTGTTTCAATTCAAATTGGTAAGACTGGATGGAATGGACTGAATGAAGTTGGGTATGATTGAAGTATAGTCGAATGGCGACACTACATCTCGGTATTTGGATTGTGGATTGTGATTTTTAATTTCAGGTGTAATTTGAAAACATTTTTTTTTTGTGCATAATAGAATGGTTATTGGCAGGCGCAGTGGCTTAGTGGTTAGTGTGTTGGACTACTAAGCAAGGGGTCTCAGGTTCGAATCCCGCAAAAACCCAAATTCCAACTTAGGGTTTTTTCCACTGCGCCGCCTCTCGCGAACGTCTGACAAACATCCGAGAGTATAACTGTCTTAAGAGCTTCTCAATTAGCCGTTTGGAATCGGCATAAAATTGTAGATCCCTTCCATTCGTTCCAAAAATGAAACTCACACAAAACGAATGGTTGTGAGAAGCTAGGCCTTGGGTCTCTACAGACCTGTTGCGCCAACTATATATAGAATGGTTATTATACGTTTATAGGCGTTTTCTATTTTGCCGCCATATCTATATTGACCAAAGGACCTATTGCTCTTTTAAAGAATTATTTTAAATGACTTAGAGATATACAGTTCATGGAAATTTATATACATTTTCATCACTCGGGAAATATTATCTTACATGCAACAGATTTGAAAAAATGTGACGCTTTATCAACATATACCACGGTTAATAAATAATATTAGTGGAGGGTACATTTTTTTGGGATATACAATAAATTATTGCGCACCTTGATGCGTAATTTGTGTTTTCCCTGAGCATACGGCCTTCTCTTTACCCAAAATTCGATTTGATGAATAAAACTGAATTAATCCTTTTGAATTCGGTCAACAATTTTCCGGAGTAATAAAGTGGCACAGTCTTAAAGATTGTTTCAAACTGGGATAGATTCCTCTTGGAAATAGGCGAAATGTCAGGGCACACATCCGACTTTCACTTTTAACTATTCATATACATAACAATAGGTACATGTTTTTTTTTATCACAGAACATAGTTTGGCAGGCATTATCATGTCCTTTCTATTTCAACAGGCACGGCAAAGACTTTTCCCAATAAAACATACGTTTATTGTCAGAATTGAATTTAAAATCCAACAGACGCTTTAAATACCATCCACATTTGCTATTCTTGCGTTTACTCCCAATTGTCATACAACTGTCAGTTAAGTTTGACATTTTCAGTTTTTTTTTTTTTGTCGGTACAGTGGACGCGGCTTTCAAGGTTTTTCGCAAATCGCAGTAACGAAAGCATACAGTTTGGTTTGACTTGGATATTTTCGATTTTAGAAGAATTAACGAAAGCGACCGCAAAGCACAACAATGTCCAATTTGCAAAGATCCATAATGAAGTCCCGTCTACCCCCAACAATTCCCGGGAGTAGAATTGGAAGATCGTAAGTACAGTGGACGGCGCACACATTAGCGCAACCCATTTTTCACCATACCACAAAAAGTGTTTACAGAAAATTTGCATAATTAAACTTCGGTGCATTTATTCTCCCATAGGGATTCATTTAAAAAGTCCAAGTCACGAGATTATAAGCCCACACTATGGAGTGAGTACTTTACCGAAAAAGAAGACGTGCAAATTGATGAGCGGACAACTTTTCGCGTCTATCGCACCAGTCCACCGCAAAAAGCCGGTCCGGTAATTCTATTGCTGCATGGTGGAGGGTACTCTGCGCTCACTTGGTCACTCTTTTGCGTAAGTAGTTGGCGAAATAATTTTTGTTTTTACAATGAAATTGTGACTAGCGGTGATTGTGAATTACTTTAGGTTGAAATAACGCACATGATCCATTGTCAGTGTTTGTCCGTGGATTTGAGAGGTCACGGGGACACAATCACCGATGATGAAGAAGACTTGTCAGCCGCTACTCTAGCGACGTAAGCGACTTAACTTGAGGGTGTTTTAATGTCAAGTAAATTGATTGAATTGTTTTTGTAGAGATGTTGGCAATCTAATTGCTAAATTGTATCCAGATGATGTTGCGCCACCGATACACTTGGTTGGCCATTCAATGGGTGGAGCCATAGCCGTGCATATTGCTAATATGGATCTAATTCCGTCATTGGTGGGTGTCACAGTTATTGATGTGGTTGAGGGTACTGCCATGGAGGCATTAGCCAGCATGCAGAGTTTCTTGCGATCTCGACCGAATTTCTTCAAGAGCATACCGAATGCTATTGAGTGGTGCATTCGCAGCGGACAAATAAGGAACATCGACAGTGCCAAGGTGTCCATGCCGGGCCAAATAATCAAGTAAGTCTTTAGTTGTGTGATTCAGTCAGTAAGTCTGTTTAGGTAACCCTTCCTACAAAGAATGTGTCAACAACTCAACAAACACTGATAAATATTTAACGCAATCACAATATCGCGCATTTCTTGCAGTCGCATCACACAGAAGCTAGCCACAAACGAACTTCCGATACAAGACGATCCCGATGAATCATCAGAAACATCGACATTCACCCATCCATTGGTTATATCCGAAGACGAAGAAGTTGCAGAGAACACAGAAACTGCCACATCGCCATCATCCACTTCCTTGCCCCCATTACCGCCAAGCATCGAATTTAAAAAACCAGCACCCGGCAACGATGAGGCAAATAAAAAGTAAGAAACCCATTATTCCTTTCACAGATTGTTGTTGACCACATTTGCCCCAGATACACTTGGCGCATTGATCTCTCGAAATCAGAAAAATACTGGGTCGGATGGTTCTCCGGACTGAGTGAGAAGTTCCTTAGTTTGAGAGTGCCAAAGCAGCTACTTTTGGCCAGCATTGATGGCCTGGATAAAACTCTCACCGTTGGTCAAATGCAGGGTAGGTTCTACAAAAATATTTCTTCAATTTACTATATAACAAGACTTGAATTACACTTGGCTGAAAAAGAAAACTCATGGCAATTTGTCTTTCAGGTAAATTCCAAATGCAAGTGCTCGCCCGCTGCGGACACGCCGTTCACGAAGATCGTCCACACGAAGTAGCCGAAGTAATCAGCTCGTATCTGATTCGGAATCGATTTGCCGAGGCAGCTGGCGAATTTCGCTCTCACATGCCAGCATGTTAAAGAAACCACAACAGCGACGATTATGATTTTCCATATTTATGCAAATCGTTTGCGTGATCGAATGTTTCTGCTGCGTTTATGTTTTTTGTTTGTCTTTTATTAGGGACGGGAACGTACTGTGTTTTGAATTTCTTCCCCATTCAAATAACTACCCCACCCCCGGTCATATATAGCGCCGCCAACGAAAAGGCCATCTTTATTCGAGAGTATTGTCTATCTTTTTCAGCTTTGCGTACACTCTTAATGGTCTGAGAGTGCATGTACATCTGCTATTTATATTATTAATATTAATATGTGATTTCTTATTTATGCTTAACAAGTGTATTAAACAAAAAATTACGAAAACAGAGAAACTCAACATTTTGCCAATCAATTGGAGACGCATTTTCTTCCTTACTCTTTATTGTGTACATAGCTATAAATTATACTAAAATACTAAACGAAAGATACTTGTTTTTTCATCCGTTTATAATTATATTTATTCGATGAAAGGAAAAAAAAAACAGATTACATACACATACACTCATACATAATAATGATTACAATATTGGAATTTAATAATAAAGAGAAAAATTAGTTTTGAAGCAATTGGTTAGATGGCGTTGTTTTTGCGGGTGCTAGTCAACAAATCGGCAGCCCTGATTGCGTAGTTTGATCTTGTTTTCGAGTGCTTTAATTCGTCGCAAACGGTCGGCTATTTGCCCTTGAATGTCGTCGCGGTACCTCTTGCCTTCGCCGAGCTCCTCCATTTCTGCCAGCCAATCAGCGCGCTCGCCTATCTGGTCAAGTACTGAAAAGTGAAAGAAAAATAATGAGTAGTAAAGTAGAAGTACGGATCTACCGCGCTACCGAAACATTATGCCGAGGTTTTGCGAAAAAGGCTTAGCCCTGATTAGAGAGAGCCATAATGAAGTAGATTCCGTAGTGAAATGCTCAGCACACCAGCAAAGCTATTTAAGTATAGAGAACTTAGGATAGACGTATCCATCAAAACTTCACGCAAACGTTGCTGGTCGGAAGCTTATTGTAGGTTTTCCAAAATCTGAACGTTTGCTTCCTATGTGTCAATCTAATATTATCCTCAACTTACATTCATTAACAAGATCCTCAGGATCTTCACATAACTCTGGCGGTGTTTCTGGTCTTTTCTTCGGCTTCAAGCAAACATCAGACTGTCGAATGCCACTCATGGCTTCTTGCAACTTCAGTTTAGCCTTATTTGATGGGACTTTTCCGTCCGGATTGGGTCGATACCTGTAAATCAGAATTAAATCAAAACAATCATCAGCGAATTGCTCTACAGACCTTGGCACGTCATATGCCCCACTAGCGAGAATTGCATCAAGACTTTTTCTCTTAGCCACACGAGCGCGACGTATGATTTCTAATGCTCTTGCGTTCTCGTCCATGTTCTTTGCAGCTTTTGGTGGTGGGTGTGGTGGCAGTGGGTCACCATTGCGCAAATGGTAGTTTATTTGCTTTCTTATTTGCATGCTCATTTTGGACTCTTCCATAAGTACTAGGTATAGAATTTTTTACAGAAACACTTGATTAGGAAGTATTTTGGAATAAATGGAATAAGTTAACTTACATTTCAGCAAATCGCTGGTTTCCTTGCTGTATTGCACTTTGTGTGTATGGAATAGACCTCCTTGGGCAACACGATTGCTTGGCCATTTTATATTTTGTTCAGACATAACAGAAAATATTTCTTTAACAAAAATAAAAAGTCTTTCTAGTGTAATGTGAAATGTTGGTGAGAAATGACAAGGGTATATTTTAAATAAACAACTTTCGAGCTCTATGGCAACCGGGGTTTCCGTTTTAAGTTATCGATAGAAAATATTTATAAATCTGTTTGATTTAAGAAAAAAAAAATGGTAGGAGATGTATAAGGTGTCCTTCAAATGACATGCGATTTCGAAAAACCTACTCTACTCCAAGGCAATTAAATAAAAATATCAGAAATAATTTTTGAGCTGAAACTATGCATTTTCAAGTATTTCCCATATTTAAGTTTTAAGACATTGTACCGTTTTCCTTTGGATTTACAAAAGAACTTACCCGTTCAGGTTTGTTAATAAATAAACCTTCCAACATATCATGTATACCCATTATGATATCTCAACTACTATCGCAAATCGAACATACCTCACAAGCTGATATATTTATTCTATTTCTACATCATTCTACAGTTTGTTTACATGCGGCGCCGCTTCTGCTTGGAATAATTTGTTTCGTGTGGAATTAATTTCCAAATAATATTCCTTTTGTTTTACGCTTGTTTTATTAACAGAAACTCGAATATGAATATGTCATCGACAAAACCCCCAGGTAACCTCTTATTCCATTACTCTCAATAAAGTTACCAAATCTCACTCACGCTCCAGGAGAAACAATCACTTTTGCTAACGATGCACCAATTGTACTCGACTACAAATCGGCTGTCTCCTATATCAATAGGAATAACTACGATCATGCACAGATGACTCTCGGTTTCGTTTGGCATCAAATTCTCGTACACCATCGAGGTAAGTTTTCGCAAAGGTCTATTCTCGAAGCTATATTCCAAGCAGTTGGCGATGAGGAATTTTTCCCAATGGTGTACAAGGTAAGGAACATCAAAACCATTAGCTGGGCATTCGAATAATCTTTCGCTCAAGGAAGGAACAAAAACAGATCGTTTTCTTGTGCGTCAATGTCAGAAGGCTTTGGATAAACTATTTATGAAAAGCCTCCAACTTACCATGCCGAATGGTAACACCATAAAGCTGGAAGTTATCCTAAACGTCGCTGAATACAAGTTTGGACAAATCTCGCCGTCCAGACGCATAGAAAAGGCTTTAGATGTTCTATTCAAGACAATGGAGAAAGGCGGTATTTTGAACTTGAATGAATTTGCCAAAAATCCAGGTGAATACGAGTGTTGAATATTTGAAAAGAAATACATTTCAAGAAAATATTTATAGAATTCAGTGACATTGTTGTTAATCTGGGGAATAAGGTTGTTTTCGAGACTGTCTGTCGTTCAGTGTTTCGCAATGAAGACCAGTTCCGACGTGTGCATGGTCTACGACTACGAAACAATCAAATAACGAGTCTGCTGTCGCTGAAGGTTTTCAATGGCTGCGAGTTGGATGTTCTTGATCTGAGCGGAAACATGGTGAGTCCATTAGCTTGAAATGCTGTAGTTTATACTGTAAATCATTTCCCTAGTTAAGCTCTGCTTCGAGAATCTGTAAGGAACTCAAAGAAATTAAAATGGAAGAGCTGTTCCTGGGCGAAAATCCAGTGACTGAGGGCGAAGACTATCCATTGAATATGAAAAGTTTATTTGCAAACTTCATCAAATTGGTAAGGGTAGATTTTTTCCAAGAAATGAAGGCTAAACTAAATTTCTTTTATAGGATGGACGTACTATCGAAGAGCTACGAACCACCCCAAAGCCAGCGGAGAGAGACGATGACGTCAGCGTGGGCAGGGTGATCGACCCATCGAAACCGAACCGTCTTAAAAAATATGAGAACAGTGACGATTGGAATCAAATTACGGTAAGCTGTGTTTTATTTTCTAGGAAACTGGTTCGTCCGTCTAGTGCCAGCCACAGGAACTTTGATTAGTTGGTAGCCGTTATCTGATGTGGCTTTAGTGGATTCTGATTTCATCAGCTAGTTTCAAGTGCATTGAAAGAGTGACAGGCATTTTTTGTTTTGTTTGTTTCCATTTCAGATTTCCAACATAGACAACTATGAAAAACGAGAACTCCTGGATGCGTTTTTTGATGCATTGCCGCCTGAGTTAGGTGAAATCTACCCTTGCTACTATAAGGTAAGCAATTTTCTATATTTACTCATATTTTCATTCAACAATCCTGTTACAGGAAGAAGCAACAGAACACACATTCCTCGTGAGAGAGTGTTTCGATCAGTTGAAGTTCTTGGTCAATAACTGTCAGCTCCAAATTCCAGCACCGAACCCAAACGCCGAAAAGCTTGATCTCCAATTGAAAATGAATGTAAAAAGTTTCGAAAGTGATGCATTAGATGCTGTTAAAGCCATAAATTTAGCCATTAAACTAAGATTCAATCACAAAGATCGATTACTGGATTTGGAGGATTTCAATTCAGCTGTTGGTTTGTATACTTAGAACGCGCTCGCCAATTCCATTCCATGAAATAAATTTGATTGCAGAACTTGAAAATGTTGAACTGAACCTGCGTTCACCGAAAGTCCTTAATCGAGTGCTCACCCAAGCCGGCAATAGGTATGCGAAGAATATATTTGAGCTACGATTGGGTAAGAATCGCATCGCCAGTTGTAATTTTGCAAAGCCATTTGTCCAGATGATTCGCATAAGAGTGCTCGACTTGAGCAATAACAATTTAAAAGATTTCAGTGATTTCTTGGAGCTAGAAAAGATTCCAATCAAAGCCTTGTGCTTGAATGGAAATCCCCTGTGTGATTTGTACTCCTACGCTCCGGAATATATTAACGCTGCGAGAAATATGTTTCCTGACCTAACCAAGCTGGTTTGTACAATGAAAGTTTAAGAGACTGTGATGAATAATTTGTATTCTAGGACAATGTCGAGCTTAATACTTTCAATCCGCTAGCGGTGAAGAAGAATTTTCTTTGCGACCTTGATGGGTATGATTTAGTGCAACAATTTGTAAGCCATTACTTTCCGTTGTTCGAGTCGGAGAACCGATTGAGCTTGAAAGGTTTGTTTTGGTCGTTCGTGAAGGATAGCTTATATATACATTTTTTTTTTTTAGAAATGTATCACCCCAAAGCAATTTTCTCGATGACCTGCAACTACGGCCTTTCGAACCTGAGTGCTCATAGCTCAAAGCGTATCGCAAGGTATTCGAATTTGTCAAGGAACATTCTGAAAATGTCAGATTTTTCACGTGCAATGGCTTCGTTGCACAGCGGTTATGATGAGATTTGCCAGGCCCTGGTGGCGATACCAAATATACAACATGATGTTGTTGGATTCACCACTGATACAACGATTTTAAATGTAAGTTTTAGTATGTTGGGTTCATATGGAAGATTCTGCAAAACCAAAAAAATGCATAATCTTATAAAGCCAAACAATGAGTCTGCTATACAGCAAATGTGAAATGATTTATAAAAAATGCACGGAAGCCACTAAAATATTCAACAAGATTGTATTTGGTTCTTCATATTTTTTTTCAGGACAAAATGGTTGTCATAACTATAACAGGAGCATTGAAAGATCTAGCACAGTCTCCTGTTGATCCAGACATAGTAATAGCTTTTAGCAGAACTTTTATTCTTGCGCCTGTCATAAAGGAGACGGTAGCTTTTGTCATGTTTTACAAAATTTCCTTAAAATTATGGTAAAAGCAACTTTTTCACAGGGCTTCCTTAAATGTGCCACTGAGTACCAAATAATCAACGACCTCTTCAGTGTGACAAATCCCTCTGACGCACAGATGCAGAACTCTTTCAAATACATAAAAAATCCGGTAAAAAGGAACGACAGCAAACTCACTGCCACTGATAAGGAGGGTTTGTTGATAATGTTCCAGGAGGTGACTACGCTCAAGACGATTTGGTGTAGAAGGTCTGCAGCAGCGCCAGCTTGACCCAGTTATGAGATTATAATTTAATTGTTTCGCTTCTTTGTTTTATAGATTCTTAGACGAGGGGGATTGGAACTTTAAGCGCTCTCTAGAACTTTTCCTTGGAGAGGGGCAAAAAAACAAAATACCAGCGACGGCATTCAGCTAGAGCAATTCTACTGCTTTTCAGAAGCATTTAATCAATTTGTGTCTATGGTCAACAAACAAGTGATCGTGTGCTTTTTTTGTACTATATTGCGCCTAATAAAAAAACAATGAGATAAGAAATGCAGTGTCCATTGTCTGATTGCACGCAAGCGACTATCTACTGGTAGGTGGTAGCCTACTTGAAGATTACATCGTTTTGGGATTTTTTTTTTATAAACTGTGTGTCTGATGAGAGTATTTTATGTTTTCGAAAAAGTAAACGCATTTCGTGCCTCGCGTGGTTACGTATTGTTTATTCAAGGTGATTTCGTGCAACAATGTTCTTGAAAATTGATTTTCTGATAATGAGTTGATGGGAAGTCATAATTCAATATAAGTCATGATTTTGAGAATTTTATTAAATCTCTCATAAAAAGTAAATAAATTGTTTGCCCAGTAGATCGCACTCAATAGTCAAGCACACTCTCCATCCACTTCCCCATGCATCTCCATATATGTATGAACTCAGGGTTTTTGAAAGCTCACGGCTCATTGAGGACGTCATTTTCTTATTCTGAAACTGGTAGACAAATCCTTGGTAAATTGGTATGGAAGTCCTGTACTATCTCTTGTAAATCAATAAAAATCTGCTGAAATAATTGTTATCATTATATTAATATATTTATAATTTATATAGAAATTATTTTATTTAAAATAAAATTTATTTATAAACTTAATTATAAAAGATAATAAATTAATTTCTAATCCTATTCAAGCTCTTAATCATGAAATAGCTAAAATAGTAATTATTGTACTTATTATTAAAATAAAAATAAATAAGCTGTCAAATTGTCAACATGCAAAACCTGTCAGGAAAATGGTTCAAACATAACCCAACAAATTGTCTGGCAATGTTAAGATTCAAATACACGCCACTGGTCCCCAACAGTGCTTCTGAGGGATTCAGTTTAAGACTTCGTTAATTGCTTCTAGTATTTTACCCAGTTCTTCTTTCTACATTTTCCAATTAATAGAAGCCTCCTTTTCTACGTACCTACCTTAAAGTAATCTTTCCGAAGCCCTCTTTTTAGACCTACACAAATATTTTCTTAGCGATGTGTGGTTCACAAATCAAGTTGAATACTTTTTGTGCCAATGGAACGGTTTCAGAAGTGATTTTTTCGATTCCAGACTCTCCCGGACGCTTCTTTTTGACCAATGGAAAACGAAATTAGTCAATAGGCCTTACCAGTTAACATTTTTAGTTTCGACTCTAAATTTTAATAGTTCACAGTGGCTATATTTTCCATACAAATTTTGCAATTGTGAGCATCCGTAAATTTAAAGTCGAGACTAAAATTGGTTATTAGTACGGCGCAATGTGTTCGTGTACCTAGTCCAGACAAATCTATAGTTGACGTTTTACATGAACTAGGTTTCCGGACTTCCCCGATGTTTTCTGACATAGATACCTAATTCAATCCAAAAAAAAGTCACAGATTTTCGAGTGGGCTCTCGAGATGTTCAGTAATCGCTCATGGAAGTCAACATGTCAGATGTTCTATTCATTTTATTCCTATAATAAATTATAAATATTAAATGAGTAGGTAAGTCATTACATTTTAAGTATAATTAAGTACATAACATTATCGAGCAAAGTTGTGACAAGTCACATGTGAGTTAGGCCGGCTACAATCGATCTATTCCGACGTTATTAAATTCGTAAGGCAACACAGTCTTACTCGCACCGCATTGAATTTGCAATTTGACATTGCCTTAATTATGCCATTGTCAATCAATCAATCAGTTTTATCTCTGTTCTGCTACTAAATCAAAATTGTGAATATCAGATCTCTCGGAAAAGTATACGCCGCCAAGTGATAAATGTGTTCATAGTCAAGAAAAAGTACTTTGGTTCGAAATTGCCTCTAAAATTATGTCATTTTGCATTCATCAGTTTGTAAAATTTCGCAATTGAAACCATAAATAGAACGTGATAACCTAATAAGTCTTTATAGCGCTTCATAACTTCTTATTCCTAACTTTATTTTTAAGAAAAAAAAAAAAGAACCAGTCAAATGGGTATTTTACATGTATTCACATGTAAAAACGAGCCGACTAAATTTGCCTGGACTCGATAATCGATATACCCATCTATATGAAGTTAAGAATTTAGCTAGCGAACAGGATACAGACATTTTTGTATGGGAGATAAAATATAGCGCGAGCAGGATACTTAGCTTTAACGTAAAAAAGAGAGTGGTCGGTAACATCATTTTTGTAACGTCATATGTGCCATATAGGAACTGTCAACTTATGTCGTTTTCCATTGGGACCACCAGAAATCTTTTTCAGATCTCAGATTTTACGCTTCTCATGGAACGCGCAACGAAATTGATCTGCTTTTATTAATGTATTAGTGCGTTATTTTGCAAAAATCACAAATGGATATCGACTTCAAAAATGTTTTTCCTGTTGTAGATACAAATTTAGTATTTTTGGTGATTCGTAGTCTTCAGCTGACGAGGAAGACTGTGAAGACAATAATTCCTCCAAAATTATATCCATGGCTATTTATGTATTTCGTTATTTTTGTTTTCACGAAACTTTGCGCATTTGGCTTGAAAGCAAACTTCTTAAAATGACGTAAAACAGCAGTATGTGTAGATCTGAAAAAATATCGAGATCTGCAAAAAGTGCTCCGAATCGAAAAAAAATTGATATTTTTTGCCCAATGGAATATGAAATGTGATTTAGATCAAAAAACAAAAGATTGGTTTTTTGTCCCAATGAAAAACGACATAAGTATTAATTTTAATACCTAGTTAAACTAAAAAAGTGTCAGCCCTCAAAACAAATCTAGCTCCGCAATCATCTAGCACTAGCAAATTGTACGTGCTTGAGTGTTGTCCCACTGTTATAAATATATACGTATACATTCCTTTGCCTTTCTCACTAGAAATCCAGTGGGGTTATCGCCTCTATCCATTTTCCGTGACGACCATTGACTGCCACTGCATGAGTGCATGCATCATCGCCATCGAACCGACACAAACACAACTTGCCTACCAGCCACAGCCACAGCCACTGCCACCAAGTTTTCTAGCCGTTCGTTGTCCAACTTGTTTCAGTTTCACTTCTCTAACGTGCGGTAGTAGTCGCATTCGCATGTGATACTCTGATAGTTCACGAGACAACTAATTTTGTGTTAGATACTTTCTCCCGGAGGTGAATTATTTTTGTTTACGAAACAGAGTTTGTTTAAAATAACAATAATAGTGAAACGTGTTGCAAGTGCTGCAAGAATATTGCTCGTTCGGTTTGGGTGCATATATTTACGTTTGGGTAGTCGAATCTGTTTGCTCTAGGAAACTAGGAAATTGTTTACACAAAGAGCAACAAAATATACCCAAAAAAGGTGATTATTGATTTCGATGAGTTCAAATTTAATTTCGTTATCACGATTCACGAAATATTAAAACTAAAAGACTACATGACATCGAACTAAGACAATAATTAGGCCGCCAGTCCGGTGATGAATTTTTGCAACTAATAGATGCACAATTGTACAGAACAGATGTACCCACATGTGATCAAGCAAGTAGTTTTTGCTTTTGGTAATTAAGCATCTAAGTAAAGAACAAAATTGAATTATGCAATTAACTTGAGAGTAATCATATTTATGTACATATTTAAAATACAAGTATGTTCTACCAAACAGGTGTTGGTTGGGATATTTTAAGTGCACTCAAAAGTTTCCACTTTCATCGCGTCTATATATAAAATGTTTGTAAAACTGTGACAAGAGAATAATGTTCTTAAGTGTAGAATTCAAGTTCAATACGAAAATAAGTAAAAAAAAAAATATCACAAACAGACACGAATGTGTAATGTGTATATTTTTTTTTTTGAAACCACCCGCCCTGCCCCACGCCATTAATATTCTTTTGTCACTCGCTCTTGGGCGGAGGTGTTATATAAATATTCGATCCAAAATTTTCATAGTTTATTTATTTATTTAGTGTAGTTTGCTTTTTCAATTTTCGCATGGCGAGAGGAAGTGTTTCAAGAACGTACACCGAGACAGAGACCTGTCGTATTCGTATCATCGGAGACAGTTCACTTTGGGTGGCGATGGCGATTTTATTTTTATTATTGTTGGATCTTATGCGTTTTCTTGTCAATATTTTTATTTTTTTTTCTGATGAAAGTCTTGCAACGTGATTAGATTACTGATATTTGATTACATTCCCTATACGGTTTTTTTGTTTGTATACTTCGAATGTATCTTGTGTCTCCGCGCCGTTCGCAGACATCCTCTTTTTTTTTTGTTGTGGAAAAAGTTAGATGCAAGATGCGTTTAGGGCGGGTAAAATCATCAGACCGGTTTTGACGTTTGGCGTTTGCGTATTGTTTAACAAATGAGGAATATTTTTATTTATACCTTAGATGAGGAGCCTCAAGCAGATCTATAGAAAAGAAACAACTTATTCAGTTTGGTGGCACACGGTAAGTGGTGTATAGGTAACTTGTTTAGTTCAGATAGGTAGTATAATAATTGGGAATAATGATGATCTGATGGTTTGGAAATGACATCATACCTATTGTTTGTGTTTTATTCTATGTAAACATATGAATGTGTTGTTGTGGAAAAAATTTGGCAGACGCAGAGAGCAGGGCCACTTGTTGAACTTTGCATTTTGGGGCTTTGGGCTTTCCTTATTTTACGAAGCGAAGGTCCATTTACATAATAGTTCCTGCCTGCATACTGACATTTAAAAGTGTGAAAATTTAAAATGAACCGCAATTCAAATTGGCCACTGAGTACCTACTGACAGACAAATCTAGTTGACGTTTTACCCAGACCTAACCGAACCTACCCATTTTCTCAAGCTAAATTTTGACAGATCGTCATGTTCTGTTGTACTTTTGTGTTTTTGTGTTGAGGAAAAGTAAGCAAGTTTTTGTTTTTTTAGTGAGTACCTTTAATGAGTACCTCGACGAGGAGTAGGTACCTAGAAACTGAAATATTGCAGCTGCACAAATAAATATGTACTTCTTCTTCAATTTCATTTGCAAATGATTAAATTTACATGTTTGCTCACTTCAATTGAATGGGGACATTCAGTTGACGTTTATGGAGCGGTAGCCGAAGAATCTATTCAATGGCCGCATTCAAGAATCTAGTTATCGTAAGGCGACTAGATTGGTCTGGATAAGATTTAACGTGAACGCAAAAACTAGATTGGTCGGGAACGTCACTTTTCCTATGTCATCCTAGCGGAAAAAATTGTCAAATTGATATTTAGCGAACAAATTTAACTACAAACTACTTGACGCCTGAGTCTATAAGTGCTGGCGCAAGACACAAATTATTAATCTATTAAATTAACATAAATTTGTTTTGTAACTTTGAAATCTTTTAAATTCCAAATTTATTAGGAAAATATAAAAAAATGTGTGTTTATTGATAGGCAGTTGGCATCACTCAAAAATACTAAATCAAGTTTTTCGCATTCAATTTGGTTTCTAGTGGTTTGAATTGACCGCTTATAGCGTGCAGCAAAATACAAGTTACAGCAGAACGTCTACCATTTAATTAAAGTAGCTACCTAAGTAAAAAATAAATGAAGCTAAATGCGAGTTGTAAATATTTCTGCGAGGTTCTTATTATTAATGGGTGACTGATTATTTTTTTTGGGTGGAATAAAAGTTGACTGCGTTTGAAATTTGCACCACATTAATTATTAATGTGAACTGAACCCAGTACCAGTTGGTCGTTTTTTATATCCATCCTGCTTTTTCTTAGCCATGTCAGCCTACATTGCCATTGTATGTGTTTATGGCGCGAAACAAGAAATCATTTTGTGAAGAGATTTGAGTACAGAAAAGAATGCTGTCCAAATTAAGCACAGTTTAAAACCAAGCATTACTTAGTCTTGTCTTTGGACGGGAGCTTATTTAATCCCGAGCGGTGCACTTTAATGTTTTTAGGTATATGTTCCTTATTTGTGGCCTTATGATTGTCATCAATCAAATGTCAAAATTATGTCGTCCTCAAAACCCATAACGTCTACACTAGACGATGTTTCCTATTTAACCTCTTCTTCTTTTTTTATTTGTATACACGAGCTATGAGTGCAACGAACTGTAAGACAACAAACGCAAATAGTCAGCAAGAAAGCAACAAATGCAGTCCTATCTCTAATCTAAAAACAGATGGAAGAACATACGCAACGCATTCAAAGCGCTCTGTAAAATGGTCCACACACAGGTTCAATGGAACTAATAGTATCCCAATGTCTCTTTAGTTCTTGCACTTCGACAGACCAACCGGTTTTAGAAGTCGTTGACTTCGGTTTTTTTTTTTTTTTTGCAAGGTCGTCGTGAATTATTTTCTAGAGCAATGGGGTGGGACATAAATGTCAAATTCGATTTGGGCCTTAAATCGAGCCCAATCAACTTTTACTTATAAAGGCGATTTTAATCTCTCGATGATGTTGTTACCATTTTTAATTCAGAACGACCTAAAAAAAAGATCGATCCAATTTAATCCGAGTTCATATAAGGAATTTCATTCGCTTTTGTTCTCACCCCCTGTTCACAAAAAAACTCAACTTGTATAGACGAATTTAACAATTTTTGAAAACCTTTGATCCGACCTATATCACCTCATAACCGCGAACAAAACCAACCACCAATTTAAAATGCATTAATACGGAACCTTAAACGAGAAACTTCCATGTAAAAGTATAATTCTCATATTTATTTCAGTCAGTGTGTGTGTGAATGGGGCACACATGATGTAAAAAAGTTCAATAAATTTAATCACACTTATCAAAAGGTTCTTGCACTCTATGTTCAATTTCCTTCCGTTCTTCTCCGCACTGAATTTTCTACGTTCTGTAACAGCCTTCTTAAAACACAAAATAATACAAAAAAATTGAGTGCTCCTCACAAGAACTCATGTACGCCTGCCTGCCATGCTGTTAGGGTGA
Source organism: Cheilosia grossa (assembly GCA_963082955.1). NCBI lineage: Eukaryota > Metazoa > Arthropoda > Insecta > Diptera > Syrphidae > Cheilosia > Cheilosia grossa. Next base: position 15,676,856 of record OY720146.1, read on the forward strand.
CGGGAATTATTTTGAGTCTCCCCTTCCAATAGCGCAGCTATACAAAGTTTTCCTAATCGAATGGGTGGGCATCTTTGGCTTTCCATCAACGCCATCTTCGACAACAGCAATAACGATGCTATCGGCCTTTGTGTCAATGGCGTGAGCAGTATACACCGATATCCGCCGCAATCAGTTTAATATTCAAAGCAGGACGCTCTAATCATTTTTTTTCCAGAACTACGCGGTGTGATCTCCGGTTTGGGGCTGGATTCTATTCTATTTATTTGTTTTTGTAGAGAAATTTATCGATGAGAGTGGTTCTGTGCGGTATTGATTTGCCAGCCACTTTGTTGTTATGTTGAAATTCAAAACAAACGTGCCGCATCGTTGAAATGCTACAACTACAATGCATATATTGGTACCGGTATCGCACACGCAAGAACGATGCATTAACTTGAGAATAGAAATGTTTCCTTTGATTCGTGACTGTTTCACTATGCGTACGTGACACGTGAGCCGAACTTATAAAACACGAAAACGGCTATTCTGTTTGAGAGTTTTTAATTTTTATGTTATGTATTTGGTAAAAACATTAAAAATTTTAGAACGTTGGCTAGTTATGGCGGGAGTTTAAAGGTGGAAATACATTAAAATGAAATGTTGAATGGTGTACCACAGGGTGGAGTCATTTGGGGGATCTTTTAGTTTGATGGTGTCCTTTATCAAGGGGCTCAGGCATCTAAAAGACATTATGATCTTTATATCGTCATAAAAGTATGACAGCCCTCTCCATGACAAATTTGAGGAACAGAATGGGCTTATTCATTTACTTTTGCAGTGGGACTGGAAACGCAAGAGACTATCAAAATGGGTGTGGTGGGGATAAATTTGCTGTCAAAAGGAAAGACTTACGAAAACGTTAGGGAATGGTTTTTGTAATTATTTGTGAATAATGACAGATAATTTGCAGTGGTAAAGAAAAGTCTTTAAAAAGTCTGACTAGCATGATGAATTTACTAATTTAATAATAATATAATTTGATTCAACAATCTATAGCGACGAAAGTGATTCGAAATTAATCAAACTTATTTTGATGAAACCGAGTATGTGGGAGAGTTTGTATTATACTGAGACTGAACTACAAGTATTCAAGTAGAGAAAAAAGCGTTAGCACGCGTCAAATCGTCTGTCAACTGTAAGGTTTTTGTCTTACAATTCTTTCTTCAAGTAATTCGTTGAGTAAAAACTAGTAAGATTCTCAGTGGAGGGTAATATCTTGCTCTCTGGAAGCCGCTGTCCTTTATGAATTTGTCGAGTTAGAAAACCGCAATGAATTGAAATACAAATTCGTAAAAATTCGTAAGACTAAGTAAATCTTCGTAAAATTTAAAAGTATATGTAAAGACTTATGTATGATTGTTTTACATTGTTCATAAAGAGTACCTTTCGCGAGTAATTGTCACTTGTTGTTTTCTGTTTAAGTAAGTACTTGAGTTTGTACAAAAAGTATATCACAATTTTGTTCTAAGAAGCAACAAGTTGAGCTTATCACCACTTGAAAAAAAAGTAGTTTCTTGGGGCAATTGAAGACTAACAACAGTCTGTTTGAGGTAAATACACGGCGAGGTACCATTGTAATTTTCGAAAACGTTGTGATGTTTTTTTTTTTTTTGTAAAGTGGCCAGTATTTCCTTCTTTCGCCTGCTAAGAGCCTTAATAATAGGGTGTATAGGTCGTGTCGTATTTTTATAGCATGCGTCTAAAGTTACATTTTTTTTTTACTCTACCAGTTCTTGGTTTAGACATAAGCTAAATGAAGAAAGAAGTATTTGATGGAGGTTGGTGCAGTGGCTATCTTGTATATCATTCTTGGGAATTGTTCTTCCTTTCAAGCACGCAGAGTAGAACTCTGACAAACTTCATAGTAATGTTGGCGATGTAATCGGAGCCCGGCGAATTTTTGTCTTCAATTTTACTTTTCCGTTGTGATGGGTTTCTTTTGATGACGCTGTCAATGTGTCCACATCTGTCGTTGCTGCAACTTCCTCGGTTTTAGTAAAAAATATGTTAAAACCGCAGTTCTCCATCTCATGAAGGTTTTTAACACCCTTAACACAGGATTCAAGTTGGCAAATAATGACCATTTGCTAATGGAAAAATTCAGTAGGTAGATGTGGAATTCTTTCAAAACAGTAGACATCGCAAAAACGTGAAAATTCAAATTGCTTACGTAGCTGCCTTAATGTCAAGCCCAGCGTACGCTATACACATACTAAATCAACCACAACGTAGATATTATTTTATGAATGAGTCTTGTTAATTCAAGTAAATGTTTTTCCTTTTAGACAGACAGCCGTCAGTTTCCCATCAAGAGTGTAAGATTCTGTTTGGCACGTCAATCGAATTAGTTAAACACAAACAAGATAGGCGTATTTATACAAACAATAAATGTGCCTTGCATACAACAATTAAGAGTACTGCCTGCATACCCGTAATTAGCAAATAGCCATCAAAGTTCGGCCATAAATCCAGGATACTAACAATTTGCAGAATTATCGTCACTAAGCGCGAGCAACGAACCATAGCCGAAACGAAAAAGCCACGAAAATGGCATGTGAACGAATGTTGACATTTAAATTCTTCTTCTATAATACGTTCATTAAATAACTAAGAACGTACTCGTAACCAACAATCGGGTACCTGTAGGAAAACTCCACAGTTTAATGCATTTTTGTACGCTTCTCGCATAACAATGATTTGTTGTGTGATCGTAGCAATATTTTATTTATTTATTTGCTTAATTTTTCTTGCACAATAGAATTTCGCAAATTAAATATTTTTTAACTGCCTACCTACCTACAACGCCATTGCAAAAGTTTGCACGCAATTTGAATTCTATACTTAGCGATGAACTAATTAAGTTAATACGTTGAGTGTAAAATGTCGGGTTTAATGAACTCGATAAGGGGTGGCATCACGTGTGGCGGTTTTCTTGTCGAACAGAGGAAAGAATGACAGTATGTACATGCAATTAGCAACATAACTTTTGAAATTCAATGTGAGATAGTTCGAAATACAAGTTAACTTTTATGATACCTACCTAAAATGTGTAAAATATTCTATACATGTACGAGTACATCGGTTGATCCAAAGGGACAGTGAATTATTAACACGAAAAAAATGACCCGCAGGAGCCAACTGTAGTGGCAAATACTTTCTTAATGTTTTGTTGTGGAATTTGTAGTCGTTGGTGATGTAAATGCTAGTTTTTTGTTTAAAATCCTTTCGTACACAATTGAGAACATAAAAAGCTGTGTATGTGAGTAGTTAACCGTATCCTTCCATTCGCATGGGCGAGTACAGCTGTGGTATTTCACTCTGGAATTTATAGCCGCAAAGAAGGAATACATGTTCTACAAAAACAATTGCTTTCGAGCAATCACGTTAACGACAAACGACAATGTAATTGCGTTGCCATAAAAATCGTTAAAGTATAGCCCCCCGGCGCCATTATTATAAATGTAAATAAATTTGGTAGAGCATAACGCACTAACCTATACGACTACAATTTTAATCAGTTGACGTTATTTGCTCCAAAATTGAGCAGATGATTTATTTTGTATTGCAACAGTGATTGCATACTTTTAGCCAAATGCAATTCATAACTCAAAACGACACTTATCATTTGCTTCAACATTGCATATGGATACCACCCACATGTGGCAATAATTTGAATCACACACAAATGACTTTGACAAGACGCTTAAGGAAATTTGTTCAGCTGCGGCCTCCGCATTCGGCTATTGATCTTGTAACTGGCCTAAACTGGCCCAGTTCCAAAACAGAAATCATTAAGTTGCTAAGTGTTCCATGAAGCGAACACTTTATTTTTTTGATGTACGCAAAAATAGAACGTAATACGTGTCTTTGTTCAAATTCATTTCATCAAAAACCCATTTTTTTTTTGCAAAAGGGAAAACTATTCGTTCTTAAACACTTGGGCTTTGCGCGTATTATTGAAGCAAAAGAATTAAATATCAATTTGGGTGCGATAAACATCTAAATGTGATTTATATTCGCCATAAGAGCTAAGTGTGTCTGAATTTATTATTATGATGTCATTGGCAGAGGCGCACGGTCTTCGGCAAGTGTATAAATAAATTGTTGCAAGCCTTTTTTGACTACCAACTAATGCCGCTCGAAATGTGTCGACTGTCGAGTGTGTCACCGAGCAGATAGTGTACAATGTACATGAAGAGATGTCACATTGCGATTAATAGAACATGCTCTAGTAAATCGGCAACAGATGTTGCTCCGTCGATCGTCCTTGATATGTTGCAAATTGTTTTTTTATAACTACGGAAATCCGCAGACATTCAATGGTCATTTCGTCAGGAACGCCAACAAATTGTCTTTCCTGAGCAATACTATTTTCGGACAATATTAGATAACTTATTATCTAGAAAATTTTCCATAACTTGGTATTTGTGTGGTACAAATAGCTGGTAAGAAATAGCGGTAATCACGGAATAAAATATTAACAATTTTAAAATACCGATCATTACATTCTGATAATAGGTTATTCTTATCGCGACAGCAAAATAACACTTACTCGTAGTTTAAAAAGCAATTCGCCAGTTATATTATCTCTGGCAAAAATAACTAATATTCGCAGTTTCATTTATCGATATATATTATGACGCAAAATGCTGCAGTCATGTGTTAATTTTATGCGGCTGTGCTGTTTTAAAATACCGTAAGTCAATAAAACCACAACCCCTCTTACGATATCTGCTAAAGTACCTAGAGTGCAATAAAAGTGAAATCTAAATGCGTCCGAAGGATGAACATCCCATCAGTCGGAAGTTGCTTTAAGGTTGCTATTACATTATGTGCGCCACCCTCAAGAAACATGCAACTCGTAGTCGTACGTCTCCACGAAATACAACACTTAAAAAATACACCTTAAGGCGCTTGCTAAATAAAAAGAAAGAGCCACTTTGTTTACGAGGAATGGTTCATTACCCAAACACCAGCCTCTAACTACTCGTAGTTTACAGCTTGTACCAGATTTCAACCATAAACATTTACACATAAACATCTACACAAACATTTAAGCTCCATATTACGCAATTGGTGTGCGATATTGGCAGTGAGAGGGAAGACCGCCTGCATCCCCCAACCAGACCGATTTGTCCGGTCTTGTGGCGTAGCCATTTAATGATCGTTTAAAAAAGAACCACCACCACAATGTCTTTGTAGAAAATGTGTCAGGAAAGAAAAACAAAAATACTTATGGCACTGACAGTTGACACAGTGACACACCAACCAGCTGAGGTAACAACATAAGATTCGGATCGGCAAACGGTCTCATGTCAAGTTGATTAACCCTTGGATATATAAAAAATATTTGCAAATGGGAATTATTGTTAGATTTTCCTGCTATTTGTTCAATAACATTTCTGTGTTTTGGGCCGAGCTGTAAGCTATTGTTTGAGTTAGTTTCGCAGATGAAAACTGAGCATTGAATGATATTGTTTGTTATTAATTAAGTGTGAATTACACGATTAAGTGGAAGAAATTTCGATGTAGGGCTGCCAATTGCCCATTTTGTGTTTAAATAAACATTGGAAGATAGTTAATACTTGTGACGTGGTTTAAACATATTAAAGGATTTAATACTCCCATCATTAATAGACGATTCTCTAAAATTTAAAATTTTCAGAAATGTTTTTGTCGTCGTACTAAATATTTTGGTTTACATTCGAGAAATGTAGAAGTAGAGAAATATTAATATGCACCAAGCAAATTGAGCTTTGGTAACCGAATAGTTTCTAAGTACTTAAACTGACAACTTACTTTTGTCAACATATACCGATTAATGTAGGAAGACTTAAGCTAGCTTAAGCCATGATTGTAAACGGTGGGGCTAAGCGATTCAGTAATTTGTGTGCTACAATTTGGCTCTACCCGTCTACTGTGATTATATTTTGTACACATTTGCGAGAAAAAACTAGACCCATCTATTTTCCGTACGAATTTCGCTATTTTGAGCTTTCGTTAATTTAAAGTCGAGACTAAAATTTGTTATAAGTGCGGCGCGCTATGTCTACAACCTGACAGCTTAACGATTGGATTGTCAACGAAAGTAAAGCGCTCGAATAGTGAAATTTTTTTTTGTCTGCAGTGAAATATGTAGGATAATATTTTTTGACTTCCTGTTTCAGAACACTAAAGCTTAATACGCGTGCCACAATAAAAAGCACCTAAGGGTATCAATATTTTACATACATATTTTCTCGGCAAACCGAATGTCTATTCTGTTCGCGTACTTTTCCGAGACACACAAGCACTAAAAATCTGTCAAAATACAAAAATCTAGCAAAACTCTCTCAGAGAGTGGAAAATATACTCAAAATCAAAAGTACTTGGATAGACTTCGAGCCACTTACATCTTTTCCACATCACAAATAAATAATATGTAAACAACCTTTTTTTTCTTTATTTTGACAGATACTTTTTTGTGCGCATTTTATTTTTAAGACGGATTTTGAATTTGTTTCTTGTCGACTTTGTGTATTTGACACATTTATCAGTACTTGCGGGCTTAGATTTTCTGTTTCGAGCCAAGAGATGAACTGGCTTTGTGCGATTGCGACCAATTTATTTCGATTGCAAAGTTAAGTTGAAGTGTTATTTTTATGTTAAGCGTAATTCATATAAGCATAGTCGACTGTATACACATTATCGTGCAGCTTGGCAACCCTAAGAATGTTATTTCCCTCCGACAATTAACAATAAATTCGATTGTTCTATATTTTTATATGCACGATGACGAAAAGAAAATGTACCAGACACATCCGGAGGTCAGTTGCAACGCCAAGCGATAAGAGAAAAGAGACTGGGAAAATATTGAAGGCCACCAACTGTCAGTCGTCCCTTCAACGCATAAATTAATTCCAATGGGATCAATGTTATAAATTTAAGAACGAAAGCGATAAATTTAAAGAAGATCTCTCTGTGGAAATCACAGCTTATTTTGTTTATGTGAATATTTATCTTTTGACAATGACCCGTTTCAAATGAAATGAATGCCTTTCCCTATACAGATAAACAGACGACAACCTAGATCAACATTTCGCAACAAATCAAACCGTAATTAGTTCCAGAGAGATTTTCCATTTAATTAGAAACGAACTCAAAAACTATTCTATTCGCATCGGAATAGAGCACTTGACGCAAGCACTAAACTCGTATTCCTATCCGTGTGTGCTCTCCACAACTGTAATATGCGTGATTTTTTTGTTAAGTTAAAACATCTGTCGCCTATTGCTTTTGATTTTACATGCTGTCGGCCATCAGTAAATCAGAGAAAATTGATTGGGCAGCTCAAAAGATTCTTAAATTTAATTCAAAAATAAGATCCAGTTGGCTTTGGGCTTATAAATATTCTGTTCTGGTGCTCCCATTTTATGTGACGTTAGATTTTTTTTTGTGTTTATTGAGGATTTATTCGTTCATTTTAATGTTTTTGTTGTTGGCGTAAATTTAGAAGAGCATTAACCCTATTGTTTATTTTCTTGTAAGGCACATGTGTCCATTGACGAGGACGACTTAGAAAGTCATCAAAATTAGAGAGACAAATTTAAACGTTAGTAAAGATAAATCACCGAATTTTCGCAACTTTTATTTTTTTATTATTTTAATTTAAGAGATTATATTCTTTAAATAATTAAATGTAGTTGCGTGGTCTACATAAAAGAGGCTACATAGTTCGATTTTAATTTTAATACTGTATGGTATGCGAAATATCATCCATAATATAGTTTTATTTATTTTAGTGAAACACATTCGGCAAAGTGTATGTCTGAAGCTATTATTGTGTTCTTAGCGTCTTGGGTATTTGGCATTCCGCGACTTACGTCACGAGTAATTGATAGGCTCTTTTGAAGAATTAACATACGTACTGTTCAGGTAAAATGATTTTAAGTGGTGCTTGGCATGGTCAGGCCAACATTTTCAAAAGTGACTGATAATTGCCTCTAAATACGTTTTTGACACGCAATGGGAAGGTTAGTTTTTCGCATTTAAAAATATACAATTGTTGTTTAAGGCTGTTAGTATTGGAATTATATTTTATGCTTAGGGGGCTTAAGTGTCCGGCGATATCGAAAAAGAGTAAAAATAAATAGATTTAGACTGTACCGAAGGTCTATTTTTAAAGCGCACAGGTCAATGCTGCTCGGGGAAATAAGATCTGTTTGATATTTAAGTCATTTCATATAATCTTCAACTGTCAAAGTTTTTGGAAAATTGTAATTAAAGTCACACCTAATTTCCTCTTAGTCTATATTTCTTTTCTATTTACACCACACAGTAAAAAAATTAATAATAAATGTTTCTTTAATTTGTAAAGTAACATAAATATCTTAGTTTAGATAATGCATTATGCACCCTGCGAAAATATTTAATTGATCAATAACTATTACTGAAAAGAGGTCTATTCGCGTACTTTTTAGTGCTTGGCACTTAAAATCTTATAATCAAACTAAAAAAATCGAGCGAAAGATCCTCAGAGAGCGGGAAATATACTCCAAAGTACATGTAAGGACTTCGAGCTACTTTCAGCCACTTACATCTTTGACATTGACATCTACTTGTGTGCCAAAAATAATACAACAGACTTTTAATGTGAAAGCAAACAGTTTTTTTTTGTGTGCGATTGACTTTTAAGACGGATTATGAATTTATTCCTTCCAACTTTGTACATTTGACACATTTATCGTTACTTGCTGCAGGTCGAAATTAACTGAGCCGATTCGAGCCAAGAAAGGTACTGCTCGTTATTCGCTAACTTTCTCTTTTCCTGACATTTTTAATGAGAACGACTTTCTGCAATTTCAATCGATTTATATTGATTGCGTTCGATCTAAACCGTTTTCGAGAATGAACCTACTAATTATACCCAATGAATGCTCAATTTCCAGCGAAGCGAGGTATAAACCTTGTGTCAAACTCTTTTTGAAGAAGTTGACACCGAACCATTTGTGGGTTTGACATTAATTCGGATAGAATAAATAACCGATAGCCAAAATTGTGAAACATTTCCTTACGAAAGTGCAGAGAAGGCTGTATTCCAAAATACAGCGATATAGTAATGCACTGTAAAGTATTTCAAAACAAACAGATCTTCATGATGCAATTCATACCAAATCCATTGTAAATGGATCAATTGCGCAATTTCAAACAGACAAACTAACTTCTAACTTTAAAAAACACATCATTAGGATACTTTCCCATCATGCATATCCCCATCTGTCCACTTTTGTGATTCCCGATAAGAGCTTACTTGTTCAACTCTACGTCAATTCAACACTTCGTTAAACAAATAAAAAATCATCATTGAATTGTATAGATATGAAGGTGAACCATACGCTTTCGCAAAACTGCCCAGAAATACGTACTATCTACTTGCTTACTGCGATTCACACTGAACCCATTTTATGATTCGAAATGTTTAAAAAGCAAGCAAACCCTATCGCTACTGAAAGAAAAATGATAACGTGCTTATCCTTAACTCGTAAGTCAAAAAAGTAAGCAAATACGATTGCATTGATTCCCGTTATAAAATCATTCACAACACTATTTGTGCGAGCGTTACTTATTGTGACGTCAATAATACAGTACAGATCATGTTTGACCAAAACGAATCCAGTCTCCCCCCAGTGCTTAATCATTGAACAGTTTGCAGCAAATAAGGTCTGGGGGTTTATTGACAGTCATCCGCAAGTAAACGAGGTTATTAGAAAATGTTATTAACAGACGCCACCAGCAGTATTGCGTTTTCGAAAAAATAAATTCCACCCAATGTCACACCCCCCACTCAGCTGCTTGTGTGTGACGTCAGTCCACTTAATTTCCACTGCGTCAAAGGGGTTGCAAATACCCTCGGAAAATTAATGACTATGATGTCTCAAATGGAAAGAGCCTTACTTTCCCCGCGCAAAATGTGTTAATAGTGTTAATACAATTTTCAATTCCCTTGATATTGGGAAATTAACTTGTCGAACAGTTCCGGATAAAGAAACACAAATTATATTTATAGCCAATTTATAGCGTTACGTCATCAATACTCAGCGAAGTGTTCACTCCATCACAATCAGCTGTTAAAACGGCTTAACCTTTCATTAAGTAATCGTGCTGATGCCAGCATGTCATGTTTTCGATAAGCGTAATGAAAAATAATATGCTACCGCCTTATTTCTTTATTTTATTTGGATGTAAGAAATTACGGTTAATAAGTGTAGAAGCCGCCAAGGAAATTGACTTCCGTTTGAATTTGAAAGAGCAATATGCCATTGCATGGAAAACATTGCACACGCAAAGACAGTTTTGAAGGAACTGCATGCACATGCCGCTAGGTTGGCTATAAAATTACTGTAAACATGACCTAGTTGCGGATTCTCTCGCGGTTGATCTCCAACCCCTTTAGACGACTAAAGGGCATGCACATGTGTAGCACATGCGAACTTTGAAACTCCATAACCGAGCCCACTTTATTAAGACGTCGTAATATTAATCTTTGCTGGCGCGAAAAAATAAAAATTAAATATCGAGGAGCACACGCGATGGTGGTGATGGTGACCTTAGCCTAAATAGCCGACCATATCGCGGCTATTTGTCAGGCGTCAAACGCGGCATTTGATAACCACCCTGGAGATAGTAAAATCACAAAAAGAAGTTCAGGTGGGTCAGCTGATGGTGTAATTGAGATGATGTAACACTGCAAGGTAAGTTCTCCGACCAGGGGCGGCAGAGGGGGGACGTCAATAAAATAAAGGTGCGCAATATGGTATAATTTGAAAACACAAAGCTGGTGGGAAATTGAGCTGTATTGTTCCTTAAAAGATAGTCGCGTATATAGGATAACTAAAACGTTTACAAATGCTGTCAGTATTTTAGTTACCTTGAAATCTGAACGCACCCATTCAACTCTCTTCGTGGCGAACTATGTTTGAACTTTGGCACGATGCTTTGCAAGAAGTCACATTTTGTCCGGCGCCCTCTTGTTTCCAATGATATTGATTGTTAATCCAGCCCTGTCATGGAGGCGGCGAGATCGATTTATCATAAATATTGATTTATTCTTGTTTCGATAATAAATTGCAGGAATGGTGTTTGGATTGGATAGAATAAGGACCGTGAAATTTAATTATGAAAGTAGGTGAAGCAATTTACTGCGAAGAGTAGTAGGTTGTGAGTTTATGTGAGAATTACGGATTAATTAAATTTAATGCACGTATGGCTATGAGAGAATGGGGAAAGGAGTTATTGAGCCATATATTTACGAAATAGTAAAAAGTACGACTTAGTAGGTATTATACAACCGTTCTATGTCGTTCTAAGTAGGTAAACCTCATTAAGAATAACTTTCTGTTCTGCAACTTTGCGATTTTTCTATGGCCACCTGTGGAGGTAATTGCAGCCTTATTCCTGGCGCTACCAGGAACGTTATTCACTAGATGCGTCCGGTCTTTTTAAGTATAACAAATTCCAGTAGATAAGTTGTCCCGACAATTTCGATATTGCTGGCCACTTTTATTTTTTCTTATCTGCCATAAAAGTCATACTTATGATGTTAATTTTGTAATTTGTTACTCCTCTTTCTAGCAATGAGATTGCTATGTATCACCGTGATATTAGTGTTAAGTGAGTATCTAGTTTCTGCATATGTAACGAAAGAGGACTCAACATGCTGCGAAGAGTATTGCTTCGGCAAAGACAACGAACGAACACAAACTCGTCATCTTACATCGAAAACTGCCTACCAAATCGCTAAAGGAGCAAACTTAGACAAACATGTGGAAGTGCCAAGTAAGACTACAAATGATACAATTTCAATTGTTGCACTTTTCTAAAGCTTTTCAATTTAAATTTTAAGACTGCACACCCACAAAGACATGGTTACTAACCAGGCACGGTACAAGACTACCCTCGGCAAAGGGCATCGGGAAGGCCAGTAATTTGGAAGCGGTAATTTTTAATGTTAGATGTTATTTGAAAATTTATAACAAAACAGGAAACTTCACTATTTCAGTTACGTGATCAAGTTGTAAATAACTACAAGGTTCTTCGGACAAAGCCAGACACTGGCGCGTTATGCGCAGAGGATCTCTTCTCCATCCAGACGTGGAAGTTCAACTCAAGTATTACTCCAGAAATGGAAAATTTGTTGACATCTCAGGTGAGGACGTTTCTTTATTTTTGTAATAACCCCTGGTTCAACACCCCAAAAAAAATGTTTACAATAAAATACATTTTATTAGTTGACAAATGACAAACATTAGAGAGTTTAAATGGCCTAAGCCCCATGTCTCCAAGACCTTCTTATTTTCGAGGCGATTTTGCAATGATTGAGTGGTTGATTTTCCAGGTAGGTAGCCATATGGAGTAGGCGATCCTCATCGAAGATCATTAAAACCAATCTGATTCCTTAAGCATATTGCTATCGCAGCTTGCTGGATTCTTTCTCCATTGGTTTGCATTTTAATAAAAACTCCTTTGTCACTTTTCAATCAACGCAAGCTGTACTCCTCCAGCCTTTAGCCATCATAGGGACCTAGCTCGTTCCTCCATGGCTACAATGGTGATCCTAATGTCGTCTGTCAAATGAAAATTCCAAGCTCAATGATTTTGCATTTATTTCTATTTATCTTTTGCTTTTGCTTATTGATTTTAGGGCTGGGAGGACTTAAAACTAATGGCGAAAACATACCAACGACTATACCCCAATATTCTTACAAAAGAATATAATGCTCAAAACTTCTTGGTAAGAGGTCTCAATACATTGATCAGTAGCACTTACCTAACGCTTATTTGGTTACAGTTCCGTCACACTGATATTCAGAGAACAGTCGAAAGTTTCAAGGCCTTCTCCGAAGGTCTTTTTGGGCCAGATGTGTTTCAAAATATCCACTTGACGAAAGCCGAGGGCAATGACACACTTTTGCGACCATATGAGTATTGCCCCAGCTGGGAGATGAACAACAAGCAAAATGATGATACTGAGTTCAGCAAATTCAAAAATTCACTTCTTATGAACAAAACAATTTCGGATATTTCCAGCCGACTTGGGTAGATTATATCAGCGAATTACGCTGCAATTGCATAAACACGTCTTTTCTTGCCCTCCAGATTCCAGTACTCACTCGACTTTAAGGACATCGAACTAATCTGGGACAATTGCCGGTATGAGCAAGCTTGGAATATTGATCGCAGCAGTGCGTGGTGTGGGGTGAGTTGGTTTCGATAAAAATTTGCCATTTCATTTATCCATCTCTGCACATTCAGGCGTTTACTCCGGCACAATTGTACGTATTGGAGTACTACGATGACTTGAGATATTGGAAAAAGTCCGGTCCAGGATACGAACCAAACACCCGCATTCCATGTGAAGTCATTAAGGACATGCTATTGCAGTTGAATAGTAAAACTAAGCCGAATGCAATTGCGTACTTTGCTCACTCGACCATCATCCAGACGGTGGTCACAGCATTGGGATTAAAGAAGGATACTGTTGCGCTTACTGCTGACAACTATGAATCGGTTTCCGGTCGCCACTGGAAGACCAGTGTACTAGATCCATTTGCTTCCAATCTGATGGCAGTTAAATACGAGTGAGAATTACATTTGATTATTGTTTTCGAAATATTAAATTTGGTTTTAATTTCAGTTGCCCTACAGATGATACTGATACCGAAAAGGTAATGCTCTTCCTTAACCAAATTCCCGTGGAATTGGATTGGTGCAAAGTAGGACTATGCGATTGGTCCGAAGTGATGAAGCGCTATGAAGAGTTCTACAGCGCAGATTGCGCTGAATACTTTTGCCGTTCTGGTGCTGCCACTGTAGCTGTTGTATCAATGCTGTCGTTATTCTTTGCTGCCATCATTTCCTTAATTTATTAGAAGAACACAAAAAGTCTATCCTCGTCCATTAAGACCTATTTTGTACATGCCAAATCATTTTTTAATCTTTTTTAGTACAACAACGTTGGTTTTTGTTTGGTGTTTGTTTTCTTACTTAACTAACTGTAATCAAGTCATAGTTCAATATTTCATGTACAATACAATCAACCAAAACTAAGTAAATTCGACTTTTCTACGATATTTATGTATATCGAAAACCATTCACATTCAAAGAAGTTATAGCTTTATTGTATAATGAACAAATGATAAAAATAAAACAATTGCACTTTTTATTTTTCACAGCGATCTTTTTCATCTGCAGGGTAATTTAAACCTAAAATGCTTTCAGATAAATAGTAGTTCCGCTCGTAAATCTAGTCGGGCCCAGTCTATGCAATTGAATTGAACAGTTTTTGAATGTGAGTACCGCACAATTCTGTCAAGCACGATGTTTAAGAAATTGCACTTCTTCACAGACGAACCAAAATATTACAAGCAAGTTGAATTACAACTTAAATATCTATACAAAAGTAGCTTGTAACGAATGAATAATACACAACTTGCGGAATGAATCGGACAATTCCAGAATCAAGACTTCTAATCGTCATCTTCTTCCTCCTTAATGATACCCAAACGTCTGGCTACCTCTTTCACGTTCGCTATAAACTCTTCCTGGACCAAATTGAAACTCATGGCCAGCAGGGAGATACCAAACAGCAAATAAAGCGAGCACAATGCAATCGATTTATGCGACTCCTGTCTCACACCCTGTGCAGGAACAAAGTCTCCAAAACCTAGAACGAAAACGTTGTTTGAGACGTTGTCGAAAAGGCATAAGCCTAGAGAAGGAACATTCTCCCTCTATTCAGTTTTCATTCATTCCAAACGTCCTTACCAATGGTGGTCAGTGTGATGAAACAAAAATACGCAGAATCGAGAAAATCCCAACCCTCCCAACTGTGGAAGAGCAAAGCCCCAGCCAGGATGTAACTGACGACCAAAAAGACGCACAGCCAGATCGGAACGGGACGATCTTTGGGTGAGGTGCTTCCGTAGTCCCATTCTTCTTCGAAAAACGAGTCATCGTCCTCGTAGACTGGACGAAATTTATGCTGTCGCCGGACCGCGAAACCCATTGGGGACATAATTCTCGGTGATGGTGGTAATTGTTCTGCAAACATTTTCATTAGTTGGGACAAGAGCATATATTATGCAAAATAAATCGACTTACGCTGTCTTTCGCGGCGAGGTCGTCGATCTCTTTCTTGTGGCGGCGGCATCGGCAGATCATCATAACCGCCATCCATATCATCAAAGTCCTCTTCAAACTCCTCGTACCGCGATGGGCGTCGCTGCTGTTGTGACTGCTTCGAATGATTTCGCATGGGAGTGAATTCCGGCAGCTCCAAACGGTTTCCGAACTTCGACTGAGCTGGCCCATTGAAGCTGCTACGCCTTTGCGTGTGCGGTGTTCCCGGCGCCTGCATTGGCGAATCATTGTAGTTCTTGTGCGGGCGCGGCATTGATTGTGACCGTGGAGTATTTTTATGACGACGATGGTCGTTAGAGACACGCCTGTCAAGCTCATCGATTGCATATCGATTGCAGAGGATTGGAGTGTTACGTACAACTTCCTCGTCCACATCCTCATAATGAGACGACGAACGGGGATCGACGGACTTGGCTCTGATCTTTTGGGTGCTTGGCATGGACCGCCCCCGCGTATTATTATTGTACGTTGCATGCGTCGGCAAAGTTTGTGAATGAACCCGGCTCATTTCGCGTGGGTTATATGGTGATCGTGTCGATCGAACACTCTGGGCTCGCTTGTGTTTCGGCATATCGAACTCTTCCGTCGAATCGAATCGCTGCCTAGATCGACCTATATTTTGCTCCCGTTCAACAGTATGCCGATCTCGCATTCGATCGCGATTTCGTTGTCGGCCGCTGAATCGCGAGTTCCGGTTGATTGCACCTCGTTGGTCGTAGTCATGGAAATCTTCCTCTTCGTTGTACATCATTTGTCGACTGCCATGAATGTCGCGAGATGGCGGACCGTAGCCAGGATGCTGGTGGTGATGATGGTGATGGTGGATATGTCCACCATGGCGATCTGAGTCACGTTCGTAATCTCTCTTTCCCATTGTTCGCAGTTCCGGATCAGAATAGGCGTGCGAGAGTCCCGGCTCGTAGTTGCTAAAGCCCGAGTCGGCTGAGCGTGGTGAGATTTTCATTGACCTACGAAAAGGTGGTGGCTGCGATCGCGACGAATACCTGTTCACAGGACCTCGCGATCTTGGTCGCTGTCTCCGATTGCGACGCGGTTCTCGTGTACAGACGAAGCAGCAGACACGCCAGTAGATAAAGCTGGAAGAGATAATTTTATTTGAATACAGTTCCATACAGAGTGAAGGTAATAAGTTCTCACCGAAAAGATGTGGCCATAACATCGCCGATGTTCGATAGGCAGAGAAGCATCAGCGGTATTCCAATAATAGCGTAAAATATTGTTGTGACCTTCCCCCAATCGGTTCGAGGTGAAATGTGTCCATATCCTGAAAATATGTTCCAACGGCATCGTAAGAGACACATTAAATTTAAAAGATTAAAAGTCGAGTGATGCATCAAGAATACCAACCTCAAAAAAGGTGTGAAATATTGTCTTAAGCTGGGCGGCTTTCATGTAAGCTTTCGAAAAAAATGGAAGAACACTGTTGAGGCCTTTACTGGCCATTTTGGTTGAGGCCATTACTCACAATCAACCTATAATGGACCTGCTATGAACACATGTGAACTGAGTTGATGGTCTATTATAGGTTTTTTCTGCGCTCACCCGTGTGACAACGTAAACGCATTCAACGGAAGGAACAATCCCATAAATCAAAGAAATGCAATATTACGACGTTTCCTTGTTTTTATAAGACACATTAAACAATTTAGCTACCTTAAGTCGACTAGATGTAACCTGAACGCTAGACTAGATTGTCACTTGTCCTACGTCAGCCACATACGCGAACCGTACTTAGTCAATTTCTTGACTAGATTCGTCGGCTACTCCTCCATAAACGTCAACTAAATGTGACAGATCTAGGCCAATCAAAACTGAGACACAGCAAGTCAGCCAGCTATCGGAAGTCGGACTTACTAAACTAGGTACTTGAACGTCCGCATTGTAAAATTTGACAGCTTGTTGACACCGAAAAGTAGATATTTTATTACAATTGCTACAGATAATGTATAATGCATCTGCTAATGGCAAGTGTAAACGCAATGCAAGTGTAACGTAATGTTTTACACAAGTCAACTTCATGCTATCTTTTGTGATTAAAATGACTATAGCCGTTTTCGGTTGAAGGAAAGAATTAACTTTTCTATAAAAAGAGTGAATCTAGAAGTGTTCTTTATGTTTTTTAAGCAATCTAATGAAAAATTCGTTCGAACTTAACCTTTAGAACTGAAACGGATGTCGTTTTCCATTGGGATTTTCAGATTTTGCTCCTAGATTTCAGATTTTTCGTGCCCAATGGAACATAAAACGAGATTTTTCTCTCTTTGCATTTTTGGTGGTGCGTGTCTTAAAAGTCAGGTGTTCTTCAATTGTAATTTGTGTTTATAAAAATCCATTCAACTTATGTTGATGTCCATTGCAGCGGTTGAATGTAAATCTTTCTCTATTTTTCACAGGCTTTACACTGCTTTATATTTCATCCGTAAGTGAAACAGTTCCATAAGATCTGTCATAAATCTGTACCGCAAAATGTTTTCTTGCCGAATAGTTCACCAGATAAAATGTTATTTAATTGAACTGTCACCAGGGTTTAAAAGATTCCACCCATGATTGTGCTTAATCTCAATTCATTCAACTACCTGACAGTTTCTCTTATGTCGTTTTCCATTTGTTTCACTCGGGGATCCACTCATTCTGTAATCCAATGGAACAAAAAAACTGCGTCTGATTGATTCCACTAAAGTATTGGTGAAATGCCAAAAAATAATCTACGGCAGCTGTCAGCTGACTTGTATAAAATACATTAACTACACTTGAGTGGATTCTGACTTCAAATCGAGAAACGAAATTCTCCCCACAGAATCACAGGAAGAGTATTTTTTGTGCCAATGGAACGTTTTAAGAAGCGATTTTTTCGACTCCGGACTCTCCCGGGCACTACTTTTTGCCCAATGGAAACCGACATTATTCTCTTTGTTTCCCACCAATGAAGTCTGAACGTGATTTCTGTCAATTTCTTAAAATTGTTAACGGATTCAAAGGGCCGAAAAGCGGAAAATAAATTTCTTTTATCCATTTATGGTCTATTTTGTCCATCTGTCAGTTGAATGCGTTGCCTCAACGAACCCAGTGCATTCTATTTAGACAGCAACAGGACATAAACAAAACAAAGCATTAAATTCAACCTTAATATGATATGTACTTACAAAGACTAGTATCAGAAAGTGCGCCCTAAAATCACTGGCGCTAAATGATGAGACATTTTTCCAATGCCACTCTGTCGTGCACTGTACAGCACATGTCAGGAAATTTCCCAAATCAAAACCAATGACATAAGGTAACATTGAACTTTCCGCAACAGCAATTTCCCATTTTTGGAGGTGGTAATTACATTACCCAAGGGCACTGCGTGCGCGGTTACAGATATCATCTACTTCCGCGAGAAAACTTCCTCCTTCAGAAGCACACAGCATCGAATAGCAGACTTCACACAATTTTGCAACCAATTGTTAATTAGATTACTTGAGCATAACAATTTGCCCATTGCAACCAAACAGTCAACAGACAATGGGCAAACCTTTCTTAGCTAATCCGATAATTTCCCTGTCATAGCTGTATGTTGCAGTTGCAACATCTCAACGTCACAGTTGGGTGGCATGTCGCTTGCGATACAGAACGCAAACCATTTGACTGATGACAATAGGGTCCGTCAGTGTTTCTGGCTTTTATGAGCCAACTGATGGACAGGAACGACAAATGTATTTGCCTCCATTAGCGTGTCAAAAAGTCGACCAATGTTGGTGAATTGTGATTTTGATTCACAGAAACGATAAAAGTTGGTTAAGGTCGGTCGTTTGCGTTAATAGTATGGTTTTTGTGCTCTCTTTGGACAGTTAATTGTGCGATGGGAAGTCTGTGATTATGTTTGAATGTGTCGAACAAAAAGAAGCTAGACATATGAATCATATTGTCATTTCTGACTAACCTTAAATGCTTTTCGTGGTTTTCCAAATTAGTATGCAAAGTATGTTTTGATTCGTATGCATGCAATGACGGGTGAGTTTTTCAAGCCACATCATTTTTGGCTGCCAAAAACCACACCAATATGAAATACAGTGAATCAGATAAGTTTTGAGTGTGTATTGTACTTTTTTTATAACCGAAGGCCTGCATACAAATGAATCTCGCGCCACCTTTCCTTCTTCCTTTGGAGGCTCGCAGAAGTAGCCCTTTAATTAAGATATAGTGAACCAAACACTGCATCATCTTGCACTACAAATTCGTCTTTATTCTCTTCTTCTTTGTCTGTGTATTACTACAAGTTTGACAGTTTATTCAAATTTATATTTTTTTACACTAAAAATGATTATAACAGGCATTAAGGTGACGATTTAAATAAATACACCACATCAGGCTACAAAGAGTTTCCGTTCATCTACGATCAGCTATCGGCCTAATATTTATGAAGTTTGTTGTAGGAACTGTCAAATTGAAAGATATAGATAAAAATCTGTAAAATTTGACATAAAAGAAATTGGTGACGTCTCAATTTAGGTTGGCCTAGATCGGTGACATGAACATTGACGTTTATGGAGGGGTAGCCGACGAATCTCGTCAAAAAATTGATGAATGAGTACTGAGTTGACATATGTGGCTGTCGTAGGAAAATTTGCGTTACCGACCAATCTTGTTTTTGCTTTCAGTTTACATCTAGTCCAAACGAATCTAGTCGACTAAATTTTTGAATGTTCTCATTGCTATCCAACCATTACTGCTAGATGCAAAATTTTGTGTATATGAAGAATGACAAAACTGAACGGTCAACAAAATGACATTTGGCACCAAAACTTGACAGCAAGAAAATAGAAAAAACCGGTGGTGACAGATGCGCAAAATGCTTAAACGAAACAAGGCTTGGGAAGAAATCATCGCCATTTTTAGTTAAATCAGCTGATACATCGTTGCATGTGGGAAGCCGCGTAAAATTTGACTTTAATCATATGTTTATTAAATAACTATAAGGAAACAGAACTACTATTATAAGGCACCCATTCGGGGGTCGCAGCGCGGTAAACAGAAATAAATTTAGTTCCATAGCACATTCAGTTTACTTCACTTTTTTTTTTGTTGAAACCCTCTCAATATAAGTACGCGTGAAATGTTTTAAATATGTGCTCTATGAAGAAGCTTTGAATTGGAGAACAATGACCCCTTGTTTGTTTTCAAAATGCGGCACCCATCGTCTTTGATCAACGCTATATAGTAAACATTGTTATTCACTGTATTCCTGTAAGCAAATAGCAATATGCGAAATGAGTATAGCTACCTAGTTTTGGGAATTTCAATGACCTTACCCGAGACAAATTCGCTAATCCACGCGATACCAGCTAAATGATATATATGTACTATTCTCCGATGAAATTGTGTTATTTTCTAAGGTCAGACCAAACCCATTGGTGGCTTTTTATATCCATTCCCAACCTCACTTAAGTGCTTTATTTTATTTTCCCAAAAATTCTCGACAAATGCCTTATCGGACATCGAACAGAAATGAAACCAATTACAAGTGTATTGCGGGTGAAGGGCCTAAATCGCAGCGAATGATTCTGAAAAATGATTTTCCATTTTATTGTACCCTTTCTAACACATTGTTGTTTTTAACCGTGGGATGTGGGTCAGTGGCGGCTACCAAAATGCGTAGAGATGTTCCAATGAACCGGCCGTTGTCGCCCACAGTCAAGTGGAACAGCAGTATACAAACGATACAGCGTGACGCGGGTAACTAAAGTTATATAAGAAGTGATCCCACCATCGAATGCAGGTTATTTCGACGCGATCTTTAGCCGCGGGAACATATCACAACGATCATATTTAGTTGGATTTTTTTTGAATTTTTAAATTAAATTTCCGTTTGAAAAAGGTGAATACATTTTTTATCTTTTATGCTAAACCAGTGCAGTTTTGTGTGTTTGATGTGAAAGTTCTCGTGTTCAGACTTTGGGATAGAAACTAATGCAAATGCATTTCATTTCAGAAAATGCTACGAGTGTTGATTGTCATTTTGGTGGCGGCCTGCGTGACTGCGGACGAGAGTCGATGGGTTTGGGGGAAGAATCAACGCAGCCAACGTGCGTTTAGTAACGATGAAGGCGATAAATATGGAAACAGTTTCTATGGAAGGGAAAAAGATCGAGAACCGACTACTCGGCGACCATCAACTGGTCAGGTAAACGACGAGGACTTCTCGAATCCGGATGATTTGAGGAACTTCAATGGGCAATCGAATTTCGGATATCCCCCTTTGGCTACGGGACCAGGACTTGGAAATAACTTTTCACCAGGGTATGGGGCGGTACCAGGATTGGGTGCACAAAATTTTCCGAACAATGGCTATCCAGGACCGAGTGCACCGGGACAGTCTAATTATCCATCGGCGCCAAGTGGATTCGGAGGCGGTTATCCTTCGGCGGGAGGTTACCCTGGCAGTGGATACCCCACCCAAGGTGGATATCCAAATCAAGGGGCTGCTCAGGGGTATCCCTCTCAAGGCCCACTTCCGTCGGGACCAACCGCTGGCGGTTATCCAGGCTTCCCCGGATACCCAGGTTTGGGCAATATATTCACATCTGGCGGTGGATACCCAGTGCAGGGAGGCTATCCAGGGCAAGGGGTAGCACCATATATCGGCAACCAAGGTGGATACACAGGCTTTGGAGCAGCGCCCTATCCGGTTCAGGGTGCAGGATATCCAAACCAATCAGGATACCCCGGTCAATATCCTGGGGGAAATAATTACCCTCAACAGGGAGGACAGTATCCAACCGGACAGTACATAGGCTGCAGCCCGTATGGCGGTCCACAGTGCGCCGGTGGTCAACTAGGGCAATACCCCGCACAGTACCCTGGTCAGTATCCAAGCCCATATCCGGGGCAGGGGCAATACCCATCCGGTCAATATCCATATCCAGATCCTTACGCCGCCTACAATCCAAATAATCCCTACGGCATTACCCCGTACAACAAAGCCGGCGGCTATGCATCAGCCTTCGACGACTACGATGAGACCAGAAAAAATGCAACAAATGGTTCAACAAGAGCACTGAAACCCGAGGGAAAGTCCTTGAACGTAAACGCTGTTGCATCAAACTCATTAGATGATAAGCTGCGCAAGATCAAGAAATCGTGATTCCTTTCTGTTTAAGTTCGTAAGTTTAGCGTCTAAGTTAAGTTAAGGGAAACACATCTTTTTGTACGTACCAATTGTTGTGATGACGATAATTGAATAAAATAATGATCCAGCGAATGTCCACTGGGTTTGGTTTACATTCTCGTCGCCGTCCCAGCCGTGGGTCTTCATCGCGGTAAGTATCTCTGTTTCGAAGGCTGACAGTTGCTTTTTGACTTCACCAGTCCAGGTGACTTCCTCAAGGTAAGCGGTGGCCTCTGTCATGCTCCAAATGAAGTTGGTAACATTCAAGCGCATGTTTGTGATGCTCTTCTTAACCTGAAAGTAGACAGTGGGCGAAGTGTTCAAAGTTAAACATGAACACAGTGGGGCGGGAAAGTGCGAATTTAATAGCCACTTGGGCGTATACGCAATTATTTTGAGAATAATTCGCATATGTGGCTCAATAGGATTAGGTTTCGTAAACTGTGGATTTTGGTATATAAACGGAAAGACGGTGTATACGGAAAAGCTGTAATTCAATAAATTAGGCGAATACTAGGCCACACTATTTGCGTCAAATATTTGTTTGACGTTGGCCAACTAACTAAGTAGCGCGTTTTTGTTTATTAATACAGGATTCGCGGAGCAGTGATTTTGTATTTTCAAACATTTTCTGTCTGAATGTTTCTATTTCCACAGTCTGCGTTAAAAAGTAAACAAAGGAGCTACCAGAAGCCAGCAAATTTAAAATAAAATAAACAAACCGAAAAATTCCATCAACAGAACAGCATAATTTACAATTGACTTGCCTTTAACTCATTGTCGTGTTCCAGGTGCTGAAAGAGGAACGCTCCACCTAAACAATAGCCAACAACCAATGACACGAGTGTTACGTGTGACACAACACAAGTCAATACCTTCCACGAGAAACAAATGGCGCTAACACATCGTCCGCGAGATGGCTTTTCCATAATTTGTGGCGGCAGCACATACCCCCTGCGTCCAGACATAGTTCAGCCGGTTTATGTAATATTTTGTCGATTTATTTTGAGCCAAACACACACACGAACTCACTTCGAATATTTTGTTTGAATTGTTTTTCGAAAATAATCATAGCGTCTCACTACATCTCTGAATGTTGTACAAAAGCACACAAAACGCCGGATTATGTGTGTATTTTTATAAATTTACATCATTGCGTTCAAAAAACACTGTAAAATTTGTTCGATATAAAAATATTTATTATTCAATAATTTAATTTTGTTTCTCCGTAATTTTTCGAACGTGTTTTTCAGTGATAAATGTCGTGAACAATGTGTGACTGGAACCATAATTTACTAACGATAGTGTTTTGATCCACCAAAGGCGGCGGCATAAAAACAAAAATAGTTTTTATTACTTTGGTACGAAATGTGCACATTAAATAATGCCTGATAGAAACAAATGAGATTGGGTAATCGGCCTTGGCATTTCATTATTAAAGCACTGTATGCTGTATTTTGAGAACTGAAATTAGCCGCAACTCCAAGGATCAAATAGTAAACTCAATATCCCCCGCATTAATAAACACTGCGTAAAAGTCATCAACTCGGTACTCAGCAGTTACATCAAAATATTGTACGCAATTTGATGGCTACTAGCTAACTTATTGTGCACATTTGTTTATCGATACGGGGGCAAATATGTAAAATGGACTGCATACCGTGGTATGGGTATATTTTTATGTTCCAGATATTGTTTGGGCGCCATTTTGAATCGATAGTATAATAATATGTCAGTTGGGGTTTTATGACGGTCGTAAGGCGCTGTTGATATCAATTTACAAGGCAGTTCGAAATTTTTTATTCATATCAGAGTTAACGACCTTTCTGATTAGGCCAAGCCACCCTTCTGTTCGAGTTGACGGAGCAATTCTAAATATAAACAAACAAACCCACTTCACTCAACATGCAAAAACAACATTAGTCGGTTGTTTATTTATGTTATTGTTTTTCACAATATTGTATCAATCAGTTTAAACAACTTCAGCTGTTAAAAGCCGTAAAAATAAAATGCTCGGCATCTCTTTTATGCTCTAGAGAAGGACAAAGTAACAGTCCAATAAATTAACAAAGTACAGCAGACGCGTGAGCAGCATTTAATCGATAAAATAAAAATCGAGTTTACGGAAGTGCACGTGTATTTTTAACTGAATCTACTTTTGTTGGAGCCAAAAATTTCTAAGAAGAAAGAACTCATATTGTGTCGATCACACTGCAAAGGCTTTATTTGTGGAACAACGCATGCCGTTCTTTCTCTATTCTGAAGATATTTTAAGAAAACACCCAGCTCCAAGCCAAATGATCACCAATTTAAGAGAACAGCCTGTATGTAGGAAGTGGGAATAAAGTAACATCACTGATCAGAGGAGTGAAGTGAAGTCGCGTGGAAGAGGTCACATATTGTACACTAACAAGCATTCCATTTATTTTTGGTATTACAAAAAGAAATATATAAAGAAATTTATATTTTTTGTGTTCTATTTCTTAAAGCATTGCCGCAGATGTAAAAGAACACATTCTACTATTTATTTATACAAACTAGACCATTAAACGTTGAAAACCTAACAGGTAATTATAGCGCACAGTTATTGAAAAAAAATCGATAATTAGTTCTATTGAACTTTTGGACCGACGCGACGTACGAAACGAGCGAGAACGTTTTTCAGTACCTCTTCGGTGATCGCTCGGATGACGACTGGTGAAAACTTGAGTAAATTTTTTGTGAACGCTTTAAAGTACCGCGTGAGAAGCAAATGGATTGATGTGTAGATTAACTAAATTTTCTCTTTCAAAGAAAAATGTGTTTTCGAAAATGTGTTTTTGGAAAAAAAAATTGCTTGAATGGGAATGGTCGAAATTGGGTGGATAATGAAGATGGTTCATTGTGTGCCTACAGTTTGTTAACGATTATTCGGAAAGAACCATGAGCACATTAGACCGATGTAAAACCGAAATTTAGTAAAATGAAAAAATAACGACACTCATTGAAACCAACGTTATTTTAATGAGATTTAAAAGTTTAAATTAAAGAAATTAAAGTTGATTTCAAAATTGCCAATTGATGGAACCGAAAACTCTTTTCACGACGATTTTAGCCCTAGAATTATCTTTATGAAGTCCACGAAATGCAGCGAAACGCGCCTAAAAGTACATTAGGTTCCAAAGTTGTGACTACGACCGATTGAATTTTGTCACAGCCTTTAAGTCTTGTTTTCTCAAATTAATTTGGTAAAACGGATGCACATCAATGGAATTTTCAAGAGAAGGACATCTGTGCAAACAAAACAAAATATTTAACCGTCAATCCGAACTTTTCTAACGTTTCCTTTTCGTAAACGAACAACTGTACCTACCTGACTCAGTTCGTTTTTGACCTCTTGCAGATTAACCATATCAACAATTAAGAAAGGCAAACTTTATCAAATTTTATAGAAAAGTTTTATTTAACGAGATAACGGGAACTAAGGCTTGTTTGTTAAATTCAAATCATCAGGAGCTATCTTGGTTTTGGTTAGCACCGCATTCGCGGCCCCATAAATGCTTCACTGAGAGTAAAATAAAGGAGCAAATAAGTGGGCAAACTGCAACTGTTCATGTCAACAATAAATGCAATCCCTATCAGGCAAACTTGGATATCGTTGGCAAAGGAGCCATGTCGATGCGTTTGCTTCTAACTGAGGCTGGGCCACCGTATCTGTAAAAAAAACAATAGGAATGAGTTGCTGTCAATGATTGAATATCCTCCAAAGTACCTCCAAAATAGAGAACTGCCTCGCTTCAACTCCTTACGTGTCTGCAAGTCATTCCAACAGTCCATCCAGCCAGAGTACTCTGGCATAATTGGTGGACGGCCAGCCATAATTCTGCGACAGAACGGGTTAGTGAAATGCAAGCGAATAATGATTGTGTAGTGCTTACCTAGACCCAGTTACAATCATGCATGTCGACACAACTTGCAGTGGGTACAGGATGCTAGAGAAGATAAACTGCAAAGAGATAATGTGCACTTAAACCGTCGCTCAAGCCATTGAATTCACTTGAAGGGTACTTGCGTGCCGCCGGCGAAGTAATTTATGGAGGCCTTGTCTTTGATCAAATACTTGCTGGCCAGGTAGACGGTGGAACTTGTTAGCACCAGGCATGCAACATCGCCCAGTAGCTTTGGCACCAATCCCGAAAAGAACCCGATAATGCCATCGGTTCGATAGATCTCTGCAACAGATCCAAATATTGACCTATACGTAGATTCCTTTCCAATGAACTGTGCCATCATGCGCACTGAAATCACGTGGAATGGGTGGGACACAATCAAGCCACTGATGCTCACAACAAGTTCACGTTTCAGAGTTGTCTTGAATTGTATGAAACTGAACAAAAAAATTCGAGGAATTGAAAATTAAATCTAAGCCGAATGACCTACAGTTCTTCGTCGGTGAGCCTTGAGTCGTCTTTCAGTGCAACTGAAAAGGATTCTTCGTCGGTGTCACTATGTTCGGCTGGCGGCAGACCGAGTCTATCAGCGATCTTCTCGCTACAAAGGAGTCCTACAACAGAGCCGACTATCTTCGGTGTCAGTCCACGGTACATGCCAAAGAAGCCATCCATACGTCTTATGTAACCAGCTAGATGAAGAAATTTCTGTTTATAGTTGATTATGACAATGATAAACAAGTGTGACACATACCGTACTCAAAAATGTTCGGTAGGAACAATGTTGGTTTGCCAAGGATTGATTTGCCCAATCTGGGAGGAATTGGTTCATAGCCCAACTGCAAAACGAGAATTATTGTAAGATAATAAATCAAAATTTCAAAAATTTAAACTTACTTGAATAAGGACTTTGGAATATTCAAATGGATGTAAGGCTGCGCTAACACCCAAACGCAAGCCAAAACGAATCCAATCGTTAACCTCCTTTTCGTGATCGCTGCTGGTTTGTGATGTGTTTAGGTTCATTTTAATAACGATTTATTGATGGATGGGAATAGTGGTGCAATTGTATGATTTAAAACCAAATAAATCTCTTGCCAATTGTTTTATATATGAGAAATTCCGAAACCGGTCAATAAGATTCCAGAAATGAAAATTATTTTTTCCAATTTGACAATTGAGTCGATTTTTTTTTTCTACTAAACGTCATATAGCAGGCGGTCAGGAGATTAGTTTTTTCGGAGATGTGTTCAGCAGGAATTAGCAATTTGAGTTCTGAAATACGAATTTATACGATTTTTCAACATAAGTTTTCCGTTTCCGGTATTTAAGAAAATTAGACATAATAAAATAACAATATTCTCAGATGTCACTCTGAACTGTTTTATTCAGCATTCCTTTCATTTACATGCCTTTTGCTGTGATTGATTTTCATTTAAATGTTCTCTTTATTACATACAAATTACCAAAAAACAACGGCAATTTATTTCAGTTAAAATAAACTTTAACTTTTTTCCTTTCGTACACATTGTATGTTGTCTAGCCCATGACCTGTATACAGTTCTTGTCTTGTCAAAGATATCTAAATCAAGATCTATTTTCTTGATCGTCTAAATGTTTCTTTGGCATGGGAATAACCGATTTACTGCCTCATTTTACTACCTACTCCAAAAGTAGCAGCACTGCTTTTGTTGAATAAATCAAATGAAAGCGTTCAGTGATATTCAAACATGTGACAAATGACAAATTAGCCGGTATTTCACTATCTCTAGGCTGACGAGAATTTTGTAACTAACTATGAATAGATATTTATTGAATATTGCGTACATCGGAACGAATTTTAGGTAGATAAAATAATTAGACCCATATCTACATTAAATTCCTAATACCTTTTCATTGATGTCATTTGCAGAGGAGTGCAAAAAACTATAATAAAATCGGAACCTAAATTGGATACAACAACGATTCAAGGCAGTTTGGAATTGGCTCTTAAAGTTTTCCGACCCGTCAACTTTGTCCAAACGCATCTTTCAAGCCGGTAGTAGATGTTCGTCGAACTCTTTCATGTCTAGTCTATTGCATAATCTTTTCCAGAACAGATTCAGGAGTTCATGCTCTCCAGTCAACGATTCATGTCGATTTAGAAAGAAATGGCGGTGGATTATACAACGAAGAAACTGTGACTGGGGTTCTCAACAGAACATTGGACAA
This sequence comes from Cheilosia grossa, assembly GCA_963082955.1. NCBI lineage: Eukaryota > Metazoa > Arthropoda > Insecta > Diptera > Syrphidae > Cheilosia > Cheilosia grossa. The sequence goes on from OY720146.1 coordinate 15,705,383, forward strand.
ACAAAATCTTCCAATACGTATTTTAAGTACTATACGCGTTCCAGACACCTTCCACTGTCGCTACAATGCAAAAGGACGAACATATTTGTATCGTATTGCTGTTGCGAAGCATGGTCCGGCTGGGGATGTTTTAAAGAACAAAAACTACGAACGTTTTATTCCGGTTGAGGAGTTGAAGAGGTGCTTCTTTATACAGTATGTTATGGCCTTTAATATGATGAAGTGCGGACTGATTATTGTTCATTTGCAGGGATCACCGGTTTGATATTGAAGCATTTAAGGAGGCGGCTAATCTTTTTAAGGGACGTCATGATTTTCGAACGTTTATGAGTACAAACAACCAAGCAGCTGTAGGTCTTTGTTTTTGTTTTTCAAAGAAAATCTTATTTTATTTCATTTTCTTAGAAATCTCCCATGTTTACCATTCGGTCCATATCTGACATAAAAATTTATCCAGGAAAATCGACTGCTATTCATTTGGATGCGGATCGTGCTGAGGAGTTATACACATATTGGTATGTGGAAGTCAGCGGCAGGTCTTTTCTTTACAAGCAGGTAAGAAGAGTGGTATACAAGCTGAATAACAACAATTGTTTCTTTAAAAATGTATGCTTCCCATTTGTAGGTTCGTCGAATAATCGGCACACTGATTTCCGTAGCCTGCAACAGGATCACTCTGAAGGATGTTTATGAGATGCTTACAATCCCATCGAAAAACAGTTGGCATCCTCGAGCTGTGATGGCCCCACCTTTTGGTCTCTATCTATGCAAAGTACACTACAACGAATCTGATTTTCTTTTCACCGAATCGAACAACACAACCACGTCCTCCAATCATGAGTCTGCTTCAACAACTCCAGTCGAAGAGGGCCAAGCTCAAGCCAACTAAAACCACAATAACCACAGCTAGCGGCACAAAATACATCGAATCGTCAGATGGTGATCGGCAAATGATCGCAGAGAAATCATTTGGATTTGTGGTGGACACAAAACCAGACCTAATTCCTGCATGCATTTTAGATGACTTTTTGTACCTGGGCTCGCAGGACGCTGTTAATCTAGAATACATTAGAAAATTTAAAATCTCACACATTTTAAGTGTTGGAATACCTATGCCTCAAATTGACGCCGGATTGAATGGGAATTTTATCGACTGTTTGGACTTACCAGACACCGATATAACTAGAGTGGTGTTGCCAAGTGCATGTGCATTTATTGCAGGTGCACAAAAGTTCGGAGGTAGAGTGTTGGTCCATTGTAATGCTGGAGTTTCACGTTCTGCTAGTGTTGTTATCGGATATTTGATGATGGAATGCGGGTATACTTTTCAGGATGCCTACAAATTGGTTAAAAGCAAGAGGCAGTGTGTTCAACCCAATGCGGGATTTCTTAAGCAGTTGAGGAGTTTGTTAGTTTAAGTTATTTGTACTATGCTGTGTTCTAACTGTGTGCTGTAGCACAATAATAAATTTTGTATTCATTTACCTGAAATAACCTTAGAAAAATATATTGTGCGACTGTTGGACAAAGAAATGTGCATTGTGCTGCCTCTTGGTCACTGGGTCTGCTTATGGAAGCTGTAGCCGGTCTTTTTTGGCAACAGAATGTCTCCTTCTTTTAATCATCTTAGCAGCTTCTGCAGAAGAAGTGCTATTATTAACAAAACACAACACGAGTTCAGTCTTAACTCCTCGGTGGATGTCAGTACTATCCCACAGTTTGTGATCGCATCATAATACGCCCACTTTTTCAGCTTTATAATTGTTTGAAAGATACCAACATGACGATAAAACTTGAGTTTCATAAATCGGAACTAAAACGTGGAGCATTTTAACATGAGTTTTCATTTATAAGAAATATTAACGAAAATTAACATGCACATTCATATCACAAACGTCAATATCAAGTTGAGGAAACAAAATTAATGACGAAAATTGACCAAACCAAGGCAATTCAATTCAGTTTGAAATCAAAATTACACTTTCTTTTTCAACCTGCAATGTAAGCATAGCTATTAAGATTCCATACAAGCCGAACTCCATAAACTAAGTTTTATTCCATAATATGATACGATTTGTAAAGGAGGCAACTTTGTAGGCATGAGAAGACAAGTTATTGGGCGACGCAGTTGTGGTGTATCTGTTTTCGAGGTTAGTACTAAAAGTGCCTGTGGTTGATATGCAGAAAAGGTGATCAACTTCATTTATGGATAATGTCGCCATTCCTATTAAATTGCCAGTGATAAATAACCACTTGCACTTAGACCATTCATCGGTATCAGGATTATAAATAGAGGCAAATCGACCCACCCAGTTGGAACTAGTTACCGCTTTAAAAACACACAGCAAACCACCCATACAACCAATGTAAGGTTTACTATCTGGCTCTGGCAATGAAGCCACAATCCTGCAAGCTTCTGTCAGTGGGTCCTATTTCTCTACGGAATCCAAACAAGTGCCATTTATACCACCTACAGCATAAATACATCCATTAAGTACAGCCAATCCACACGAATGCCTCTTGATTAGTAGAGGAGAAAGTTGTGTCCATTGTAATGCTCTCAGGTCGAAGCAGTCAACACGATTCGATACTTCTCCAGATGCGTCCATACCACCAGCAATTATTAATTTCTCACCCAATAGTACTTGCAAAATAATAGCGATTGTCTGTAGGCCCAGGCCACGCTGTATAAATCCATTTATCAAACTCATCATAGTACGAACCAACGCTTAATATATTTTCAGTGTTATTCCATCCACTTATCGAAATAATAACGTCTCTAATGCTTCTGTTTGATTTGTCGTTTTGAATGTAATGATTGAATGCCATTTGTACGCCTCGAAAATCAAGTCCCTACACGCGCTAGATTTGCTGCACACTGCTGCCTCAACATTATCTACAATGAATTGAGGTCGCAGCAGTGTAAAGCGAAGACGCCTAATGAGTTGTTCAGTATACATATTTCGATTCACTTTATCATAGTCAATCCTAGTCATTATGCTATGGAACACGAACTCCTCGGAGGAAACGCTTAGTTCATCGCTGGAAATTAATTTAATTAAGTGTTTGGAGTCCAGCAAAAAGAACTCGCCAAAGCTGCGCAACTTCATAAAATTTTGTAGAGCGAACTCAAAAAGGCCGTTTCATGCAGCTTTTTATATTTAGTTGTAATGTTCCGCGAAAAATGCATATCCCAGACAATTACATGGATCGAGATGTCGTGTCAAATATTCGCAGCAGGCGACTTCTAGTTTATGTAGTTGGAAGAGATATTCTCTACCGTATCTGATTTAAGTTCGATCGACTTCGTATAGATAAAACTGATTACTGACTTAAATGTATCGCCATCTATCTGACTAAGGTTTACCTCTCCAGAATCAACGTCCTTTAGAGCTCCGCCAAACATAGCCATAAAATATTCACTTGCGGCTGCCAGAACCATTCGAAGAGCTTTCACTTGAATGCCTTCAGTGGAAGAGGTTAGAGTAACATCACAGAATTTTTGGTCCTCGAAGAAAACCACCATCTTTTTGAAAAGTTCGCAACCGTCGTCCTGTGTCGTAAAATTGTTGGAGCTTGTTGAGTTGGTTATGTCTAACATCTTATTTGTTTAACAATTTATGGAGTGGCTTAAATCGAAAATAAAATTTTGCGGAACGGCTGGATCTGGATTAAAACGTGGTTTTAAATGGATCTGGTTGAGCTGGATGTTGGAAATGCCAGTAGTGCTCGCGTTTTATATTTTTAAATTTTCTTAGCGTTGCCAGCCAGTGTTACTATGTCATTGGGATGGTGTTTCCATCAGACAATTATTTTTTTCCCCATTTTTCCCTCCCGCATTAGTCAAAACACCAAAAAGGGCAAAAAATATTATATAAGAAATTTAATTAGAAGAATAAAATACATTTTTGTAGTAGATCGGCTTGTTTTGTGAACACTTAAGAACATTTTTTTTTTTGTAAGTTAACCGAATTTCCCACAAGTGTTCTTTTTCCCTATTTCCAATGAGACGTTTTTCAATAATCGAAACCAATCGGAACTCCCACGAAAAGAGAAATTGTCCACGAGTTAAGAACACTGCTCCCAGCTGCCACCTGCCAATTCATATATTTTTGCGCCTACTACGCAAATCGAAACGATAAGTATCCCCATTCATTTTGGAAACAATCGTTTGAAATAAAACAGCTTATTTTTTTTTAATTTTTCTGAGGTTCTTTTCATTTTCATTTTTATTGTTATTATTATCATTAATAGTAATTATAATCATTCCATATTTCATTTTGATTGTAATGTGTGTTGTGTCTGTATATATAATATTTGGTTTTGTTTTGAATCTCTTTTTTTTTTCTTTGGATTATAAATTCGTACTCTTCGATGTGTTAATTAAGTTGTTAATAATACAAAATTAATTATATTTATATGAATTTACAAATGTTCAACTTCATCGATTTGGTTTTAATAATAATATAAATATTTCCTTTGTATATATAAAAAATTAAAACGAAAACAATTAACAAGAGTTTCTAATAATACAAAAAAATGTATTTTTTCATAAAAAAAAACCTTATAATATATGGGATAAAACTTTCATAGCCTGAATAAAAATGGAAGAACAAATTTTGTTTTCTATTTGTTGGTGCCAACAGAATACTCGTTTCAATTCAAATATGTACTATGAATAATATCTTTTGTTTCTTTTCACCATAAATAAAATTGCTGTTGCTAATTTATTGTAGTGGTTTTGTTTCGACTTGTGTGAACAGTGTTTGGTGAGTACTTAGATCCTAGACAATCGCAGCGCCTTATTTAAATCGGTAGAAAATGCAAATGCATAGAATAGCACAAACAAGACATAATAATAACTTTAATAGTAATAAAATCAGATGTTCTGTTCAAAGCGAAATCAGTCTAGTGTCGTTTGTACAATTTTGTTATTAGAGCTTTGTTAGAGTTGCTGTTTAAAAAATAAAAAAGCTAAACCAGTTTGTGGCATAAGCGGTTCCAAGATCTAAACATCAAAACAAATTCCACCACTTTGACTTGATTAAAAATGTTTTTCTTTACTTGATGTTGATTCGGAGTTATCAATACTTTTCAATATATTATGATTCGAATGAAATTGTTCAATCCGTATTTTCATTATAATTTTAATTTTTTTTTTTTGTTTTTGTGTATTTTGTTAACATTTACATTTGTTTTTGTATAATTAATTTAATTAAGAAATAGATGATTTACTATACAATATTTTCAATATATATATTTATATATAAATTTCTTATAGGCAATTTTAAATGTTTTGTTTGACAATATTAACTTTTAAAATTTGATTATAATTAGTTTAGTTACATTAACACTTTGTTACAAAAATTGTTTTTTTTTTTTGTTTAGTTCTATTTTGGTTGCAGTATGTCTTCATTTTGGAAATATATTAAATAAATTTGGTTTGGTATTATTTCTTTCAATGGAATGCTGATTTTTAGCTCTTTTGCGGTAGCAATTTGACACTGATATATCTTAGAGTTCATTTTCAAAACTTTTCCTACGATTTTGACACAAGTTACTAATTGAGGGTTCTGAAATTTGGCACAGAATGAAAATACATTAGGATATACCTAAATACCTGCCCAAGTTAAAGTCTGGATACATGCGAAAGCTGTCATGGATGTCAAAGCATCTTAGCACTCCGAACAACTTTCAGCATCCGTACGTTAGGCAGAGGCGGGGGTGTGCAGTTATAAAAACACATAAGAAACTACAAACATGGAGTATATGTTGATATGGTTACCGGCTCTGCGGATCTATACCAAATAAAAAATTGATTTTTTTCTCGTTAAAGTCGCCATGGATTATATTTTCGGTTTAGCAATTTATATACTTCGCCCAGAACTATCACTTTTGATTTAAATGTTTAAATGTAATTATTATGAAAATTGCTTAATCACTTTGAAATGTCTAGCTTTTGGACAGTTCGAACAGAAATTATCCAAAATATACACTCACAATCAATCTAAGTCATTTCGAGTTTATTAATAGATAAATAAACTTTAGACTTAAGTCGTTTTTGTGTGTTCTTTTTTTTATGACGTTTCATGTCAAATATTATTACCACTAAATGTAGACAAATTCATGTTCATTTACCTTCTGGTTTTCTTTAATAAACTGAAAATTAAAATCTGAAGCAGGCGATGTCAAAATATTAAGTGAAAAACTCTGTAAAATGTTATCGACCGGAACACCTTTGGTATGGTTTGTAGTTTTTACTAGTTGTTTCTTTTTTTGTAACCGAATTCCCTCAAAAGTTTAAACCACAGAAACTAATTAAGTAACCTGTGAGTTTAGAGAAAATATACGTTAGTTCAGCGCACTCGAAGAAGTTACTTACTTTTGTCAATCGTTTATTATTTATTTTTCATTTTGATTTGTATGCGGAAACTGAAATCCATTTTAAAATATTTTACAATTTTGATCTTAATCGGTTTGTCGTTCCTCGTTTTTTTCATAATTTTGGCAACTACAAATACTTTTTCTTAATTATGATATAATAAACTGTCCATTTCTATATTTTAATGAATATCTACATTATGTCCTTAATTTTGCGTCGTTTTTTCTCCTACTGCTGAAAAAGACCCTTCCTTTGTTAGTTGTTCTTTTTAAGTTTTATCTACTACTTACATTGAACGTGTAAAAAATTGTTTTTCCATCTAATTTGTCTTAGCTTCTGTTTTAATTTGAAATATGTATACTAATTTTGAATACATAGAAATATATATATTTATATAATTTGTATTAATAAAAGTCGAGAGTATAACTAGTTTAAAAAAAAAATATTTTCTTTGTTGCTTTTTGTTTTTCTTTATTTTAATTTTAATTTTGGCACATGGTTTCCGAAACGTGTGAAAAAGTATTTTCCTGTTTGTTTATTCCTATTTTTATTTAGTATAATTATTTTCTTAATTTTGGTATTTAACATTCAGTTGTTTTGGTTTTCTATTACATTCATATTATAGACGTTAATTATTTACTTTTCTACATTTTTGTTTTATTTTACTTAATTTGTTTGGCATTTTCATTGTTTTTATTTTTGTATAAGTATTTTTAAACAAGAAACTAACAATTTTAATAATTCTATAACTACATTTGATTTTAGTTTTGTCGTTTGTTGTCATGTTGTTGATTTTGCTTGTTATTTGTTGTTTGTTTTTGGTTTCGTTCTTTTGTTTACATTTTATGTTACTAGTTTACTTTGGATAGACCAAAAATTCACATTTGGAATGTGTATAAAAAAATAGAAATATACATTAGAAAAAGATACATAGTTGCTTGCATAAATCAGTTCAGTTAAAGTTGATTTTTTTTCATGTTTTGATTTTTATAAAGATTTTTTGGAGGAGATTTTCTTATCTTATTCTGGTATGACGGTTGGCCAGGAGGGGATATAGTGGAGGGAAATGAAGGACTGTCGAGTAAATGTCTTATGTAGGAAGGTAGTATATTGTTTTGCTTGTGAATTACTGTTTTGATGTGAAAATGATTGTCGAAAAATTTTGAATCGTTTTTGTCCTAAATTTTGCCAAACATACTGTTTTGCTTGTGGTGATGATTATGATGTGAGAGAAAGAAGAGAGCGAGAAAGAGTTGTTTCTGATTGAAAAAAAGTAATAAACTGACGGTAGAAGAATGCTTAGATTTAAGGACGTTGTTAAATGTGACTTTAGTCGGAAGTGTATAAATCCACGAAATAAATAGTTTGATTTATTTTAGGGTTTGGTATATTTTTTAAAGCGTAAGCCTATGCACCTAGTCGTTGTACATCAGGAAAACTTTCTGCTGAATGCTGAGGTTGGAATCAAGTTAGGTGATTTGTGATAACTGAAACGTGATGGGGTTCGGTTAAAAACTTGTATACTATACTGATATCTGATGATATGTGTCTGATATAGTAGTAACCGACAAAAAACTAGTTAATCATTTTCGACTGAGAACTCAATTGAAATTTCCATTTGTATGCATTTGAGGTAGTAAATGTGACATGAAAGTGAAAGACCAATCTAATTTGTGCGATAAGGGGAAGTGTAGTCCAGACATAGGTGTTATGTCGCCTTAAGACGACAAGGCTTTTGAATGGAGACGTTCGACGTTCGGATTTCTATTTTAGTAGGTAAGTCTGACAGCTGACTGACGTGATCTATTTCAGTTTTTACTATCCCAAATTGCTCACGCGAATAGCTTTTCTCAGTTGACGTTTATGGAGAGGTAGTTAATAAATCTAGTCAACAAAATTCTGCCTGCATACTCAGTTGACATTTCAACGCGTTCGTATATCTAGTCCAGACAAACCTCAAATCTAGTTGACGTTATTCAGGAACTAGGTATCTGAACGTCCCCATTATTTTAAGCAATCGTTACTGCTTGTTATTTCAATGAGTATAATGTTAGATTAGATTAGATTAAAAGACGGGAGAGCCTTCAAAGGGCTCTGGCACTGCGGCTTCTAGGAGTAGACTATTGTGTCTTCGCGGGTAGGTTCCTAGAGCCATAGAGTATAATGTTATCACAAGTGTCAATTCTGAGTATAAGAACATTTTTTACAGTGACAGTGTTACATTTTATGTGGTATTCGATTGGGTTTCTTCAGATTTGCTCTCAGGTTTCAGATTTCGTGTGCCTAATCGAACATAAAAACGTCACTTACTCTTTTTTGTGTTTATATTCGTGCGATTGGAATATGTGTAATCTTCGACACTTATCTAAGCGATTTCCATTCACTGGTTGAATTTTATATTAAAACATTCGAAATTTCCGTCCCGATTGATTTCTATATATTTATACATAAATAATTTACAAAAACTGATTCACCCGATGCAATGCCTTTCTTTGCTGTAGAAATTCACGAAAATGTAAACAAACTCCACCAGTTGTCAAACTCAAATGCACTTGTATTGGTAAATCTGAGGTAAATCTGTGAAAATATCCAGATTCGCAAAAGTGCTCTGAAATCTGAAAAAGACTGCTTTTTTTGTACCAAACGAACATAACGAACTGCTCTGAGAGCGCCCAATCGAATACCATATTAAAGTGCGAAACGAAATTACTAGGGTTTAATTGGATTTTTGACAGGCAAATGCATTGACAAGCGCAGAGTGCGCAATAAGGCTGACTACACCGAACAATCGTATGAGATTACATTCTATAACGTCCAGTGTTACCACTATCTTTTTTTATCGCCTTAAAGAGATCAAAAAGGAGTGTGACTAAGAAGGGGCAATCATCTGTTCGGTTTTGCATAAGCTTGTGGAGCCCGCAGACTATACACACGCTTTTGGTTTCTGTTAAAGGCAAATTAATGAATTATCTTAAATGCTATGCGTAAAAGCCTATAAGCCTATAAGATATGTACTCGAGGAGTGGTTTCAAATCAAAACCTCCTTTGACAAGTAGCTGTCTCAAGCATTTAACATGGCGTCCTTAAAAATGGAAAAATCATGTAAATTATAAGAAACTCAGAATTAAGAACGATAAAGCCTATATGCTTATGTGTGGGCTAAGTTTTGATTTTCAGTAGTAAGTGCGCCTCACACCGCTATCGAGTAATCGGAGTGACGTTTGGCAGGTAGTCCCTGCTGTTGATGTGATTGCTCTTGAAGTTGTTGCTTCTGTTGCTGCTGCTGCGGTTGATGGTGTTGCTGTGGATGGTGTTGCTGTTGCTGCTGTTGGATACTGCTAACAGTAGATGATGGTCGTGACCATAGCGACGATCGCATACCCAGCTTCAGCTTTTTCAAGGTTTCAATGTCGCATTCGGCCTCCGAAAGCTCCGGCCTACCGGGAGTGCCTCCCTCGATTGGTATCTGATGGAAACCACTGCTAGCTCCGATGCCACTGGCGAGATTCTCTTGCAATTGCAGAGGTAGTAGTGTTCGCATGGCGCCGCCCCTGTTCGGGATAAGCAGCGGTATCAACTCTCATATCAACTCAACATCATAGTGTGAGTTTTTTTTTTTTTTTTATAACATTCTAAGATGATTGCAGTGTGTTTTGATTTGAATTATGGGCTGGCTAAATGAATGATGCTTCAAATGAGACTATTACAATTACATAGAAACCGTATTAGCAAAGAACGAAAACTATTTAACTATCCTAAGAGGATCCCAGGGGGCGCGCACCTGATGACAATCATGTAACGGAAAGTGTGACAAAAAAGAAGAAGAAACACTTATTTCTGCAACGTTGTCGCCGAGAAGAATTTCGACGACAGTGGTGCCGTGGAAGGATTCAGGATCGTGTCTGTGTTTGAGGGGATGGTCTTGTGGGGAATGGGTCGGAACTGTGAGGCTGGATTATTACTATCTAACAGATCGATTTTCGTCGATGACGGCTTGGGGGCGAGCAGCATAGGCGGCAATGGTGGCGGCAGATTGCCACCACCGCCCGGCTTTGGTGCTATCGGTGATTTGACTAATGTTGAGATGTTGCACTGTATGGAGTCTTGTGACTTGAATGTGTTTGATAGTTTTAGATTGTTATTGCTACGAGGTGATAGAATCGATTTGCTACTGTTCGGATTGGTGGTTTTTGTGTGCCTAGGTGTGGTGTTTGTCGTAAAATGATATTGTTGATGATACCTTGATCTGCCGCGACGGGGCAGTGACTTTTGTTCGGACATTGGTGAGAGATCGGAGGATGTGCTTGATTGTGCTCCATGGTAGATGATACCTGTAAATATGATATAACACGCAGATGCGTAAAATTAATGAAATGTGCTGACATTTGTGTAAACAAGATTGATAAATGTCATAGATTTCGAATGGTGGGGGTGTACCTAATTGGAAAATTGTCTGAAATTTCGGAAAATTTAAATCAGGAGCAAGACTCCGGAAAAATTAGCCGACTAATCCGATTCTGAATGTTTAATACTAAACTTGGTTTTCCGGAAACCTATTTAAAAATGATAACCTATAGTTTATGTCTGAAATCATTTTTCAACAACTGTTTTGAGGGTGCCACATCCCTTTAAACACCAAATTTATAGAACTGAGACATCAATGTATCGAGTTCAACTTTAAATTTTCAGTATTTTTAAATCTTGTACAACTTTCTCATTTTTGGACATATTTTTTTGAAATAATGACAATTTACGCGAACCTAGTGCTGACTGAAAACATTATATCCTTCAAAAATAATGTCGTTTTGCATTGGGACAGAAAAAAGCAGAGTAATTTTGAGAATCTCGAGTTCTGAGCGCGATTTACACCTACTTACAACTAGGTCTGTTCCCTAACGATAATGCATTCGAACACATTAGCCAAATTTAAACTTGCAAATATTAGCCCAATAAATTTCTTTGGGCTAGTTGATTATTGCTGACAGATGGTTGTCAAATCGTTCAAATCCTAATTTATAACTGATTTTTTATTTGTTTTCATTTATATAGCGCCAAAGCACTGAATGTTTGAAACATGCAGTGATTTCATCAGAGCGCGTACCTCTTGTGACAACGGGTAATGTTTGTCTGAAATCACCGGAGAACAAAAATGTAACTCTGCTATTATTTCGTATATCTTGCATTGTTCTATTAACCGCTTCTATTGATAAATTATTAGCCATAGTGCATTCGTCTCAGACTACAAATACGCAGTCTAGTAGTCTTACTGGGGCTATTTTTTGAAATACCACATTCTGGGTTTTCCATGTGTTCCGCTTTGATAGGTATTTTGAACATTGAATGTGCAGTATTGGCTTCAGGGAGTAACGTCGCAGTGATACCGGAGGATGCCACCGCTATTGCAATTCTTTTATCAGCACGAAGCTTAGCTAATAAAAGATTAATAAAAAAGGTATGGCCCGTAGCTCCTGGAGCATCTAGAAAATACACACCACCAACGCAACGGCTGTGTTTACGCTCTCAATTACGTGTTGATGGACTTCTCTCTGCTCATCGTTTAACTTTGGTTCATTTTGTTCGATTAAATACTCTGATACTCGTAGAGTCGTAGTTTTTGGTCGATATATTCTTCATTTATATTACTTTCAGACCCATTGATTATTTGTGGGAATTGTAAACTCATACCAGTGGCTGTCTCTTTCTTAAATGCCTAGCGCTCCTTGATAGGTTTGGTGCTGAAAACCGTTAACACAACTCGATTTATTTCTTCCTCATAGCGCTTGAGTTGGCGAAAAAGAGATATTTCTTATAGGTCACAGGTGTAAAATAAGGTTAAAAGAGATGTCATTATGTTGCGCGTTTAGTATGTTTGACTTGAGAATGTAGTGCATATCCATTCACCCGATGAAAATCGTAGAAATGTTTAAAATGTTGCCTATTTATTCAAAAACCTATTAAGTTATCGAGTTAATAGATATCCTTAGTTTTACCTGCAGATGTCCTCTATATTCTATAAGCTGGTCTTTACTATATTTAAATGCTCCCAGTATATTCGAACCAAAGCGTTGCAAAGAAAAAAGCGAAACGAAAAAATAAATTACTCTTGTAATTTTTTCCGAATTTCGAATTTCATTATTATAACTTGAAGGGTTTTTCCTTCTTCTTCTGCTCGGCTGCTAACAAACGCTAGATGGCGTTCCTCATCTGCGAAATAAGATATGCTAAGCATCAAGCAATCCGTGGAACGCTTTTAATATTTTATTTAAAGTTTTGTTGTAAAACTTGACAGCTTGTAGATTTCCAAATGCCTCACTACTTATTTTGTGACGTGTGTAAATATTTCTTTAGTAACTAGCAGACTTTCAATTTCGATTGTTGAAATACATACATACTCGATCTCTAACGAGTATCTAAACACAACGAAATTTCTGGTTTGATGTAAGATATTATAACATGTGACATGTGAATTCTCTCACATTGTTTTTCTTACTCGAATTAAATTAATTTCGCTGAAGAAAAAAATGGGCTATTTTGGTGTCCACCACTGTATGGCTCCCTTAAACAACAATTTTGATCAAATCAACGCTGTAAGGGGCCTTGCAAATTACACCATCCCAAAAAATAAATTTTTCCCCATGACGGTAATATTACCACCGCAAATAAATCACTTGTGCATGACAGGGCAATGTGTTAATAACGTGACATGCCGAGCTATGTGCATATACTTACTGTGCTTAATCTTCGCCTCGTGCTGATTTGAGGACTCGGTTCGACTCGATGTCAATTGGTCCGGATCCGATTCAGATTCCTCGCTCTCTGGTTCAGTTTTACGTGAATGCCTCCTTCGGTTTTTCGATGCCTAAACACACACACACAAACGGAGAGAAAGCGAGAAGGAGAAAGAAAGAAGAATAGTCCTTAGCCCGAGTACCAACTGTGCCAATTAAATACTACAAATAAGCGACGCATAAATTAAAACAAAAGGATAATACAAGGAAAAACAATACAAAAACAAATAAAACACGCGCCAGCGTCAGTTACTCAGTTATTCAACAACAAAATAAAAAAGAAGAAAATCATATTTTCAAGCGTTCGCTACTCCAACTACGCCTACAGCAGGAGCGCTGAGTACAGCAGCTTAGAGTAACAACAACAACAACAACAAAAACAACAATTAATTGAAAGTCATAATAATGAAGCGGCCAATTACGATTATGTACGAATGGAAAATAAATATGAACTCAAACCGAACACAATGGTATAACGCACGATATTGTAATATGGTGAGGAGGAATAGTGTCGGGTGGTTGATTTAAGTACCGCGGGTGGTGGTGGTGACGAACAGCCCTCCGCCAGGGCCCGCTCGTGGTACATGAACGAGTGCAGCAAGGTGTTTGCCGGTCCGCTGTGATGCGGCTGTGCCAGAGTACTGGCCTCAGACAATTGGAATGTCGCGTACGGCGAGATGTCTTCGGATGTCTCTGCAGAGTAAAATAAAAATGAAAAGCATGAGTGTCGGCTGTTAGCGGTGTTAGCCCCGCGAGGCAATTACTGTGAACGTCATGCGTTCTACATTCATATGGAATGCGAGTATATAATATGGTAATGGCAGGGATTCTCATTTATTTGTTTTTTTTTTTTTTTTTTTAATTTACCAGGAATTTTCTCATTGTTCTGCAGGGACACTTTATGAATCGTTGCATAGTAGCGCTCACGCTGTGCAGCTTCGTTGTTCTGTCGATTTTCCAAGGACTCCTTTTGTAGTCGATTGCTTTGTCCTGCAGACGGGGCGAGATCATTAAAACAAAAATCACAAAAAACCGTATACACAACAACAAAAGCCTCTGGAAACTTACTATGCCTGTAGCATATAACTATCAGCGATACGGTGCATATCATTCCTGAGATGGCGGCTATGCTGGGAATTAGTAGATTGATGTTGCCGTAGAATATGTTGGAGCGATGACCGCGCTGTACGATCTCGGGTGGTGGTGGGTCACCGTCTTTGGTCAAGGTGACAAATGTGAAGTCGGCTGTTGAGACTCCGGCTACGTTGTGCGCTTCCATTTTCATTTGATATAGAGTCGATGGGTGCAGTCCGGAAATAGTGAATCTTCGTTGTGGCTTAAGTGCATTTGACACTGCGAAGAAATGATAAGAATGCAGTAAGTATATGGGGTATTGTGAGTCAAGGTTATGGTTGATGGATTTAAATATTGTTTTCAGTGAAATCGTGGAAGGACGAATGTTTTCAGCGTGGTTCTCGAGATAAAAATGGCACATGGGGTACGATGGGTGGGCGGACACGATTTTAAGTTTATACCAACAAAAAGCCACTTGGTATTTGAATTGTTTTAGAGAGGAAGTTAATTTTTTTCTCCAAGAAGAGAACTTTTCTATACAAGTGTGGGGAAGATGTGCGATTGTACAGATCGTACTTTCGCACGATTTCAATTCAGTTCTGTTACCAGTAGCCTTGGCGGTCTTGAATTTAAGAAGTGCCAGACTGGCGAAGCGAGTTGAGCACTGGTCAGCTAGTTCTGGTACACTTAGAGTTATCACACGGGATACCTTTCGCAATTCTGAACCAGAACCAACCAAAATGAACTCACCTAGTATCCAGTCTTTTTCCAAGCCGTCCATTATCGGCCTGTATTGCAGTACGAAATATAACATAGGACAGCCGTTGTCCGGCCAAGTGTGCAGTCTTATAACAACCGACGTCGAGTTCGGCGATAGTAAATTGGCAGTTGATGGCATTCCTGGCGATTGTCCCTGAGTTCGAACGTGTAGTGTTAAGCTGGCCGGTGACGTGCCGACTTTGTTGTGCGCCGTCAGGTACATCTGATATGTACTTCCACAGATCAGTCCTTTCAGTTCGTGACTTGAGGCGTGTCGCGAAAGATGCATTTCCTCCACGTTGCCGATGCTTCGTCGGTAAAACAGTGTGTAGCTTGAAATTGGTGCATTGCCGTTGGATCCGCATTTCCAGTGCATAAGGATGCTGCTCGATGTTGCACTGGTCACATACAAAACCGGTGCCACCGGAGGAACTTGAACAATCAGTACGTGCGTCAGTCGATCGGTGCCGATTCCGTTGTCTACCTGACAGCTGTAGTTTCCACCGTCGGGCGTTTGGAGGTTGGACACTATCAAGTCGCCTGAATCGAGCAACTGGGTGTTGTGCATTCCACCCTGCCTGAGCGGAATATCAGCCTTGTACCATTCGCGTTTGGGCTTTCCCACAGCCGTGCAGGGCAGTGTGACTGTTGATCGCCACGGACGGACAATTGGACCCCCGAAGGATACGATTCGTGCAGGAACTCGATTTGTAGTCAATTGCGATGCCACCCGAGAGCTCTTGCCCTCTCCTACGCGAGTGGACGCGGTAACCCAGAACTGGTATTCGATGTGCGGATGCAGATTCTTCGCCTCGTAGTTGGCCTGTTGAGAGGGTAGGCTTCGTTTTTCGTTGTTTAATTCTTCGCGGCCATTCACAACTCTTGTGTAGAGATTGTACTTGGTTATGACACCGTTGGGCTCCGCCGGAGGCAGCCACGACACATACAGAGACTGTGGCGAGCTGACGACGACTTTGATGTCGGCCGGAGCTTCGGGCGCATCTTCTTCGGTGTGGCAGTAGAGAGGGCTGGATAGGCTTCCATCGCCCATGCGTGTGTGGGCAAGCACTTGAATGCTATAGTTGGTGTATTTCCTTAGACCGGTGAGTACTGTCGTGAGGGCAGTGGTTTTACGGCTCTCCACCTCGTCTTTGGCTGGAGAGAAATCATCTAGAATTGGCTCGAAGAGCAGCTTGTAGCCCTGCAACAGGCCGTTGGTGTGATGGATTTGCGGTGGTTGCCAGGAAACTTGCAGGGACTGAGAGGTAAGGGCCGCACAGCGAATGTCGTCCGGAGAGCGGCTAGGAACTGAAATTGAACAAGTAAGCACTGCACGGGCTTGTTAATATCCCACAGCTTACCATCTTCCATTGTTTGGGCAGAGACCGGTTCGGACAGGGGTCCCGGCCCGACCTGATTGAATGCCTGGATGACAATGTTATACCGTGCGTACTTTTGAAGACCACCCAGCAGGAGCTCTCCGATGCCGCCGTCTCCATCGCCAGAAACCGATGTGAAGTTGTACGAGGTGCTTCCGGAACTGGACAACTTATAGCCCACATTGTAGCCTTGAATGTCGCCATGACGAAGCTCCACCAGCGGGGCTACCCAACTCACCAGCAGCTCGGTGGACGAGAGTGGTCTCACTGATAGATTGAGGGGTGGTCCCGCAGGCCTCTGCGGCTCAGTTTTGATGTTCAACTCCTGGCTTGGAGCACTTCGGCCAGCAGTGCCCTCCGCTATAATCCGAAAGGCGTACCGGGTCGCCGGCTTTAGATTCTCAATCAAAGCGGTGAACTGCGGTGGGTCCGTGATTTCCATTTGCTGCCATTGCTCTATAAAAAGGGCTAAGGGCATGGTTTTGACTATGAACGGGGATATATAGTGTCCCTAAAAAAACACCAACTTACGGTCCAGTTCCTTGAACTCCACAATGTACTTTGACACCTCTGCGGTGTTTGTGTTCCTCGGCTGCCACTTTAAATTCACCGACCTACTGGACACCATGGCAGCCTCTAACACCGTCGGTGCCTGTGGTGGTTCCTGCACCTGCAGCTGCACTAACTGCTGGTCATTGCCGTACAAATTGCTCGCACGACAAAAATACGGACCACTGTCGCTGGCCTCCACACTGCGGATTTGCAACTCCGCCGACACCCCATCAGGTGTAGCCTCCTGTTTCACAGAGATCCTGTAAATCATCCAAGCGATTAAGTTACAAGGTTACACAATCATTAAGTAGCCCAACCCACTTGTAGTTTGTCGAAGGATTCAGGGTATTCTTTCCGGATCGCATCCACACAATATTGATTGGTTTGTCCCCACTGACCGAGCACTGCAGCAAAGCTGTGTCACCCTTTTTCACTGTCACTGACCTCGATGTGGACGAAAAGTACGGAGACGCTGCAATCGACAGTAGAAAAAAACTCGTAACATCGCTTGTACACCGATAAATTCATGCATGCAACACTCACAATTAACTTTAAGCTGAATGACCTTTCCGATACCAGTGCCGATGCCATTGCTCGCCTGGCACAGGTAGAATCCCTCTCGGTCTTCCTTCACATGTTGCAAAAGCAGCGACCCATTGACGAGCAATTTGGTGAACGGACGCTCCCTAACCTCCTCGTATTCCCCCGACTTACTACCTACACGCGTTAAGCAAGTACAATGCATGTTACATAAAATATTTCAACAATATCCAGCCAACCGGCAGGATGCACCCGTACCTGTAGCCTTCTTCCAAACGATACTGGGCGTCGGTACACCCTGGGCCTGACAGTGAAGCATTATATGTCGGTTGCGTTCTACGTTAACATCGGCTGGCTCGACTATCCAGCGTGGCGGAACTGTTGTTCATGTTTTTTGTTGTTTTTTTGTTTTGTTTTTGGGAGGGAATAGAGAACGCATGAGTTACGTGACACAAAAATACGTACGAGGATTGTTATGGTATTTTTTATTTATTTTGTTAATATATTTTTAATCATCTAGGTTAAAATGAACATTTCGTTTTTTTATGCAAAACAAAAAACATGTTTTATTACAACAAATAAAAATATATAAAACTTAAAATCAAATCCAATTAGATTATTTTCTATTGCGAAAATACATTCGGTATTGTTTTGTTTTTATTCATTTACAAATGTGTGCAACGATTTACTTAGTCGAGATTAAACGATAGATGTCAACTAAACTTTGTGAGCTTGTTTTTGTAGTTTACGTACTTTCTACAGTGGTGATAGTTATTTGTTCTTATTTGTTACAATACATAAACAGACATTTTGGCTAAATAATCTAACTGATGCGTCTTGGACTTTAAAAAAACATGTTGGGAAAGAAGTGTTTGGCAAATCATTTTGGTTACCAAAGCCAATGAGTTATTTTTTTAATTGTTGCTACAAATTAATAATAGCTGTAATTTTATTCGTATTAAAAAATGAGTTGTCAAAACTCATGTCTATTTCCGTACGATAATCGTTTCGAAAGTTTTAGTATAGTTTTGCCAAATTTGTTCAAACTTCAATCCCGCTTCACTTCAGTCAATTTAGTACCAGCATTTTCGTTGGGGTTCTTGCCTTCAACTTGCAAATGGCTGACTTATGACGTAACAAGTTCTTCAAAGGAAACCAGCTGTTAAATATTAATTTGTACATTGCCTTGCTGTTATTTTAATTTCCCCTACTAAAAAGCGATTTTGCTTCTGACACTTGACTTTTTTTTTTTTTTGGATCGCTGCATAATTTGACGAATTGGCTTAGTGGTTACTGAGTGGGACAACTGAACTGAGGGTCGCAGTGACGATTCCCGGAAAAAACAGAAATTAAATCTAAGGTTTTTTCCACTGCGCCACCTCTCGCGAACGTCTGACAAACATGAGAGAGTATAGCTGTCATGAAAGAGCTTCTCAATTAGTCTTTTGGACTCGGCATAAAATTGTGGATCCCTTCCAGTCGTGCCAAAAATTAAAAACTCACATAAAACGAATGGTTATGAAAAGTTAGGAGAATGCCCTTACGGACCTGTTTGACAACTGTTTATTTTTTTATATAATTTGACATTTCGGTAATATTGGTACGGTAACAAATATTTTCTTTCAATTGTCAATTTGTCATTGACCACGAACCACGTTTAAACTTCACTTTGAAAGAAGTTAAACCTCATTTTTTAAAAACTTGTCGTGACGAAGAGTGATTTATTTTAGGCAGTAATATTCAGTGCATATAAAGCTCCCTTTGGTACTTTTTTCCCCTGTGATAGAGCTCACACAGGTCTATAGATTGGTTTATAATACTTAAACCAATGAAAAAAGGTTGAAAGATTGATACAATAGATTACATATATTAAAACTAAAGCATAATACTTTTCGTTACTGCTTTGAGTTTGTCTTTTACTCAAGGCTTCAGATAAAAATGCCCTAAATTGCATTCTTTCTTTACAAGTTACTGCACGTACAACAGAATTAAGAAAGAAATGCTAGTGTTGCACAATTACAGTTGCAGTACGAAATTGCAATCACCGATTATCAGTTTCACTTCAAGTCCATAAAAGAGCTTAAGTGGACTTTCGCCCATATTTGACTGTAGCCAAAGCCCACATAATCATACTGTAGTTGATTCTACAATTAATTAAGCTAGAACTAGGCGCGTTCCCAGTGTTTCTCTCCAAGATCCCTTGCTAAATGTTTGCTTAATTTTGACAGTTCAAACTTCAAAGGTCAGCGAAAAAGCAAACAAACGCAACTAGTACATTATATATTTTGGTGATTTTTTTTTTTCCTATTTTACTTGTCAAGTTCTCAGTCATCGTGAGCTGTCAAAATTATGTTGTGAACAAATATATTTTTTTCATAGCTTAAATTTTGTGGAGACTTTTTGGAATATTGTTGTACGAAACTAGCTTAACTGCGTGCTGCTTGACTGTTTTGCTTGGTTTTATCTTTGGAGACATTTGTGTTGGAGACTTAATTTAAGCGCGAACAGTGTCCCAATTTGCATCTAGGACAAATGGTTGGGGCTCTGCTCTACGCTCTAGTGCAAAAGATAAGATGCCAACATTTTTTTATTGGCTTGCCATTTAACAGTCAAGAGAGTAATGGGAAATGTTTTCGAATCATTGTATATACCTACAAAGAAAAACGAATATAGAAAGCTAAAGCTGCTACCAGATTGATGAAACGTCAAATATTTGACACCTTTCATTTACACACTTTAAGCATTGCAAATAATTTATAAGCTACTTGAAAGTATGGCAAATCAAATCGAATCGAACAAAGAAATCTGTCAATATACCGTTATAGAAAAATGTGTCTTTGTATTAAAAACTCTATTTGCTAAGTCCTTTTAATGCTGTAGGATCTGAACCGGTTTTTACGCAAATACATATTCCTGATGTGCCTATCCATGAGAAATAGCTTCTATTAAATTTGAAAACGATTTCTAAAATGTTTTCGCGGCATCGAAATGTTTTTTTTTTTATACTTAAAATAACATAGATATTGCAGATTTCTATAATAATAGTCATACGTATAAATATCTATCATAGTTAAGTCTCAAATAGTCGAAAGCAAAAATATTAATCACCTTAAAGTAGGAAGTTTTCTGTTTTTATAAATACTATTTTATTTTCCGTTTTCAAAATGTAAATTCAACCACAAATTCGTTCGAGTTATATAAAAAAATTTGTTTACTTTGACAGGAGGGGACATAGCATGCATTGTTTACAAAGCGATAAAGCAATTAGAATACATTTGATCACCACTGTAACGTTTCAGCGAAAACGATACCGACTTGAATAGTAAAATCAGCATAAAATGCGCCACTATTTTACCAATCAATCGACATCTCGCCAAGCAGGACACGTCTTTATTGTAAGCATTAATAAATCATATCTAATACTTAAGCTGATTATAAGAGGAAAGCATCTGGACTCAAGCATACAGAAGCTTACTGTTACTGTTACCGCGTTTTCAATTTGCAAAAAAATGACTCTCAAAGCCAAATGAAAAATCTATTGGAAAAAAAAATCCTTGCACACAATGGCATCATGAAAAAAAATCGTTTTTCTAAATTCGTTTCCAATTGAAAATTTCGACTCTAAAGCATAAAAGTAAATAAACCAAAATTGACAAGTCTATACGATAACTACGGTTGCAGATGAGAAAAAACGGTATTCATAGCCAAGAAAATAGTTTTAGTGCAAGAATAGAAACACAAATTATTACATTCCTTTGAGATTCAAGCCATTCAATAAAAAAATCAAAACCAAGAGGCATTTTTGTTGTTTATGCACAAAAAAAAAAAAGAAGTAAAAACGGAAAAAGTCTAAATTAAAAGAAAATTGTTTTCTTTGGATTATTGTACAAACACTGGCGGGGATTGCGAAGCTTCAAAGTTATACGGTAGTAGGCAGAGTTTCGTTACTATTTTTTTTTTTGGATTTGTTCAGTACAGCAATAATATTATATCAGCAGTAAAGAAGTAGGCGGATGGTTAGTCAAGAAAGGATTCCATTTTCTTGTCAATAAGGGAACCGATCTTTTCAAAAAACAATTTCAATAAGCACAAAAAAGCTTTCATTTCAAAAGGCGGCTTATAGACTTAAGCTGTGTGTGTGTGGTAAGAGTTGAGAAAGGGGCGGGGGCGATCTATAAAAGGGGCGTGGGAGAAAATGAGATCTCATGACTCGTTAGAGATCTCAACGCTGAGGGATGGATGTTTTTTTTTTCTTATTGCTCGGGCGAGTGGAATGGATGCTCTACTCCAGTAGTAGTTAGCATAAGCGTTACTACAGTATGTTGGCTTGCTATGGAATATTATTTGGTTACTACAAGTATACACAGATCATGCACAAAGCCTACGAGGGTGCAAAAATAATATTTAATCAAATAATAGATAAAGTGAAACAATAACTTTTAAAATAAAGTAGAACTTAAAAATAAATACAAATAAAAACGAACAAAAGTTAAAGTCAAATTAATGAAAGGAAAACGTCTCACAAAATGTATACCTTAGCTGTTTGTGTCAAATTCTAAACTGAACCTTTCTAATAAGTTCTACTAATAGTTCTTTCGTGTACAAAACAGAATTGTGTTTAAATTTGCGTCACACAGATGAGAAGGAACCGAACTTTTACGATATTTATGTGGCACTCGCTTGGAATAATTTATTTTGTCAGTTAGCACGACTTGTAAAATGTAGCAATCCATACAAGCATGTCTAGTAGTTCTCGCAAAAACTTTATCAAATTTAGTATTTTTGTAAAATTAAAGGGGTTCCATTTACAGTGTTCCCTATTTGCGAAAATATTTCCGTTTTCTTCGTTTGTTTTAAATATTGTTCTTAAGGTTTTTAAAAAAATATATTTTGGAGGATACAAAAAACTCCAGAATTAAGTTGATAGCGATTTGCAATTCCTTATAATACTTAAGGAAAAAACAACCCACGTATTATGGATGGACGTCCAATAGAAGTTACGGGCTGGGCTATAAGAAGTTTTAAGTAAACAATAGAATCTGAAAAATGGCTTCATCGCTATTATTGTCAGTAAAAATACTTTC
Organism: Cheilosia grossa; assembly: GCA_963082955.1. Lineage (NCBI taxonomy): Eukaryota > Metazoa > Arthropoda > Insecta > Diptera > Syrphidae > Cheilosia > Cheilosia grossa. The sequence goes on from OY720146.1 coordinate 15,727,941, forward strand.
GCAGTTTTAGTCTTGCCAATGAAAAGACATTTCAAATGCTTCCAAAACAACAGTTTAACCTGGCGGAGCAGGTACCACTCGCTGATAATTTAAATCAACTCAAAGCTAAATGCAGTACACTCTACACAAGAAACACTTTCGGGGCGGCTGTCAAACATCGAAAGTGACAGTCCGAACAAAAATGGCAGCCTATCGAAATTGGTCTCAAACATAAGGTGCCATAAGAGTGATGAATAGAAAAGAATTGCCAAGCAATTTCGATTGACATTATTTTTTAGTGCTGACTGACATTTCACGATACTTTTGATTCTGTACGGAACTTCAAATTCGTTACGCAATTAGTAAGTATCAATTTTTTATGACATAAGTAAACAATACTCAAATTCAAATAACCTCAAACCATCAAATATTCAAAAAGAAAATATCTTATAATTCATATAAAGTATAGTAGGTGAATTCAAAATAATTTTTAAAGTATTTTTATTTCATTAATTAGGCCCATACCAAAGCAAATTAATCGAATATAAATTGGTATCGGATATGCAAAGACAACCTCTTCTTCCCTGTGGTTAAATGCAAACAATTTTTTAAGTGTGGGCAGTTAAATTTCAATTTTAATATTTAAATCCCAATAATAACACATTTGTCCGTTTGTTTCCTTTCACCGGACCTTTTAATATTAATATGTAATTAATTTCTCTTATTGTGAATTTGCATTCGATGAATTTGCTCACCAATAGCAAACCCCAATATTGTCATTGTTCTGTTGGCTGATTTTCGAATCGGTTGCGATTTATAATTGAACCCGCATTTATCCGTATAATATCATATTTTTCTGTTTATAAAATACCCTTTATACAAGTGCATCGTTGACCTAATTTCCAATTCATTATGGAATGTGGCAACACCAGACATTCCACAGTCACCGCGCACACCGCTTTTGAATTATGTGCAACGCGACAAACAACCAATAACGCTTATTGCTAAAAGCCTGTTCTGTTCTTGGCATCTCTCGCCCCCCTACTGTCAATAGCAGCTATTTTAATTTGGCCAATTAAATATTTGTTGATGGAAAAGTATAAAATGGCGCTTGAGGGCGGGCTGGTGGTCGTGGCAGACAAAGCTAAAGAGAAAAATCACTATGCCATTATTAGTATTTTCATTTGGTTTAGTGGTTAATCAAAATCCTGAACTCTGGTGACACTCGAGTCGCCATAATTGAGTGAAAAATACAAAAAAAAAAAGGACGAAATGAAAAGGAAAAGAATTGAAACACTTAATAACTATTGTGCGAATCATGGTGTTCGACATATACACTATTATATACTCGTACACTTTTCATAACCACGTTCATCGGCGAGAAGAAGTTTCCTTCGCTACATCCTATAAAAGTGAGGATATTGCTTTCAATAAAAGTGGAATATTATTTCGCACCACAATGTTGGACCATAGTATGACTTCATGATGAAAATTATTATTTCAGTCACAAAGTTAAAAATGAACAAGTTTACTTTTGGATGATGATGGTGCAGACTTCAGAATATTTTTGATTCGCAGCAGGAGTGTGGAGGAAATTGCGAAAGCGATTTCTTGGCAGGGCAAAGTTCTCTTTAACTTTGCTTACTTTTGTAAAGATACGAGTATAACTTTTGTTTGTTTTTTTTTGGGAAAATATGACATTTTGTCGGGATTTGGAATGGGATTAGTGATATACAGTGACAGAATGGACAAAGTAGAACTTAGTTCATACAGCGTGGTGTCGTTTTTATTGTGACGCGATAATCAGTTTTATGGATATTTTTTTTAAATAATTCTTCTAGAAATGTATATGTACATTCTTTTGGGATTGCTTGGAGTGTACCTCAATGAATATGCGATTCATCATCAGAGGGAAAAAGTTAAGAACATAAAAATAATAGAGTTATAATCTATTTTCCAAATAAGAAAATCACAAATCTTGCAATAGGAACTTCTGGTCCATAAGAGAAGCAATCTCTCGACAAGATTCTCAGCGAACATGGTTGAAAAAGAGTATGAATTTATAAAACCAAACGAGGTTTTATTTTGTAATTCCTTGTCTACCCTGCGGTAGTTTAGCAGATTAAAGCTTCACATTTTTTTCGGCCCTTAAGTGCATCGTTTGTCGACGAAAAATGTTAACTCCGAATGTTAATATCCTCTCATTACCTAAAGCAATATCCAGAAGCTATAGGGTGTCCAGTGATACTTTTTCCATTTGCTAAGTTTCAACAGCTGTCAAAGTTACTAGTGACAGACAGCTGTCAAAATCTTCAGTAAAGCAATCATGCGATATGACACCCCTCGATTATTTTCGATCCCGCTGCCAACCACCATCTATAACAAACGCCAATGGTATACACATCTTTCCAAAAAAAATATCCCCTATTAATTATAAAACTATATCATAAATAAATAAAAATAAAAAAGAATAAAAAACTGTATAAATTAAATAAATAGTTAAGCAGTGCAAATAGGTTACCTGGTGATCTGCCGCAAAAACCCACTGCGTGCCAAAGCAACTGGGATGGGGAGGACACATTTTTTTTTTTTTTCAAATTTATATTTTCATAATTTTTTTGTTGTTCACGTTTATTCAAAAAATTGTTTTGATTTCAAAAATTAAAAAAAAAATTCATTTGTTGAAGTATATTAATAAGAAGCATAATATTATGTTTAGAAATAATTTTTTGGAATTTTTTTAATGAATACTTGGAGGAAGGTAAATGAAAAAAATCAACTGAAAACTAGGTTTCGTTGGGGAACAATAAGAAGCTTGATTGTGGAAATCAAATTTGAAATCGATTTTGTTTTTCAATTATCCTATACTCGTGTAAATATCTATATGATGTAAATGTGCGTTTGAGCGGGGGAGCGGGTGGTGGATAAATGTAATAAATGTGTGTGTGTGTAGTGTTTGTATTTGATTTTAATTTTTTTTTTTGTGTTTGGATTTTTTTTAATATACTATACCTTTAACCTGCAGCAGAGCTGTGTATTTGATTTCGGCTGCTGGATTAGTAGCTACACATGTGTATTCACCGGAGTGTGTCGCCGATAAGGAGGGAATACTAAGGAGTGAGGAATATTGATCTAAGAGTGTTACATTGGCGCCCAAAAGTGCGGGCAATGGCTCACCATCCTTGAGCCAACGTAAGGTTAGGGGAGGATCTCCCCTAGATACCCCACAAACAGTACGCGTTCGCATACCCTCAGCCAGCCCGTCTTGGAATGAAAATGGCTCTATAATAGGAGGTACTGTAATGGAATACAAGACGAGAAAATAACAAAATAATAACACGAATCGAAAAACGTAAAACACACAACAAAAGGATTCTTTCACATTCAATGTTAGAGAGCATAATACGATTACACGAAATGAATTGTTGCATTCATTTCCATGTGTCGACGACATTTAATAAGTTTTTCCTTTTTCTTTTTTTCGTTTTTATATCGTGCGCGAGGTTTTTGTTTTGAGTCCCATCCAGTAGTTGCAGTTGTTGATTGGATTTATATATTATTTACATTACTTATATACTTTTCAATATTCGTTCAAATAAAAGTGAGAACTAAAATTATAAGTAAACAAAAAATGTTCTACTGGATAATCTCCACACTTGAAACATACACAGAAAATATAAGAATTTATATATAATCTTTTTTTTTTAAGAAGAAAACGTTTCCAAAGAACACACAATTACTTAGAGTAGTTTTGTTTTTTTTTTTTTTTTTTTGTAAAAAGGGTGAAATAGAAGAGAATTAAACATATTTATATATAGAATAGTGGAAAATGGCATTCTCTCTAAACGAAATTTATTCATTAATGTAGATACATATTAAATCATAAACAAATATATTTTTCACTAGGGAAAATGAAAATGTTCTCAAAATCAAACTTTCAACAGTAACTATATGTAAGAGAAGTTAGGAAAGGATAACGAAAATTATTACAAAACTAAAGTCCTAAAGTGTTGTTGTTTTTGTTTACAAGACGAGTGTAGTGATGGTAGTAGTAGTAGTAGTAGTAGTATCCATGTCGTTACCATTGACCAGTAGAGCCTGTGAATTCTCGACTTCGGCAGCAAGGTTTCGAACGACACACGAATAGTTGCCAGTGTGATCGGAGCCCAAATTTTCTATCACCAATATGCTGTTGTATTGGTCGACTTGTTTCACTGACATTTGCTGGGACGGATCTATGGGACGATTATCCTTGCGCCAAGTTATTGTGATGGGTAGATCGCCTTTGACAACGGAACACGTTAATGAGGCACGATCGCCCATGTTCAGCTGCAGGATGGATGTTTGAAAGGGACTCAATCGCGGCGGAACTGCAATGTAATGTTTAGATTTTTGTTTTCTTAATCGGTTTTGCTGTGAAAAGATTTTTTTTTTTAACTCGTTTGTTGATGACGAAATTGGTTACCTACTCAATTGAGATGCCGGCCAGTGGAGTATGCTTCGAATGTTGGAGGTGGTATGCCGAAAACCTCGACCCTAAAAAACGAACGACTTCTACAAACCAGCTGACAGTTGAGCACCAGATGACTTCATGACATGTGGTGCCTGGTGCCTCCTATGACTAGGCGATTAGTGCGATATGCATCTATTGTTTACCATCACTGAGGCCAGTGATTCCAAATCACCCTAACGCCAGTATATGTACAAGAAAAAAAAATAAACAATACGGTGACGTGTCAACTGTCTGTGAGAATCAATAGAATCAATCGTCCAGTTCGACAACGAATTCGTAGTCACGTTCTATGACGAGGACGAATAAAACAAATGCCAAGGTGTTGCCAATATTTCACATTTTGAGTACATTTCTGAGTAAACAAGTTTCAACTTCAAACAAAATCGTATCCCTCCTTCCAAGAATAGCCACATTAAATTTAAAACATTTCAATTGTCATTTTGAGGTTATTATTGGGGGCTTTAAGGGCGTCAACGTCAACGAGAACTTTGATTTTAAATCGGCCCGGAAAAAAAAATCTTCTCTTGATTATGTCATAGCCAGAAGGCAAACAAAGCTATACAGAAAATAAAATACACACAAAAATATATCGCTGACTGGTGTCAACGGTAAGGGCCACAGTGACAGGGGGGACGGAAATGAGTTTTGTGTTCAGATTGGGTTTTCATTTCTTTTTTTTCGTTCTTGTGTTTCATTACTTTATTTTTAAAAGTTCTCCGTCACCGGATAATGAAGTTAACTGTCTGTCAGGGAGTGATGTGAGGCAGTTTGCTTTCTTAAAACAAATGTCCGTCTCATTCTACTTTTGATTGAGTAAGTTTGTCTTGTCGGCTAAGTAGTGCGGTGACTGATGGTGGAATGCAATTGGGACAAACACGTCAAAAAGAAATGTAGGTACTGTGAAAACCACTCAAAATATTGGCCCATAGAATAGACATCACCTACTGAGTAAGTATAGGTATCACAAAAACATTGCATGGACAAAAACATTCATACCAAGCACACGCAGTCAATTTCCTTGCTTATCCGACTAGCGTTACCCAAAGACAGCATTCCCGTTGGACCGCATCGTAATGATCCACTTTGAAATGTTAAACTCCACAGTTGGGGGAAAGTTGCACAAATTATTTGGAGTTTTTTTTTTCAATTTGAAGACGTCACCAACCCCCCACGGACTTAACCTCTCGCCCATCTACTTCAAAGCATACTCTTATCGTACAAGACAAATGATATTCATGGTGTATCCTTTCTTTGAGCGATTTCCCGCCACACGCTGCGTTTTGCGAAAGAGAATTCTTTTTCATTTCCTGTCATTTCCATATTCAAATTCGAATGAATACACTCGCAGTCACTTCATTTCCGTTTGCAACCGCACGCCGCGCCCGACTCGTCCTCTCCGCATGTATGTTTCCTGTGAGACACCAGAATTTCCGCTAGCGGTTAGTTATTGTGTTACAATGAAGCCAGCGAGCCAGCCAACAATGTCGTGAGATTGCATAATTCACACTTCGACTACGTTTCGCGTAAAATTTCAAGTCAAATCTAGGAAACCACCATTTCAAACAATTTCTTTCTGCACGTATAAAGGATTTTGTATTTTTTTTAGCAGCCCATTGTCTGTTTGGTTTTGCGGTGAGAGTCGGAGCAAAAACAAAACTGGCTGCCAGCGTACATTTCGTATTTCCCCAACTTAAGATGCTTAAATCTGCGCTCCAAGTTTTTGCAGTTTTTGTGTGTACCTTCCGTACAATTCTACTGCCGTTAAGGACCCACTTGGAGTCAGCTTAAATAGGAAAAAATGAAAATAATTTTGTAAAGTAGGTGCACTCTTTTTCGCCTGGCGGGGGATACCCCACCAGATAAAAATGTTTATTCCTCATAGCGAGGCGAACTCCTTGAAAGAGAGAACTCAAACAAAGAAAACCGAAAAACCAAGAAATAAAAAAAAATATATATAAAACGCCGGACCAACGAAGCACACAATACAAAAGTGGAAAACATCAGAGATCCGAGTGTATATAGGTGCACCAGAATAGGAAGACGGAGATGGAAAAGTTTTATTTGATTCGGCTTTATCCACTTGGTTTGTATGTGCAGAGAACTTCAAGTCCTTCTTGCAGTAGGCCCATGCCAACCCACCAACATCATCGCCACTTCTCGTGGCTCTCAGTTTTATATTCGCTCAAACTGCCGGAATTTTTCTGTATCGCATTTTTAATTATTTTATTATTCGTTAGAAAACAAAAAAAAGTCTTACTTGAAAAGAAAAAATTCCTGCAATGAAATATTTTTTGTTTAGCACTTTTTAAGGTGGAATAGCGAATGCATCTGAGCGACCGGCCTCGTTTTCGGCAAGATGAATGAAAAATTTCATACAATTCATTTTCTCGCTGGTAACTGAAGATAGAGGACGATGCACTTGGATCCTTATTTGGGTACAGACTTCGGGGGACTTGGTGGTTTCATTGCATTCGAATTGTAGTATAAAAAAGGTTATCCTGAAACAAGGTTAGGGACTATTCTGTCTATGCCATTACAGTGCGGATGCCTTTTCAATGGCACCAACGTGCTGTAAAAAAGGGACATTCTCAGATTTACATTGATTAAGGTCTAGCTTTCGAGTTAAATGATAACCTTCGAAAGAAATGATAGATATGATAGATATGATAGCCATAAGTAAAATGCAACCGAAAAAGATGGAACAGTGTGAAGATTATTTTTTTACGTTGAGCCGAAAATTCTGTCAGAAAAATTGTAAATTTTTCCCTACCGAAACAATTGCAACAAATCAACCACCCCTGATTGTATTCCATCAGAAAACAAAATCCCCGACAGATGGAACAATCAAGAAATGAAATATTTCAGTGGAATGATTTGGTTTTTTGTTGTGGAATTGACTGTGGGGTAGATCGGAAAAAATTAATAAATTATTTTTCTAGAAAATTTATTCATTATTATTATTTGTTTATTAGTTTTTGATAAACTAACTTTAACATAAGTAACATTTGAAGACCAAGATTGAGTTCAAACGTTAGGTTTAAGTTGTCAAAAAAAGCAAAAGAACATTTTTACGGTTTCGTTTTATGTATGGCTATAACTAGGGCCTAAGTCATAACTCAAAAGGTTCTAAACTATTGCTGACACATTCAAATAGATGGGCTTTTTCCCTAGAAAGTTTTGCGTAATCTTCTTTAATGCATTCGGAAAAAGCTTCCTGCCGATTCTTTTATCGTCACTCACAACCGGCTGCTCAAACCAACTCAGAGTTGAGCAAGAAGAATTTTCAGCTTGTGCTGCTTTGCTCGAACAGAGTTCGAGCATGTTCCGTACCGAGTGTCTTCAGAGAGATCTGATTTACATATTTATAAAAACACATTCTAGCACTAGCTGTCATTTGACTATAAAAATCCACAATTTGCTGAAAGAACTTTTTTACAATCGCTTTTTTTTTTGTCACAGAATTCGTATTCCAACGATCAGCTGTCAAAATAAGGCTGTGCTCAGATTGATACACAATCTCAGTCTTGGTCAGTCAAATTATTCCGAGGTAATCATTCTTTATTGGTAAAAAGAAACACAAATTCCGAGCCTTAATGTGTCAAAAAAAAATACAAAATATAAATTTAACATTTTTTTAAAGTTTGACGTCTGAATTAAAAATGAAATGTCGGTAAGGTGGCCAAAGTTTAATTGTTTTATAGAGCTGAGTAGGTACTCGTAGTTATACACAAAACCAGATAAAGTGTTCCAGCAGATTCGATTTTTGCTAAGAAGCTACTTTTGAGGAGATCAATATGGATTGTGTCGAAAATCCATATTGATCTCTTCAAAAAGTAGCTTCTACTTCAACCTCGACCTAAAAGATCCGCGCCATTTTCTTTATAGCAAAACCTCTTTAGATATGAGTAGTGAGCGAAATGTGGCCACCCATCAGTATGATTTTGACATTAATACCTACAGATGTATTTTTTTTTTTTTTTTTTCAAAAGACTGAGCTACAAGCTTCATTGTCAATGACCAACACGAAATCACGTCCTAAAGCTACTCCATTCGACATTCAGCACTACTCCACTGTACCACAAATTCAAATCACAATTAATCTCAATTGTACGCGATAATGTCCTGCAGTAGGCTGCTGTTGTTTCCTTTCTGTAAAATAGAAATTATTGACCACAAACAAATCCTTTGTTGCGGCGAATTAGTGTACCTACAAATTAATTTCAATTATGTAACTTAATTTAAATGTTTAATTTGTGGCAAAACAATACTGTGCCATCATCTGACACACACTCACAATTGCACGGTGTGTAGAAAGGTGTTACATACTAACCTATTACGGTGACTTCGCCACTCCTACGTGCACTGTGGCCCTGCTTATTACGTGCCCAGCATGTGTAAACGCCCGAATCTGCGTTCTTCTGGACCGGACTTATGACCAGGGATCCGTCGGGCTGCACCCTCTGTCGTATATCATCAGGTAATTCCCTGCCGCTGCGCTCCCAGTGTATCTCCTCGATGGGGTATCCGGCCACAGGACATTTTAGATTTAATGTCTCTCCAGCCACTGCAGTGACTTTTGGAATTAAACGAATATACGGGAGACCTAAAAAAAAAAAAGGAAATCACACACATGGATAAATATTTTTTTGTATTATTGTATGTTCCGTTGTATTTGAGTTTCGCACATAAATGTTTATGCAGTGTCGTCACTCCAAGGACCAAAGGGTTTTTGTCGGGCATAGGGGTGTACCTATGTTGTGTTATTTGGGAGTTCACATATTCTGTACAAAAGGACGGGAAATTAAACACATCTGCAACCGACGCGACAACCGAAATGAACGAAAATCCACATACACACACACACAAAAAAAATCCGATATGCTGCAGCAGAACATTTTACATCCATTTGGATACATAACAACCAACATCCTGTTCTGCATGTGTGTAATGTGTATGTGCGCGCCTATGAATATGAAAGGAACAACTTTTGCATTTAGATTTACAATTTAAATCCCACAAAACGAAACGAAAAAATATTCCACACTCCTCTTTGGATATCAAATGTGCATTAATAGAACGGGATGAAGTAGATGTAAAAAAAAAAAAAAAATATCCTCCTCAGCAATCCTTTAAGAACTGGGAGAGATATGATGAACAGGATGGAGGAAAAAAAGCGCCCATACTCAGCCTATCTGCTGACAAAAAGGATTCCTAATTATTTGTAGTGTGGATGTTGAATAAATCCCGAACACTGAAGCAGCCGAGAACGGCTTTCAATAGAATTGCGCGCACAGCGATTCATGCTTTTTTTCAGTGGACCATTAAATACCTGCAAGCAGGCAGCGCCGTATAGATCTAGCTTTCAGTAATTTTGAATGCACACTTGTGTATGTGTAGGGCTGTTTGTTTTGTTTGATTTCGAGGCTCAGCGCACATAAATGTGTGAATATATCTCGTGCCATGGGCTCAATTGGAATTCCAGCTTTTAAATCAAAAAAGGACATGGACTTGACCTGAACTTTGATGCATTAGCGCTTTAAGAACGCAATTGTTGCACAACCGGTGAGGGCTGCTGTGCTTTAGAAAGGAATTGCTTCACTTGTAAAATTGTTGCATGCTTTTACTGGATTCCCATCCTGGGTATAAGGACTATATGACCAATGATAAGAAATGCTTTCCCAAATCCTAAATGACTACAGACTACCAGTTTCATGTACTTCCAAGCTTTGACCCTTTTTCAGTGTGTTGGAGAAACTTTAATATTAGATATTTTTATAGCTGATAGCTTAGACACGAACCTATATCGCTTGGGTTACAATCAAAAACATTTGCCTCAACCCGAAATGCGAAAGAGAATGGTGAGCTTCAACCCTGATCGGTGGTAATTGAAAGACTTGCAGGTTGCAGCCAGTGGTAAGCCGCAGTATTCTAACCGAGCCTTCCTAATCGTGGACCACCTCGGAAAGTAAAATACGTCTCACCACAAAAGGTTCAACGATGAAGCCTAGGACTTGTAGTTGGTGCGGGCAAAAATTGATCCCCGCACTCAAAATCTAGATAAAAATATGTTAGGACACCAGTTATCAGCACATGAAGTTCCTGTTTGGGCGTGACAGCTTTGAAATATGTCCTCTTATTTAGTAAATATAGCTCGCCCTTCAGTCCCACAATGGCCAGATAAAGGAGAAGACATTGAGCATGCGCAAAGTCAATACCAAGCATCTTATAACCAGCACCTAGTGTTGGAGCCCTGTTCTTTTCTAAGAAGCGTACAGAGCCGGCTGAAAAGACTTAAAAAAACACCTTGAAGAGCCCAAGTGGCAGATGCCGAAAAGACAACTGATGACTGAGTAAACCAAATACACCGTGTATGGCCCACTTAAGCAACAAGAGCTGACTTCTCAAACCAAATACGAGTGTGACAAGCGATAGGTATATGATCTACAGCCTAATGGGACTACAAACTTTTGAGTGATGCAGCCAGTAAATGACCCATTGCGCCACCCTTCGGCAAATTGAAGCTCATAACTTTCACCGGTCAAGTGCATACGCATAGACGCACCGCAGCACATTGCATTTCCTTCCATTGTTTACTTCAAACTTTAATTGGAATTAAATTGCAAAAGCATGATTCGAAAACTTCAATTACATCCGTTGATTGCGTCGCATGGATGAGTCGCATCCGCGGAACAACGTCCCCATTCCGCTCCTTCCGGGACTACATATCTAAATTCCATAGCGTTGCAAAAACAGCTCCGCTGGCAGCTTTTGTGCGCCCCATGTTATTGCATTCAAATTGAAATCTAATAATTTATCATTTATGAGAACCACCCCGTACATACGTAGGCATGTGACGGTCCTGCACGCCAGCCATTCCACATGTCCGACCGTAATCGAAAAAGGAAAGAGAGAGAACTGCAAAACCAGCACCAGGAAAATGAAGTTGTTATTCAATTCAACGAACATACACAGGACCGAGCGAAATACGATATACGGATCTCGTATCTATGTGGGTCAGTATAACGTCAATGTGCAGCCCGCACATTCATTCGCCAGGACAACAGCCTGACGCGCCCGTTGTTTGTACATGACCATGTTCAACAGCGGCCGCCATTCGCTTACATCCCCATTTTTTACGGTTTTTTTTATTTTTTTTTATTTTGTCATCGTTCTGTGTGGGGCTGTGAGGTTTTAAAATTCAAGCCCTTCTCTCATTTGCAGGACACAATGCAATAAGCCGTTCCACACCGGAAACCCACAATGATATCCATTCATATCTAAAAGGATTCACACACACACAGTCACTCACGGGATATGGATGTCATTTGCAATGGGAATGTCCGTTATGCGGATGGTGTTATCCCCAAGTAAAAATACAAGCGAATCCGAATTAAAAGGACTTCTAGACCAAAAATGTCGAGAGTGCGACCAAAAAACGAAAATGAATTGAAAATCAAAACGGACCAAATACAAAAAAGAACCCGGGAGAAAACCCGCAGAAATATGACAAAACACAACAACATCCGCGTTGGTGTTGCCTGCTATATACATATATGACGACCAACACCACATCGCGCGAAAGGATTGAAAACACAAGCCCATCCAGAGGGAAAGGATACAAATCACAGTCGTTCATTGGCACAATGCGATGAGATGTTTTGGTGGCTCTGATTGTGACTGAAAATAACAAAAGAAAATCCGACAGCACAACATAGAACATACCCGCAACCAAACAGAATGCGAAAAATAAAAATAAAACAGAGAATAATCCCAAAAACTGAAAACTGGGCTGCAGAAGCAGAAAAAAAGTGACATTTTCTCAAAATTACGTACCATAAATATTCAGCCGTGCAGAATGGTTGAGTTTTCCAGCGCGGTTCTCGGCGCTGCACGAGTATTCTCCTCCGTCCTCGACCATAACGTGGCTAATATTAACGTGACTAATTACATCGCCATGGACAGTGATGTATTGCCCGATCATAAATCTGTATTTGAAAGGAAGAGAAATGGTAAAAGAGAATAAGCAAGGATATCATCATTATCAGAATGATTTGAAGATAGTTTGCGCCTTGCGCGTATAATACAGTTAAGAGGGCGTGATGAGTGTATGTTTTGGTTGCGATTTTGGACATATGACAACTTGTTTCCAGCGTTGCCACTTTCGCAATAGATTCTCTAAAAAAAGCAAAAAAATTACAGCCCTATTTATTAGATTTACGCAGCCTCCACGTGGCTTTCCTGAAATTGATATTTATAAACATTTTCCCGCGGTAACTTTACTTAACGAGGTTTGTGTCTAAAAAGGTAAGAATTTCGATAAACTATTACTAAAAGCGCTGAAATCTATAACTTTTGGCTATGAAACCGATATCAGCTGTGATTAGCTTCAAATCGTAAGTACGGTTTGTTTCGTTACTTTTGTAGTACGAATGGAAAAGACTGTGAAAATGGCAGTGGTGGGGATACATTCTCTCACAGGAAGAGACACTTATAAGGAAGTTAGGGAACGCTTTTGTAGTAATCTTGGAAAAATGACAGATACACAATTCAAAAAATCGGTTCAAATATTTGATAAGCTCGAAGAATTTGCTAATTTACTAAAAAATGTAGTTGCTGAAAAATAGTGATCTGGAATTAATCGAGCTTCTTTCCCGAATTCAAAATTGTGGAAGAGTTTCTACTGATTGCAATACAATCATTCGAGAAGAGGAAAAAGTGATTGCTCAGCATTTCAAAAAACTTTTTTTTTAAAATATGAAATCTAAATTCGCTCAAACTTTTTATAATATTAATCTAAATATTAAGATAACAAATCAAATTATATTTATTTGAGATTGCTCGGCTTTTTAAAAATTTATGAAGTTATTTTGAAAAATCCGCGAGAAGACGAAAAAGGGTTGATAATCGCAGTACCTGAGTCGGCTAGATTTTTCTTTTTTTCGTTTATGTTGTATCGTAAGCCGCGGCGAGATGCAAGAATATGATAAAACTTGTTAGACTAAGATCCTATTGGCTGAATGGTTCGTTTGGGCAGTCTTAGACGCGATTTGCTATGAGATACCTACATTTCGAATGTGCCCAGCTTTTAAATGCAGATTCAGGTGTACAAACAGAAGGGTCTTGTTAATGTCAAGGGTGCTTCTGCACTTTTTGTGGCAGTTCATTTTTGTTTTGCTTTAAATTCCTGAGGCTGACCACTTAAAGTGTGTTTAAACGGTGTAAGACTCGGAGTCAGTGGTGGGTGAGATAATGTAATTTAAAGCTGCTCGAAATATGGATATTAACGCCTTTATTTCCAGTCTTTTGGCTGTGGTTAGTACATTTTAAAATTGCGTGAGCTCGATGGTTCCCCATTAATATTGAGTCCAAGCAGTAACATTTGTGAGTACCGGCTCCCACACCCGTTTCCATTTCAGAACCAACCGTATATCACTTTCGACCGTCTTGGCAGTTAAGTGGGATTTTGGTAGCCTAAACTTTTCTATTATGTGTCTCCGTAGAGAACCGTTTGTCGCAGAATATTCAGGTTTATCGTGAACAGAATTCCTATCGAAATGTTCCCCATTTTTGAGCAATAGGAATTGCCGATGAATTTCGAAAAAGGGAAACAATTTTCCCCGGAAAAAAATGGTAACTTAGACAGAATAGCCGATAGCCCTGATTATTTGTAGCTTACCACAGGTCACGTGAAATTCTGGAAGTTCAGAAAACAAAGTGTATGGACATATCTCGTAAGTTCTACCAACAAAAACAAAGACATGCCGTTAAAGGTCTAGTTGCTTTTGATATTTTGTTGGTTTGAATGTTCCGATTTGTATTTTGAGCTAGGATAGGTCAGGTTATAGGTAAGGTGACTGTCTAGAAAGATACACTTATGCCACATGAGTGAATTTAGCTAGGGTGGGGTGAGTGCAGTGGCTTAGAAGTTATTGTGCTGGAGCGCTGAGCGAGGTGTCTCAGGTTCGAACCTAGGAAAAACACAAAATTCATCTTACTTTCTTCTTCTCACTGCACGACCTCTGGCTAACGTATGACTAACATCCGAGTGTAGAACTGCTTCGAATGAGCTTGTGCATTCATTGGTTTAAGCTTGACATCAAATTCTAGGTCCCTCCCATTTGCCCCAAAAATAAAATCGAACCCTGACAGGCTTCTTGGGATTGGTGGGAAGGTTTTTCTTGGTGCACTAGTCAGTGAATTATTTCAAGGTCACTTTGAATACCTTAATATTTAATTTACATAATTTGTAGACACGCACACTTCAGCAAACTTAGAATATAGGTAGTCTGCAAAAAGCATCACTTTTATTTCAGAATGTACTTCATGCATCTGTCAACATTTAGCTCAGTGAAGAGGAGAAGTAAGCAAGGATGAGTTTGTTTAGTAAATAAATCGCCGAGGAGTACCTACAATCGGAAATGGTTGAATTCAGAGTGAGTAAGAATTTTTGAAGTAAGTTATTATCAAAGAACAACTGTTTTCTGTGAAGCTTGTGTCAAAATTTAGATAAGATTTAAGCTAATATTTGGAGAGAGATAAAATTTAGTTTAGTTTGAGCGTGGTGGGAAACATTTGAAACTTGGATGCACTGTGAATCAACTTAATGTATACGAATGATCAAAATTCCAGTAAAAAATCGAAAAACTCATGCTGAACAAAAATATTTGCCATTTTACTTTTACAAAAATAAATGCTTTCAAGTCTTCGAAAACGCTAGATCCAGCATACAAAATTAAAGAGTGCCACCAATTGGTATGTCTCTCTTGACTACCCAGTGAGGATTTTGCCAAGCTAGTCATTCAATTTCCCCATTTCTTGTTTTCTAAAGCTGCTCAGTGAGTGGCATATACCTACGGTGCCCATACGTCCCGTATTTCCCGGGACATCCCATATTTCAATAGCCAGTCCCGGTTTTTTTAAGAAATACTTGACATTCAAATGAAATTTCTGTTATTTTTGGCCATTTGTGTGCTGTTATATATATTTGTACTTTTTTTGTCCCGGGTTTCGCTCTCAAAAATATAGTCACCGTACTTATACGCCAAGAATTAAAGTGCCCGCAGGCAGCCAATTGGAAACCTGCTGGCGAGAGTTAATGATTCAATCCTATTTGATATTAATTGAACTTCAAGTGTGCGGTGGACATAGTTTATGATTCTTCAAAAATTGAGTCAAACCTGCAACTAATTAAGCAAAGTCTAACAATCATGACTCGAATTCTTCCCGATTACTATTACCACTAATAGACAACCAGCCCATTATTCACCCTACAGCAGACAACATCTTCAACTTGTCTCCATTTTCACAAGCCGAAACTTTAGCCAACAAACTGACAACCTTACCTTGGCATAACTCACTGTAAAAGGTTTTTGACCCACAGAATAGGATACAGCACCGACCATCCAACGCACGTACACCCGATTACGTTGACATATAAATTCATCTTATTGGTAATTAATTATGGACACACTTGCGACTTGCCTTTGGCTCGTTCATTGCCAAGCACGGGATTCCCTTACTAATGAAGCCAGGATAAGAGTTTCTGTTTCATGCGAATAATTATGCTACTCACTGGTTCTCGTGTAACGTGTATCCGAATTTTATTACTCATCCAGTGTAATTTTGGAATAATTTCTCTGAGGACGAAGTTGGTCGTTTATCTACTTGTGCTCGGTCCTTCGCCGCAGTCGGGTTTTTTGTTTTGTTCAGACGTCAGTGTCTTGCTGGTTTCTTTGCCACCCAAAAAGCACACATGTACAATTTGTATTTGTTAGATTTTGTGTTTGGTCATGCTATAAATCGCAGTCATCCCAACGGAGAACGTACACCCGGTCCCGGTCGCATCCATACTCACCACACAACATAGACACACACAGGCATCCACTAAGTATGCGGATTCTTTGGACAGGAGCAATTTATATCCTTTGTGTGACATGCCTATAGAATATCTTTGATGTTGTTCAACAACACCCCGGTTCCGTTGCATGTGGAATTGGGGGTTGAGTTTGGATCGGAATGTGTGTTGCTGTGTGAAGGCCGGTCGCAAAAAGAAGGTCGATCTAATTTCCCAGTGCCAATGGGATATTCTTTTAACTGTGTGGCTATATACAGCTATATCCTTTCCATTTTGATTTGAGCCATACACTTTGTTGCCGGGTGTTTTCGGATGCAGAATCCTATCTTCCTGCTGCAACACCCAGGGTGTAGAATAGGAACAAGTTGACCCAATTTCTTGTGAGTGATTTGAGGCTAGAAAGAAGGACATTCAAAAAATAACGAACACAAACTGACAGTAAAAACGGAGTGCTCCAATGGAAATAAGGCCAAAGGATTGCTGGATTAGAAATTTAGACGAGCAACTAAAAATCCTTAATTGATTTAAGTTTGATTGAAGGGATTGTGATGAATGAGTGCTATATACATATATACGTTGGAGAGGATACCTACTTCCATCTCCCATCAAAGAGGATTTTATCTACATTCTGACAAGGATATATGCATTGCAATGCTGCTACTGGTTTTCTCGAGCATTAATTGATTGAGATCAATCGATTTAAATAGTGCAGGGAAATTCATTTGGATTATGGTGTGCGATTGCATATATGGCTGTGTGCAGCGCGAGAGAATCAGTTCCGGATGAGTCTCGGTAGATCCTATGGAATTATAACGTTTCTTTTGCCATGGGAATATTTTTTTCTTCATTCCCTCCTTCTTTTTGTTGAATGGATCGGTTCTTAATGAGAAAACGTACTTAGGAATTAAAATGAAGTATGCTTCGTCAATAAAATTAAGAACTGGGACAACGGAAGTCGCTGTGGATGCGGATTATCATGCTCTGTTAGTTGTGTTTAGAGTCCTCTTAGATGGTGGATGGCAGACAACCAAATAATTATTATATGTATAGCTAGCACTTGGCAGGATGGGTTTTGTGGGACAATTATTTTCTACCGAGATTCTTGTGCCAGAATGATATCCATCTTTATGGTGTATTTGTGCTTAGCCCGCTTCAGGGAGGTCTAATTTATGACCATACACACTGTTGGCTTCATAATCGAAAAAGATTGCTGCATATACGGTTTCGGTAACGCCAGCAGTTTAGTGCACATTTCTTAAGGGTGCTCTCTGATTTTTGAAACAGACTGCCTGTGATCAGCTTAAGCCACAAATTTTGTTCGCAAAGCCAACTGGTTGTTGAATCTTGAATGAGTTCTTTCACTAGGCGAAAATGACAGAAATATGCAATCAATCTTTGCATGTAGAATTGTAGATATACCTGGCTATGAAATGAGTTCCATCTTCTTTTGAATCGAAATAATTGTGGGGGGAAATACCACCCAAATGTGTTGGGAATTGAATGGAGCTTGGATCTAATTACCGTATTTATTTTTTTGGCTCCTAAAACTCCTCGAAAGTTGGGCAAGTGGGAGAGGTGTTAGTGCTAGGCAATTCTAAAAGGACCTACGACCACTTGCTCATCTCCATTCAGCATCGCACTTTGACTAAGCCCTCCGCAAATACTACTCCTGCAGGCAAATTCCCGTACAGGTAATCTTTCTTAAAATAAAACTAAAAACCTGAGGCCTTTTTTCCTCTTGCATTTATATACTGCATATAAAACCACTTTTGGGGTTTTAGGTGTGTTGCCGGTTCACGCCAAAACTGCCGGACAGACTCGAAAACTTTTTTAAAATATATACTTCTTAGGACCCCGAGGAGGTTTTCGTCCCCAAAGTTCACTGCCACGCCTTCTTTTTGGGACCGATTTTGACCAGAATGTATTTTTAACTTTTTCGCACACATATTAAAAGAAAGATGTTGTATTCGTAAAAAATTTTGAACCCGAAACGATAATAAATTGTGGCAATACGATGATAGAGGAACTCAAAAAAGTGGGTCCCAAAGCTATGTCGGCCTACAGCATAAACGGCTGCCATAATTTCGTTCAAATTTCGGATTTGGAGTTTGTGGGCTTACAGTTCTGGCGTTGTTTTTTGCAAGGTAACTTGAAGTTCCCATATAAAATGTTCATACAAGTGGGATTTGCTCGAAAACAGCACTAACGATTTCAACCAAAATTGAAATTTGAATTTAAATAGGCATGACTGCATATCCAGTTTTTTTTACTAAAAAATCGAATAACTATGCTTTTGAAATTTGGGTATATCTCGAAAACTGTCCATCGATTGCAACAAAAATTCATTTCTAAGGTAATATGGTCATTTCTAACTTATAAGATTATAGATTTTTGAATTTTTTTTATTTAGTTTCCCTGAAAACCGTCACTAACGATTTTAACCAATATGTATACTTAGAGTACAATTGATATTTCCAACATGATTGCGTCCATAATATTCAATTCGAATCACCGAAAACGGTAATTTTAGAAACTGCTCGTGTCTCGAAAACCCCATTTTCCATTTTGATAAAATTGAAAAAATCAAGTAATGCTTAAATCCTCAACAATGCCTTGCATATCTTTGTCTATCCCAAAGCGTCACTTCCAATAAGAAGAAGCTACCCAAAGCTACACTTAAGCAACCAATATCTACTTCTGCTCTTTTTCTTAACATTACCAAACTATTCCAGTGAAAAATAAGAAAAGGTCAGAACCTTGTACGTGTTTTCGAATATCTTGTAAGGTGTAAGAGCCCATAAACATTACAATTGTCGCTTAAAACCTTTTAACCAGAACTTGCTAAAAGTGCATTTTACTGAGAGCTTAAGCCTCACTGTCATCTGAAATGAATATGTTTAAGTCAAATGTGCACTTTATTTAGGAATATTCTTATGTCTTATCTAGTATCGCTTCTGAGTTTTTAACCTACATACCTAACTAATAAAATAGAAAGCAACTATCCAAACTGTTTTTTAAAGCAAAGAGAAAGTTTCGTGTGACCCAGTCATGCACTTTATTTTTAATTATACATATATTGGCCGCTATATTTCTAGCTTAATAATACCCATTTTTCGTGTCAAATTATTCACCTGTCGAGTTCGAGGAGCGTTGCTTAGACAGATCTAACATGCTGTTACGGTTGGTTTTCTTCAGCAAATTTATGCGCGTCTCCTTAATAGCCCTCGAAGAGAGTATTTTTTTCAGCGGAAGAGATAGTGTCCCCTGATTCGACGAGGATTTATGTGCTCTCGAGAGCAACCTATGAAATGAGTCGAGTCGGTTAATGGGAACATATTTTCTAGAAACATAAAACCATTGCCCTTTATCTAAAACCAAATTTTACCAAGCAAATGCAACCCCCATAAACTCCCTATTGCAATAAACTTGCGTCAAACTTCAATCATCCAAAGGGTAAACAAAATCAGACCACGTTCGCCACTTGGCAGCTTGGCGCACTTTTCGCTCCTTCGCTCCGATCCGTGTTAAGCAAAAGCTGATGCACTGATGGTAAAATTCTCTTTCTGAACTGGGACCAGTTTAAAACTTTTCCCAACGTATTGTGCAATGTTATCACCTCCAGAAGTAACTTATTATTTCTTCGTAACTTTGCGAGCGTATTTCCTTTGGGAGCAATCTGGGATATACCGACAGCAAAAGTTCACTGAAAATTATTTAATTTCGAAATTCCTCGAGGCATCGTAAAGCCGGTGTAGAAAGGGAAATAAAAAACCGAGACTTGAATTTTCATGAATTTGAATAATTATACTTCCCTCGGAGTGGAATAAGTCATCTAAATTAGACAAATCTATTTACCGGCCTGACTTGTGGCCAATTAACGTCAAGTCAACAAGAGCAAACATTTTAACGGGCCATCGTGAAAAGTTTTCGCAACAATTTGGTTTATTAGGCGAGTTTCGCCGGCCAAAGGACGAAGGAAGACATTATCAAGAATGATTGTTACTTTTTGATGGGCACTCGGAGCAACGCCTCATTGCTTTTAATATTTCTGAGATACTTTTGGTGCTGATTAATAAACTGAATAAATCAGCGCCAGACGTAGTTAACCCGAAATGGTCGTGTCCACATCCTGAGTCCCATAAATCAGCTCGATTACATGTTTTGACTGGAACGCAAGCTCTGCTCTGGCTATAAATACGCGCGCATTAAGTCGTCAACTTGGAAAACAAACCAATAGCAGTATATCCCCATCGAGAGTATAACAGCAATTAGCAGGCAAATGTCCTTTTCGCCCATCAGCAACGTGCTGGTAATTAACAAACATCAAAACTAGCGGAGTGGACAACTTCTCGGCCCGGGGCTCGCATGAAGAAACTTCCAAGGAAAGGAGAAATTATTTCAATTCCATAGAACTTGGTGATAATGCGAGTGTACGCTCGGTCCTTTCGACTCCCAGGATGTGCAATGTGCCAGTTAATAAAGTAATTTACAATAATTACCCCATTTGGCCTAATTGGCTATTTGCTCTTATGATTTTTCCTACCCTCGGCCGCAGCATAAATCTTTGAACATAAAATCTCATGTGTGCGTATGAGTGCACCGCCGGCCGCCGCCATCATGCCAACTTCCCGCATTATCCTTTCGCTTCGCAGCACTCGTATTTGTATGTGGAACGTTTGCAGGTTTATGGGCTGCTAAGAAGGCATCTGAAACGGACACCTTACAAATAGAACACATCCTCGCAATGGCTTTGTACGGACGAAATGGGAAAAGTGGGTGATGGGTTTCGTGTACTACAGCACACAAGCATCTGGGGCAAATGGACTGCTCTGCTCGATCTCTATCAATTCGGATGGCAAATGAAGTTATTTGGATGCGTCCGGCCGCCTCTCGTGTGGGCCGGGTACATCGTTTTGAAATATTAACTCATTTCACGAGGACCAAAAAGTTCTTACGGACGAGTAAGTTTATTGCACAATGCTACGTGAAGCAAGGACATTTTATTTGATGGCCAACGCGTTGTCATTGTCGTACATGTAACGTTCACATGTGCGGGCCGTGAACATCCCTCCCTTAGAGTTATTCTAATTCGGGTCTGCATGTGCGTTGGTATATTTTGTGGTCGATCCGATGACACAACTTGAGGGGTGGTGAGCGGCGGGTTCATTCGCATCTGCTCGCACAACCGAATGAGTTTCGTTCAAAGTTTTCCGCTCAAGTCATGTAATTTTCCAGCTGAATGCACTCGGCTTGGGCATGAAGTTCGGTTGACTGATTGAGGTCCGTTTCGGGATGCAACATTAAGCTCAGTCACGCTCAGAGCGCGCGGTCTTTCTTGAGTAATTGTTATTCTCTGCAGCGGTTTATACGTGTTACGAGTTATCAAATGCTCATCGAGTGCCTGCAGGGGTTGGCAGGAGCCAGTTTCACCACCTTCTTCGCCGCGCACTATTGTTCGAAACGAAAGTTTCATGTATACTTGAAAAACAAACGAACGGTAGCAGTGTATATGACTTACACTTGCAGCCACAACTACTCGAATGACGGATCGTCATGATGGGAGACGGGAGAGATGAAACGAACAGTTTTTGGTTATTACCAAACTTGGGGATTTGATGAGGGAGCAGTAAACAAAAAAAAAAAACTTTTAATGCGAAGAAACTTTTCGTCTAAGCTTACAATTTTCGAGTCGAATTTGGGTGGCTGCCAGTTTGGGTTTGGGTCCGGAATTATGGAAATTTTAAGGAAGTAATATAATTATGGCTGCGCGATGTAACGAGGATATTCCAAGGAAGTTTTATTGTCTTCCATCGAATGGGAGAGTTTAAAGAACAGCACTTTAGTTCATGTTCGGTTTAAGTTGGATCGCTTTTATTACGAGATACTTTGTTGTTAGTTTCCTTGGAAATCCAGATAATCGGCTGGTTCCGGTTACAAAGACGAGTGGGGGGTTGGACGAAAACCCCTCAGATAGGGAATTATTTTGAATTTGATCATTTCCTTGTAGTTTGTAATTACCTTGTAATAAATAAAAATAAAAATATTTCGAATTTACTGAGTCAGGCAGTGAGCAATGGCAGTCATAGCTGCGAAGCCTTTTTTGAAAGTCTTCCAATTGCAATAAAGGAGGTTGCGCCCAGTGATGCCAGATCGTGTGTAGTTTTGCTTGTCAAAATAACCTAAGAATGCGAACAATAGTCGTTTCTTTTATCTCTCACAACAAAAAAAAAGGCAAATCAAATACTGAATCTGAAGAAAACCCATTCGAATACAATGAAAAGAGAAGACTGTTTTTCATAATTATTGATGTACATACATACGTATATTTTCGTGGGGGTTTTCTATAACGACGGCATGGGCTAAAAGGGTATTTTTGATAATCGTCGTGGCTCGTGGGCAAGTCAGTCCGAAAAGTCTGGAGTCATTGGGACAAAAGGTCTATAAAAAAACAAGGGTGTGTTTTAATTTTCTATATCTTTTTACTTTCGCAAAGGTCTTTAAAAACGCGGTGAGCAATTGAACTAGAGGGTTGTTTCGCGATAATCGGGAAAAATCCATCACAGTGAGTAGAAAGTTGGTCGAAGCCATTCCCGAGAGCTGTTAAAAATAACTCGTTAAAAAATTGATTCACGAATATCTATTCTGATTTAGATATTCCTGTAACGGATTTTGAAATTCAAAGCCTCATGCGGAGAGATTTCCACTCATTATGCACTCAAGCGAGTAGTTAAGGGTGAGTGGATCGTCGAACACGTAATCGAAAGAAGAAATAAATAAATAGATGCATAGTTGTCTGGAAATATCAGGCAACGAGAATTGAGTCAGAGAAATTCAGGGAATTTTAAAAGCGGTCAGGGAAGATTCGCGCTGTCTAATTTTTTTTTTAAATAATAAAATAAAATTATTTTCTCTGAGCTGGGACGACACGTTTGCCCTAAAATGTTTCTAGTACAGCGCTTCTTGCGGATTCGTTGTCCTCGGCCTATTCGTTCTTGCTTTTACCAAACACTTTTATTTCACAGAGTTCTTCCTGTTTTGTCCTATGGAAACTGGATTCAACTTGAATAGAACAACATTTCACATATATTTTGTCCCATCATGCAATTATTTTTGTTTTTGTTGGCCTACGGTTATATTCCGAAAAATTTACTAAATAAAGTGCACGACTGTGTTGGTTGGTTATTTTCTTATTTTGTTAGGTAGGTAGGTAAAAGTCTGAAATCCACTTTGAGGTTATTTATCTGATATGACAGTACATATCAAATAACAATGTTCAAGCTCTCAGTAAAAGGCAATTTTCGCAAGTTCCGTTAGAGAGTTATAAATGCCTACTGTACTATTTCATAAGCTCTTGCACTTTACAAGATTTTTCAGTACAAGAACCAGCGTAGCAGGAGTTTCTGTTTTCTGATATGCTGGTGTAAGGTGAATATGGTTGGATTTGGAAGCATTACTAGGTTTTTGAAGTCTTATCGAAATCGAAATTGGTGTTTGCGAGATATGAGCAGTTTCTTAAATTACCATTTTCGGTGATTCGAATTGAAAATTAAGGATGCAATAATTTTGAGAACATCAATTTTCCTCTAAGTATGCATTTTGGTCAAAATCGTTATTGCCGTTTTCCGGTAAAATAATGGAAAAATAAAAGAAAACCGAATTTTTGAAAAATGTCTTTTTTCAAAAAAACATTGCACCACAATATAGAGAAAAAATTACTTTTCTATTAAGTTAGATACGACTATACTGCCTTAGAAATTAATTTTTGTTACAATCGTTTTCGAGATATGTACGTGTCTAAATTTCAAAAGTACTGTTATAAGATTTTTTAGTGAAAAACTGAGTATGTAGTCGTGTTAACCTCACCTCCTTTAGCCCAAATATTAATATTGGTTGAAATCGTTAGAGCCATTTTCGAACAAATCAAACTGGTATGAAAATTGTATGATTGGGAAGTACCATTAATATTGAGGTTACCTTGCGGAAAAAATACGGCCCCGAACTATAGGGCAAAAAAACCCAAAATCTGAAGTTTGAACCAAATCCGGGCAACCGTTTAGGCTGTAGTCCTCGGGACAGAATTTCGCGACCAACTTTTTTGAGTTTCCCTATCATCGTAATGCCAGCATTGACTGTCATCTCGAGTTCGAATACAATATCTATCTCTTACGACGTAATCGAGAAAGTAAAAAACGAATAGTCTACGACGCGTGTATTATAAACCCCTCTAATTTAGAAGCATAAAACCTCGAGAAGGTAATATTTCTCGAACAAAACTGAAGGGAAATAGGTTTATGTATTGAAACAGAGGACTCAGTACCGTCAAAGCCCTTAGCCCATTCTTACATTTTTCATAGTCCCCCAACAATTTTAAACACACTTCCATTTCGATTGAATACCGCCTCTGAATGTTGAACAAGCAAACAACGTCAACCTCTATACAAGACTATACTTCAACCTTCATTTGGAAAAATTAAGATTAATCCTTAGAGGCCCAGAGAGCTCTACCTATCACACCAATAATAGAAAATCCAAAACTATACAAAATACGACCGCCATAAAGTTGGGACACTTAAAAGTAATCCCGTGTAAATGTCAAAATCCGCCCGACATCATAAATATTTACATAACAAAAACACTCACGGGGATTGTACTGGTCCTGGCTGTACGGCATAAAGCATAACGTTGCTTCGTTGTGCCGCTAGTAATTATTCGAAACGTAATTAGATGTTTTCGTAATTAGAATCCGACTTGGAATGTCGCTCTTAATAACTGCCACTCAGAGCGTCCGAATAAAAATGGCAATTATCCCCAGCGACGAGGACGGACGACCGACAACGAAGCAACTTCATCAAGTCATGAGGCTATAGCAACATAATTCCACCCCTCCCTATTGCAACAATTCTGGGAACTTTTGTAATTTTAGTACTTTAATTGGTTAAGTACTAAAGTTTCCTGATTAATTAGAAGTCTCTGTGTAATTTTCATTGCAAGGTCCAATGCGATTGAAACTTCAATAATTTATTCTCCTCGAACGATGAACATCATTTTTAATTCATCATACATACTGATGGGTGTGGTGCGCGGCGGCGGCGGTTATATCCAACTACCTCGCACTCATAAATCGCTCCTTGCAACACACACATACAGACAATGTGGAGAATCTCCATCCAATTGAGTTGCTCGACCTCCAAATTGCAAATCTCAATCCATCTGTCCCGAAAGACATATAGTGTTCGGTTAACATTTTCAGATTGCAGCCCCTTCGCTCAGAGCCGAGTTGAAAAAGTGCTCCGAGGGGTGGTTAAAATCAACTCTGCATCCCCCCCCCCCCCCCCGGTTGGTCATTTCGTATTCAGGTGACCTAAAAATCGGAGCCGAACCGTTTAAGCATGTTCGAGGCCAAGCGACACTTTTCAGTTCGATTTTTCCGACGCAAAAGTTCAAATGGATTTCAACGACGGCGACGACGACCATAACGACCGGCTGTTGGGTCTGACTGTGGCTGTGTGTGCTGCGGAATGACGGATGGGGTGTGCAAACTTTGACATTTATTATCCCAGGTTACGTGGCGCAATTCCTTCGTCATTGCGATTCCTGCGATTGTCTAGGTTGGGTGGTCTGGTCGCTTTAACTCGTACTCGTAGCTCAGCAATTAGCTTGTCAAATCTTCAAATTAAATGTCTGGAAATGAAATCTCATTTATCTGGAAACACTGGGAAATTGGATACGAAGAATGAGTTACGACGACGAGTCGAGTCCTTGTGCGCAAATTAAGATTATTTTGGAAATAGTTATTTTGATTACAATCGTTTGTGTGTTGTGTGTCTGTATAAACAGAGAACCGGCGAGTCGCGACCCCCTCCGTCGCTCAGTGTCACGGTTTGGTTGTAATTACATTGTTTGTCTATCCGGAGGGCAGACGAACAGCACAGATTGCAAGTGCACGACATCCGCCATTTGACTGGAGATAGTTATCTATTTTGTTTGCCCACCAGGTGGATGTTGGTGAGGGGGCTTTGCGGGAATGCTCTGTTTGTAGGGGGAGGATGCTATTTTTTTTTTTTTTTTTATTAGGAAGGTGCGAAGGCCAGCTAATGTAGTTTCGCAAAGTCTGGAATTAAATAAAATTGAATTCCAACAGAGCAATTTCCTACCGAAGGGATGTGCGATGTGTTGTTTTTGTTTACCCTCCTCGAACAACTACCGGTGGCGCGCCCAGAATAACATGAAATCCAATTATAAGCGAATTTTCACTGCGAAGTTGCTGCAGGAGAAAGAGCGAACGAAGGAAGCGCTTTTGTATAACGAGTAGTGTGGCAATGCACAGTGGTGTCGATTCATGTGACAAGGGGGCGTCAGAAAAATTGCCACTCACAAAAATTGCCGCCGACAGCTAAGGCGAATAGAGAGGTACCTATTCAAGGAGAGGAAGTGCTTAAAGTGGAAGATAAAGGAACGCTGTCATATCTGTATTTTTGTAGACCTAAGTTTTGAACGGAAATGCAGGTAAGAAATCTGCCACAAAATTAATTGACAGCTTTCTAATGCTTATGTTCATTTTACAAATTTGAGATTCAAATCGGGAGTTAGTCGAACTAAGGACTTCAATAAGCTTCCACGTTGTCAGATTCGAGGTACTTTATCGTTTCGAAATGGATCAGATTTCCCTTTTGTATCGGATTTTTTTCCGAAGGGATACCTCGATTGGGGTGATTGTCGGAAATTCACGGCCAGAGGCTCGAAAACAACTTTTATTTCTAAAAGGAAATCAGTTTCCAATCAGTTCGAATTGTAATGAAAATCTTAGTGTAGTTTGCACTTAGATTGGAATTCTTAGACAAAGTAAATAACAGCGGTTTAAGCACGAAATTCCAGGAGAACGAATTGAAGTTAGTTAAAACTAAGCACTCTACTTTTCATTACAGTGCTCAAAGATGGCGTTCTCACAAGTTGTGTTCGTTGGCATAATCCATAGAGTGGTCGTTCTGTTACATTTATTAATTTTTACATTAGGAGACGATCAACTCAAAATGGGTACGCGTACGATTATTGTTACCATCAGTGCGTTCGGTTTCCCAACCATGGTTAATCCCGTTGTGACCGCACCATAGCTCTCTCTCTCTCTCTGCACACACAGAAAATATACGTTTGATTGTCAAAATGAAATCGTCACTTCACATAATTTTCAAGCTGTTAGTTCAAAAAACTCGGCGAAAACCGTTGTAGTTAGATTTTTCTGTAATATTTTGTGATAAAAAAGAAATGTGTTTCCCAATAATTAGTTTTGAAAATAATTTAAATCTATGCAGCCTGCTAGTTTCCATTTTTCATTGTTCGAAGATTTTCTGGACATTCGTATTTTAAGTTAAAATAAAAAAAAAAAAAAATTCTCACCTTTCCGCTGGGAAACTTGTGAAACAAATTATTTAAGAACTGCGAAACATTTGATAAACATTTTTTTGAAATAAATATTTATGGAACATTGACTTAATTATTTAAGAAATATTTCGCTGGTCTGCACATACCTTTATAGAAGGAAAAAGCAAAATCTCGAAGGACTGGAAATTTATTCGATGTGAAAAAAAAGCTTTTTGATTTTTTGTGCTATGGGTGTTGAATATTTTAGTCTGGCAACGTGACTGTGTGGCTTGGCTGTCGTTTACAGTCACGCCAACATTGAAGAATGAAACAAGCCACCTGGTGGGAAATAGTACAATAAATGTTCAGATCATGATTCGTGATCTCGATGAATAGCAGTGTCATATGCTTTTTTTGTAAGTGCATGTAAATCGTTGATCTATATAGATCATGGTTGATAATAAAACAGGGCTTCTTTTACAAAGAGCCTTTGAACGCGACCCATAGGTGGCTTGTATCGTTTTGAATATGTGCGTGTTTCAAATAAAAGAGTTTTCATTTTAATGTTACAATTCATTTTACTTTAATCCACTTTATTTTCGATATAATCTACTGCGTAACAACGAGCGAAAAAATGGTGAAAAATAAAAAAATAAAAAACAGATACAGAAGGAATTTAAGTTAAGAAGTTTTGAATTTAGTGCACAGCTGATTATGACAGATTGTCAATAGCAAACATTTTTCTTACAAGGCAGCAATAAAATGTGAAGGTTAATATTTTTATTAGTGACTTGAAGATGGCGTACTGATTTTTTTTTTAAATTCAATTCAGTAGGTTGCCCCAAATATGACCTATGAAAGCTGCTTTTATAGCGTAAACGTATGTCAAGTATGAAGCGACAACCGCAGCGGGTATTCTTGAATGATTTTCGCTCCTCCTCTTAAAATGTCACTTTCGGCTTTTGACACACACGGGACAAGCCACGCACTTTGAATCTCTTTTGTGTCTTACGACTTTTTAGTTATAGAATTAAGTTTTCCAGAAGTTGAAATGAGATTTAAATTTCAGTGCGAACACGCCATCTGTTCATCAAACGAAAGTTCGTACACGACTTGGAAATCCATCGATAGATGGCGTACTTTACAGTTAACCGACATTGAATGGAGTGTAAATCTACAAATGAAACGCTTTCATATGTTTTGCTCTATGACAAGTTAGTTTCTCGCGGCGAAGTAACTAAAAAATTACCAAAAGTTCAGTTTTTCGAATGTCAAAAATTATCGCTGCTTTACGAGTGCATTTGTCGGTTTAAGACCTGTTCTGCTTTAGATATTTAAACATGAATTTCGTTCAAAGATATATTTTTTTGGACGTTTCCATTTTGTTGTAAAGGTCGTGTCAGACAGATAAAAATACTCTGCGTGTTTTTATAAAGGACACATTTCGGCACAATCTAATTAAAAGAAGATTCAAAAGTGGAAATCAGTTTGCTTTCAACATGACGGGCCAGCGATGTCCTTGCCCATGGGCAAACACAGCTGTTCGTGCAGTTGAACTTTTGCCAGCAAAACAAGAAGTCAACATTGCAGTTTGATTCAAAAACCATGTCAATCAAAGTACCGAAATGAATTACCTATAGATGGCACTGTATTCTTAAAAAAAAATCACACGTTTGCCCCTTATTTACACCTCTCAGCCCACTGTGCACGACAACTCTGTGCAAATAGTACTGAACAAGACAGACTACATGCCAACCCCATCGTCATTGCTGACGATAGAACGACGAGACGATGGTTCGTCGCAGTAACAGGACCCCATAACCAAGTGCAGGCCCCTTGTGTTAGAGTGCCAGCACCAGTATGCCATGGCCCAAGCAACCAAAGGAAGCAAGGAAGCCTTCAAAGGAATGTTTTCCTGTTTATCTGTTTAGCGGGGAAATGGAGGTTTGTGCATCGCGTAATGTAATCCCGACCAAGTCGCCGGATTAAGCGACGATAAGGATTATACACCCATACACTCGTTGAAACTTTGTAGCTTCGCTCCTCCATGAAAATGTTAATTATTTACATTTTAACAAAAATATATACGACTACGACTACACTGTAGAAGTCGTCAACATTCGGCAGCGCAGTGCTGACAGGACGAGTTCACTGAACACCCGAGCGCTGTGTAACAGAAAATTAAAAGAAGGCATACGAAAAAAAGACAAAGAAAAAACGTTGCGTTTCTTTTTTTGTTTTTAATATTTTTTCCGAGGGAATTCTTCAAATTGGTGATTTTCTCCCCCCGAGGCTTTGTTGTGCTTCATACTGCTGCTGCTCCCTGTAATTGTTTCAGTTTGAAAATCACCGCAGGGATTTTGCATTATTTTTTTGTTTTATCGTTTATAGTTTTCTGTTAGTTTTAATTTTATGCAAATCGTGAAATGAAGCGTGTGCATGGCGCGGGGACGTGGGAGGCGAGTTAAGTCAATTTTCATTTGATCTAAGGACCCAGGAGGGCATTAACATCTGTGCCCGAATTCATTTGAATTGATGCAGAGTGTAAGAGCACTCTAAACGCTTATCTGCAACATTTGAAAGTGGAAAAGTTTTCCCATCGCATGTCTGTGTTTGGAAAATGTTTTTTGTTTCAATTAGATTTCATGAAATGGCTATTTGGGAGTTGGTTGTTCCTGCAGCGCTTAGTAAATTACTTTTTGTCCCAAAGGGCAGGTTGTTGCAGAACCAACGAATATCGATAGGTGACTCTAGATGCGCGTACGAATTGTGGATGAGATTTGAGTTTAATTTGTCTTAAGGTGGATGAATATGGGATGTAAAACGGAATTGTTTCTTAGAAATTGTTGATTGTAATACGATTATGCTACACGCACGAGTTGAAAGTGTTGCGGGGCATAAGAGGTTTTCTCTGAGAGAAACCCTTGGTGAAGGGTGAGCGATTTTATGTTTTAAACTGATTACAGGGGAGTGTGCTGGTTAACATTTTAACAGCGCTCGAGATCCTTGCACATGAATGAAAGCTCTGCACTTTGTTGTGGTACGTTGGAGTCCTCTGGAAGTTTGTATCCAGGAAGCGCATTTGAAATGTGACAGGCGTCAGGAGTATTTTCCGACGACGTGTGTTGGTTGTATGTTTGATGGGCGGTTACCACAATTCAGCTTATGAGTCGGGAGGTGGATATGAAAAAAAAGCTCTCCATTAAACTAGCCAATGGAATACCATGGACATTGCGAATAAGCGCAGTAAAAGTCGTTAGTAGGTTCAGTGTTGGCTGACGTTTGTCAAACTTTTTACCTTTTAAATTGTCTATCAGGCTAACGACGCAAATGTACTGTCTCTTTTAAAGTCTAACAAGTCTCAAAGATCCCACAATGGTCAGTGAATTAAAAGTGAATGTGTCCAGTTGTTACAGTCCAGCCTATGTCACTCTTGTCTGGCCTCACTTTCTTCAGAGATCATTCAGAATATGATGAGTAAGACACTCATTCAGACGTCGTTTTTTATTTGGGGTCCAATACAAAAGACACAGACTAACAAAATTCGGAGGAGAAATTAGTGGGTCATTAGAAGGTCAAGTTAAAAAGCCGACCAGAAGTTCTGCACTGTACAAATCAAGCAGAATAAACCTCTGAAGTTATCGCAAAAAGGAAGCCAAAAGACAAAAAGAGTCGACAAGATCCAAAGAACATCTTAACGCATAAGCTGAGGCCACCCTGCGCGAAAAAAAGGCCTGGAGACATTTTTCTTCTTAGGATCTCACTTCGTTCCAGAGGTTGGAAAGCATCGATGCTGATGTTTGTTTATATGTCACTCCTCTGAAGATTTCCATCGTAGAAAGATTAAGCCATTCCTTCAAGTTTTTAAGCCTCTGCCTTCCGACGCTTCTTCTTCCTTCGCGTCTTCCCTGGCGCCAATGATGAAAATCGACTTTTCTCAATAGTACTAAAAAGTAAAACAAACAAGTACTGAAACTGAAAAATTTAATAAATTTTTTTAAATGCATCACCATTAAAAGTAAAATATTTTGTAAAGCAATAATAGCCACATTTTGATTGAATCTTTCAGTAAACAAGCTCATATATGTCAAAGTTATAAAGAAACCCTTTTAAAAATTAAAAATAGTACCAGAAGTTGTACCAAAAATTGAGAAGTGGTATTTGCGTACTCGGGAAAGTCATTTGACTACTATTTAGTACTGAATTCTGTACAATGCAGCATTAGTTGGATATTGTTGATATTTTACTAGTCCTCATTATGTGCCCGAGATGGAGATGTTCAAAAATAGACATAAAACAGTTTCTAACCGGCCTTTGAACAGTCGGTAGGTTTATCCAGGGTTGGATAGAAAACCAACACTTTTGAAGCTAATTCTTAGGTACTTAAGCTTATCTCACAGTATTCGGATACTCGGACAACTTGACGTCTAGATCAATGCCTGAGTGTGACTTTTGGGCAACACCCCTGCAGCGATTTTTGTCTGTGTAACTGGAGAATAAGAACATTTTTTAGACCAATTCTTAGAACAAAAGATGTCCACCACCAACACTAGGAAGACGCCGCTTAAAGGCTGCGCTCGAGCAAATATCTCTATTGTAGGTCCTAAGTCCTCTGGCAGTTTTCACAAAGAGCAATTCACTGTCTCACCACGGAAATCCGACAAGCATCTGAAAGTAAAACCGCCGCGGGTTAGCTGCTCAATTCAGAGGTCAAATTAAGCGTTCATGTGCGGCCGCCTTTAATAAGTCGTTAAACTCGCACACATCAGTATTTGCTAGTAACTAGCTATAGGAAAAGCTTCATTTCAAGCCGCTTTCTCTTATGCCTAGTGGAATATATTTTAAAATTCGCATCTGCATAAAAGAAACCTCTGCCTCACGTCGGGCGCCACTTTAACCAACCCTCAATTCGAATACTTATTTACCTATTTAGCAAATCATTAATTTATCCTAACGCCTGCCAGTCTACAAAACCACATCCGCTACCATTAAATCTCAAGATTTGCCCAGGAAGTACTTAAAAACTAAGCAAATCAAATCGCCCTGATATTTTCAACTATAAATTCAATTTTACTGCCATATCCGCAACAGATTAAATATCCTTTCCAACGATTCTAATAAATAATTTTTGAAAATACCACTCGGCCCATTCTCTGGACATATTTGCAAAATTCCAACATAAACAATTTCTAATCACACTACCACAAAGCATTAGTTGATTATGTTGATCACATCCCTCTGCATCGGCGATCCGCTTCGGGGGAAGATTGTCGGATATAACTTGTCCAATAACTTTGTCGGAAAGTTTATCTCGAAAATCGATTCGAATCGCAATTTAATGAAAACTTGTAAAAGTTTGTCTAACCACAAAAAAGAGCATCAGACAGTACCGTACGAATATGTCCGGCAAAACTGGTTCCTTTTGAAAAAGTGTTTGTCTTTTTTTGTATCCAATTCTTGTTTTGTTGGTGCTTGAATTAGCATCCACGCAGCTTGATGCTGGGTGGATTGAAACCACTGGAAGTAAGCCGGGCATTGGCGAACATATTTCCGCTGACGTTGTCATCGAACCACCCAGCTGGGAAGATTTATCACACTCATTTGGAAAACATTTGTCTTGTGAAGTGTATTCAATTTGAGGACACATCGTAAATGGGAAAACTTTCCGTAAATATATCGGGACTGTGCTCTTTGTGGATGGTTACATTTGTAAACACTTTGAGACACCTTTCCGATGCGGAAACCTTATGTTCCGTTGTATGCTGGTGGTCCATATAATACGTACGAGGAACGTACGGCACGTGTGTCGTCCGCATAAGTTTTGCAGGAAACTTTGTGCAAAATATTGACAACTACGATGGCTAAAAGAGGAAATAATAAACGTCGGCGTGTGTTGTCGTCTTCGTCGGTGTGTGTTCTCCATTAGAAAGTTCTCGGTATATCCGCTGGCAATGGCATCCCAGGCTCGACTGGCTCTGGCTCTGGCTCTGGCTGCCTGCTATTGCTATATACGAGTAGGTAACAAGTTTTGAGAACTTGACATTTATTCGATTTGAGCACTCAATTGGAGTTAATGTGATTTCGATGCGGTTCTGGGTGTACTACGGCTCGGTTATGATTAATTTTGAAGTCCTTTGCGAGATGTTATTTCATTGCTTTTGGTCGAGGTAGCGACAATTTTGAACCGCAGAGGATGGAAGTTGTTTCGGATTGAATGGCATGTCATTTCGGCGGCTTATAGAACGGTTCAGAACTGAACGATTTGCAATAACATGTAATCCCTTTTTGTCGCATTGAATCGCTTGCGGTTGGAGAAGTCTTCATTTTGGCCATAGAGAAATACCAAGTCACGTGTATCTTCTGAATGAGTTGGCCAAACTGGTCCCATAGTCCATAGATTTATACCTAAGACTTAAACGACTGAAGAAAACCCAGAGGAAGGAAAATATTCCGTTTTAACCAGAGTTGCGAGAGCATCTTGAAGGCTTAGGTTCCGTCTTTCTCTTATACACTCATCGGCAAAAGTATGTTGACAGAAATG
The DNA here is from genome assembly GCA_963082955.1 of Cheilosia grossa. Classification (NCBI taxonomy): domain Eukaryota; kingdom Metazoa; phylum Arthropoda; class Insecta; order Diptera; family Syrphidae; genus Cheilosia; species Cheilosia grossa. The sequence goes on from OY720146.1 coordinate 15,762,186, forward strand.
CAAGTCGCTTTTCAAAGTGAATAATTCCTAACGGCTATACGGATTAACTGATTTGTTTAAATTGACTTGAAATTTACTTTATTCGAAAGATAATCTTCTGGCATTAAAATTTAAATATGATTTCTGGCATTCTCGTGGTCTAATTTTCGATGACTTTTTCCAACATTATGTTGTCCCCCAAGTGGTCAATCGTTTCGGGCTCATCGGCGTAGACTATTAACTTCAGATATCCCCACAGAAAATAGTCAAGCGGCGTTAAATCGCACGATCTTGGAGGCCAATTCACGGGTCCGCAACGTGAAACTATGCGGTTTCCAAACGTTTCCTTCAATAAATCAATTGTGGCATGAGCTGTGTGACATGTTGCACCGTCTTTTTGAAACCACAGCTCCTGCACATCATGATTGTTCAATTGATGAACGAAAAAGTCAGTAATCATAGCTCTATAGCGGTCACCATTGACTGTAACGTTCTGGTGAGCATAGCTTTTAAAGAAGTACTGACCAATTATTCCACCAACCCATAAAGCACACCAAACAGTCAGTTTTTGTTGATGTAACGGTGTCTCAACATACACTTGAGGATTATCATCACTCCAAATACGGCAGTTCTGTCTATACTGACGTGTCCATTCAACCAAAATGGAGCTTCATCGCTAAACAAAATTCGCTTATGAAATGGACGTAGTAGGACGTATTTCGAACAGAACCATGATTTTCAAAATAAATTTGCACAATTTGGAAGCGTTGTTCAGGCGTCAGTCTATTCATGTGGAAATGCCAAACCAAACTAAAATTAAATCACTTGACAGCTGTCAAAATGGCCGCCATTTAAAATAGTGATGCCAACTTTAAGTTCGTTCTACGTCTATAAATAACACACCCTTTAGAAGCAAACTGTAAATATCCAAATCAATAATCACAAAAGAGCGATCTCTGTGCGAAATTTACCTCGGATAAGAAACAAAAAGTTATACCAAAAAAGCAGAAGGATGGAAGATATATTTATTTTGAGGAAGTTTGTTAAAAGTCCGAATTGAATTCCTAAAATTCTCACCCTTAAAATGAAAAATATGCTAAAAACCCGATTATCTAAAGGAAAACTCAGAGGCGCCTTGCTGAAATCGAATTTGTTCGAATACCGGTATTATATCGTGAAAAATTCGCAACGGGCGGGCTTGTTATGTTTTAGGGTCGATGGAACCATGCTCCAGCACAAACTTTAAACAACTACGCTAATCAGCCAGTCGTTTATTCTCCAACAGAATAAAGCTCCTTGCCACAAAAGACCAATGGGATATATACAAATAAAAATCTTTTACGGAATTATGAACTAGAAATACACAACTGGCCACCCCGAGGAGCAAATTTAATGTAATTGAAAATTTATGAGATTACATTAAAGAAAAAATAACTGTTTCTCCGACACGGATCAGAAAGAAGATCATTTCTGTAGTAACAAAGCTCTTGGATGACGTTCCTCCAGAAATGGTGCATGAACTAGTCGAAACGGTGCAAATCACTGTTAACAAAATAATTAAATACAAACAAAGTCATTAAACCGAACATAGACTCAGTTCTTTTTTAAACTTGTCGGCGTTTAATTCGATTGAATTTAAACTGCACTACGGAGACCAGTTTGAGTATTTTAACTCGTGTTAAAACTCAATTTTATAATATTGATATTTCTTCGTTTAGAAAATAAGTTAAAGATTTTTGGTTAGTAAGAAACTAAACAAAATTATTTCATTTATGAACTAGATGAAATTTTGATGGCTTCGCCTTCGAAGAGCTGATATAACAACAGATTGGTGAATCAATTTCGTCCTTGTCTTCGACTATATCGAATGCACAAGCGGGCTAGGGCTTGAGTCAATGATTACCATGTCGTTATCTTCGGAAATATTTTCGACCAAAAAAGAAGAGGCTTTTGGTAGCTAATTTCATAGTTAATATCATAAAAATGAAACTTAACACTCAGCAAATAAAACCAATTTCCAAGACACAAACAACAAAAAATAAATGTCATTACATGTGAAATTTCGTAAGTTTACATCGAGCCTAAATCTATTGAATGTTTAAATCGATCTAAAATCTATTTAAACTCCGCGTTTAGATGCATCTTTATTTATTTTATTTATCTTTTAGCGGGTGTAATGCAAATTTTTGAGTGAATATCATTAATGTTAATTTAAATCATCGGGTGAAAAACTGCGGATTTAATGTTAGGGTGAAAAATTAACTCGAAGTGAATAACATGGCCTATTTTTTTCTCTCTTTTGCAATATTCATGTTATGACTTTCAGACTTTCAGTACTATTTCTTTTCAGTTTTCAGTGCAACTGAGAAAAGTCGGTTTGCATAACTGGTGCCAAGACAATTCCAAAAAGTTTTTGAAGCGGATATATTTTTTTAATAAATAATTTTTTTTGTTCCTTTTCAAATTTTAATTTCTATATACTTTTTTTTTAATAAAACTTAGTTGTATAATGTATTTCAAAATAAAAATAACATATGTTCACCTGATAATTAAGTAAGGAAGTTGTGTATTAATTTTTTTTTTTACTTCTTCCTAGAATTCATAAAATTTAACTTTTAGTTTTACTTTACTTTTGCTAATGAGTGTGGTAGCAAGGAACGCTAGAATATTTCCACCGTCCTGTGTTATAATGACAGGGACACAAACAGAAGAACATTCCTGTTTACGAGTTTGTGACGTAACAATAACGACAGGTCAATAAAATAACTTCGTTACCAGTTAGTGTCACCTCCGCAATTCGAATCATCCACTTAGGCTCACTATCTCTATATCAGTATTAGCTAACAAAATCATAAAGTCAAAAAGCTTTTTTAAATCCCAGGAATCAGCTTTCTCCCAATGACAGATGACTGTCAAAAGCTCTCCACAGTCGAATTTGTTTTTGAAGCAAAAATTTTGTTCGTGTCGTTGTTGAAAGTCTGATGCAAATTGCCTTTCCAAGAAAGTGTCAGTAAAACCGTTAACCCCCAACTGAAAAATTCAACACGTGCACCAACTTTTCCGAATGTGCACACAAGTCATATTTCTGCCGCAATTCGCACTTCGCTTCATGAAGCGAGTGAAAATGTTCAAAAGTGCACTTTCAGCACTGTTACTCGTTCGAATTGCTACTTTGAAACATTCCATCTGACAGACAGACTACAAAGTTCCTTAATGATCGCTCCATGAGGCTGTGTTTACAGAGTGAAATACTTACCATCTTCATTTCGCATTACAGAATTTTTATTGGCAACTCGTGTGTGTAAGAACTTTAGTTTTTAAAAAATGAACATGTCATGTGTTCTTCACAGTCGTTTGGAAAACGTCAAAGTTGAAGGAAGTACAAAATGCGTACACTTGGGACAGCATGAAAAGACAATCGTTCCTCCGACTAGCGGGTCCCGCTTTGGGGTCGCTTCCAACAAATTCATTGTGTCCCAAGTGTCCATTAGACGAAAATTGAAGTTCATGCAATGCCAGAGACTATGATTGGTGACAACAGACTCTACTTCTGATTACTGTCCATATATCCTTATCTTACACATCTGGAAGCAAGCACCACCGCAAAGTGTACAATAAATTCAACTTGTCATCCCAAATAAACGAACAATTCTCCTCCCGCACCAAAACTGGTTTCATTTGATAAATTTTCATGGAATTGTTGCCAATATATATTATTTTTCTCCGCTGGTGTTACAAGACAGCACACAAAGGCATACCACTACATCGTGTGTGACAAATGTCCTTAAACAATAATTCAGTTGCTACGAAGGAGATTCCATTTGGTGTTTGTTCTGTGCTTCTTTTTTTCGTTGCTGCTGGTAGGATATAAGTTTTGTTTGTGAACTTGCATGCCCACATATTTGCGGTGACAGTGAAAAAGAAAGAAAACAGCAAAAAAAAAAAGCAAAAAAAAGGATATGTGGGATGAATGTGGGTAAACGCAAACGTACTCGTCCACATATCCTTCATCTGCGGCAAGAATATTCAATTTGTCGCTCATGCATAAAACAAACGAAAGTGGAAAATGGCGGGAAACGTCCGCTAGGACGTACGTACACCTTAGGTGGTGTTGTGATTGTACCTTGTACCTACGTAGTGGCACCGTTTTTCCTGTTTCTTGTGTACACAGCTGTTTTTTTTTTTTTTTTTTTTTGTTGAGGACTTGCATATATTTTTCAAACTGTTACTTAACTGCTTTTTACCCATGCGGTGTATGAATCTTTTAGGAGATTCTTTTGAATATTTTTTCCGTTCTCTTGGCAGGGACACTCCTCCAGCTCCACTCGTGGTGTGTTTCTTTTTTCACAATATTTTACCAAATTATTTTTTTTATATTTTAGTTTCCCTATTTTCCTTGTGCGCTGGTGCTCATCATGAGATAAGCTGGTGTTTTGAGATTTTCCCTTTTTACGTGAGAGAAATGCCGTATTTCTTGTAAGTTATTTTGATATAGTGGAAGAGATGAATGGCTAGCATGTTGGTGGTTGGGGAATCCCTTTAGCAGGTAGAAATTAGATGAGAGCCACCACGTTGAGGGAAATAAATTCTCTTCATTTTGAAGATGAGAATGTAACATTTCTGGAACTGGGACGTTCTTGGTTGGTTTTTGTTTATTCACATCAAAGTGTGAACGAATGTATTATGTAGGAGATGCGGGACGTACTTAGATAAATTTGATGCCGGGTATAGTTGGGGAAGATGGGAAGATTCATTTAGGACGGATGCAGGCCTTACTGGGCTAATTGGGATTCCAGTTGTGTGCGGCAGTGTAGCTCGTTTTTACATACGAATGGGGTTTTCACTTTTATTTGTGCTCTGTCTCGTGGGGGGACAGGCAGTATATGCAGTATTGGAGTGCTACACGGAATGGTTGTGTATTCCCATAGGCCGGACGGTTCAGGGTTGGATAGCTGAGTGTACGTAGACTTTGCAGTCCACTTTTCCGAGGGATGACGGACTCTAAATCAATCAAATCGAGGTACGTGTTCAAATGTTTCTCCGTTTTTTTTTTCTGCCCAAGTAACAATTTTGTTCGATCGACTTTAGGACTGCGTTTCACTGGTGAAATATACGACAAGGCGGTTAGAGGCGAGCCAACCAGATTATGAAATTGAGCAAATACTGAGCAGTGACAGAATCGGATCATCACCTCTTTACAAGCTAATTTTAAAGTGAACTAACGATGGACATGCATACTGCAGACCTGAGAACAAATGTGAGTCTAAGCATTAGGATTGGAGTAATATAATCTAAGCAGAGTACCGGAGAACGTTCCTAAAAGAATTCATGAATGAAATGCCTGCTGTGATGAGGGAGCCCAAGAGCCCCTTCGAAAGAGAAAATCAGGCCTAACATTGATTGCAAATGACTTGGAGTTCGGCTATAAGGTATAGAACTGTGTTCACGATGAAAGACATTGGAATATTGCAAGCGACCACACATTCAGAGTTGCCAACAATAACGGGGACGATTACCTCACCTAGTAGAAGCTTGGGTGTGCCTGTTCAGCTATACGAAATAATAATAACATGAAAGGTTTGCTTAACGTGGACACCTGCCTTGAAGGGGTTTTTTTTTTTTTTTTGGTGTGCCTCTGAAGAAACACGTTTGACATTAAGGCCTTGCGGTTAGTTCTTTGATCAACCCCAGTTCACTTCCTAGATGACTACAAGATCATCCAGCATAGTGATAAAGGCGAGGTCTACCACTACCGATTCTGTGCCGTAAGGAACATCACTAGTTCTCGTGACCACAAAGATCCAATCCCATGATTGGCTGTTCTAGAAATTTATTTCCTAGGATCTCCCGTGGTACTACATAGTTTATAGCTACTAGTCGAGCTTTCGCAACCCGAGAGTCGCTTTACAGATGGATTTTTTACAAATACCAAAGCCTGCCAACCTCATGTCTAGCGAAAAAGTCGTCCTGAACCGATAGTCACAGAGGAACCAGAATTACTAAACGTCCACTAAACGTTCAAAACGTATAATCTTACTATGTTTAATTTGGCTAAGCCCACAAAATTTCCCTGACTGAAAAAATACCACATTTTTGTATTATCTGTTGTTAAGTACCTAATCTAAAATGAGTTAAGCTTATAAGGTGAAAATAAATAAATAAATAAATAAATAAAGACTCCCAAAAGTTTTGCCGCCTGCTACGAAGGCCTATATAAAAATGAAACCTTTCATGCGAAATGTTTGAAGAACCCGTAGATATCTAAAAACGAGCTTTAAATACGGACTAAAGCATAGAGTAAGGGAGCTCATAGAGCACGACCTGCGAACAGAGGAGAACAGAAGATCTCACTAAAAAATTATATTAATTATCAGGGTATACCCGAAACGTGAGTCGACAGATAGAGATTTCACTGGCGAAATGAGTGGTAAAAAGAGCGTGCAAAGGTTTTAAACCCTGATCTGAATCCTGTAAAGATGAGGAAGGCAAGTACGGTATGAAAGTCACCGTTTTTTGATAAAATTGAGAAGGATAATTTAGTAGGACACTTGGACGAGCTCATTTGTATACCTGATGATTGGAATCTCGGCTGGTTTTGTCTGAAATAAGATCCTATAGATCTTTTACGTCTCCCGGCCGTCTTATACAAGATTCTTCCTGCCATAATATGTGGACGCTTAAGGCCGAGTATCAACACAATCGTATATACTAACTACATACACATGCGCTGTTCTTAATTGAGTCGAATTAAGAAATAAAACTGACCTAAGAAGATGTCTTGGTCAGTAGGTGATAAGGAAAACTTCACTCTTGTTTTACGTTATAATTTATTTGTTAGGTATCCTACTTGGTGCGCGGTTGAATGACAAGTGCTTTGTAAAAATACATATTAGTTCCGATGAAGCTTCGCCGTCAACTACTACTGTACTTTCCTTTATACATATTTTCTTTGTGGTGAATAAACTGGTCATTGAACCTTTGAATTTGAATTCTTACATACTACATTATTGTTTGGCGAACAGTGTGTGTAACATCATTGCAAGCATTCTATGGCTATTGCATTCATTAATGCCCCCCATTTAACATGGTGTTAGACGAGCTGATCATAATTATATGTTTCTCTCTCTTCCTGTCTCTTATACCATTATTTGCCATATGTGTTGGCTGAAGGGGGACCGCAAATGGATTCCTTCCTATTATTTCTGTAGAGGAAGAGGGATAAACGCATTTTTGTAACTACATATTTTCCTTCTTGTGAGGCTCCGATTTGACATTTCGTGTTTTGTTTGATTATGCTTGGTCGGTCGTGGTCTTTTTCGCGGTGTTTTAATTTAATAAAATCCGTAAGATTTTGACGCGAGGGTTTTTCCTTACTGTGGTCATCTGAGATTATGTGTTTCTCCTTGAATGGAGATTTGTTTCCATATCTCAGGGACTAGCCAAATGTGCGCAATATGATAACTCCAAAATGTCAAATATGCGTTTTTTTACATCTTAAAAATAGTAAATCGTGCGATCGGTGACATGTGTTGTGTTGCAGAGTGTTGTCCAGGGCTATGTCCAGCCTTGTTTTGACATCGCTACCATAAACGGGTTCCGTGGTCAATAAAGATGAAGAAAAACACTACAGAACCATTTGATGTCGGAAAAGTTTTATCGTGCGATTAACAAAACTCCATACTTGAAAAAAGAACTGTACGAAACTCATAAGGAGGAGTACAGCCTTTAATATGAACTTACTTTTGACAGTAAACATTTTTAGTTTCGACTTTAAATTTTAGTCATTCAGAACAGCGATAAATTTAGCACACACATTTTGAATTTGTGAGATTCCAAGAACTAAAAGTCGACACTAAAATTTTTTATTAGTACTGCACAATGAATTGCACACACGCCGATGTGCAAAAGTAGAGGTGGCGTCATAAAACCCACATTACAAACCGCTCTTCGTTTCAACTTGACATTGGTTCCAATTCGAGTCTGCTTAAATTAGCGACATTTATTAATCAAGGCCACCACACCAACAGCCGTTGTGTGATTTGCGTACCAAAGTGTCCTCAGTAGTTTGTGAGCAACAATGAGACCCATACCAAGATCGAAACAATTTTCAAAACACACGGCCTCGCTGTTCAGTCCTCCAACCTAAGCTGCAACCGAATGCACAACTATTGCCAGCTTTAAACTTTTCCCTGTATATTTGCACTTAAGTAAAACAATGCTCCTGGTGGCCAGCCAACCAGTAGGCAAGTCCATTCAATAACACCGGCCAGTCAACCGGGGCGTACACGTAACATTTTCCAAATGTGTTCATTTTTCCCCATAACAATTGAGGAAATTATCCCGCCCCAACTGCCGTCACTCCATGCAGAAGCCGTACAAACACACAAAAGCGAAGACAAATTGACTTTTTCTAAAATCCCTTGTTGACTTTTGCACCACGCTATGCACAACTATTTACCGGCACTTACAACTCAAGCAGCAAGCGAAAACAAATTTTATGTAGGTATAGTTTCTGTGGATGCGTTTGTTTTTTTCCCTCGACTTTCCACAGTCAACTATTTTTATTTGCTTAGCTTTGGATATCAATCGAAGCTGAAAAATACCCATCCAAGCGGTTTTTTTTTTCTTTTCTTTTTTTTTTGCAATGAAGCGCTTGAACGTATAGAACAAAACGAATGGCCGAGAGTGAAAAAGGAAAAAAAAAATCCAGAAAAAAACTGCATCCATATAAAATAAAAACCATAACCGACGGGCGACGGCTGATGGTGAATGAAAAATCTGTTACGGAAAATCATCTGTACACAAGGAGACTTTGCTGCTCTCTCCTTTGGGGGGCTGTTTCTTGTTTCTCTTCACATACAGATATCAACGACGATGCACAAATAAGTGCGGAACGCGAGAGACGGATAAGAGCGGGTGGTGTTGGATATTTCCCTTTTCTCTATAAACGATTCCAAAGCTAGACTAAAGCTAGCGAAATGAAATAAAATGAAATGAAATGAATGAATAATCAAGCACACACACACGAGCACGGAGAGGGGGAGCGAGAACACAACCGACCAACAGTGAAGTTGTTTTCCCTCAACCCGCTGTTGGTCCTTTTGCATGCTGGCGGGGTTGGCGAATGGCGAACATTATTCGACCAACGTCGCTGTCGTCGTGCCATCCAGCGCAATGCAATGGAGGTACTTACACTTTTTAATTACCTCGTTTACTTCTACTCAGGGATAAGTTTTAATTAAAATTATTTTTGTTTTTCTACGTCTCATTGCGGATTTGTTATGAATTTGTATGCGAAGCCCTTGCTCCCTCTCAATCATTCATGTTGCACTTGCAGGCGGCTGCCTGTGTGTGGGTGAGTATTTCTGTTTTAGCATCCACAACTATGAATTCGATTGTAATTACAGACGACCGTCTATGTGTGAGTTTGTGTGTGTGTGTGTGTGTGTGTCTGTTTGTGAGGTTATATCTATGGCGGTGTTGTGCTTTTCGAGTTCAATTACCTTCCATTCGATGGGAGCGGAAATCCATCCAATGTCCATGAAATTTGTGGTGTTGGATTTCCGGCTGCTGAACATTTCAAACTAACTGCCGGTCCCGGCTGAAGGGTCTGCTCGATGAAGCTATACAGCAGCACTGGTGGAGCATCTGTAAATGGAATGTTTAAACGTGTTATAGTTGGTTTTTTGTTTATGCATAAAATATAATTGCTACAGTGGTGCGGATCGGGTACTACTGCTACAGTCGGATGTGGCGGCAGGACTCTCCTACCGGTGATGACGATGATGACGGTGGCGGCGATACCAACTGCGGAGATAATTACAAATTCAATGATAAACTCCAACGGGTGATAACGAGCTAAGAGCACATTTTGACGTGCGCCTATCTAGATGGGCGAACGCTATCAACTCCCGTTTGGTAATTGAGTTTGTGCACGCAGTAATGGAGTTAATTCAATTAAAGTTGCGTATTCGCTCCGTAGCCAGGAAAAGGCTACGTATACGCTCCTCGACTGAGGCTAACTAACTTTTCTGTAATGGGTATGGTTGGTCATGGTCGGTCGGTGGTGGTGGTGGATGATGATGATGCTGGTGATGATGGCGCGGCCGACGTAGAAAGCGTTGGGCTAGTGGTGCATATATTCCTATATTCCGTGTCTAACTGCAAGTGATTAATGAAGTGCGGCTGGGAGGAGGAGCTGTGAAAAAAATGGATTCCTTTCACTTTTTTTTGCTAAGGCATTCTCTTTGAAAAGACAAATTGTTAAAGTTTGTAATGGAACGCGCGCGCGGTGCAATCTGTTGGAGTCATTCGGGGCATGAAATTCGAAATAACTTTTAATTAACTTCTTGACAAGTAGTGAAACTTTGTACACGGCAAAAGTGCAGCAGCAAAAAGGATTAAGCTGGTGATTTTTTTTTTTGCGTGTCGGTTTTGAGATTCCTTTCGGCCTCTGAAGCTACGCAACCTTAGCGAGATCTAAAGGAACGAGGGTTAGGCTTTGAGTTTCGGTTTTGTTCAGTGACAGTACGCAGCGGAGCTATGGAAGTAGCTATAAGGTTGTGGACTTTCTCTGGAAGTAATTAACTTCTCTGTTACGGCTAAGTAGTATGCCTAGAATAGTTATTCGGTGGTACGTGTATAAGTATGAGCAGCGGACAGAGGAAGCATTTTATTTGATTTAAAAATCAATTAAGCAGAGGACAAGGTTTTTGTCTTTGTCACCGTGCACATCTTCCTCAGATTGAGAGAAGCACTAATTCCTTGTTGTTTAGTTAGTAGTTCTAATGTTGGGATTTAAACAAGCACTTAACCGTTCAAAGTAACTTGAAACCCAACCGAATGAGGACAACTGGACACTCATTCTGTAGCTTTTCAGACATGCTTCGATAAACCTCCAAAGCTAGCAACTAAATACAAAAAATTGAGAACTTATCCAGTTCATTTTCAGGAAGTATAATGAAAGCTGATGATAGTCAAAAAATTCGGCCACAATGCAACTTATTATGGTCATTACGATTATTGTTATACAGAACACAAACCTACTTTGCTAAAGTAAGTTCGAAAATTCGAACATAGCATTTACTTCGCTGTACGTATTCTTGACTTGCAGTTCCTGTCAAACCTGACCAGAAAATTTGAATGTTTGAATTTTCCTTGGGATTCCAGCGACTTTTGTGGAAATTTAAATTGAAAAAATTAAATTTAGGAACATGAATGCAATCTATTGGTCCAATTGCACCTATAAATGGTGCCGTTCAAGTATCTATTAAAGCAAGTTTGACAGCTGTCTAACTTGATTTTTACTTATAGTTTTGATTGTCTAAGATCGGTCATATCAACAGTTCCTTCAGTTGAAGTTTATGGGGGGTAGGCGACGAACCAGTCGTGAAATTCAAGACCGAGTACTAAGTTTGATGACAATATGATACTTGTTGATGTTTTCTTCCTTGTTCAGGTGCCGAGAATTGTATCCGATCATAGGATTGTTGCAAATATTTGTTGACACTCCAGCCAATTGGTTTAAGAAAAAAATATTAACTACCACGAGGTTTTTGAACTGTCAACCTCTGAAAGCCCGGACCTCCTTCATACCTAGGAAAAGATTCTGTCTAAAAATGTTCAACTGCAAGAAATATTAGCCAAATAGTCCGAAGTCCATATTTCAAGTGACACTAAGCAATTGGTGCTCGTTCACGTCATATGTCTGTTTGTTTTCCTGTACAAACAGAATTTACTTAACTCAACTATTTATAAACAAAACATTGAAAATTCACAATGCTAAGATTGTTTTATGTACAATATGTGTGCAACAAATTTTTACCAATAGGTCTGAGTTAGCTAAATAGCAAACATGCATTTTTGTAGCAGCTGCTACGTTTTGGTTCATTCCGGTCTGAGTAAAAGGTGAGTAGTGCCGCTTTTCGAGTAGGTATGTCAAAAGTTGGCGATAACTCAAATAAGTTATTATTCATACGAAACGTAGCGAATGCTTCGATTTTGACATTTCTTTTGAGTAAAACCAATTGCTACTTTTTATTCATACCACCCAGTGTCTTTTTTAAGTTCTAGGTCTATTGCATGTCGTGCGTTCAAGTAACTGAGAGTTATCTCCCGTCTCCCCTAAGTGTCAGCCAAAAATAGGCAGGTTTAAAATACTTCCAGCCTCTTCTTAGACCTTCAATAGACCTTAGAAAGGATGTGGCTTGTATATTGTACAAGGCACATCGTATTACCATTCGCAATTGCTGAAACAAAGAACTGAGCGAGGCAGAGAACATCCAAGAAGCTCTTTTCGCAACATCAGCACAAGCCTCTGCTGATGCGTATGAATCAACTTGTTTAGGTGGTGAAAAAAGCCCTCAAAAAAAAAGCCCAGGCCATAGTTCCATCGACTTCTCATCTCATCAGAGTCAGTCACTTTGATAAGTTGCGGGTATTTGTGGTGGGCGTCCTTTTCTACACACATCTATAGACTGCTTTTGGTATGAACACAACCTTTGCCTCAGTTCAGCTTGTCTGAATGTAGCTTTAAGATAAGCTGTATAAAAATCTCCTAATTAGCTGAGGAATGAGTAGACATATCCTCCTTGTTATAGAAGCCATCTGTTCCTAATGATTTGAAAGAAGGTGATGGCCGATCATCTCACCCTACAGGGATGATAATGACTGATGAAATAGTCATCCGAATAGGCAATAGTCCCGATTTGATGCTGTAATTAACGGGTTGCTTTCACGGGCTTGTGAATTCACCATTCTGGTTTTTTGAGAAAGCAGATACCACTTGATTTAAAACAAGCGAGGTACTTTTTGAGGCGAGTAGCAACTCGGCCTCGGTGGTTTATATTCCTCTCGCAGATGTAAGGGGTGCGCCATATTTTATGTCGGCATGTGAATATTGAACAACTTAAAAAAAATAATCGATTTCCAAGTATTTATCACAATTTCTTTGGATTAGTTTTTGTATGTAAACGCCGCTATTAAACAAAGCAAAATATGTCAATATTTCTTCCTTTTTAATCATATTTTCGAGCATCTCGAGCGATGATTTCACCACGAATGTTTGCCTTAAGCTTGTCAATAGTCTGAGGCTTGCTGGCTTACTATTCTTTTCAAATAACCCCACAAAAAGTAGTCCGGACGGGTGAAATCTGGAGCCCTGTGTGGCCAATCATTGTCGGTATTTTTTGACAGCACACGTCAGAAAGTGTTCGTTGCAAAAACTGCATTGTTTGATTGGCAGTGTGGCGTTGGAACGTCTCCTTTGTTGATGAACGGCATGTCGACGATCTCCCACTGTACATTGCTGAACAAAACTCGACACCAAATGACGAATTGCATTGCCAGGCGGTGTTTGTTGGCCACGAGTTAATATAACTGATTTACTCAGACAAAAAAGATTGTTAAGCGAAGAATTTTGCAATTTCTACAAAAAATGGTGATTTGCGATTTTTACAAAAAAATGTTGAGCTAAAAGTTCTTGCGTGAAAAATAATTTTTAACGTGAACTCGTTTTTAAGTTTTCAAGAATCAAATATTCAGCGTAAGAGTAATATACTCTCATTTAAAACAATAATTGTATTCTTAAATCAAAGATTTTGACATTTGGGTTCATTTTAACCAACGAAAATTGTTGGCATTATAATTTTTCTTTTTCTGAGTGAACGACTATTTTCAATGTACAGCCTCAACAGCTCGGTGCGTTGTTCCGGTGTGAAGTGATTCATGGTTAAAATTATACTGAATTGACGTTTCAAAAACATGTTTACTCAAGTGGATCGGTTGATAAATGACAAAGTTATTCAGTGCTTACAACCGACATTAAAGAGGTTATCTGTATTGACGCCAGTTGCTGTCGGCTTAAGTGCTATTGAAGAAATGTCTCATCATGCGCTTGAGGACTCGAGGAGTCCAGAAGATTGTTGAGGTCCTTTACTATTGGTAGGCACTTCCTATCGCCGGCTTCACATGTTCTGCACTTTTTAGCTGGACCTTTTATGCAAGCCTCTGTATTCATATCAAATTCAAATCAGTTTTTGTGTGGGGTTTCCATTTTTGGAACGAATGGAAGGGACCTACAATTTTATGCCGAGTCCAAACGGCTAATTGTGAAGCTCTTTCAAGACAGTTATACTCTCGGATGGCGCACTTGAAAAACCACAATATTTAATTTGTGGTTTTCCAGGAATTGAAACTGCCACCCCTCGCTTAGTGGTCCAACACACTTACCACTAAACCACCGCGCCGAAAGAACGTACTCACGGAATTTATTCTGTCCTAATAACGAAAGATTCTTGTTGTAAAACAAAGTAAGCTCAAAATAAGAGTTTGGATTACTTCTTCGTTTGGAAATCCTAAAAATCCAAAAATCCGTTCAACCTTTGCGTCATTCCTTCTCAATTTTAGTAAGCACCACACGAACGTGCATAGTTGAATTTCCGTCATAAAGCACTTGCAGCCAATCAGATCCAGACCCACTCGCACTAGTGTTTTACAGTGGTAATTTCCGCTCATCTATAGAAAATCCAATATGCCTTCTGAAATTCGATTGTAATCTTTTCAACCTTTAATTAAACAGTCGAGAACTGTCCCGATACGTTTTTCCAGTGATTGCACTTCGTACCGATCGTTTGTGATGTGTCAAAAGTACGAATTTCATCCACGGTTCCATATCCCGAGTAATAAAACCTTTTCAAGCAGATAATTGAAAGTCATCATAAGTCCTTGCACGTCTGGATCCTTTGGGAAATAATTTTAGAATCCCCCCCCCTCTATATGTAGAATCGCAATTTGAACGTGCGACACATACGAGTGTGTGCCTAAATTCCGTCATTCCCCAATTGCCACGTATGTATTTATTTTGAACACCCACAGAGTCAGAGTCGTTACTGTACTACCCCGTGGATGGGGTTTGGGGGGGTAAGGTAAATTTACAAAGGGGGCTGTCGATTCCCAGAACTATTAGTCAATTTTACCAGATTGCTAACTCTTAACTGAACCGTGAATTGCCGGACGATTGGTTAATTGACTCTGATGAATAGGTTGTGGTAGGTTCATGTTGAATTTTGCATCAAGCGAAAGGTCAACGGCCGGCCAGCGCTGCAAAAGGGTTAAACAGATGAAGGCGGATATGCCTCGTCCTCTTGAAATGATTTATTGAAAAAGTTTCCTTTGAATGGACAGAGCGGTGTGTAATTGGCTTCAATGGCGGAAATGATGAATGGATGCAGGGATCAGGATTTCTTTGAAGAGCTCGTTAAACTAAAAGTTATCATCGGTGTGGGGAAAAAATGTGTGCAAATTTTCAAATCCGAACATTCACTGGTGCTCATTTGACAAATGTGAAGGGAAGGGTTATCTTCGGCAAAATTTGTTGCAATTCTGACGAAAGTAGTTACACAATTACATTTTGTTGTGCAGTGTTGTTTTTCTGTGGATATAAACCTGGATCTAGGTCCACATCTAATCTGATATTGTGATGATGTAGGAAATGTGGACTTCTACGAAGTTAATCTCACAATATTCACATCTTTCCAGATAAAAGAAGCAAAAAGAAGAAATTGAAATGAATAAGAAATTGACATAACTCAATATATAGAGAAGGGGTCCCAAAATCTGATAGCGAGCGACCGATTCCCTTGGCATTCAGTGGGACAGCACCATATCCTGCTGTTCTTTTGTCTTGACTACGTTTCAGAGTTTGGAAACACAGACGGGACAGAGAAGTTATGCTGCAAATTAAATAGGTTAACTAGATTTCCATTCAATCCTATAATAATAAGAATAGTTACCTACAGAGGACACACAACGACAACCAAACACGCAAGTAACTTCGAAAAGTTGGTTCTGTAAACTCTCTAATTTCAGTCTTTTCAACTGAAGAGCTTTTCCTATTTGGACGAGAAGGTCTAGAATGTCAAAGAAGAAATGAGATTAAGCCTTCCGAGCTCGACTTTATATAGCTTAGCATCGTCCTTCAAGATTTAAATAAGTTTATGTACTGTAAAAGACAGATTATTCCTTCCTTTTGTCCGGTAGGGTTAACTTAAAACAGGCTAAGCAAGCGATCCCAGGTTTGATACCCGAAAAAACACAAATAACATTTTACTGCGCCATAACAAAAGCTTCGAGCTGAGCGTGGTTCTATAAATATTTCTTAGAAATTCTATTCTACTCGCATTGAACCGATTTCCAAAAAAAAAAGAGCGGAATGCTTGCCACAAAACTATAGTCCATAAGAAAGAGTAACTTTCGATGCTGTCCAACGTAATTGTCGATGCAACGAATGTTGATGTACCTAGAAGGTCACCTAAAAGTATGCGCCATTGGTAATGGATTTTTAAAGCCGTAACCTGTTGCGTTTTAAAGCCCACTTATGGGAATAGGCAATATACAGAAAAATTGCTAACCTAGAGCCGTGCCTTCGAAATTTCACCACCTTTTGAGCGAGACTTGCATGCTGCTTCACTTTAGCCACTTAAGTATTACCACAACCCCTTTGGTTTCAGAATTTGTAAGTTTTAGCGAGTTTTGCACTATTAAGGCCGATGAAAAATGATACAGCTTTGCCTTTCTGATGGAGAATGAGAAAAACCAGGAATCTTCCCCCAGTCTAGCTTGGACACGCACCACATGCACAATTTAAATAGACATACTAAGCAAAGTTTCAAACCGTCGTCACCGACAGTTAAAAATCGTTAATTAAACACTTGTTGGTTTCCAAAAAACATCAAACCCTCATCCACTTCGAACTGATTACTTAAATACCCAGCGCCCATTTATAGGTACATACCTATGAGCCAGGAGCACCACAACTCAATGCATCGCACGGTACTCTCAGTTTTTTGTGCCGTCTGTAGTCCTTCTTCCAGACAAACGTCGAAAAAATCCCAGCAAATGATAATTTCCGAAGGGAAACACAACAAAACAAAAAAATTCCGATAAGGATCCCCAGGTATATCCTTGTTCATCCAACTGTATCACCACCATGTCTCTTCGCACGTGTGAACATTCCAAAACTTCTCTACAAATTCCTCCCTGCGGAAAATCAACAGGAAATAGAAATCTGAGTTTTTGTTCTCTCCTCCTGTAGTCGTCCTGAAATCTGACAGACAACAGAAAGAGTCAAACGAGGTCAGACATTAAAGCACACACCTATATACCCTCATCTCTAACGGAGAAACTCTCACCGGTGCAAATGCTACCTCGATCTCGGTCGTTCCAGTGAGTTTATCCAGTGAAGTGCAAAGTAGGAAAAAACGAAAAACAAAAACCCTCCTTCCTCTCCTCCCTGGCCATTCATAACTTGATTTGATTGAGAAATTTGATTTCTTGTGATTTTTGCTGCCGGCCTTAGCCCCCCAAATCGACCTGCACATCCCTTATCAAATGCTAATTTCTGCCAGAGCTTACATAATACTCCTTATCCACATCCATCGACGACCGACAGCCAGTATCAAGGTTCACTGTCAGTGCCGGATCTCCGACAGCTGCCTACCGAGCAGGATCAAACGAGGTGTGAGCTGTGAGGTCGTTTCGGCATTCATGTTGAGTGTGATGAATGAGGAGAATATTGAAACTGACAGGCCTTATTATTTAGGGATTTGCAATAAATTGCTTGCTATTGTGGGTTACAGCATCTCGACGCTCGTTGCTCCCTTCGTCAGCAGCAGCCTCATCACCATCACCGTCATCACCGCTGCTTTGTGCTGAATTATGGTCCGACTCAGTATATAGAGACAGAGAGATTTCGCATCACTTAGGATGAAACCGCACTTTAATGGACTTGGACTACTTAACATTCACACAGGGATTCATGTATTGGGTGTATATTTACCTCCGAGTTGAAGTTCGGCCGTTGCCTGGAAGGTGTCGCCCTCCGGCCGACGAACCACGCACTGGTACATTCCCTTGTTTTCACGGCTGACTCGCGTCACCACCAACGTATCCTCGATGCGTCCCGATGTCGGCAGTTGTCGTCCGTCTTTGTACCAGAGAATGTTTTGCATACCCACCGGGCTGCCGTTGCTCGTCACAAGGCAACGAAATTCCGCTGTGCCTCCCATGTGAACGCTTAGGACGCTGGGAGAGATTTCCACCTGCACTGGGGTGGCCACTGTCAGGCGGAGCTCGGCACTGGCCTCGCCGCCCACATTGCCAGCGGTGCACTTGTAAACGCCCGAGTCCTCAGCTGTTACTGCCTCTATGGCGAGTATTGGTCCGAGCAGGCGTATCCGTGGCCCACTTATCACTGCCAGTGGCCCGGGACCGTTGTGCGTGTACCAACTGCAAAGACACAAGATTTATAATTACAAACGATTCAATTGACATTCGAAAAAAAAGAAATAGTCGACGTGAGGGATCGAAAGGAAAATTTAAAACCCAATTAGCTCCCCGAAAACCATTCCGCACTTTGACCCCTAAAAAGTCCCCCACAAGCAACTGCCATCGATCCAAGTCCGCAACTTTACTTGAACCCTACGCGAGCAATGTGCAAGCAAAATGTCACCAGCAACAAAGCAGCTTGATCATGCAATTCCTGACTAAACGGAAACAGTCGAGCGATTGCTTCACACGTATACCGACCAAGCGAGGCATTCGTTATCCGCCCTATTCATAAAAGTTATTTCTCCTTAACTTCTTTTCTTGGAATTTTGTAATTCCATTGAAAATTACTACGTGGAAACGTGAAATGCAATGTGCAGGTGATTGCACTAGTACTTCCGCTGCAGGAACAGAAAAAAAAAAAAAAAACGGAAACTTGTCATCATGAAAAATGTCAATTCGCCGAGAAAAAAGAAGAAGTGAAGAAAATCCCTTTTTAACGAGTGATTGCATCAATTCAACGCCAACACAAAGCCATCGACAGGACTTGTCTGATTCCACGAAATGGTTGCGTACAGATTGAAAATAGCTTTAGTCCTTTTAAATGTAGTCACATTATGTTTGCTTGGGGAAAGTGAAAAGTTTTATCCAACTTTATCGCCACAAGGGGGGAACTTGTCTTTTTTGAATGCACGGCAATTTTTACACGCAGTTTAACTTTATGAGAACGGGTTTTAGATCTTAGATCAGGTGTCACTCACTACAAACTTATTCAAGTGATTTTCGTTCCACAAAATAATTCAGCCAGTTGGATTTTTCAATTTCGCATAGTTGGCTAGAGCACACTCGCATACTGTAACTCCGAGTCGATTTGGGGCGTCCGCAGAATTTGAAAAAACTGGAGTCGTACTTTTGTTGAAGTTGCTCTACTTATGCTGAAGCCTTAGTACAGCAATTTAGGACATTTTCCTAAAAACTTAGCACCTAACTTATTTTAAAAGAAAAATATTTTTGAAAAGAAAAAGGTCTGTCTAAACATTTTTGACTTTGCGGAATATTGTTGTTTGATCTTTTAGTTTTCCTTCTTCATTCAATAGATGTAATTGCATTTCTGGCCTACTGTTAAACCGGGCTAACATTTTCCGGTCAATCGCATGGTCTACACCTTGTATTCTGGACGTGCAAATTTCGGCCTTAAATTGAGAATCATTTTGGCGCTTTTCGATTGTCAATTGTTGGTGATTTATCGCAATGAACTAGAGACTTGAAGTAGCCCGATAAAAGATATACAGGGGTCTAAATCGCACGACCTTCGTTGTAGCTCCGGTTGCTGTATTGCAAGTACCTCTATCTTGTTTAAATAGCTTCTCGTTGGGTTTAACGTCACCTAAGCGATTAAGGAAAAGTTTAAGACTGCAATAATTAAAAAAAAAAAAATTTCGTCCCTACAATTCGATGCATATGTGACGAGCTTGTCAGTCCAAAAGTGAGGGTCATTACTAGCCCACCATTTTGTGATAACATAACGGACGGAGCAACTCCTCTTGAGCCCGCATAGTCTCACTCTGCGAACGAATCAAAGCAAATGATCGTCTCCTAAGCCAACGTCATTTTATGAGTACGGATTTAGGCGAAAATATTGGATCATGGATCTGCAAGATCTTAATACTTTCCATATATATTTCGATCTCAAAAAATGTCGCTTACTGGGGCAGTATTCCATTCTTTCTAAGCCTTAAGGAAGTAGGTGGTATGAAAGCTATCCCCATTTCGAAAGGCGGCTAGCTTAGGTAGACTTTTGTGTCTTACATAAATTTAAAAAATTCGTTGGACATATTTTTTTTTTTTAATTTTCAAAACGACATGTACCCCTCATAAATGCTAAAAAGTGATCTCACTGCGACAGCTCATTTGACAGATAATCCTTTGAATATGGGAAAGCGATGAGTAAAAATGATTGCACGAACAACAACTTGTGATTGGAGTGACTGCTATTTACAGCTGCAGTGACTTTCCCCAACTGATTGTTTGAATTTTGGAAATCTTACTGTCAATTCTCAGTAAATATTAGATTCGTTCATGTATTTACATTCAGCATGGAAAAATGAAAAATGTCAAAACTCAAAAATCGAGAGAGAAATCACTCAATTTCAAGAGAAGTACCTGACCGGTTTTCTTACAAAAAGGTAAAGAAATGTCACTTTGACATTTGACAAGGTTCTGCTTAAATGCAGCATCTACAAAATAAGTTGGAATTGAACTTCTTATAAGCTAAATACCTATTAAACTTACCATTTTGAATGCGCTGATATGTTCTAGGATCTAGGAGAACATTCAATTACAACTTCTTCTCCGACATCGTTGAAGACGAAAATAATTAGAGTTTTACTTGTCAAACGTTTGAGCTGCAACTTAGTTGTCAGTTTTAATTTTTAATTTTTCAGTAAGTCGAAATTCGGCGGTAGAAAATTATGAAAAAAATTAAAATAGAGGAAATGGATTTCTCTCTCTTTTTTTTTCAATTTTTTAATTACGTGGTTGCATTCGCACATTTTCTTAGCAAATTTTTAATAATTTTACGTTTGCAAAAAAGTACCCGAACGAACCTATTCTTGTTGCAAATACATTCATTTTTTTGTCTGTCAGAAAGCGAACACTTCGATCCTGCATAACAGTTGTGCCGAACAAACGAACCCCAATATGGCAACAATTGTCAGAATTTTTAGCTTACAATCTCAAAGCTGCGGGCCGGCAAAACTGATCCTTTTTGAAGATCAAGTCCCGTGACTCCACTTTTTTTTTATTTATTAAAACGGCCTCTTTTTCAGTTTATTATTTATTAGACTAAAGCAATTTTTTTTTTGTTTCAGTTATTAATAAATGTTTATAACATGTTTTTACTGATGATTTTTTTTATTTGCTTTATTAGTATTGTATGCGGATCCACTTTTTTGGCACGACCATTTTTTTCAGACACTTTTTTAAATCTTTTACCGGCAACATTGCCTCAAACTTTAAGCTGTCGATTTTAACGTTCTATTCTATTTCTCGATGTAAGGTCTCGCTTCTGTTTAGCAGCATATAATACACACATACTTGTCTTTGGCCTCGTTAGCCGCCACACCCATTTTAGCCATATTTATATGTACTAGCAAACACACAAGTGACAGCTCGCTGTGTAGACAAGTTATTGAACAGACTTTTGAAAGATCGTGCCTTGTGTGTTGCCCTGTGACTTCCGAATGTTTATTTGAAGAACAATGTTAAAGAAGTCGCAAGATAGCGCTTCGCCTTGAATAGATCCTTTTATGACATCAAAGGTTTCGGTGAGGTCGTTATCCTGACAATTTCCGTAGAATTCAAACGGAGTCTAGCAGTGGAGTAGTACAAAACCCTATCTCGAGCAACTAAGGAAATATTGAACACGATTTTGATTGTCCAAGGTAGTCTTTATTTTGTTCCAAAAGTCAATCCCATTCGAATCTGCTTTGCGTTCCGCTTTTAAGTATGTACTCTATAACACTTTCGAAATGAAATAATATTAAATGATATTAATTCCGTTTTCGAAATATAGAGTACAAAACGTTTGTTTTCAAAAAACTTCACTTTCGCCACGATATACAGAGTAGGGCCACTGCTTAATGGCACCGAAGCTTTGACTTTGTCTAAAGCAGATGAGGATATCCTCAGTCGCTTTGAGGGGAAGATTCTTCGTAATTGTCGGTATCGGTTGCTTGGACGGGCTTTGGAGGAGAAGGTTCAATGACGAACTAAACGAGCTGTACAGCGTCACAAATATGAAAACTCACACAAAACGAATGGTTGCGTAAGAAGCTAGTAAGTTAGTAAGTTGCTTACACATCATCAGGCCAGTTGTAACCAATTTGTAGAAATGCAACTCCATTTTCAGACTCAAAATCGGAACAATCAAACACAAAGACAGCTTTATCACTGCCCAACTTAGAAAGTTCGATAACCCTAAGCACCATTAGCCTCAAATGCGAATCCATTCATGGTGAAATCACGTCCAGAACAACTCCCCAAAGTAAATGCGGTAAAAACGGAAACATCCACAAAAATTCATTAACTTCTGGTCAAAATTCGTGCGATCAATCGTGAGGGCTGCCAAAAAAAATTAAACCAAGAAAAGGTTAAGAATCATAGCCTTCCGCCGGCCGATAAGAGGGAATGATATTTGTGTTGACAACGCAGTAGGGGAGCGCTATTACCGCTAAAAGAATTACCAAAGAAAACTTCTCCCTATTGAAATTTTCTCTTGAGTATCGTCCCTTCCTCTAAGGGGGGGACATTCCAAAGGCGACGACAAGTTTAACATTTTCCGCCATTATCGTCACTTTTTAAAGTTGTTCTCAGCGATGTTTTTTTTTTTGGGGTGCGCCGTCCCCTATTTATTTTGTTGCCTTCCATCAGACGTTCCTTTTTCTTCTGCTGATGGTATCCTTTTTGGCTATCAACTTGGTTGGACTATTGATTAAAAAAAAAAAACACTGCCAAAGACTGGCACTTTTGTGTTGAGTTAACACTTTTGTCCCGGAATAAGAAATAATCCATCATGACATTTAATATTGTGTTGGGTGGGAGAATGTTGGTAGCCATCTTCATTCAAGACGAAGCCCTCTTGGTTGTTGTTTTTTTTTTTATAAATTATGGACGTATGTCTGTTTTTGGGGTCAATCTGAAATGGTTTTGGGTTTCAAGATGAGATAAGTTGCTCGGACGATATATTTTTTTATTGAATTGGATATTATGTGGGGTCGTTTGTGAGAGATGGACTGCTCGGATGTGAATAGACGAATGTAATGCGATAGTAATTCAATTACATTATTGGGTGTCCTTTAATTTGAATTGAAAGAACTCTACGCAGGAAGTGCAGATAAAATGTCCATAAATTGCTTTTGTTGTTTTGTTTCCGCCTGACACCTCGCAGGAGACGATTATACAAAACCTCAGACTGACCTAGTTTTGGATTCGCCTTTTGCTTTCTTTCTGTTTTTTACTGTTTAGCTCTATTTATGCAAGGCGTGTGCCTTTTTGCATAAAAGTCCTTACAGCCCACTTTGTAACCCACTTCGGTTTGTAAATAGCTGCAATCGTAGATTTCTATTTTCTTTTAATTTGTCGGTGTCCTGAATCACTGAGGTTGGACTTGGTGGAATGCAGACAAGATTGCGTTGAGATTTTCATAAAATTTAGCTCATGAAGATGATATCGAAGAGCGGTCAGGTGTTTTTAATAAGTCTGCAGTGGGACTGCATTCGTATAGAACTGGTAGCTCAAATTATGGAGGGCGAAAGGTTACAGAAGGATTGAAAGAATGCTATGTGGGGTAATGAGCTGAAATTTCTTACAATTTGATAACTCAGAAGACGTGAGTTCCGTAAAGAGGATTAAGGAAGCACTCGAAACACACTTCTAATTCGAGAAGCCTGAGGATTACAGTGGAACACAATGCACAGGTTGGATATGGTTGCGGCTTGGACTGATTAGGAGTGACCTGTGTCAGAATATCTTGTCCGAAGATTCGAGTTTAAGGCTTATCCAAGGTGCACCACTTCAGACAAATTTCATCAAATAGTTGTGGCGTTTTTCATTCAGAAATGACTCCCATTCGTGAGATCCTTAAACTGTGGAATGTAAGCAAACCAGCTATCGTTATTAAGACAGGTATATTTATAGGAACTCGAATATAAATTGGTCAAGCCTGCCGTAACCCTCTTAA
The DNA here is from genome assembly GCA_963082955.1 of Cheilosia grossa. NCBI lineage: Eukaryota > Metazoa > Arthropoda > Insecta > Diptera > Syrphidae > Cheilosia > Cheilosia grossa. The sequence goes on from OY720146.1 coordinate 15,786,229, forward strand.
CGAGCTATCGAGCAACTACATCAATTTGGACTCTAGAGCAAAATATTCTTGGTTCAGCCCCCAAAGAGAAACACCACTAAGCCACCAAGTGTTATGGCGTACTCGACATGGAAGGTTGGGTCTTTCTTGTCATCTGAAACTTTTGCCGGTGATCATCTTGGCTTTTGAATTATTCCTCATTCGAGCCAATATATTCGAATGGTTTTAAACTAAATCTAGAAGAGCTCATAGAGGCTACCCAGTACTAGATTTCCATTTCCGCTTATTTCTCAGGAGTCAGCAACTTAAACTAAACGGCTGGAGTTTTGCTAAAGAAGTCAATTCTTGTTCCGTGAAAGAGTGAATCAAATATATCCTTTTCACGTTCGCTTTCGCAAATTGTAAAATTTTTTTTTGAAACCGGTCGCAGATTTTTCTCGTTTGACACTCGAGCCTTGAACTTAAACACAACTATGGGTCTTCACTCTTCAGAATATGTTCTATTTGAAATTGTTGTATGCGGCTGCCTTGCATCAATTACCACATGAGCTTCGTTTGATACGAGGTTTCTTTGACGAAAGGGCTGCAAAATTGATCAGTCCTAAACTTCGTGGATATAACATAGCCCGTTGAATATGTGTTTCTTTTCAATTTTTGTATTTAAGTTTCTGATCTCGACTTAAGCCAGGCTTCGGCTCCGTTTAACGCGTCATAAAACTTCTCCTTGACAGGGTTATTAACGGGGTACCCTCATAAAGTTTGAAACACTTTTTGAGCCAGTCACAAAACGGCTCAAGTCCGTATCTTGTGTCCTAAGCCGATTTCCAATGAAATTTGAACTTAACCTCAAACCAGCACAGATTTTCGAATATCAAGAAAATAACTGCAGCGGCTTAGAAAAATTTAATTAAACTTATTGAGAAAGTAGGACTTATTTCTACCACATTTCAGATCGAATGTGTGTAAGATTATCGTCTTTTGTTGAGTGAGAAGCGGCTTGGGGAGGGGGAGGCAGAATAAGGGGTTACTTGATGTTTACTACATGTAAGATAAAGAATTTTTATATCGAGAAAACTATGCACAACAAAAGAAGTTCACTCCTCAATTTAGGTTCACTTCTTTGGAGTGTGTTTCCTTTTACGATGCAAGAATCAAATTCTAGTGTACAGAAAACAAGGACGAATTCATAAAACATGTCTCGAATTGTCTTAAAGTACAAAAAAATGTGAGCACCGATAGTTTACGAGAGAAAGTTTTATTCTCTGTTGGAGTACATTAAATTAAATTATCACCTATGATAAAAAAAAAAATATTACCTATGATCAAAAAATGATAATTCGGACATTTATATACTTTTTAGCAATTCCTTGTTTCAGGTTCCGATACCGACGACCAATGAGAAATGACTTGGTCTTGGCGCGTTTTTGAAAACATATCGCGGGACATTTGACAACTTGAATTCATGAGCGCATTCAGCTAATTTAATGTGTCAGATTGAGGGCTAGCTATGTATGTTTTGGAATCGGCCCCTGATCCTCGGTTACATTTTAAATTTACTTATAAAAATCTACGACAAGAGAAGAAGCGAATTGTTGCACGAAGCCGGTTTGGATATTCATTTATATTTATTTTATTATTGTTTTTAATTTACATGCAAAAAACTGAAGAATTTCCCAAAGAAAAGATTTCCGGCATCGCTCTAAGGGTTGAAGACAACGAAAACTTGGAAGTTCAGCGCGAACATTATAAAAATAAGAACATTATGACTTATGGCAACATATAATGATGAATATAACTCAATAACTTGCTTTCCTAAATAAAAATAAACACAAATAAAAAACTGCAAGTCGTTCTTAATTTATTTCCTTTCTTTATTGACTAAAGAAATTATTTCTATGAAAATTAAAAGAAGTAAGTACTTGATATCAGAACATGAACTTAATACGCTTTTCACACCGAGCTCAAAACCGAGTTTTCGACATTCACACCGATCATCAACTAGTTTTCGTTTGACGTTGCAATCAGGTGACACTAGTCGTTGAACTTCGGTACAAACTATTTTGGTTACAAATTTCGATCGCTTTAAATAACAAATAAAATGAATTTAGTGCATTTAAAAATAATATTAGCCCATCAATTAAAAATGATTTTAAGTTGTGAGTTGTGACATTTTTTCGGTCAGCCATTCTGCTGAATTTTCTGAATGTTGCAAAAGGTACAAGCTCAAAAATTGGCTCGAACAGAGTGCGATTTTTGCTCGGTGGAAAAAAAATGGGTTAAAATTAACCAAGTCTCTGTTGAAAATAACACACTTTATCAGTTGTTAAGAACCCAGTTTTTAGATAAATATCAACCAGCTGGTTAAATTCAACAGAGTTGAGAGAAAAATTGATAAAAGGTTATTTTTAAACGAGGTTCCTTAAACAACCTGACTCGGCTATTTGTAATCCTTTGTGGGAGCTATATTACTTGGTAGTTTTGAACCGAAAGTTGGTTGATAAGTGATTTTGCTGCGTGTATGTTTGTTTCAATAACCCATAACGATTGGAAGTCGTTTTCGTGGACAACTTTGGTTCGCGTAGATTATTTTGAATAATAAATGCACGATCTAAGACAACTGTTGTTGAAATAAACGAAAAGTTCTTAAGGCCCCATTCTGTTTTCAACAGACCTATCCTTTCTTTGATGAAGAATAATTATTCTTAATTTCAGAAATAAGTAGGTAATTGATTTAGAAAATTGTTTTTCGGAATTAAGCAAACAGTTTCTTGGGTCAAGAAAACCTATGAACGGTTTCAGAAGAGGAATCCTAACCAAAGAAAAAAATTCTAGAGGCAAAACACATAAAACATTTGTTTTCAGAAATTGAGAAAAACCTTCTAGTTTTAGTATTTATTTTCTCGTCCTTTACTCATCAAATAAAATTGTTAAAAATATGAAATAATTGGCTTGGACCATAACCGTAATTCTATCCAGTCTAGAACGAGGGAAAAGCAGTAATGATTTTGAAGAACACCAAGAACTGACTGACAGAATTCAGGTCTTCAAATAATCCTAAAGTGCGTCTATAGATGAAACATTTTGGTGCTCTCCAAAATAGCTACAGTTACAATTATTGTTTTATTTTTCAAACGAATGGAATCCGTTTTCACGCTCAGCAGACGTTAAAAAAGTTTTTGGGGAAAAAATCCATCACAAATGTGAGTTCGCAATGACATTGACAATATTTAAAAATAAAAATGATTGTAAAATGAGGACATAACGCTGGAGACTTTTTCTCTCTGCGGCATTTTTGTGGGACGGTCAACGATTTCGATTTCGAACTCTTTGGTTAGGTTGAATACAATGGATCACTGGAAATTTAAAAGAATCCTGTTTCTGTTTGTGACAATGAAAGCCCCGTCGGTAGCAATGCTTATTCCATTTCTAGTAAAAAACCTGTCTAGGCCGTTGAAAAAAAAACCGCAGTCCACCGCGAAGAACCTGTCACTGACCTGTGACTTATACAAATAGCTACAAGGCCTGCTTCAGCTATTGACTCTATTGTCGCGATGGAATCTCCACTTGCAAAGTCATTCATCAAAAACAAACAATACGATCCTTTGTAATCGTCTGCCGTACGTTTAGTTGCTGTTGTAAGTCACATTACACAGGCCGCCGCCGCGCCGTCTATGCAGACAGGACGATCACGCAATGACTCCAACTTCAAACGTATAATATCCGTCCCATTTGAAGAGATAATGGTCCCTCTGAGGACCGCAAATTAATATAAAGCTTCCGCAATATTCTCAAACGGCTGTGAAAACGCCATACCTACTATTGGCATCTCTTTGCGCGCACATACTTATTATACTCGTACAGTGCCCCCCGTTGTTAGCTGGTGCTGGTGGTGGGTATTCATTTTAATCCTTTAATACATTATGCGCTGGAGTGTCCTTTAAAACTACAGCCACCACCACAGGCGCATACAATATCCACACATACGACTGTGTGTATGTTTTTTTAATTATAGCAATAATTTTATGTTGGTTCTTTCGCTCGCGTAAAAGGTAATAACCAAACCATACCATGCGAACTTCACCATCATCGCAAGGATATACACCTATATACCCACCAGCAGCCCCACTGTACATGCAGACTAGTGTAGATGACGAATAAAAATATGCGAACAGAGAAACAAAACAAAAACAGTAGAGTAAAAAAAAAAAACAAAAAATGAATACGAGAAAAATTCTTTAAAGGAGCTCCCCACACAATTAGTATGCAGACGAACGGGTGGTAAAGGATTCAAATGAAAAATGGCATAAAATAAAAAGTGCAGGCACCGGAGGTGGGGGTAGGTGGAACATCCAGCCATGATTTGCGGGAATTTTCGAACCAGAGTCAGTCCACAACGACTAACACGTATACTCGAGCTCGTGCTGCTGCTGGGTGTAGAGAAAAAGTAGTAATAGTAGTTGTACATTGTAGAGTAGCAGTGCAACTATGCAGGATAGCAGATGGCGGCGCGCGGTGGTAAGTCACACCACCCCCACGAGGATTGCTCCCGAACCACGGACAAAAACTCATAATCATTGTCATTAATTACTCTCTACGAGTATGTATTCTGTTGTTGTGTGTGTGTGTGTGTGTGTGTGCTTGTATTGTATTGCATTTTTTGTTCCTGCTTATATTTCATCATCATAATTATTATCAGCATCTCCATCATCAGCAGGAGCAGCAGCAGCAGCAGATTCATACTTTTTTCCCACTCATTGTTGCTTTTGTACCCAACTATGGATTCGCATTAACAGGAGACACTATACGATGGCGAGTGTGAGTGAGCAGGATCAGGGGGATTCTCCACGTCACGTTCCCGTATAGGGATGGATTTTTTGTTTTTCGTTCTCGTATGTGCGTATTTGTTGAGTTACACAGCGGGAGTGGGTATTAATATTCACAGAGGAAAGCTTCCGCGGCTTTTAGTCTCCAACTCGAAATGGAGCCCATTCCCAAAGCCGCACGTGCAAAACACCATCAAGCCCCGCCACCTTTAACCAACACCATTAAATCTGAATTGCAGAAAAAGCTAAATTATGAATTTTTATTGTTAGTTTGGAAGTACGCTCGTGCTCGCGAGTTGCTCCTCTCAACGTACGAATGCGAGTAGATCTGTTGATAGGAGGCGGGTAGTGGGTGCAGATATCTACCCTTTGTTTGCGTTTTTATGCCTATCCTCGCACAGTTAAAAGGATGAAATGGGATTTCCATTATTTCTGTTTTGTTAAACGGGCCGGTAGTGGCGAGGGGGGTGGAGGCAAAAAAATAATAAAACCTGAAAACATTGAGTGCACGGACAAGGGCGGCCCTGTTGTCTTTTGCATTTCGATTAAAAGCGTATTCTTTTCTCATATAAGCGCATTTGTGCCGATGGGAGATTTGAACTATGAGAAATATTTGCGGATGTTTTTGTCGAACGCATCTAGGTCTTGGCCGTGTGGTCATGGTCGAATGAGGCACAAAAAAACTGGCATATTGCAGAGATTGCTTGTTTTTTTCTCGAGAGCAAATGTTTTTCAGGCGAATCCGGAAGGAGGTCGTATTTTGTGCGGGCGGATCCACGCAATCAATACGTATCATAAGGTTTGTTATAAGATAGTCGATTCAAGTTCAGAACCGTCAAGGTTGCGTATTGGGAATGGCACAAAGTGCACTGCACAAGGTGGCGCAAAAGTTGCCACCCAGAGTTCTTTGGCTGTAACCTTTTTTTATGAATGAAAAACTTTGGTTCTGTTATATGTTTACCTTAGGTTCTGTTTTTTTACCTTAGGTCGAGAAAATTATATCAAGTAAGTGGCGCCCAACAGGATATATGAATATTCCGCCCCGATTTATGGCATCTCACATCGCTTTTGCCTGGACCACCAACAATATGTCCTTGCGTTCTTGGGGGATATCCACTTTGAGGAGCTCAAAAGTCTGAGGCTTATTGTCATAGACTTGTGACTTAAAAACAACCCACAAACAGAAGTCTGGAACTGGTAAATCAGGCGATCTTGTCGGCCCTAATGCAAATCGCCAAAATGGTGGTCGACATTCAGGATGGCAGGATGTAAAGTTGTATACTTATGGCAAAGAAGAACTTTAACCACAAGCAACTCCTTCTCTTGTACAAATAGTAGATTTTAAACCTTTGTCCGACTATTTCTGTCTTCTTCTCAAGATATTTGGTTCCACTGGTATGGACGGGTTTTGGAGAAGGCGATTTACCGACGAACTATACCAGCCCCACAGCGACATTGACCTAGTTAAAAAACCGCCAATTCGGCGCTTGATTAATATTATTTTAGGAGTCAGAGGGTAGAGGAAGACCTCGCACAAGTTTAGAATTGCTCAACGTAGTTAGTGCTAGCAACTGAATGCTGTTAGCAAAGAACCGAGCAATAGAAGACATTTTATGGTTGAGACCTTGGTTGCTGGAGGGAAACCTATGCTTGAAATTTTCTGGCGACGTATTTCCAGAGGGATGCTGTTTTTCGAACAACAATCATTCCTTCCCTAAGAAAATAATTTCAAGAAAAGTTCACACGTTTCCATACACAGACACTGATCCTTCTGTTTCCATCTGTGAACCCTAAGCTTCCATGCCTACTACCGCTTTTACAATATGGGTATGTAAACCACCGTGTGATCATTGAGAGGTCGCAGTTAGGTGAACGTTGCAAAGATCCAGGGGAGCTGACCTTAATTTTTTGAAAAAGACTCCTGTCAAGTGATAACTAACTTTTACGTTGGCTTCGATTCAAAATGTTTAAGTGACCGATATGTGGTTTCAACAAGACGGGACAAAGCGCTTAACAACGCAGGCTCAAATGCTGATAGAAATTCACCGGCCTCTAGTTTCCAGATCTGGCAACGTTATTTCCTCTTTTGTAATCAGACCCAGTGTGTTTTTGTGCTAAGAATCCAAGATCGATAGGTGCAGTCGCTTGAAGGTTAATGTGTTGGACTACTGAGCGAGGGGTTGCAGGTTCCATACCCGGAAAACACACATGGCTTGAGATGGCTATTTTTTACAAGAAAAAACCCCCAAATTTTTGTAATAATTGTTTTAACTTTCTCTATTACGTAGTAAGAAAAAGATATATATATCAGTATTCGTACAAAATTTCCAGCTCGAGATGTTAATCATTGCGACGATAGAGGAGCTCAAAAAACTGTCCGTCTGTCCGTTCGTCCGTATGCTCCCGAGGCCTACAGCCTTAAACGGTTGCCGGGATTTTGTCCGAACTTCGAATTTGGAGCCTACAGGTTGGGCGTTTTTTGTCTTTTGCAAGGTAACCTCAATATTAATGGTACTTCCCATATCGCATATATAATTTTCATACCAGTTTAATTTGTTCGAAAACGAACCTAACGATTTCAACCGAAATTCATATTTGAGCTTCAGAAGGTGACTGCATACCCAGTTTTGCGCTAAAAGATCGAATCACGGTACTTTAGAAATTTGTTCATATCTCGAAAACTGTCCGTAGGATTGTAACAAAAATTCTTAAAACTTAAAAGCAAGCTCAGTTCTACCCTACATTATCCTACAGTGGATTTAAAAACAAAAAAAAATGATTTTTGTTACCTACCAAAAAACTTCACGAACGTTTTCGGTCGAAATGCATACTTAGAGTAAAATTTATGTTTTCGAAACTAATGAGTCCTTAATTTTGAATTCGAATCACCGAAAACGCTAATTTAAGAAACTGTTCATGTCTCAAAAACCCCATTTTCGAATTGGATAAAACTTTAAAAGCCAAGTAATGCTTTAACTAAACGAAATATTTTTTACGGATTTGTCTGCATAATTTCACAAAAACCGTCTAATCAAAAGACATAATTATTTAGGATAACAAAATAATTCTAACTGAGATAGCATACTTCGTTTTGCTCAAAAAACTCGAAAAATCAGTTTTCTAATTATTCCTCAAAAATAACTAGGTACCCAAATCCCGATACGTCTTCGTATATTTTTGTTTAACTAATACCTACCAATACCGTACTGCCAATAAAAATTCAATTACAACTATAAAAAACTCCTGTTTAGAAAATATGTCCAACTTCTTTTTTTTCTACCATATTAGAATAATTCCAACCACTTGGAGCTAACACAATCAGAAACTCTCACTTCATTTGCACCCGCAGACACGTTCATCGGCATATTCAGTTCGTAACTGGTAATGCAAATTCAAAAACAAATCACTGAATTCTTACATTGCGATTGCCACTTAAAAATTTGCAAGTTTGTGTCCAAAGCTGGAAATAAAAATTACCAGCTGTAGCTTATAATGACCAAAATAATTTAAGTCCACAATTTTGAGTTTTTCACTCAATTGAAGGAAATGAATGCATTCAGTGATCGTGCATTTGAAATTAAATTAAATTTAACACATTAATGCACTATTTACATCAGACGAAAAGAATATCGCTTTAGGTTCCATAATAATGAAAGTTTCTTTTTTCATTTCGTAAAAATAGGACCAATTGAAATAAAAAATAACAATGTGAGCAAAAGAAAAAATAATGACCAAACTTGATCACTTATATGATAAATGTGGCAACCGTTTCCCTACTTCCAATTCCAATCATAGACACGGGAAACCAGCAGAACAGAAAACAGAAACTCCTGGTTCTTGTACTCAAAAATCTTGCAAGTGCAAAGCTTATAAAAAAGTACAGTAGGCACTTATAACTCTCTTACTGAAATTGCCTGCTATACTGAGAGCTTCAACTTATACAAGCTCACATTGTTACTTGATATTATACAAATAACAGATAAATAACATAAAAGTCCATTTTATTCAACACAACCTATTCTTACATTTTATGTACGGTTGCTTCTGAACTTTTTACCTACCTACCCATTGACTCAACCATTCTTTTGATGGCCGAGAAAGGAGAAAGTTTGGTGCGACCCAGTCGTGCACTTTATCTAACAAAGTACCTATTTGAATAAATTGAAATTTTTGTTGAGGGTTGTTTCCTTATCTATTGTTCAGTATTTGGAATTCTAAAACACAGTCACCGTATTATATAATAAATAACTGGATGAATACCCGGCATGGATTGGAAAAAAGAATATTTAAAAAAAAAAAAAAAAAAACAATATTTCATACTTTCAGCTGCGTCATAAGGAAATTCTTCTAGCCTTCGTTAGGTACTCTTGGTTATAGGGTAAGGAGCCGAAATTAATATTCCTGTCCGCATTAAGCCTATGGTTAAAATTCTATATCCCTTTAGCCTAAGACTTTAGTCCGGTGTGGACCTGGGCCTCAACCATGTTAGCTGAGATCCCCTCCCACCTACACATAGGGCGAGGTCTTTCTCTAATGCGTTGTTCATTTCCTCTACATGTCGTCTAACAATATTGATGGTAACTTTTGTGATCACGTCTGTTTCCCGCTTAAATCTCCTCTTCCAAAGTGAGCAGACTAAAGATCATTCCAAGATTTTGCCTTCGATGCAATTTATTTTTCAACTGAAAAAGCGTGCAACTCCGATCCTATTAAACACGAATAACAAGACTCAAAGTTAAAATCAGAGCCCCATTAACACCTTTCGTGGTTTCTGTTTTAATTAAAATTAAAATCATATACAGCTCGAAAATAACTGCCACTTCATCATTAATTGGAGGCAATAAATACGTATTGAAAGAATGTGAGTTTATCCCTAACATGATTCATTTTGTTCCAATTAAAATTGAATGCCAATTCATGCCCCATAAATACAAGCATTCAAATTTTATTTTCGCCATGTATACTAATTTCGCCTCTTTCTGTGCAACGCTGTCATTCATCCGTGTGCCTAATCATGCGATCGAAGTAAGTCGGCGAATATCCCCATCCGGATCATAAATTTTTACAAAATCAACATTTTTCACTTATCGTTTTGAGCGCGTTTATGGTGCTGCGGGGGAATCGATAGAATGAAATAAACGCAAAAGTTGATTGCAAATCCATCACAAAATTTTATTGAATTATCTGTCAGTGATTAAATGAACGGCAGAGGATGTCCCATTATCCTCCCAAGGGGTGGCACAGGATCCATTTCCTGTTTTTTTTTTTTTAACTGATTCACATTTCTACACCCCCCACACACCTTGTAACACAAGAGACAGCGGCGGGAATTTGCTTGGCGAAAAAAGAAAAGAAGACAGCGAAATCCTGCGGCAACATTGAAGAGGCGAAAATATATCGCTCATTATTTTGTATGTGCCCCGTTTCTCGCTCTTTATGAAATGAAGTTATGCATCAGCACGTTTGAAATTTTACACATAAGCCCCTGAGACCACATCCCAGCAACTCTAGTGGAGGTGTCCATCCCAACCACCACCCACTTTCATCAGTACCATGTATGTTTTACAACATCATCCTGGCGGATGGGAAGTGGGATGTTAAAGTTGCCTCTGCCAAAGGCATAGGGGCGCTTTGTCATGCCTTTTTATGCTCGCTGCTCCTCGCTCTCCATCTGCTGTATCCTGTTCCTCCGTTCTTTTGTTAAAAAATCGTTGTTGATTTAATTCTCTCTCTCTCTCTCTGTCTCTGTCGTTTTTTGTTTTTTTTTGTTTCATTATTATTATTTGTCCCATGACATTCACATACTTTACTTTGCTACATATTTAAACACTTTGGCGTTTGCTATCATCATGTGAGCTTGAGCCCACTCATCTACACCCTCCCGCGCTGTTTATGTGTTGTATGCATGTGTTTTGCTGTAATGACAGACACACACGCACACATGTGAGCACACGAGTGTCCTCACAAAATCACTGAGATGAGATGTATAAAGAGCAGAGAAATCTGTAATACGCCTCAACATTGCCACATGACTGCACATGACAAAGAAATTCTACGCTAAAGGCTTCAGTTGTAAAAGCAGGCAACAGCACAAGCAGCAGTTAGAAAAGAGGATGTGTGACTTCCCCGCAGGCGGGTTTCCGCACACCCAGGGCCTCTGCCTGGCTGCCACTCTAATACTCATTGCTGCTGCTGTTTTGATTTTGGTACACATTAAAAAACAAGGCCAGCAAAAAATATAAACATCAACACAAACTAATGTACGTGTGCACACGTATGCAGCGACAGAGGACACATTTCTGTGGATAGTGATCTACTTTGGTCGGGTATCCCTCAACTCGGGTGACACCATCACCCCCGCCGATTTTCCTCTCGAGGACTTGGTTGAAGATGACGAAGCTGCAAGGGGAATGAAAAAAATAAACGTATAAAACATATAATTTAACGCTGCATAAATTTATACGAGCGGATTGAGAATGAGAGGATATTTTTATATCATCTCCCACGCACGAAATACACACCCGGGGTTTGTGTGTGTTATTCTGGATCAGGCAGGAATCCTTTAAAATTGTGTGCACACCGAATGGCGTATTCATCAATTCGTCAACGATTCGAAACGAGGAAGCTGGGTGGCCAAAAATTGGGAATATATACTTATACGTGTCACCCACACGCTGAGATGTCCCGCTTGAGAAAATGGCAACGCAAAAGCGATGGTGCGGCCCTTCCAAATATGAGTTTATCTTTTAAATGCCTTTATTTAAATTTTCGATCGATTGGGTCCCATCCGAGGGACGTGAATGCCACTACAACAGATGTTTATGGCTTAACTATGGAGATGAGAGGTTTGGGAATGTGTCGTAAAAATTGAGTCACACGAAAATCTATCGGCGATAACTCTTTAACTATTCAATGAGGAGTCACGTCCACGGAGACGATTATTCCCCCAAAAGTACTATACTATGTAACGAGCTTGTTTGAAGAATTCACCACCATCAGCTGCAATAAAAGGAGAATGTGTGTTTTAGTGGCAAGTTTGGACGGGCATTTTAGTGACTTGCTTCAGTCGGGTGTATGCTGGAACGATTTTAACGGTTGTAGCACGGAATTTACTGCTTTTTCACAGCAAAAGCGCGTCGGTGTGGTGCTTTTTTAAAGAGATATCTTTTGGCAAGTTGAAGTTGGAGTGCCAAGCTACCTTTTTAGTGGAAATATCTGTCTTCTGTCTAACTAGACAAACTTCACTTGATAAACGCCTCAATATGGTGGGCATTTATTTTCAAAATCAGCGAGCAATGTTACCACAACCTTCCGGCAAGGTAGTGTTCTCAATTGGACGGGTCGCAGCTTTTTTGTTTGGCGGCCATTTTGTTTTGGTGACGTTTGTTTCCAGAGTTTATTATTCAGTCAATGATGCCCAAGTTAGACGATTGAGCAAGGCTTCTAAATTATGAATCTGATTACTACCGAAATGAGTGTACGTCAACCGTGGCGCGCGTTGCGCCCGATTTACGGCTGACGCGGTGGTCTTATTGAGTCGCCGCTCACACGTTTGGTGGGCAAATTCAAGGCAAATGAACAATTAGCCAACACCCGCTGTCATTGCCGCTGTCCGTGAAAGTGTACAGTAGAACCCGAGGTAGTCCATTACCACGTGTCCGTGTAAACAAGAAGTCGACCGTTCACAGACCTCAACTCGGCGAATTTTGTCGGGACTTGAGCCTACGCGGAGGGTTTGAAAGAGGACGAGCGTTAAAGAAAGACCGATTTTTCGATATGGGGTTAGACGACATATGGTTCCAGCAGGGGTGACGCCATGATGGACATTCTGCATGAACGAAGGTTGTCTCTTGCGGAGGTGACGTAAATTGGAAACCAAGATCTTGCCATTAGATGTGGGTAGACTTCCTCTTGTGTGATTTCGAGAAGTCGCAGGTCTATGCCAATAAGCCGCAATCGACCGATGCCCTTGAAGCTATCTTAACCAATGCAATGGCTGAAATTCAGTCAGATCCATGCAGCAGAGTTTGTGTCATCGTGAGAAGCCGCGACGGACACTCGTTCGATGGCATACATGGGCCTTTCAAATGAAAAAGGTTTTACATTATATTTATAATAGCTAAGACAGTCAAATTAAAACTGCAACCAACCTAAGTGAATTTAAAGAAAATGTAATAGAATTTGTTAAAGTGAAGTATTAGCTAGGAAAATCAATTATTTAAAAAACAACCCCTCCTTCTCGAATAAAGCTGATTACTGACTCGAGGGCTTCACTAAAAAATCAAACCGAAGGACCTTAGCAAAAATTCGTATTTTAGACTCTCCTTTTCTTGAAAAACGATAGAAATTTCTTCCATGAGCGCCCTGCGCGATTTTCGGCTACACATCGTTTCACAAATTTTGTTTGTTTTATTTCCATTTTTGGGCTCCTTTCTGGACAACGATTTTGGGTTAAATTTTTTTAAGGCCTTAGAGCTTAAAGCAAACTAGATTTCAACGATGGGCTCCTTTCTGGACAACGATTTTGGGTTAAATTTGTTTAAGGCCTTAGAGCTTAAAGCAAACTAGATTCTGGAAACCCTACAAAGAAGTGCAGCATGCACAAACACCTCCTATCTTAGTTGGATTGACTGGCCATATGCTGTCGGCCTCCCTCTTCCCTGAAACCAAATTCTCTTACAAACACGCTGAATTCTTCATTTTCATCACCTTCCCACTATAACTAATTCCGCGTCTGCGAAATTAACGTGTTGCTCATTTAATTAAACCGCCACCACGCTGCTTGCCCGCAAACATAAATTAGTACCTTCGTCCTTCAAAATTGATTAAAACACAAAACCCCCAGCACGAACACATCCTCCATTATAATTAATCAACAAGCCGTACAAGGGTTCAGCATATTTTCACATGACCCTCTGTCATCCCAATCCCAAACACAACTACGTTGCGTACCACGAAAACCGACTTCTCCATAATAAATGTCTCGCATATGAAATATAAAATTTGATCAGACTCAACCCGGGGGATTAATATCTTCGTGTATATCCACATCCATTACCCTCAGCGGGTGTATCTTACAATTATTGCCAAGCATTTTCCGAAAAATTCCCTCACTCTCAACGTAGTTCGTATCTATAACAAGAAATGTTCATAATTACCTAGCCCACGTCCTTAGATTTGAAATTTTAACACACACACACACAGGCGCAGATGTCTCCACTAATTTTAATAAAACATCTTGCCAATGTAATAAAAGCCATTTGTTCAACACTTGGTTCACTACGCCACCACACGGTGCGAGACAAATAAATAAGAGACGAGATCATATACGGCGACGGTGCTTTCGGTGTTAGTCTGGCTGTGGCTGGTGCAAAGGAGTACTTAAGCACACGTGCTTAGCAAAAGGACACGAGCGAACACCCTCCTGCAAGTGACACACGACCGCATCCGCAATTATTTGCGAAATTGAAACAAAGCTGTAAAGTTGTTGCAATAAGCACAGTTGTGGCCGCACAATGCACCATTTTATTCCAAGACAATGATTGCTCTCTCCTCATGTGTATGCGGACATTTAGCAAGGCTACGGCTAAATTAAAGGAGTCAACGAGGTGAGAGTTGCAAGGCGTAAAATGCGGGTGACATAAGACAATGGAAGGAGTTGACCCGACTTTGAAGAGGCGAATGCGGGATTTTTTTTTTTGTCATACAGAAAGGTGCAGCTGCAATTTGTCAAAACTATACTATAAAATCATTTTTAGTGTCCAGACTAAATGTTTTAAACTCACAATAAAATATTTAGTTTGAAAGTAACAAATGATTATTATTAGTTGTGACGAGAAATCGAGTTTTTTGAACATTGCAACTCATAAGAAAAACGTTCGAAATTGTTGATCTATTCCTTTTTACCCGACTGTATACAGGGAGGGTTATGTGTTTCGCGCGTATCCTATATGTACGCCCTGTAGCCCAAACGGCTTGATCGATTTTGAAGAGTAGGGTGTCATTAAATTGGTATTCTTCCCCGGAGTGTCATAGGCTAAAAGATTAATTTAAAAAAAAAAAAAAACAACAAAAAACAATGTTCACACAAATGTCTGTGAGAAATGTCAAGATATGAAATACACTGAACTGTGAAATAAATTACTTTCTGATGAATTCACAATAGCGGTCTTGTGGAGTGTCTGCATTAGTCATGAATTAATTTATTTTAATTTAAATATTATTATTTTTATTACATAAGCATATGGAACAGTCTATTTGCGACCGACATGAAATAGAAGCGATATAAAGATTTTTATAAAGTGCTCGAGCTACACTCCTAAAACGCTGACAAATAAATATAATGCACACCATTCACAAAAGAAACGGTTTAATACTTCCGTCAATCCGTAAATCTACATACATTTTAAAACATTCCATACAATTTTTAATTGTTTTATGGAAATTTAACTTTTTAATCATTCGATTAATAAGAAATTTTAGAATCGACTTTAAATTTTACAGAAGCTCACAATTGCGGAATTTGTATGGGAAATATAGTCACTCGGAACTAATAAAATTTAGAGTGGAAACTAAGAATGTTTATTGGTAAGGCCCATTGTGTGGTCACATATCCATACAAGTGTCTTAATACAAGTAAAAACTTTAAATAGACTTTAAGGCTTGATTTTGAAGAGTGAGGTGTCATAAGATTCGTATTCTTCCCCGGAGTGCCAACGCTAATTTTAGGTCAGTGTGACACAAATAGTAGTTTGCACTCATTCTCACAGATGTTATTGAACATTTCAATTAAAAGTTTATAATTGACGTTTACTATAAACCTAACTGTGTATAGATAAGTTATTATTATTAATAGTCACAAATAACATGTAACTGAGTGGTAGTCACAAGTACCTATATTAATTTGTATTGAATTTCGAAATAGCCTAAATCGTGCAATGAGGCTGAGTGAAAACGTGGCTTTAATTTATGACATTTTTTTTTTCACTGTGAATGTAATACTCTTTCGGGGGGTCATCGCATCTCATCCCCAGCACCTAGCGGCATCTACATCTCGTCTCTGCAACCGGACACTTACCTCCCCCCCTACCCTTATCGTTCGAAATGTATAAATTAAGTTTACTCGCACTTTTCCTTTCAAAAAACTAAAAAAAAAATAATGTCTAACCGCTCGCTACTAACGGATTCACAACAATACTAACGAACCTACGTACTCTCCGAAGTCCGACTACATATTTAACTAAAAAGCTAGAAATAAAAAAGTTAATTTAAAAAACCAAAAAACCCGACTGACTCTAAAAAAGATCTAAAAAGACACTTTCAAATAAAACTAATTGGCAGTCGGAGGCTGCGCATATTTTTGTATATCCTTTTTACAGTCAGTCAAGTTTTTTAGTTTTTTAAATTAACTTTTTTATTTCTTATGTTTTTTGCGCAGGGATATTTAGGAGATCGTTGAGTGTTTGGAGACTGTTACCTTCTTTTTATATTTTATGAGGACGGCAGTGCCGTATTTATATTTTTTATGAGTGTAGGCCACTTTATTTCCGCCGCCCCATGTATATATATATAGTTGGCGCAACAGGTCCGTAGGGACCCAAGGCCTAGCTTCTCGCAACCATTCGTTTTGTGTGAGTTTTATTTTTGGAACGAATGGAAGGGATCTACAATTTTATGCCGATTCCAAACGGCTAATTGAGAAGCTCTAAAGACAGTTATACTCTCGGATGTTTGTCAGACGTTCGCGAGAGGTGGCGCAGTGGAAAAAACCCCAAGTTGGAATTTGGGTTTTTGCGGGACTCGAACCTGGGACCCCTCGCTTAGTAGTCCAACACACTAACCACTAAGCCACTGCCGCCCCATGTACCTTTCTAAACTAATAATTTTCCATTTGTTATAAGGAAGGCACTAAAGTTAGATAAACGAATGAATCAGTCATTAAGAAAGAGCGTAAAAAACAAACAAGAATTACAATTTTATGTAGCAAAATCATCCATAATATAATCATAGTTTATGGTGTTCATTATCTCTGCTTCTTTGTAGAGAAGAGCTAAAGAATTCATATTTTCTTGAGACAATGAACCCCTTTGATTATTTTTCACGCGTTTTAAACAGAAAATGCTCCTTCCCAGAACAATTTGTAGCCGGAGTGGAAAGCGCGATGCGGAGAGCTATATCCAACTTAGGGTAAACATAAGACAGAGATTGATTCCTCAAAAACGTTGAGAGACTGAGTAGTAAGTTTGATCCTGGCTTCACTGCACACTATGCAGTTTTATTAGAGGAAATGTGACTGCAAAAATGCACAGATTCCTTTAACCGCATCGTCCTCTAAATCATTCTCACAAGTGACTGGGCTTATTCTGTATTTGTGTTGAAATTTCATTCATTTTTTTGTTAAAAATTCAAATTTTTCTTTAAAGTTTAAGTAAGCATTATGCCTTCTCTGTATTTCAGCCCTCAGTCTTTCAATGATGACCAAAAAGGTGTTCACTCTGAAACAATGTCTGGAGCCGGAGGGTATTTCAGGTTCTTAATTTTAATTTTTCTTTTATGTTGCCTCTTTCAATTGCTTTTTCTTCGAAATAGTCAAAGCTTTCTCGCTCTGCTATTGTCAACTCTACACGAGATCCATAGAGATCAGATACAGTCTATACATCTACAGATGAGCTCTGAATCTGAACACTTATTAAGCTTTATTTAACCTTCCCAAAATTGCATTCCGAAACACGACCATGAACGCAGTTTAAAGTTTGTTTCTTTTTTGATGCAAATTCCCTTTGATTTCTCTGAAATGTCATTTTCAATAATTTTTAAAACTGTACTTACTTTATCCCAGGAATCTCTTAAACTATAACACACATCTGCTCTAGCCGACCAACGAGTGAGGTTCACTCTATTGAGTGTATTTCCTCTTCCTATCTCATTCGTTAATTTTTTTTTAAACGTTCGGTAGACTTCACGAAGAAAATATATAGATACCACCTCTAGTATCTTGAAATAGTGGCAGGCTCCTGTACAAGACGCAGCGGCCGAGGTTTCCAACAAATTCAATGAATGAGCTGCACAAGGAACAAACATAGCAAATGGAGCTTGTTCTTGAATTTTATAGCTTGTAAACCATTGTAAATCTTCAATTCTAAACCGGTTTGAATCGGTTTGGCACATCCCTACTCTCATCCATCACCCACGCAGTAATATAGATAAAATAGGTATAATACCAGTAGGTACCTAGGATTGATAATTTTCGATAGGAATGAGACTTATCTAACGTATAAATGCGAAAAACCATGAGAAAACGAGTGAACTTTTTCGACTTTCCTCTGAAATCGAGTGAGCGTCCCCTGAAATCTGCCGCCCCTAGGTCGCGGCCTATTGACAAATCCAGGACTGGAGGAAGGCATACATTTTTGAAGAGGAATTTTTAGAACCTTTAACAAAACCGATAAACACTTAAAAAATGCACTGCCTGAGCCTTTGTCACTTTAAAGTATTGTAAGTATTTTTATGAAATATTTCGGAAAATGGTCTAAGGTTTTTTTAACTTCAGAGCTACCCGCAATTTTTACGAAGGGAAAGGCAAATCCATGACAGCATCGTGAACAAACTTTCTGTAGAAAATTACTGAATGGGCAGACATTTGAAAGTCTTGTATCAGGATCCCTTAAACTCTATGCTTTACATAAATTTTAGGGTGCAAGACAAGCGCATATGGGTACGGGCATTGAAAAAACGACTTTCGGTACAGTCTTTGAGTCTGAAACACTTGCTCTGTAGACCAACATTCCACTGGCCTATTTCACCAAACCAAACACAAATCACAGCCACAAATATCCACCTATGAACCACAACTACAACTTTGTGACCAAGTTTGTTTATATAATCCACAACTTTGCGATTAGAATGCAAGAAATATTACTGTTCTGTGTTCACGATTGCGTAATTGGCTCTTCCCTTTAAATCAAGCGAAACTAATGAAAAGTATGCGATGTAACAAGAGAGTCATGAATGGGCACATTCAAAATTCTAGTTATCTTTTCGACGTCAGCCACACATACGAACTGTCAACTAAGTTCTCAGTCACTCAGTCGCCTTCTCTAATATCGCTATGTGAATATTGAGCAACTTTCAAACAAAAAAAAACAGATTTTCATATATTTTTATTTAATTGGACTAGATTTTGAACGCAACATCAATAAAGTGGCGGCTTCTATTGACCAAAGCAAAATGTGCCCTTTCTGCAGCTTTTTCCACCACTTTTTGAGCATAGCGAGCGGTATAGCACAAATGTTGGCCTTGAGCTTTTCAATGGTCTGACGTCTGAGGCTTGTTGGCGTACACTTTGCTTTTCAGAAAACATTGTAAAAAGAAGTAAGAAGGGGTCAAATCTAGAAACACGTCTAGGGAACTTTCGTTGCAGAAACTGCATTGTTTGATTTGCAGTGCGGCCCACTGAACATTGCTGAACAAAACTCGACACCAAACGACGAATAGTGTTGCCCGATGAACAAAACAACAATAAAGAATTAAAGTTTTCTAAAGATTCTTGAAAATTAAAAAACAAAACAAATCATAGATATAGATAGATTTAAGGCCGAAAGGCAATAATTTTAAGGATATTGATAAGTTTAGAGCGCTCGCTTATGGCCAGTAAGCTAGAATAAGATAAATGTTAGTTTTGAATTAGATTTAATCGTTTTTGTCTAGTATGTAAGATTAATGAAATATAAAAATGAATTTAAAATGTAAAAAAGTGTTGCCCGATGGCGCCTGTTGGCCACAAGTTAATATAATTGAATTACTCAGCAACAAAAAGATTGTTGAGCGAAGAATTTTGCGATTTTTATAAAAAAAATGTTGAGCTAAAAGCTCTTGCGTGAAAAATTATTTTTGATAGCGCGAACTCGTTTTAAGTTTTAAAGAATCAAATATCCAACGTAAAAATAATTTACCCTCCATAACTATTTTCGTACATTATTGCCAACAATTTCATTTTTAAATCAACAATTTTAATATTTCAGTTAATTTTAATCGACGAAAATTGTTGCGACAATAAATTTTATTTTTTTCTGAGTGAACGACTAGTTTCAATGTGCAGCTGCGCTATATCGGCGCGCTGTTCCAGTGTAAACTGATTCATAGTTAAAACTGTACTCAATTGACGTCTATGTCTACTCAAGTCAATCGGTTGATAAATGCCAAAGTTATTCAATGTTCACATATTCCACACACTCTGGAATTGGACCAAGTGACAGTTTGTAAACTGACAAATGGACAGTTGACAAATTTGTATTACATAACTAAATAGAAAATTTTACATAAAAATAACCCGTCAATTGGCATGCTCTCGTTTCATTGAAAAAATTGTGATGTTAATGATTTGTTAGGAATCCGAGAACTGTCTTCAGCTTTCTGACAAATTTATAGCTACAGACTTTTTGTTTTATGGAACAGAACAAAAATTTACCTACAATTTATAAATTTGACGGTATCTAATTGAAAATTGTCACAGGCGATTGAGCTTGGATCAAGTAATAAAAGTGAAGTGACTAGTGAGATTAAAATAGTAAATATTATTATTTCTTCAAGTGAAATTCATGAAGAAGTACGCACTACTTCGACACTTTAAACAAAAAATAAAAATGGATTTTATGACATTACATGATTTTTAATTTAATGACAAAGTGTCGGGATAAACGATCACTTTGCTAAAAAAAAAGAAAGCTTGTTAAGGCAACTTTGTAAGTTGGTGAAATATGCCACAGGTCACACCCTTGTGCTGTGCATAGAAACTCCAGTTTTGTTTTTATAATGACAATAACAAGTCATCTAAAAAAATGGTCTAGTTGGTTCGGACAGACGGACAAATGCGAAACTAATAAAGTTCCGTTTTTCCCTTAAAAACACACTCAAGTACATCTTGCCACTCCCCGTGTAAGTAAGTTACACCTGGGTTACACTTCAATTGATTCACTCTCATGACTTGCACAATTTGCATGATTCAATTAAATCCAAATGACAGCCACAGTTGTGATGAAGGATATCAATTTAATTTCTTTCTTGTTATTTTTTTATCATCATCTGGTTGTCATTGGTTATCGATGAAATAAATGAAAATATGAAATAAATCCCAATCGAAGTACATACCATAAAAAAACATAAATTGCAAAAGAATTTTCAACGCAAAAATTGTCATATTCTATTTGTGTGTTTCACTTGATATTCATGCTGCGCAGGGCAGTTTTGCGACCCATTTTGTCCCGATTTTTTTGTTTTAATTTATTTCCTGCCAATATATTTATATCACGCAAGAGAAAACGAAACAAAAGTAGCATAATTCCAGTCCGACTCCAGGTTAATCAATCGCTTCAATAAATACAATCCATATCGGATCAGTTTTCGCATTTTGTTTTTGTATTCGACTGTCCCGTCATGCACTTCCCATCTCATATTCATTCATAGGACTGCCCTCGGCTAGTTGTATAGGCCTGGCTACGAAATTACCAGCAAAGGCGAACATTTGAGAACGAGGGGGTTTTCGAATGGCGAGCGCACGTACGCTTATTGAATTAAATATATAGAGCACAGGTGGAGGATATCGGCGTGTGTGTGAAGGTAAAGGCGGCTTGACGAAATGTGTGTATTATTCATTATTAATTTTATTATTATTTTTCGTCGCAGCTTTTCTGTGCCCACTGTGACTCCCTCCCAGCAATTTAGTATTCTGGCTCAGTTCCCAGTTCCAGGGGATCAAAACGTTTGTCAATATAGGAGAGGAGATTTTTTTTTTTTTTTTTTTTTCATTTTTTTGCCTACTTCGATTGGATTAAAAGGTATTGGGTAAATGGTACAACAGGATGGGTGTACACTGTATACCACCCGTCGATGCACCTGTCACTGTGGATTTAATTTTTAAGTATTATTTGATTTCATAGGAGGGCTTTTGGGCTGCCCATGTATATGGGTATGGGCACGGGGAGATAACGAGTGGGAGGGTGATTGAATTTTAATTAATGTCTTCTTGATATTGAATTTAAAAGCTTTCAGCAGGTTGACGACAAAATTGTTTTAAGTAAAAAATAATCTCACGGAAATCAGAATAAAGGGGAATATAAATATGTAGCAACAATAATCGGAGTGTGAGGAGCTTAAATTAGAAAATATTTGTTACCGCCATAATAATTTTGAGTTTTGCCTTTAGTTTGGCTTTGATACTTTAATTTCCATTATTTGTGAATTAACTTTGAACCAAAATTGTATAATCAAACTGTATCTACTAGTACGTGCTGTTAGCAAGACACTTTATAACATTATCTATGTATAAAAGTAACTTTAAATTCATTTAATATGTACCTATGCAAAAAGCTTTCGTTTCGAACAATTCGCTGGTACTTAGCCAGTCGAAATAAACTACAGGCAACAAAAATTATTTTAAAGCGTACCAAATGACATTAGTTGAAGTAAAATCAAAAACAGTCGCTATTGACATTTTCTTTATATTTTATTTTTTGTCAAGATTTCGACTCCAACAATATTAGTTAGCTATTTTATTCACTAACATCCGCTTGGATATGGCTATCTTCAGTTCGAATCGATAGCCATATCCATATTTTCTATAAAGCATTTCTTTTAATATTGTTAATATTTTAGTGCATGTTTTGAACAAAATCGAAGTTTGTGAGCCGAATGTCAAAATTGTGTTCCGCAGAGTTCGGTATTGGGTCCTTCTCTATTTCTGAATTTTAAGTGACTAAACGAATCGCAAATTAGTCATTGCGTATTTATAGCGTGAATTAAATTTTTAATTTAGTTTATGTGTATTACAAGTTGAATAACAAAAAGGGGATTCAAATTGAATCCACATTTTCATATAATATACATATAGAAAAATTATTTAAGTTTTTCCCCTTTTTCATTTAAGTTGTAATTCAAACATTTTTCTGTTGCAAAATTCAACTCAAGTGGTATCTGTTGCGTAAAAAACAAACGCTAAACATTTAATTCGTTTGTTTCGACGGAATAATGGGTGTTTTCTTTTTTGCCTAAATGATTGTAGATTTTTTTGGTTTACAACAAAAGTACAATATCCAACTGACTAAAAAAAAGCTCAATATTGCCAAAGAAAAACAAAACTCACCTATACTCTGGCGATGGACATCCTTGTGCCACGCACAGCAAGACAGCACCTTCGTCCTGGGACACGGCCACGTGTGAAGTATGTTCCACCACGCTAGGTGATACAATGCCACGATGCGCTATAAAAAAAACACAAACACACAAACAAAAACAGTCAACAATATATCAGAATTTTATGGATTTAATATGCATCGCTCATTATGTAACAGAGATACCACTACGCTAATACCGGTGAGTCCTTAACAGAATACATTTGAGAAACACATACCAATTGTCAAGAGACAATGCATCATAACAGGCCCGGAGGCGGTAACCGCGCGCCCTACGAAAACAACCTTGTATATACGAAAGTCTCTTGTGACACGAGGTACGACAAGCGAACGTGCGGGAGAATAGCAGAGAGGCTAGCTCCCAAGTGCTCGCATACAATTAATACTCGAATAGATAGGGAAATGTAGTTTTCGAGTGTTGCGCAAACATTTAACATGACCACACTGCAATTATTCAATGCAAGAGTGGAATTGCTTTACTGCCACTTGGTTAGTCGGGTACCTTCGGCTTACCCGTCCCTCTGTCTGTCAGGCGAGTAATTTAATATTGTCGACTTAAAGTCGAGCATGCACACTGCACAGGGATACAGCGCGCTGGGTACGAATAAGAGAACAAAAATTCTATTTAAGCCATAAATGTTGAAATGTGAAACGTTTCAGCAGCATAAATCTTCACCCAAAATGGGTGAAAGTAAACAGGGATAGTATACAAAGTGGGTTCTTGAAATCGGATCGAGAAGAATGATGATGAATCTAAGTGTGGGTATCTACGAAGACAAACAGATGTACAACCACGAGGGGTGATTTATAAATTTCACCAAGATATAGTGTTAAATAGAACTTGAAGCGTTTAAGGAGGTCAACATTTTTGGTTTCCACATATGGAGATTGGCAGGTGCTAGCGTAAATGATGTCCTTTTCGATGAGGGTAGAGCTTCTCATCGGCCGAAAAGTTCTCTTGTAAAATTAGGGACGTTTGGCAACGGATGAACGGATGGAGATGGATCCTGGGTGGACGCAATCTCTATTTTGTGAGTCATAAGAAATCCATATTCATGGCGCAGTATGAGCTAGCCCGGGCCCGGCATCAGAACGACCAGATATAGGTCAGCCATTTGGATCTGAGCTGCTAAATGCCCAAATGTGGCAACAAAATTTGAATTCAAGCCTCAATCAGAGGGAAAACCTGACAAATTTACAGGGGATTTATACAAGTTAAGGTCAGTTCGTTACGGAGAATAACGTCTCCACTCGTGGCAAAAAAAAACAATCTACCATTTGCTTCGAAGTGTCACGTGCGGAAAAAACCGCTTTTTCGATTTGGCTCGTCTTGAAAGAAACATTCAGGCGATTGTTGTATAATTTCAAGTTCATATGCATAGGAGATCCATTATTCGTCACCTGTCGCGATTTTAAAATTGTCTTTTAACGATTGAAGTTTTTCAAAATATCTCGTCATCAATCGACACTAGGCTTTTTTTAACCGATTGTCAAATGCTGCGGTATCCAACGCCAATAAATCATTTTGACAGCCAAATGTTCATGTAATATTGAATATTTGCGAGTGGAACTATTGCCCAAGCATGCCTAAATCCGACGGTATGTCACATGACAATCTTGCAACATCAGAGGCAAAACAACATATTTTGGACGACATTTTGAGTTTCTTTTTTTTTCGAATTTTAGTATTGCCTTTGCTGATAGAAAGCAGTGAGAAAACAGTCTTCAAAGTCTGGCAACACTGTGCGACCACGATTGGATTCGGAAAACCAGGGAAACACTGGCTCGAGATGGTGCTTCATTACCAACAGTCAACGGGAAATGATCGCCACACAGTTGTTGGTTTAATCCACCACGAGAATCATAGAAAATCATTGCACGAATATTTTCACGATTCAATTCATTGTTTTGACCAAGATGGCTGTTTCAAGTAACTGTAAAGAAAGTAAATAGCACTCGCATCTCGTGTGACCTAAAGTTCTGAGTAATTACCATTAAAAATGTCATACTTTTCGATGACAGTGTCAAAATTTGACATATTCACGCTAGCGTTGCCATATCTCAAGACTAAAGTATCATGCTCCTATATTTTGAGGTTTAAAATGCGATAACACTGTGCTTGGGCTTACTACCAAATAACCGCCTAAAATGGGGTTGGAGATATTCTTTAATTCGGAGAACCATTGCACTGGAAATTTATTTGTGTGGAGGACAAGCATTCGTAAATGTAAAATCCATTTCGAGACCCAAAACTATTTGCAGAAAAAATATGAATATGAATCGTAAAATTTGAAAACTTTCCCTAGGGAGTTTGCATACCAAATCTGATCTTATGCGTTCGTATTGTCTCCTTCTAGACACTCGCAGTTTGTTCTTTAGTGCGGTTTTTTGATGAATCGCAGTCACAGCTATTTATTGCCAAGTCAACCATTTTTCACCAAACATTTATTGTCTGGGATTGTTAAATGAACTCGCAGGCAAGCAAAATCTTCTTCTTCTTTCTTTAAAAATGTCTTACTTTTCGATGACAGTGTCCAATTTGACATATTCACGCTAGTGTTGCCATATCTCAAGACTAAAGTATCATGCTCCTATATTTTGAGGTTTAAAATGCGATAAAAACAATCCACGCCTAAAATGGGGTGAGAGAAAATCTTACATTTTCCATTTAATTCGGATAACTATTGTTAAATGAACTCGCAGGCAAGCGAAATCTTCATACAAATTTCGCAATTATGAGCTTATGTAAATTTAAGTCAATACTAAATTTTTTATTAGTATGGCGCAATGTCCGCGGAATATTGTTATCCCTGTCAGTTTTAAAGTTACAAGAGTAAATTGAATTTATGCAGAAGCGTTCAGGTGATAGATTTGCACATTAATGTCGTCCGAGCCGTTAAAGCCGTCCAATGGAGACACAGATTTGATAAACTTTATTCATTAAAATGTTTGCACAAGGCTTTAGTTATTTTGTGGGATTTTTTTCGCCTGTAGGATATCTAAACCACAAATAATGTAAATTAAATCGTACCTGCCTATAAATTTAAATAAATGTTCTAAATGTCCATTAAAAAGTGTCCTTTCAAACGGTTTGTCTACAGTGGGGAAAATAAAAAAGTTACCGACACTTGTTTATTATTATACTCATTTTTCCTTAAGTCCATTTATTAAACGAGGCGAGTATTTTTTTTTTCACGTAATATTTGACCCGGTAAGATGTATGGATAGATCGTTCCGTTATGGGAGGCGTGTTGTTTATTTCCAAAGCTTGTGGTTCATTTTAAGCCGATTATTGTTCGATGTTAATCGCAAGTCGAATACACAAGGACGCAGAAGGTACATGAATTCACCTCACGAAATCAATCAATATGCTGCAAACTATATACCGATTATCCTTCCTTTCTTTCCCCTCTCCCAAGGAAACGCGCACAACTAGAGCAGAATAAAATCCCTGATGTGGTTATCTGATGTGATTTGGAGTTATGAGCTGATTTGGCCAGTGTTGGTTTGATTTAACCGGTCCAGTCGTTAGAAACCAATTAGATGGATGGCTTTCCAACGAAAGTCCTTAATGATCACAAGAACTCAACCATCTGTATCGCCTCGATGACCAAGAGGGAATTGACCTTTAGATAGAAACTCTGCATCCTGCAAATAATTATGCCAAGTTAGGCCACCCCAAAGGGCAGGAGCAGCCAGCATATGCGTATGTTGTTGACCTGGTTTTTGAATTTATTGTTGGAGGGGAAAGCACACACAAACACGAGTATCTACAGAAAACTCCACCAGCAACTGCATTTAATCGCCTGCAATCTAAACTGTAGCTGGTTTCTGTGGAGAAAGTCCTGCGGCAGACGAGAGTGCAAGCACAAATACCATACATATTCACATTTATGATTAAAGTTACTTACCATTAATCCGGAGCCTGGTTGGTGTACTAACCACAACCTGTCTAGTAAGCCGGTGCATGCTCCGGCACCGAAACGATTGTGATTCATCACTATCCTGTAGGTTATGTATGAGCAGTTCGCCGGTGGGCAGTAAATGGAACTTGCCATCTGTGGAATATATGTAGTAAATCGTCTCCATTAGTAACAAATCCTCGGCACACACGCTCACGCACACTGAGGTTTACAGGACTGGGAACTGGGAACTGGGAACTGGGACACACAGAGCACACAATAGACGGTTGCTGGTCCTTGGCCCGTGTGTGCCGGACTTAACCGTGTTTATTGCTAGTATTAATTTATTAACAGGATAAAATAGATGAATGGTCCTCATTTTATATTTGCAATAAAAAGCCAGGACTTGCAGTTAGCAGATAAACACACACACACACAATCACACACGGTCCACAGGCAGGACCAACAGCAACAATGACAGCAGCAGCTATAATAAGAACTAAGTATTATATACGTACCTCCTTGCAACGATGGGTAGATGTAGATTGCTGGTTCATGAACCCAGGAGACCACTCGAACTAGTTCCTTGACAAAGGTTGGCACGACACATCGCAGGATGGCGGTGCAGCCCCTCGAAGCTGATAGCACTTCGACGTCCACTTTGTACGCTTGTGCCACCACTGTAAGTACATCAAACACACATACACACGAATTAGAGGAAAAACTTAATATTTTTAACTCTACGTTCTTTCGTCCTTTTTGCGGCGAATATCTGCGCCGCAAAAATGACTCGTGTGACTGAATACTTGATGTCATAATATTACACACTTAAGATATGTGATGTGGGCGGCAGACTGGGGGTGGCAAATCTCTCGCCATGGGTGAATGAGCGGAATATTTAGTGTGCCCAG
The DNA here is from genome assembly GCA_963082955.1 of Cheilosia grossa. Classification (NCBI taxonomy): domain Eukaryota; kingdom Metazoa; phylum Arthropoda; class Insecta; order Diptera; family Syrphidae; genus Cheilosia; species Cheilosia grossa. The sequence continues at coordinate 15,814,029 of OY720146.1, forward strand.
ATTTTAAGATTATAATTATGCCATGAATACCCGATGATGATGATGATGGTGATGGTGTAGTGCTTGCGGTTCGGGAAGATAGTGTTATGGCAGTCATGATTCGATATTGAAATTTCAGTGGAGCAAAGTCTTCTCCGCACTTGACACTTTAATGGGGGGAGGGACCACGATGAGGCGGGGAAAGGACGACTCGCTGTTTGCCAGGGGAACAACAGGAACAAGATGTAGCCTTTCACAAACTATGGCATTATGCACACACAGCCAGAGACAGAGGCAGAGTGGAATAATAGGAAGTAATTATGGAGAGCAGCAGCTTGCTGCAGCAGATTTCGATTTTGTTTTTTCTTTCCTCTTTTTGTCTTGCGTCGTCTTCTTGTGAAGGATTTAAAGTGATTGCTGGTATTTTTTGTTCGCATCAGTTAAGCTGGGGAGTCGTCGAAGCATCAGGAAGTGAACTTTAGATGGAATGTGGTTCGAACTGCGTTCGGTGATTTTGTCTTGGAGTGGAACCATGCATATTGAGTGAGGCCTCGTGAGGGTGGCTCGGCATTCCAAATAAGGGAAAGAAGCTCTGCGCCTTGTTAGCTTTGGAAACGCAACACACAAAAAAATAATCGTGGCATATTACTACACAAACATAAATAAATAAAAGCATTATGAATTTTTCCCTGCAAATAATTTTTTTTTTAAACTCAACCGTCGGTCTCCCTTTACCCGACACGCAGACCGGATCCATTTGCATGAACGCTGCTTATGGCGATATCAGGAATTCATTAGTTTAAGATAGCTGGCGCATGTATGGACATCAAAGCCTTGCCACGAAGCGAAAGAAAGACCTAGCACAAGTAGAAACGTTTCTTAACTAACTAACAACTACAGGCAATTATTGAAGGACCGGACTGTAACGAAAGAGGCTTTCATGCTCACGTCACCCAAGTAAAGGGTGTTATTTTGGTATTCAAAGAAAAATGCCATTTTTTGAGATAAATGATCTGATGTTTATTTCATAATAAAGAGGAAGGTATGCCGTTGATAATGAAAAACAACATCAGCCAAATGGCCACCACGAGCACGCATTCAGGACCATATCCTTTTCATGAAAATTTCCATATCCAAATCGCAAAGTGGCTGCCCTATGTCCTCGATAGCCTCACGAATTTTATCTTTGAGGTCTTGAATCGACGCTGGGCTGTTGGCGTAGACCTTATCTCTCAAGGGGGCCCAAAAGAAGAAGTCGCAAGGTGTTAAATCACAAGATCTCGGTGGCCAATTGTGATCACCTCTTCGAGAGATAACACGGTCCGGAAACTTTTCCTGTAAAAGATCAATGCTTTCGTTGCTTGTGTGGCACGTAGCGCCATCTTGTTGAAAGTAAACGTTGTCCAGATCAATACCATCCAACTCCGACCATAAAAAATCATTAATCATCTCTCGATAGTGCTATCCATTCACCGTAACTGTTGATCCAACCTCATTTTCAAAAAAAAAATCAAGGTCCAATGACCCCGCCGGACCAAAAACCGCACCAAACAGTCATACGTTGAGGATGGAGAGGCTCCTCAACAATAACTCTTGGGTTTTTCGAGCCCCAGATGCGACAATTTTGCTTGTGACGTAACCACCGAGGTGGAAATGGGCCTCATCAGTCAAGATGATTTTTCGATGATTTCAAGATGATTTTTCCGGATCATTTTCATGCATTTCAAGGACCCAATCAACAAAGACACGACGTTGTTGGAGCGTGTATCGTTCCATTTTTAGTAATGGCGCAGTTTCTAGTTGTCAAATGTCAAAGAATAAAAGCTTCAAAAGTGACAGCTACCGAAATAGCGGGTCATTCACAATAACACCTATCATTGGAAGACCCTTTATAAGTATAAATAACTTCTAAGGTGGAGTGGCGATTGCCTTTCAGGGATTTCTGTGGAAACTGGGGGGGGCGAACTCAACTATTTAGATGTCACTTGACAGTTGGTTGTGTTTGGGTTTGTTTTGTAAGACACTGCAACCGAAAACCCAGCGCTAAATGACAGCTGCATTTTCAGCAATAAAAGTAATAAAACCTGCTATCCAATCATACTCCAACGCTGATTGAAAAAAGGTTTGAAAAGTTTAGTGCGACTCAGTCTCTACACTTTTCCTAATTGTTGGTTCCCGACCCAGAGTCGAAGACCTACTACCCACCACCAACTCTTCGAAGTTGTCTGCCGGCAGTCTTAGTGAAGAGTGCTTCCATTGTGAATCTCAAGGTCTCTGCTATGCAGTTTCTGAAAATATTCTTTTACGTGGCATTTATTTTCGCCAGCTTGTTTCCTAAGACCTTAACAGATGAACGTATTAGAGTGACACGCTTTGCCAAAATTCGAACAATCTACAGAAGCACGATATATCTGGGCTAGGCTTTAACAAGGAAAGACGCCTTAGGAGGTCAAAACTTTCCCAAATAAATAGCCTGGTGGCAAAATATGAAAAACTATTCTATCTCTTATGTTGTGGAGAACAACAAGGCTGCATTAATAGACCTTTACCCATAGTGACTATCTGTGTATACTACGTTACATTGAAATGGAGGATTTTTACATAGGTTTCTACATTTTGCGCCAATCCTTGTACCCAACTAACTGCGTTTAGTATACTCAATTTTAAACAGGTTTATCGAGATCCGCTTCTTCAAAAAAGTTTCTTTGATGTCCCAAAAAATCCGGCAATTCCGACGCGACGAGATCGAATAAGTTATCCAAAGTTGACTGAAGTTGGGCTGAAATTGGCAACCACCTCCGCCCGTCGAATCCTCAAAAGGATAAGTTATCCTACCGCTTTAATTTTTAATTTTGATTCGCACACACAAGTGTACATTCCGCGCGATGAACATCATCGCAGTCCCGGCCCGCACTCTAAGGAAAAACTTTTTCATAGCCAACCTTGCGTTAGCCAAAAGATTTATCAAATTAGAAAGACAAAGTCTTACAATTATTACGCACCAGCTCAAGCAATAACAACGCGAATTTATTTCCTCTCGTTTTGCGTGCCTTCATTACACGTGCTTCCTTTCTTGCCTTCGAAACGGCATCCTTCACAAAATGCAAATCAACTCATTTCCAGAGAAATGAAACTCATTACACGAACCCAGTATAATCCGCCCCCCAAAACTGTTTCCACCTCTCACTCTTTAATTCTTAATCCTGCCAAACAAACACGTTCCACATCCTTAAGCGTAATAAAAGAAAAACAACAGATTTGCCACCGCCCCTGGAATAAAGTGAAGGTTCTGGAATAGAAAAAAAAAAAGAAAAAACCCACACAATAAATAATCAAGTTAACTTACCGGCTCGAACCTGTACATCCCTCGATATTATACGGCCGACAGAGTTTGACGCCACACATCTGTAGATTGTATTGTGAATATCCTGTCGATAGGAGGCGGCAGCAAACGGCAATAGCACTAGAGTGCCGTTCCGAAGCACCCGTCGTACACCGCTTATATCGGCCACCGGTGAGCCGTCCACAGTGACCCAGTCTATCACTGGCTGTGGGCTTCCCGATGCCGAACAATCCAGCCATCCACCTGATGAATTTGAGAACTCTGAACGACCGGGTGGTTCCATCACAAAGCCCGGACCACGCATATGTGACTCAAATACCTCCGATAAAATTATATCTGCAAATAGTAAGGAGAAAAGGAGACCGGCATTATACAGTGGCCCGTTTGTAGTTATCAGTTAAAAAATAGAGGAAGCCGATTCAAGATTCAAAGCATCTGAAATACACACATACACAGCAGAAATTGCCACAAAATGCAATCTATACGCGCACAGGCATTAGGTCGGTCTTAAATGCCTGCAATGCAATTCTTATTAGCCTTAACTTAACTGCTACCGATACACGGAGTTTGGCATGAAAATCAGGAAAACATTGTTATCAAGTGCACTTTGGGGGAGGGACGATTGTGCGCTCGAATGTGTGTGGAAACATAAGGACGAAATTGCTACAACTTTTTTACTACGAGTACGAGCAGAAGGGAACAACGAACAATATGAAGACGATAAAGATGATGATGATGATGATGATGATTATGATGGCGATGAGGACCACTTGAGTGGGCACACGTCATCGATGAAACGTGGTTCACTTGCAATTGCAATGTGTTTTCTTTCCTTCGTTCACAGTGGGGGACGTTTTTATAGAGGCACTTTGGCTTTGTTAGCAAGTGTTTTTCACTTGCTTTGTGGTGGGTAACTGACACGACTTCTCACTGATTTGATTTTTTTAATACGGTTTTACCAATCGTGCATCTTTTTGATGGATTCTTTTTACAAAAATAAATGATGCCATGAAAAATTATAATCATTTTCGGGGGATCAGACAAATCACTCGTAGGTGTTCAAAACTCAACTTTTACACCGTGATAAATGCTGTCATAAAGATCTGAGGGAACATACGAAAAGTGTCTTATTTTGGGTGAATATCCCAGGGCAAAGAAGCCATTAAGATCTCCGACAGCCATAAACCTAGGTGGGCCGGATGTCAGAAACCTGGTGGGATACCTGACAAAACTACATATAGTGTCTGCGTTATGAAGATGACGAAACTACTAAACACTAACAATAATTTTTAACCCTCACCTTAAATATTTTGTAGGTTAGCTATACTTATACTATGAAAACTTTCGGCATTGTGAGTTAAAAAAAAATATTCTGGACCTAGAGATGATTTTTTTATGTCCAGTCTTATGAAGAATAAGAGGCCGAATTTTGTTCAGGACAACAATTTGGTCCGGAAAAAATTATAGATGGGCGATCGTAGTAGCAATACCAGTTTTATGGAGAAAATTGAAAACCTAACTCTTCTGAACTTTTGACACAAGTCAAAGTTGGAATGAACTTCGTTTGGTTTAACTGAGCCTGAGGCTCTTTTAAAAAAAATAATAGACTATTTTTGCAAGAGATGGAGCTGTCCATCAAAACGAGCATATCTGTTCGGTTTTTGCGTAAAATTCTACTTTAAAACAGTTTTTTTTAGAACTTTGATGTATTTATCGATATTTCATGTCGACAAATAATGCTAAAGTTTTACGAGAAACGTTGGTGAGCTTGGTTTTGGAATTAAATAAACAAACTTGCACTCAGAGAATAAAATAGTTATTTCTTTTTATAAAATCAACTGAAATTTATCGAATGACTATTTTTGAATTAAAATATACAGAGCGTTACCAATAAACATTTTCAGTGTCGACTTTAAATTTTAGTAGCTAACCGTTGCCACACAAATATTGCAATAGTGAGCTTCCGTAAATTTAAAGTCGAGACTAAGATTTGTTATTAGTACGGCGCATTGAAAATAGTTAAAATAATATGAAATCAAATATGACTATTTTAATAGTAACTACAGAATTGTTTCCAAATAACAATTGAGAGGAAAGCTCTGATTATTGCATAAATAGTTGTTAACACTCAGTAGTCAAAATTTGAATTAACTAATTTTTGGAAGCACAAACCACGACAGAATAGTTAAAATTACAATTTAACAGTAATAACGTTACTATGCATAGTTAATGATCCCATCTCATTTTTGCTGAAAAACAGGATAAATTCACAAAATCGTAGCGTTTCACAAGTTTTTTATTTTGAAGAAAAAGGTGTAAAACAGGAGTTCAATGTGAGCACTAATTTAATGTTTAATGTAACAAAAATACGTAATAATATGTATTAAAGAACATTTAAAAAAATGCTTAGTCAATAAAAGTGAGAGAGGGAGTATGTCCGTATGTAATTTTTGCTCCGTTAACTTTTTCGCGCAGTTGCCGGTTCACTGCGATGTTCTGTTCGACGTGAAGCGACGTTGACACGTTTGAAATTTTAAAGTTTAGTGCGTTAAAAACATCTTTGGTAAAAAACAGGTTTTTCGAGGGCAAAAACAGGTCACAGGTTTTCGGTCCAAAAAACAGGAGTCTCCTGCGCAAAACAGGAGAGATGGGATCATTATGCATAGTTGTAACAATCTCGTTCGCACATTCACAACGATTGCAGTGATTTTCTACGATTCTGAGCTTGCCCAGGCACATTACGATTTTCCAAATAGATTTTGCAAAGCTTTTTTAATGAAACCTCAATTCAACTCTATCTTTTTTCTTCTCTACTCTATTTTTGCATTGACTTGATTTGTCTGTAAAAAAATCATCTCTTAGTCGAGATCCTTCTACTATGATGTGGAAATTAAAATAGTTGTATTTCAATCTAATGTTGTACCAGAAACAAGGAAAAGAAAGGACTTTGTGTTAACTATACGTAAAGCAAGCAATTATTTAAATGTAAAGTTTAAATTAACTTCTTAATAATGAATTGTTTATTATTATTATTGATTTTATTTGTATTAAAATACCTATTAATAGTTTTATCCCGAGGCAATAAGAAGTTATTCATTTTGACTTTATAAACAGTTAAAAATTAGTATTAACTGAGTCATTCAACAACCTATTGGTATAGTTAAAGCATAGTTAAATTTGACTTCTTAAAAGTAACTATTAAAGTGGATTTTGGAAAAACTTAAATGACAATCAAAGTAGTCACAAATAACTAAATAACTGAAGTTGATTTTGAGAAAAATTCAAATCACAATTAAAATAGTCACATACAACTATTTCGAACCATTAAAAATAAAGCTCCTAATTATTATTGTGAAAATAGTTTTCGTCGAGAGTTTGAAATCTTGTTTTCTGCAACCTTCTATTTGTGGACTGTTTTGGGGGCTCATACTCGTGCACCGCGATAAAACCATTCAGAACATCCCGTTTTCGGTCACGTTTTCGAGTGAAAATTGGACAGTTTGGGCTGCCATTGTATCAACTTAATGTGACTTAATTTAAGAAACAAATAATAGCTCGTCATCATTTACTTATATACCATGAGAGTAGCTTAAGCTTCATACTTCTGCTTTACTTCGCTTCTTAACCTTAGTTTTTATTCGGTTACGCTGAGAAGACAACCGAATATTTTTAATTCGAAAACCAAAATGATTAACAGGACAGTAGAAATTTGCTTTTTTGTTAGCTGGGGCATTTTTTAAAATACATGTTTGCCTTAGCAACCTCACTTTTCCACTAGATTTCAAAGAGGTTTCATCGAAATTGTTTAAGGAATAAAAGAAAGATAGTGCACGGCGTTGTCTTGTGTTACTAATAAGTAAGTAATAAGTAGTTTGACAGATGTCAAACTTAGGAGTACGACAAAATATAAAATATAGCAATACAAATTCCCCTACATTCCAGTGTCAAGAAGCTTTAATATTTATCTGCAAACCAAAACGTACACAAGTAGTGAGGGTTAAATTTATTGACTACGCAAACTTGCGGAATCGAGCCCTTGGACTTCTACAGAATCTATTAAAATTTTAAGTTGTTCAGAGCAAAATTTGTTTGCAGCTGATTTCACTTTGTTGAATAGCATTTGTTCGTTCATAGCAGTGCACTGAGTTTTGGATTGCGCATTGTTAAGATTCATACAATTTTTTTAGCAACAACAAATAATTGTTAACTGTAAAAAATTAATCAAATGATTTAACTGATATATATATAGGTATTTATTCTCTTTGAAATCAAACACATTACGCTCTATTCTTTCTTAAAAAAAAAGTGGCAGCCCTAGTAGCAAACGTCGATGAAACAGCAGATTCTATGGACTGGAGTCTTAACTCTATTTTTAACAGACGCATACATTTAGATAGATTTATCTATTTTGCAGGAATAAAAACATAAACTAAATTTGTTTTTGCTAACGCTGTATTTAGGAAAAAGCAATTCCGATTTCACAAACGTCAAAGTGGGGCACAACAAAAACGGAATCTTTTTCACTCACGTTTTCGATTCGTAAATAACTTCTCCCAAAAGAAGTGTGCAATTTAAACCACACTGCATTTTCAACATCTCCGAAGGGCAAGAAAAAAATCGGTAGGACCTACACAAAGATTTTTTTTTTTTTTTTTTTTTCGTTTTTAGAAAAACGAAACTTCTTTTCCTATCGTTTTTTTCACGGAATCCCATAAAATGACCCCGTTTTACTGCGTGAAAAACGAGGCAGCGTACTGTGGCCAATAAAGTCACCGTTTAAGGGTATTTCTGTCACCTTTTTCGATGTCAAACTGACAGGTAATAAACGAAAAGCAAATCAAGCAAAACGACTTAAAGATGACAATAATATCGAGTATTATTTAGCAACCAAATAAACGGTCTAAGTGTGGTCTCAGGGCAGCAGTTCAAAAGTAGGTTTTGTATTTGAAATTTTGTTAAAACGAACTGCTGTGTGATTTGTTATTAAAAATAGGAGTAAACGCAAGACCAAGTCCCCTCAATGTGAATTGTGAACTATATAGATGCTTTTGCTCCCTTAAAAATCCGGATCATCATGGGCTGTCCTCGTTAAAGGAAACAAGTCGATCCCAAGTGCGCTGCCTATCAAGTGTTTTGCAGAGTTTAAGCCACTTTACTAAGCCCACACACTTCTGCATATAATTACCCTTTCTCTAAACAAACAAAAATAAAAATCCAAAGTGACCTACTTCGACAGTCGCTCGTTGTAGAACACAAACTTAGCAGCCTCGTTATGCTTACAGCCGAAATAACAAAAATACCTACCCTTGCTGTCATCTTGAAAACCGTCCAACATAATGCACACATGAATATGTTTGTGTACTCGTATGTTGCATTTGAATTTCAACAACATGCTTTGGGATACGAGTGCGCACTCACACCAGAGAGTAGGAGTAGAAAGCTATACAATGCGCAAAGCAGCCATCCTGACGAACGAAACAATTCATGGTGACGAATGACCGTAAAAATGATGTACAAGTTCTCCCATTCATTGTCGTTCCGTACACGGCGATGTTTATGTGTGTTGGATGCGATGCGATGCTTTGCGCGTAGTCGTGTCTGTCACTGCACAAATGCTTCGGGTTGTAGTAGTAGCAATTATGCCCTCTAGAACAGCTCTTATCCTGTAGCTATACAGACTCGGCAATTATTGTTTCTTTTGGGCGTGTGAGCGACTTTCGTTGGAGTTTTTCCTTTTGTGTGTACCTAAAACAATCCCTCCCCCATTCCCAACCCCCAACAATACGCCACCAGCAATACCGATAGCAACAGCAGTACCAACTGAAAGTGAAGAACTCTTTCTGTGTGCACTTCCGTTTCGCTCCCACTTTCCCACTTTCTTTTCCCCGGCATTCCGGCATCCTTCTTGCGTTTGTCTCGTAAATCTCTTTCCTACGTACGTCCGTATGCTGTGCCGGTTGATGTGTGTTTCAAATTTGCCATTATATTAGTATATAGCGTATTTGTAACCCCTATTTCTTTTTTACACTCCTAGTCCTAGTACCCTACGGATGTATGGAACGATAGGGGTGGAGGGGAGGGGGGTCGCACACAAAACCGGTCGGTTATAAATGCTGCAATCTAAATGTTTTTATTTGTTCCCATCTAGTTGGAACAAAATCGATGGGGACTCGGATTTTGTTTGTCGGACACAATTGACTTAAGGCGCATAGGAATTGATGCCCTCCCTATGGTGTAGTGGAGAGAAAACGATGGCGCACTTTGCGTATTGTTGGCTCAAGTCCTTCGATTGGGTTACACTCCTCGGTGGATGTGTATACATGCAAACGTAATGTTCTTCGGCTGAAAGGGAAACGTGGAGTGGAGTCCTTGTGCAGCCGGTAAGTGCTTCGTATTTCAGCTTATTTGAGCGCTTATTGACATATTTTGTCGAACCAACGACTTGCGGAGAACTGTGAGCTGTGCGGTGGTGCTCGGTTTTTGTTGGAATCTTTACGATTTGACCGTTGTTGGGGCAGTGGGTTGAATCATGCGCTAAAATGTCGAGTAAACATTGTCGTTTGCCATCAAAGCAGGCATTTTGTGTGATTGAAGGAACGTGTGTACTCACTCAAATGTGTGTGTGCGGAGTGAAACAAGTGTCAAAGGTGGTATTTTGATAGAGCTGTCACAATAAGCCAACGATTTATTTTCGTAATCAACTTATTTGGAAGTAAACGCAGGGACCGCATTCGGTAAATGTGTCGTTGACGTTCTTGAACAGGTTCCCGCTTGTAGAAATATACTTAGTGCGTGTCGTTGACAGTTTGATTGGCATTAATGATGCTGCTCAACGTTCCATTGGATTGGTTGGTATTATAGTTCAGTGATTTTGGCAGCTTTTTTCGAATGTTACTCAATTATTTTGAATTATCTTACAGTTGCACAGTTTAACTGGGTACTTTCAAATGTATACGACGTGGGTTTTACTCGTTTTGAAGGAAAAGGTTGCTCAACTATCCGGTATGGACTAATAAGTCCGGTTTTACCTCCAAAATTTCACTTTTAATGACAGATACCGAAGTACGCATTGTCCAAATGACACTTTGAAACGTATTTAAGTCAAAATGAAGTCTCTTCATGAAAAAAAAGACAGAAGAATACTAGTTTTCAAAAAACACAAATCGTCTTAAAAAGGCCTTGTTCTTTGTTGATGAAATAAACAAGCAAATAAATAAAATAACAAGAAACACGGTGGGCTTCCGAGCAAAAAGCTGGATAATAAGTTTCAAATGTTTGGTGGCGTATACGCAACATTTTACTGACATCTTTACAATTACTGTTCGGAAGCCGAACGAATGGACATATTTGTGCCAGTGCCAATACACCACCCTTTAACCAACGTCTGACAAACATCCCAGAGTATGTATAACTGTCCAAAGAAAGCTTCTTAATTCAGTCGATCGGATAGGTTTTAAACTGAAGGTTCTTTTCCACACGCTGCAAACATCAAATTGCCACAAATTAATTGTTGTTAAGGCCATGAGAACTTGCCCAACTGCAGCCATGGAGGTGTTAGAGGAAAGTTCATCACATCGAAGCAATTTGATGCAACCACTATTGGCCTTTCCCGGACACGACTTCATCAAAGGATTTAATTTCCAAAAGAACTTTGTTACCAAGGTCGGCAACAAAAAAACTGGAGCAATGAATCCACAATCCACACAACAGAGTGGTACCCAAATGGGTCAAGGACTGAATAGGGATCTGGGAACTGGAGCGGAAGTATTCGGGTCTATAACCAAAAAGTCAGAACCAATCACACCCTCAAAGACGAATTTAGGAAACTAGAGAAAGAAAACAAGTCAAGAACTTGGCACAAGACTTGAGACATGGGGCAGGCCAAGAACCGGCATCAGCAAAAATAACCCCCGTATATACTAACGGTACACGTTATCTGATGAGGAAGTACTGTCACTGGAGCCAGCTCTCATCCTTAGACTCGTAAGGAAACTGGACTAGAGAGTTTGCTATAGGACGACCCTCTAAAATGTTTTCGAAAGGAATGGTAATGTGAAGGGAACTCTTATCAGGTAAACAGGTGTACAACAAACACTCTCAAATAATTAATAAATGAATAAAAAAGGCCACCATCTGAAGGCCATATACTTAAGACGATTTCAAAACACCAAATAGCTGATCCATGTCCGAATAATGCGGAAAACTCATCGAAATGCAATGTTCGAGTTCAATCATCGATGACACATTAATCCGAAATAGATTTCAAGCACAAGCTGTACCTGTAAAACTTCAATGCATTCGGACAAAATATCAGATGTTGTGAAAGTTAGACACAAAAGTTATAGCGACAAAAAGGAAAAGCCAAAAGTAGTCTTGTAGTAAAATCTTTGGGAAGACCTGAGGAGTATATTCCAAAATTAATCTCTGAATGTTTACAATCTATACTGACCTATGGCAGTCTCGTACGGGGACCGGCAAGTAAAACGGCAAGGCTTTTACAAAAGTGCAAAGACTAGCTTGTATTGTAGTCGATGAGGTCGATTTCAACCGACGGACTTGAGGCTACCCTCAACCTGCTTCAGCTATACATCTTTGTACAATCATTGGCAGCAATAAATGCCTCAATAATCAGACAGTCAACAGACTGGAAGTATTATGAAGATCCTACAGAAATAGTTTGCAAATATACCTATCACGGACTAGATCACGACTTATTTAGAATTCAGACTCTTTTCGAGTGAATACCCCAGCGGATCAGTATGGAGAGACGGACTTACACCCAACGCACAATCCATCCGCGTATATACGGACGGGGTAGGGCCTCGCATCTTCTCTGAACCGCTGGGAATCTCGAACTTTATACGCCTTCCAGACCATAGCAGTGGCTTCCAAGGCGAGGTCATGGCAGTGACAGGTGCGGCCCGTGAACCTGCGACAAAAGCACTAACTCCGGAAGGTATCACCTTTTTTATTGACAGCTAAGCTGCAGAGGCTGCGGTGATGATTGGGTTCTTGAAGACACAACCAACTTCCTATATCCAGGTCTACAACACTCCAGGAAGAAGTTCCTTTGAAGATTCTTCTTTCATGACCTAAACGAGCTATATAGCACATCCCCAGAAAAATCATGAACTTCATTAAATCCTCTGCATGGTTTTATGCAACTTAATTACAACACTTATAGACGGGTATAGCAATGGATCAATACTGAAATAAGTTGGCATCCCCGCCAGCTCACACTAAACTAACCTGTCCATTGTGACAACCAAGCCTGCCTTCAATTTATGAACTGTGGCCAAAACGTGTAGAGTCAAGCACAAATGCGAATTGCGAAACCCATTTTGATCGGATTATTGCGTAGAGCACTTTGCACATTTCAAATAATTACTCCGACTCCATCTCCAGTGTCCTCAATCTGATTATGGACCCTCTCCCCGCTCAAATCATTTACCTCTCAATGGCAGACATAACTCGACATGGAATCGATCCAATGCAATCAGAATTATCATCCTGGGATTATTACTGTTACCAGTAATCAAACAAAATTGTAGCACATCATAAAATATATTACGACAACATACCGCACGCAGGTCTTCTCTTAAACAACTAGCAATCAGTATCGTCTATTTGTCAAACTATTGCCTCCAAGTGGTTGTGTTCAAACTTGGCCAACTTGTGCAGCTCGACAATGATATCTTTCAATTTAATTACACTTGCTAAAGATATCGCACTTTCGTGGTCGTCCTCATAATGATTCTCCACCCAAAGAGTACATCGGCAAACCTAAAGTCCATCATGTCAGTGTGGTTTATTTCATGGCGAAAGTTTTATTTTCCCAACAGAGCAGAAGTTTCAAAGTTGTACGATTGGTTCATCCCCTTCCTGGCTGATAAGCATCTTTGCTGACGTAGGAGAAAGGAGATAAAATAATTCCCTCTGATTGATAAAGCGAAAGCCGTTTAAATCTCGAGCAAAACAGTGACAATCATGATGATGACACGACAGTTGGTGTTCCCCATTTGAAGGCTGTCAGGGCTCCAGTTCAGCCAATCAATCAGAAAGAACACGAAAAATTATCCTCCCACAGTGTATAGGGTGCTGTGCACTCATGTATTTCCTTCAACTTATCTCCGGAGTCATTCCGTATATGGCATCTCTCTGGTGAATATCGGATTTATTTGATATTCATTTTGGTTCCGGGAAAAGCGGCCAGATAAGGGCCAAATGTAATCAAAATGAAAAATGAACATACTACCTTGATTATCAGATTTCGATTTCATTTCATATTCATCAAATTAAATGAATACATGAAGAAATAATGGAAGCAGATTCCGGGTATTGTTTTTTTTTTTTTTTTTTTTTTTTGCTGGCAACGGGATTTACAAATTTGTGGGGAGGGAATATTTTGTGCTATACACAGGGAACGCATCGTTTGGCTGAGTTGTAAGTGATACCAAAGGATCTTGTAGTGATTTTCTTTTACAATCAAAAAACATACTGAGGAGGTAGCCCCCGGGGAATTAGAGGTCACAATCATTGGAGCAAGGAATTATTCAGGCCCAAAGCTGGATATCAAATTGTGAGAGATGAACGGGAGTGAGTAGTAGCTGTAGCTGCGATTGAATTGTTTAAGCTGTGGACGGACTGTGATTGAATAGAGGTAAAGTTCTCGTGGACGATGAAAGTCAAAGGGTTTTTTTTATTGTTGCCTAACCATACACTTTGTGCCAATCGCTCCAGGAATAATTTATCAGTCAGAGAAACAAAATGTAATTTTTGGGGTACTGAACAGGACGCTACTGATGTAAATTCAGTTCTGACACTTCCCCGTGCTTACTAAGTAGCAATTTCCAGATATTTCGAATATTTTCAGACGATTAACAAAAATGAATAGTTTCGGTAATAGAAACGACGGTCCACATGTTTTTTTGAAAGCCGTTAAAATTTGTGCGATAGTCTGCAAAGCATCCACAAGAGAATTTCCAATTCAGTTTAAAAGTTTGGCTACACAAAATGTGTCTCTCCTCTTGCCAAGTTCTACGACGATTTCAGGAGACCTTACCAACTTCTCCACAGTAAAGTAAAAGAATTATCAAACTTCAAAAGGGTTTCAGAAGGATAATTGGTTTCCTTATGTGATACCGTCAACTTTTGACATTACATAAAAGTGTTGTTCGACTTTAAACCGGAGGAACAGCTCTTTGTTCTTCTCTTTTCCTTCTAGAGAAATTTGATTTCAGAAAAACTATAGAAACTGTAGAATTCAGTAAAGAGATCCTCCAGAAGCGACTCTGTTACACAAAAGATGTTTAAGTGCGCAATAAAACGAACTGCACTGCATTACCCACGACGACTGAATGCACTCATTTTCTGCATTCGGAGTTTTTTGGTAGCTGCGTTTGGTCGCATTTTTATTTTAATTTTGGTAGCAAATTTAATTTTCAAGTGGCAACCGTGTACAGATAGATTCCTTAAAAAATAAATCGCTTGCTTTGCGTATTTGCAGCAATACCTTAAATATACAGTCCGAGTGTCCTGCCCTGCCTGGCTTTGCAAAGCGTGTTGACCCATCAAGATGTTTAGCCCAGTCGGTTTTCTCACATGTGTCAGCAACAATGCCGAGGACTTCTTGCAAGAGAAATATGTTTCCCTTTCCTTTCGAAAGAAATAACTGCCTTAGGTGGACAAAAATGTGTGTCACCTTCGTTACTTCTGCTTTAAGCGGGTTTCAAAATAGTTTGGTGTGTCAGTAACATTTACATTTACATTTCTCCGAATTTATCACCCCTTTTAATTTTCATAAATATACAAAATCACAGGGTCCAAAAACTGAAATAGCAAAATTATATGTACTAGTATGAAGTTGTCCTTAAATTTGGTAAAAATAGTTGTGAGTTTGTTTCATTTTCAAATTGTTGTCTCTAGCTGAAGGGCATTTTTACTTTCACAAATGGCCTATAACCTACCAAACTATCTGGGTGTCACTAAAAAAATGATTTTTTCTATCAATAAAAAGGCCACACTGTTCAACGAAAATACCAGTTTTTTTATTGCAATCGGATATTTTATGAACTACACTGCGCATGTCGTGATCTCTGAAACAAAATTAAAAATGCAGTAAAATAGTAAACTTTTTAAAATTAGAATTTAACTATTTAATGAACATTTATGCAAGACCCATTCTCTTTTTTAAAGTGAAAAAAAATAGTTCCTTGCTCCTCCACTTTGTTTACTTTTAGTCATATTAAACTGCAGTTTGTTGTTCATTGGCAACAAAATAAAATCATAAAAAAAAAATAAAAGTGTTTGATCTACGGAAAGCACCCAAAAAGAGGTGTTTTTGGTACTTTATGCAATATCAAAGTCGAAAAATAAAATTGTGCTTCAGTAGCTACCTGCGTCTATCTACTGGCCATTGAAAGCCGTTTACTCCGATCGATTATCTCTTAACCCCTGCAAGCCCCACCGGGGCGCAGAAACGTCTACCCTCAGCCACCCAGCCTTAATAGACAATTTTCAATGATTATTTCTTCAAAAATATGGACGAAATTGATTCGGACTTAATATATTTAAAGCCAGGTGGAGCTACCATACCCAACATTGACTTACTGGGGATTCGATTCAACATTATGTCACAAAGTCGATCAGTAAATAGGCCACCGACATTATGCGATATACCACTCGATCACTTTCTAAAGGGCAATATAAAGTCTTTGGTGTATGCTAATAAAGCACAAACGATTCAGACCCTGAAAGCCAATTTTTAGAGCATGATTGTAGGCCCTTAATGCTCAAAAGAGTTCCGAACAGAAAAGCGGTTCATTGCAAACAGCCAAGGAAGCCATATTCTTGAATTCAGATTAAAATCGTAATGTCAGAAGCCATTTTTCGTCAAATGATTCAAGACTTCTTAGTCAAACTAAGTTTTTATCACTAATAGTTTGAAATTTGTCTTAAAAAATTATGAATTCATAAAATAAAAACGAAAGAGAAAACGCATTTCTGTAAGTTTAGCAGTCATGAGTACCACATCAAAGCGCTGACATAGCACATAAAAGCGCTAGGTTTGCGCGAACGCGTTTACTCTGCATGCATGACATTTCAACTATAATTCTTGTTTCATTGGGCACATTCAAGGATCTAGTTAAATGAAGTCGACTAGATTGGTCTTAGTACTCAGTCTATGAATTTCTCGACTAGATTCGTCAGCTTCCCCTCCATAAACGTTAACTAAAAGAGCTTGTCATGTGACTATCTAAGCCAATCAAAACTGAGATACATCAAGTCAGACAGCTATCAGATACTTGAATGTCTACATTCTCTTTGAGTGGTTATTGTCAAGGTTCAAATAATAAAGTTTTGCGCAAAAATGAGTTTCTTTCGCCACAATATTGTGGCTAACAAGCGGCTGTAAACTGATATTGAGCTTATTGTTCTCCCTATCGTTTGATTGTAAAAAGCGGAACAAAGGAAAGGTCCCTTTCAAACTGTGACACAAGACACTTATTTAAAATAGAACATCTGGCATTTATTGGAATTAACATTTTGGGTTATATTCTTATTGCCAGCAGTTAACAAAATATTCCAACTGCAAACGAAACAGAAACTTCGATAAGCTCGAAACGAATTATCTGTTTTCACTTCGAAAATATAGCAACTCTCAAAACAGCATTCCAGTTTGCTGTTCACAATGCCGACGGTGAAAAGGGTCCTTAATTGAGTTCCATTGTGTACGCTCCGTAACCTTATCAACAGCCATCCTAATAATAGGCAAAAATCTGAAGAATACGTTCAATTATAATGTCCCCATAACCTTTTCTGTGTATCCTATAACCCAAATGTCACTGCCAACGTAATTCAATAGAAAATACCGACCGAATTGAGACCACAATTCCAGGCCATTGCGACGACAACAAAATATACAATAACATCACACAAAACGATTATTATAGGCACCCAAAGGAAGGACAAACAGAAGAAAAAAAATCCCCAAATATTCTCCAATCTTCCAGTCAATTAAACCCAACCAAAATGTAATCGCGTCAACACGACTCTCTGTGTGTGTTGGTCCTTATCGGATCACTCTCAATCAGATCCCATCAAAGGCGAAAGCAAAATTAAAACCCACATTCACGCAGCAGTAAAGGACATCCACATCGCACAAACAACAAAAAATATTTGCATGTGTATATGTAAATTACTTCGCTGGGACTCCCCGTACAATCAAAAGCATAATTTCCAAGATTATTGCCATTATTGCTCATCGTTATCGTCAACCGAGGAGGACTCTACTCGGCGTGTGTATCCTCGCCACCGTAATCTACCAAAGACACAACAAAAAAAATATCACATCATAAAAAAATGAATTCCTTTCTCTGATTCCCATAGGGTGTAATAATAAGTCCAACGGATCCGAAATGGTTCATAATTTTTACATTTCTCCTAAATAAAATAAAATATAATACCGGCTTAAGGGAAGGAATGTGAGAAGGAACTTTCGAATGGCCTTATCCCACCCGAAACGAAATTCATCTTTAATATTTTGTAAACAATAAAACTCTCACATTCTCAAGATAAAGCGAACACCATCGAGATTCGCCAGCAAGAATGAAAAGACGACGACGTGGAAGGCGCATACCCCCACACTCACTGACAGGCAACAAACAAGCACAAACACTCACTCAGTTTTGCGAGGAGGACTTTATGGGCTTATTTTAACAAGGACTCCAATACATACCGATATTTGACAAAATCATTATGGCAACTACATGGCAACTTATCCACATGTTTTTGACTGAATGTTTGACAGTAAAACGATGCACAATTTTTTTTTCTTTTTTATTTTATGTTGGGAACTTGAGGTTTTTTTTGGAAATTTTTTGGACTTTTTCTTTTTTTGTTTTAGACACACGCGCACTTGAATCGTTGTTTTGTTTTTTTTCGCTTTGCTGTTGACCGAAAATTCAACCGACCTCACTTGACCCGGAGAATTATTTGAACAAATTCCGGAACCAAAATGGAAGTTATCCCTTTCGCACTTCAAACACCGACGGACAGTTGAGAAAAAAAAAACACAAAACAATTCCGAACCCCGACGAACGAAGAAGAAACCCTTCAAAATCTAGTTCACACTCGCAAACCAAAACACAATAGAGAAACGCACGTTTTCAGGACGACACGACAAAGATGCTGGTATTTGGTGTTGGAAAAAATTTGGCGGTTTCCTTATGCAAATTAGGTATTCAATGTGCTTCTTCTTAAGTATAGGTGCGCTATAGATATAGAGGTAGAGGTGGTGTTCCTATCGCTTGCACTGTTCTGCAGATGTGCCTTCTTCTCTTTGCAACAAAACAACTCTCTTTCTCTGTGCGGCGCTCTATGTTATAACCGTCGTTTTCGTAGCGGCATTTCCAAATGCGTATCCTTCGAACTATCCTCAACAACTGAATCGAAATGTGGCCGAACACACGGGATATGGTTGGGTTTTTGTGGAAGCGCGCGATGCACCCACCGCAAAATTGCATTGTGCATTGGGTGAGCTGCCTGGTGCGCCGAATCCACCACGCGCCTGTAGTTGTGTTGGCCATTGAGTGTGGTTATGGAGCGGCTCACTAGAAGATGGAAAGGATATTTCTGAATGATAGGGAAAAACAGATACAGACACAGCACACCAGCCTCTGTATTTGAGGAGGTGACAGTTGAGGTGAATAGTGAGAGCAGTCATGTACATGTTGGCCTGGCCATGTTTTTGTCATTGTTTTGGCCCGAATTTGCTCTCGAGCTCTCTTCAGACAGTGTGGAGCGGCGCGCCGAAAGAAAAATGCGCCAAAAATAAGTTTTCCTGAAATGTGACACTCTGTCGGCTCGGGTGGGGGCTGGGGGGGTGCTGGGTTTTCTTTCGCCTTTGGGTTCAACGTGTTCTCTTCCTCCCGACGTCAGTGAATGATTTTTCTCCGCTATGCTAGTGGTTGTGCGGTGGCTTTCTTTGAATGAACGAAGGGCGGCCGGCGCTCCCACCGCCACCCACGTCAATGATGATGAAGCTGATGATGACGTGTAGCAGTTACCACCGTTGTCGTTCGTCATCAAATTTACGACACAAGGCGAAGGCGCGCGTAATGCAGGTCGGCAACTCTATATAAGAGAGAGCGGCGATTGCAAGGACTCTTTCGCCGCGGTCAGATATCTAACAAGCAAAATCATGCAGTTTCATAGACCATCAGCGATCATCATGAAGAAGGAGCGGCAAAAGTTCTTACATTGTGCGTGGTTGGATGTGTGCGAGCGGCAACCACTATCCATCATCCATCTAGAGCGAGCTATTCAGCAGCTGGTGTGTGAAAAAATCCAACCAACGCACACGATTCCAGCTCATTAATGCACATTCCTGCAGCAAAATTGCAGTCGCAACGGTGCTGACTGCTGACTGCTGACTGGCGAATGGGGTGGAATGTGGTATCCGTATCTGGTACTGGTGTGTGGTGTATGGGGACTTGATGTATCAACTCGGTGGTGGCATTTATGTATATGGAAAAACCTACTCGCACGTCCCACTGGGTCACTTTTGCGGGGATAATGTTGAGTTTGGTTTAGTATTCTAGTTTTTTTTGTCTGCAATCCCTGGAAGGAATGCGAATGTAACAAATGCATATGTACACTTAGATACACCGATCGCTGGATATGTAGATATGCGTCGCTCGCTAGTCCCAAGGCGATGTTTGATATTTTGCAACGGATTTGTTTCGAGTGGATAAGGCGAGTGGGTGCGTAGTTACAGTAACACTACGCTGCAGCTGGCACTAATTAGTGGATAAATTAGCATTTTCAATTGGGGATTCATAATGTTGATTGGGTTTTGCAAACGTGCTGATGATGGAGTATTTTCTCTCCTTGCATCGCATTTTCTCTCGAGTCCATGCGATATATATTTGTGCAAATAATTATTATCAATTATGAAAACGCGTAACGAGGAGTCGATGAGCCGTTGGGGGTTTTCGAAAAAATTTCAATTGCAAATCGTACGATGGAATTTCATGGTAATTGTGAGGTGGTGGCACGGCGAGGGGTATTTGGCGAATTATTCGAAAATTAGAGTAATCCGTTCTGATAATGGGAAAGGGAATTGCAACTTGTTGTCCGGGAGCTTAAAACTGAAATCGCGTCGCGTTTGTGAATTGTTCCCTAGGTAGCTACCTGCCAGAGGGGAGTTGGCAGCGCCTACACACTTTGCAAAACAGTTTTCAATATTCTCTCTTATTCAAATTTGAAAAATTCACAAATTGTTATAGTTTTCCGGAAGTGGGCCAACGCCCAGAAAGGAGTGTCCAATTGATCTTGACTGGTAGGCGCAGTGGCTTAGTGGTTAGTGTGTTGGACTACTAAGCGAGGGGCTCAGGTTCGAGTCCCGCAAAAACCCAATTTCCAACTTAGGGTTTTTTCCACTGCGCCGCCTCTCGCGAACGTCTGACAAACATCCGAGAGTATAACTGTCTTAAGAGCTTCTCAATTAGCCGTTTGGAATCGGCATAAAATTGTAGATCCCTTCCATTCGTTCCAAAAAATGAAACTCACACAAAACGAATGGTTGTGAGAAGCTAGGCCTTGGGTCTCTCCAGACCTGTTGCGCCAACTATATAATTGATCTTGACTGATTGGTGTACAAGTTTTTGCAAATTGAATCCTTTAAGTGGTGTTTGTACAAAAGTGAGGTTAGTTATTCCGCATCTGGGAAATTGTGGCGATTACCAATCATTGTGTGATACCTCTACATTCCGAAGCTGAGGAATAAGCGCAACCGACATCAGAAGGCAGTGCTTCTTACTCATTATAAGGTACTTGGCGTTTGGCAGCACTTTTTGCTAACTAAGAAAGGTTAGCTATGCCTGCGTAAATCACCATGCAGACGGGCAGCTACATATACCAAAAGCAGAGGATCAAAAGACAACGATGATTACTACAAAACAAACATTATTGTATATGTTGGGCCCCTAAAGAGCCAACGCATTTAAATATTTATTATTCACCACCATTTGTTACCTAGCCTTAAGTCAAATTGTATATAGTACCTAAAATTTAATAAAAGCAAATGTAAAAACAGAGATGTGAGATCAGAACGCGAGTATACGCTTTAGTTTTGCAAATAAATAATATTTGTTTAGTGAACTTCTTATTTTTATTTGTGAATAAATCGATAGTGAGCAACGCTATAAAATAATGTCTGTAAACGCCATCTATGAACATGTTGGAAAAGCACAGTCTGAAAATCTAGTAACATCTAGTACGTTTTTCTGCTTGTTCAATTGTTCGTAGAAGGCAAACCACAACCAACTTCAATTTGTAAAGCCAGCGTGGCATCGGGGTTAAGTGATAAAACATCAACTAGCCAAACGAAGAAAAAATCTAAATTTTAAATCTATTAAACGATCACTATTTCGAGTCCAAGTTGGTCCACTTTAGGAATGCCCCTTTTTGTTGAACCAGAGAGAACGAAGACACAGAAAGGAGATACTTCGGAAGTAATATGTTGACGTATGGTTCATCTACTGAATAAAACGCGTTCGTATATATGCATAATTTTAAGCGCCTTCTTGTTGCTATTCCTTTATAGCCGGAAAGAAAAATCACGGAACGCTAGAAACATCACCTAAAGTGACGTCCTTATGACTTCTGCATAATTTCAAAATTCCGCTCACAATAAGAAGAGTGCACTTTTGGACATTTTTCAAACCTATTTTTTTGTAAAGAAGAATTTTGAAAACCGAATTTTGAAAGCAGAATTTCGCAAAAACCATTTTAGACACATCCAGAATTTTGACCCCAACCCCTCGAAGGCCATTGATGTATGGTCTGGCATATAACCCTTTACTATGCAACTGATCCCCTTCTACATTATCACAGCAACTCTGCGGAGGAATGCAGCGGGTGGATGCAACTAAATTTAACAGTCAGAAATGCAAACAGATCAGCCCTTGAAATTAATACATGGACAACATTTTTCCACCAATACTCCTGGAAGCGGAGTCTTTAATTGAGAACCTTCAGTTGCTAACTCAAAGTTAATTTAAAGTCACTTCCACTTTTGCCCGTCACCAAAAGTGACGTCTTAATTAACCGCGTTGCCAACCGAGCTGAGATCGAAGACCGTTGCGTTAGTTAGTTTGATACCCTATAGTCATCTCAGACGACTAGTGCACTGTTATCTTTGTCCTAGAGTACAGTCGGAAGCGAGGAGAAGAGACAGAAGAGACATTGGGCCATATCAAATGGTAGAAACCTCTTGTACTTGGTTAATGCGAAGTAAGTAAAATAACCTCAAACTATACGTGGAGCTTCTGTGGTATTCGATTGGGCTGCTTCCGATTCCCTCTAAAATTTAAGATTTCATGTGTCTAATCGAACCTTAAAACGACATTTGCCTTTATTATTGATCTTCTTGGAATATGTGTAGCCTTCGACACTTTCCTTTGCATTTTCCATTCACTGGTTAAATTTTATGGTAAAACATTCGAAATATGCACCCAGATTGATTTCTAAACATTTGTACATGAATAATTAACAAAAATAGTTACCGCCGATGCAATGCGTTTATCTGCAGGTGAAAAATTTCACAAAAACTTGAGCAAACTCCCCCAGTTGTCGAACTCAAACGCACTTGTATTGGTAAATCTGAAGCAACTCTGAGAAAAAATACAAATTCGTAAAAGTGCTCTGAAGTCGTATTAAGATTGCTTTTTTTCGTACCAATCGAACATAAAAAGTGAAATAGAGCAAAAAAAAACGTGCTCTGAGAGTGTCCAAACGAATACCACATTATTAATCGGGAAAATGTCAAACCATTGCCGGTAAAACGGTGGAACACGTCTAAACGTTGCAGCCGGACATAAAATTCCCACGGTACTTTTTTGAACAAAATTCCAATTTTTAAAGTAAAATTTGTATTGCACGGAAAAAAAAATATTAAATTAACCTTTAGTATTAAAATCGCAGATTGTTAAAATTACTTAGACTATTCTTGGTGGTATTAGAAAATTTTCATAAAAGACAATTAATGTGAGGAAATTTTTATGGACACTTTTTCATGGTAAAATGTAGATATTTTGATGAAATTGCAGCAAAAATTTATAGTTTGAATGCTTTTTGTTAGATTCCTAAAAATCCCACGGAGAGCTTTTTAGACATCGAAAATCCCACAAAAAGGGATAAATCCCACTAAAATACAACACTGTTCACAGACAGTTGAATTGCGAGCGGGTGGGAGGGGGTATTATTGAAAAAATTTACGGGGGAAATCGGGGAGACGTGGGAAAGCTATCAGTCTATTTCATACTTAGTTTATGACTGTCAGTCTATTTAAAACTTAGTTTATGGTACGTGGTCGCATTCGCACAGTTTCTTAGCAACATTTTTAATAATTTTACGTTCGCCAAAAAGTACCCGAACGAAACTAAACGGACTTCACTCTGGATTCTTTGACGTCATTGAATCTACTCAAAATCAAATGGAAAATTTAATTTCTTGTTCCTATTCATAAGTCTGATGGTTCTAAAAATAATGTTGAGAGCCATATAGGGAAATCTCGAAGTTGTCTGCGATTCCCAAGCTTTTGCAAGCCTAGTTAAAACTAAACTCGAGTTTCTCTCCAAATAGTTCTTATCGGATGCTCGGCGTGGTTTCGTACCTATCCGGTCGATCTACTACCACAATTTGGCACTTTTTTCATCGTATGTTGTTAAAGTTATTGAGAACAAATGTCAAGTAGACACCGTGTATATGAACACTTTTGTTTTTATTTAAAGATTATGTGTTGGTTATAGTCTTATCTATTTGGCAGGACTCAAAGCAATGCGCATTAGCAACGTCTGCTCTAGATCATTTAAATTGCAGAAGGCACACATCATCTATGGGACTCCGTCGCTTCATTTTTGCTGCCATTGATTAGCCATGTCTTCAATTCATCACGCAATCTTTGCTTAAGTCAACTTCCGCAACAAGCGAACCTTCGTTTGGCATAGTTCAATATTAGCTTAGATTAAAACTCGCGCATATTACATTAAGCCATTTGTACTAAGTCCCTTTCGTTAACTAGGCCATGTGCTTCATTCATTTGTAACGCTGTCGTAAAAAGTTTCACTATACCTGAAAACTTTATGTTTCGCTCTTTGTTTCTCCTCAATGGGGCAGGATATCACCCTGGATAACGGATTAGCATCGTGTATACCTAGACGGTGGCTCTTATTTTATTTTTCTGTAAAATCCCTGCTGGTATAGCGAACTTATTTTCGCATCATTCCAGCTGCAGTCGGGCAAGCTTTTGGTAGAGTTAATTTACATAATTAGTAGAAAATGGGAGCAGGTGCATGCTGGGGGGAATTTTAATCCATTACAAAATTTGTCTCTCCATCGCCGGGCGATGCAACACAATGCATTTGTCATTTTGTCACATTGGACAGCAATTAGCCCCAAAATGATGAATAGCTCCATCGAAGGATCAACCGAATGTGCTTCACAAAAGACAGCGAAAACAAAAACTTTTACTTAGCTGTGAAAAAAAGCATAACTATCCCCCCTCCCGGCGTCGCACGTATTTTATATATGAACAAAACCCACCCATGCGGCGCGAGCAAGGATTTCTGCCTAATCAGAGGGAAAATTCCCCAACAACGCGTCAAACCTTGAATAACTCGTGTCTTTAGTACGTGTGCGTATGAAAGTGTCGTGCGGTTTAATGACACTTTACTGAACGTGCACAAACAACCACACACACACACGTACGCTGAATTCATCCTCTGCTTATAAAGTTAAGTAATACCTTAACCACCTCCGTCATCAGACCTCCCTACATCATAACAAAGCCACCCCAGCACGTCGCGTACCACGAAAAGCAAGCTCCAATCTTATTACCGTTGTATTTACGTAAAATATGAAAAGCTTTAGTGGTACGTACCTTCAAGTTATTTGCACAAACGTCTGAAGAAGGCGTTGTTTGGTCCTGCCTGGGTTATGGATCTGTGAATGTAGATATACGCGACGCGAAGCCCGCGGAATGGGTGGAATATCTCACGTCACTGGTCGGCTAAATTGGAATTTTAATTACCTTTTCCATAATGTATATGAATTTATAATAAATTCGTCGGGGAACAAGACGCGCTCACGACATAAAAGGGCTACAGCTACAGCGCCCCAACGACAGCGACAACGGAACAAGGAAGTCGAAAAGTCATAATTTTACTTGGGTTTGGCATTGCGATGTCATGCACTTAGGGTGACAAGGAACACCTTGTCTTCCGTACCGAAAACGACAACGGGTTGGATGGCATTGTGTGCACTGTGCACCATGTAAGAGCGCGGGCGGCATGGTGTCAGGACTCGGGGAAATGAGCTTTGCTATTTTGCGAACGAGCAACGCGAAATTAGCACTATTCCTTGTCGCCGCGTCTTGAGTGGTGGTGGCGTAACTGGTGCAGTGGTGCAGAGGTTTTTGGGCTGTGAAGTAAAAACGGCAAATCCTTGTTAGGAGTAAGAGCAGACAATAGGGTGCGAGCTGTGAGGATGCGACAACAAGAACATTTTGTGCACTCAGCGTTTTTGCATATCAACAAGTATGTGGAGTGTTTTGCATTTTAATGGTCTGTTGTGGGTTTAAGATTTCCTCATGAAAATCGCTTGCAAGCTACTTCACGACTGGGAATCTTTATCGACAACCTTTTCGATTTGAATTGGCAATTGCATTACTTCGATGAGCAAGATGGGCATACCGATAGCGATAGCTGAAATTTTGTGGCTAATTGTGCTGAAATGGCTATGCAACCATTGATTGACAACGTGGCAATGTTTGTTATTTTTTTTCTAATGTCAAATGAAGCGTGAGTTCATAATTGTAAATAATGTTGCCCAAACCATGCTACAAATGTACATATATGCTTTTATGAAAGCAAACTCAGCTGCCTGAATGCGGCCGTCATGCACTGACAAAAATGAGTTCATATGTAAACTAAAGTCATAAATGACAGAAATAAAATGAATTTTGTAAATGACAACTCGGATGTTTAATAATAATTCCGATTTGATTCAAAGGCGAAATGATTTTTTGTGTCACCATCGGAATATTTTTGTTTGCTCTTGTCCATTTGTATATAGTACAAACTATAAAATAATTAGATAGTTTGGAAACATTTTATATCCATTTCCGGACATTTTTCTTGCAGCGTGGCAACGAAACAGAAGCACAATAGAAAGCGTGCCGACTGTAGGTAAATTTTCTTTTGTGAACGCAAGTACTGCCAAACTTCTGCAATGGTAATGCAGTTTTTTTTTTTATTTTTTTATTTAGTACATATCTTAATTCAATAATTGTTACATAGGTACATACTTAATAAGACAAAGTTAAATTTAAAAATAAGTAGTGATATTTTTATTTTAAAGTAAAAATAGTTGTAATGTCACTTCATGAAAAATAACATTAGGAGTGTAGTTCTTTTAAAATAATGAACGCGACATTTGCCCTGAATGCAGCATATTTACATGAAATCGACCTAAATTACATTATGTGGCGAGCTTTTTCCTGATAAACGTTCTCTCCACCTGGAAGTTAAATAAACATTGTGACCAATTCCTAATGCGGCGGATAACTTTCGTCGTTCCGATGTCAAAATCCGGAACTGAAGATCGTATATTTTTTTGATGAATTGTAGCGGCGGAATCGTCTCTTCATATAATGTTGATTTTAAATGTGAAACAAAAACAAATTCCGTCAATTAAAGCTCGTTCACGGACGACCTGATGCGACCCCAGATTTGTGTTTCTTGAGTGGAACTTCTTACGCCCCGGGTGAATTGGTATTTTAGGAAATTCGAACGTAACGAAAAATGAAACGCCCCTGGAGCGAGTTAACCACAGTT
This sequence comes from Cheilosia grossa, assembly GCA_963082955.1. Lineage (NCBI taxonomy): Eukaryota > Metazoa > Arthropoda > Insecta > Diptera > Syrphidae > Cheilosia > Cheilosia grossa. Next base: position 15,841,248 of record OY720146.1, read on the forward strand.
TCCGATTGAATTGATAGTTGGTCCAGCAATTGGCGAACCTCTCTTCAAAATTTAAATACTCAGGAGTCAGTAATCTGTATTGTAACAATTTTTTCATAAAAAGAAAGTCTAATAGACACAATCAACGGAAATGAATTCATTTCCCTTAAAATGTACGGGAAATAATGAAGCTCAAAATGTATATCAGTACAATTCCAAATAAACATGTCTGCTCTAATCAGACATTTTATGTTAATACCTAAGCTTTTTCTTCATTTTTGCTACAAAAAAACACAACTTAAAAAATTATTGGTAGACATTTTATTAATAACAATAATGTCATTTCATGTATATTTACAGAGGAATATAACGTGAAAAGTAAAAAAAAAAAAAGATTCCGCGGTGAGTTCAAAAAACAGTCGAAAGAGAAACCGCTGGTGAATATCGAAAAAAAAAACAATAAATGGGAATGTGAAATTTAAAATGGGTTGCGAATCCTTAAGGAAATTTATGGCGAACATGCGACAGCAAAAAAAAATTCAGTATGGAATGACTTAAAAAACTATTCCCTTTCTTTATATCGTACAATTTTACCATCCACTACACTTCAATTATTTCGTATGTTTGTTTTTAGTAGTTTCTATGAAATACTATTTTGATTAATGAACTCGTTTTTATTGCATGGTGCATAATTAGTTTCACTTGATATGTACTAAGAAATAACAAAATCGAACAACTAGTTCCATAAAAATGTAGCGAATAATTTCAACCTGGTACTCAGAAAAACTATTATTTGCAACACAGCCCCACACTCGATATTGAAGTGAAAATCCACCTCAGACTACATGACATCCGGCTCAAACCGGAAATGTAGGCTGTTTTTTTTTTTTTTTGATTAACATGGACACAAATACATGAATTCAAACTGGGCTACATTCAAGGTCAAATTTAGCTTGTACGCAATCCCTCTTTTTTAACTGAAGCTGTCAGTCTCTATAATACTTAGTTTATGACACGTACTGAGAAAACTAAAAAGGAAGACAGATAAATCCATTTCCCCTCTTTTAATTATTTCCTAATTTTCTACTCGCCGAATTTCGACTTACTGAAAAATAAAAACTGACAACAAAGTGACAACTCAAAAGTTTGACCAGTAAAACGATATTTACTTTCGTCTTCAACGATGTCGGAGGAAGAAGTTGTAATAGAATGTTCTCCTAGATCGTAGAACATAGCAGCACATTCAAAGTGGTAAGTTTAATACGTATTTAGCTTATAAAAATGCAATTCCAATTTATTTTGAAGATGCGGCATTTATAAAGAGAACCCTGTCAAATGTCAAAATGACATTTCTAAAAATGTTTGTAAGAAAACCGGATAAGTAGGTACTTGTCTTGTTTTTGAGATATCTTATGTTACGTACCCAGGTTTAAAATGGGCTAAGATCGTCAACTGTCTTAAATTCCCTTAACTACTCAGCTTTTACCAACTGCATTATATAATATGTTTTTTCCACTTACTATTAATGATTAAGTAATTTTTTAACATAATTATGCTACAGTCATATAAAATCAAGTTTTGGTGCTTTCTTCTTCTTTTTTGACACTGACGTTCTCGTGAACTACCCTTTGAATTTATTAGTGTTAGTGTGAGACATTTGAGTTTTTTCATACCGTTTCCTCATAGCTGTTTGATCGGTCTTCGAAACCGGTACGACCTACAGAAAAGAACAGTTTTGTCGATATAAAAGGGACAACCAAACAGTTTGTACATCAAGGCCATTATTATCGCGGATTCAAACACAATTTTTTTTTAATTTCAATAAATTACTCATAGAAAAACAAGTAAGTGTTATAAATTTTGGAAAATCAGCCAATATTAGTAAAAAGTACGGGAACGGTAGATCAGTTTATTTGTTCAATTTGACAGAATACAAAAATATGTTAGACCAAAATTGTAATACTTACGCGCGATATGAATGACGTTATGATTACTGTGACCATATTTTCTTGAAAATAAATACATCAAAATTACTATCCATTTGATTTTGAATTTGGAGGTAAGTTTAGTAAAAAGAGGAAAACGGGGACTGTCCTCTCAAAAAGTCGACGAATGTTCACCGCAATTATAAAATGTCTGTGTCTGACACCTGACTCTCTGAGTAGCATCTTGCTCCTAGCTTCCGGATGGCTTGACAACTGTTTTTGGAACAAGTAAAGTGCTAATTTCTAAGCTAAATTCCTCGATTTAAACTACTTTCGTCCACGCGCCATAAGGAAGACATATTCCCACGCTCTCTCTCTACTATTGCTTGGATGAGCGCACCCAGAGTCAAAATCCGCTATTAATAACCCAAAGTCATTCGAAAATATTACATTCTATCCACTAAGCTACTCTGCCAATGCCAACTCTTTAATTAGCATTAAATTATTCATCGGCACTCGCATCAGGAGGGCGCACCACGTTGTGGAACCAACCTCCCAACACAGCGGCAAGTTCCCTTAACAATTTACATTCAAATCAGTTATTCATTGCTAGCTTTATGTGACGGGGTGTTTCATTTTCATCTTGCTCGCGCTTACTAATTACTTATCTTAGACAGTAAAACAGTTACGAGGACATGCCGGGCAGTTTAAAAATTAGAGAGCCGTCACATCGAGTGGCAGGTTTACCAAAATAAATATTTTTACGATTCACATTTGTGAGTGCAAATAAAAATCGTCCTGAAAACAAGAAATATGTGATATTAAACCGCAACTCTGACCTCAGTGAATCCTCTCCCTCTCTGTGCATACATCAACCGTGGGTTTTGTTCCAGTTTGGCCATGTGAATAGTTAAAACATTCAAGGTTTATGGTTAAGTCCGCAGCAGAGTCCTACTAAATACCAGCTAGTACAGGTGTTTTCAGTTCTCCCCCCCGGGAAGGATATAAAAATGAACGGGCAACGATACAAGTTTCATTTGTTTCGGTTGTTTCTGCCCCCCGAAACATGACAGCATCCAGATTTGTTACACACTGCTGCCCCACCCACTCCCTAAAGGTGTCTGGGCAAGGATATAGGGTTGGGAATAGTCTACGATGGATGGAAAAAATAAAGGAAAATCCTGTATTGTTATAAATGTGTGCTCATTCCATATCCACCACCATCCGTGGAGGATTCATTAAGTCCTTCAAAGGGTGATAGTGGAAATAGCAGCGCACACAGAAGAGACTGTGAAATAGCCAAAGAAGCCGTTAAATAAAAGGAATCAGGCCCAACCCCCCATCGCCATTACAGGTACATTACTCCGTTTAAGAAGATAAATACAAAGGAAGCGCTCCATGTCGGTCTTGCATGGTCTTCTATTTTTCATTTGCTCGTGCATCCTGCTGTTTCTTTTTTTTTTTTCATTTCATTTCATTCTTTTCGTCTCCGTCATTTTTCCCTTGATGGAATATTTTTTATTTAAATAAAAACCAAAGTAAAAGATATTGCCAGCCGTGTTATACAACATCCACATGGTCCATACATGGCTGTGTATATATGGGTGCTGATGGCAGCTTCAAAGGATACATCTGAACACCGTTCTCCTGCGGAATATTGTGTAGGTACTAAAAGGATTCCCATGGCTGCAAATTGAATCAGTGAGGGAGCGAAAGGGAAAATCAATTAAGAACAAGCAATGCTTCGCCATACATCGGATATGTATTCAGTCGCGCCTGTATGCATGTGTCCTGCAGTAAACAAAACGGAAAATAAAAAAATAAAAAAGACGACCGAAAGCCGTAGCATAAATGTCAACTGCCTATAAACTTATTGGGTTCGAACCAATGAATACCTATATCCTAAACATTGCACAAGAATACAATATTGTATGGATATACAGACCCCACAGCTCACATCCTCCAGGAACACATAAAACAACTTTAGAAATTCTTCGAATAGCAAGCCACTGAAATGTGTTGCTGCTCCTCAGCCTGTATATGGGAAAAGCCAAGGAGGTAACCTAATATGCGACACCAAAGTAATGTAGGGCTTCGCATACTTTTCGTGTGCTAAAACCGTATAAAAAGGGAACGAATATGCTGTATACACAACAAGGACTACTGGGAGCAGAAGTATAGTCAACTAAATGGGATGTGCTGGTAAATGAAGGCAAACTAACTTCGGGAAAGGGGTCACGTTTAAAGTGTGCGGTTTAACCTTTTGTTGAGAGCGAGCGAGATAGAAACGCAGAGGAAGAGTCGAGCATTTTGTTGTACATTTTAAATCAAGGACCACGGAGAATCCTTGAAGGTGAATTAAATGATTTTTTCAAAATATTCCATAAGCCGGTAGGTAGTTCTTCTCTCCATCACACAGTGGCACCAGATTTAATCTGTAAATACCTGTTGGGCTCGGGGTAAGGAACTGTTTCTTTTGGAGTGTGACAGTAAATGATTAGCAATTAAGTAAATAGAAGCTACATATTTGCTAAGATGGGAGAGAGTTTTAAAGAAGTACCTCTGAATTAAGTGTGTACTTTTTAATCTATCTGTCAAGCAATAGCTACGACCACGGCCTAAGCAGGCGGAATCTGTTTGATCTGATTGACTTATATCTAATAAATAATTAGACGTGTGCTCACGAGCTTCGTCGGGCGATTCCTAGTAAATATTTGGAAATTTTTGATTAACGAACCTTAAAAACGACGCTTTTCAGGTACATTCGTAGCAAATTGAAGGCTCTCCTGTGGAACGAGTTTACGTTGCTAAAGAATGTTCCCAATTTGTTTGCTTTAAGCGATTTTTCTTTTACTTCTTTTGTGGAACTACAATTTCTGTTGAATTGCTTAATGTAAAGTAGGTTTTTTACCACGCAATCACAACAACTACTGTGAGTCCTCGAAGTGTCCAGTAGAGTGTAGTTGCTTTAGATGCGAGCCGAAAATCCTACTTTACTTTGCTTTGCTTAGATTGAAGCTCATAAAAACACGCCAAATGTCTTCGACTAAACGGAAGTCGGTAAGGTAGTATCGAGTAGCTAGTCATTGTTCTGGTGCAGGTAAATAATACTCGAAAGCACTCTTTAACGTCTCTAAATCGATTGACATTATTTGTAATTAATTATTCCCTAAATGCTTACAGTCATCTGGGGAATAATTAAAATTGACTTGTACCACTAACAGTTTAACTTGTCAAAAACTAAGGCTGATAATAAATATCGCCAGGTGCCTAGTTGTAGCTAATGTAAATTTCTACAAGTTTAACAGATTTTTGTAACTCAAATTATTTACGAGTTGTTTATTTCTTAACTTGTTGCGTTATGTTATTCGCCCTTCATCGTAAGGTCAGCACCACAGGGATAGGTATATGAACGAAAGACGCCCAAAATCGGCAAATTGTATAAATACGTAAGAAAGTGCGAAAACAAAATGGTGGATACCCAGATTGAATTGTTCTGCAAGTCTTAGAAAAACTAAACTAACTAGCTCAACATGGAATTCTCTTGGCGCTATAAGTCCAAAGTTTTGCCTATATCCGCCATTTTATCTCAATTACCTGCTCGTACCCACCGTGCACCAACGTCAAAAGGAATTTAACATGAATTTTAAAATAATCGGAATTTATATTGCCTTCGCTTATAATCCTTATATGAGCTTGTCGGCGAACTAAATCATCTCTCGGGGAGATCTCGTGTTAAACAAAATGCATATCGGCGGATTTACCAAGGCCCCAGTTATAGCTTTCCTTGAAATGTATCATTGAAAATTTTGATTAACGAAAAAAATAACTTAATTCTGATTAAAACTTTTCTTTAAATCCACTTTTATTATTTCACTGATTGAAATCCATTTCAATGAACAGCTGATTTTCGTTTCTCTAATTTGGATCCCAATCGTTTCACTGATGTGTTGGATTCTCTTTCTGTTCTCAGCTGTCAGTTTTGCTTTCAATGATCAACTCCAACCTCGAGACCTGGAATAGTTAATTGCAAGTTGTTCTTTTGTTGTGCTTGTTTTGGTTGTCTTTGCTTTTAAATTTAATCAACATGCCACAACCAACTTTAAAAGAATTTAAAAATCAACCATTAAGCATTGTTAATAATAATAATAACAATTTATTTCTTTTATGCAGTCCCATAATTCCGACTATTAAACAGTGTCACTTGCTTTCCGATTTTTCGAGTTTTCTCTGTTTAATTTCACTGACAGGTCCTTCTACTGACAGCAACTTTTCAATGATTGCTATAACTGTCTTGTCAAAAAAATGATACCATTATTCCACTGAATTGTTCTAATGATGCATTTCAATAATATGTAGCTATAACTGGAGCCTTAGAGTTGTGTTTTGTGTATAGTATAAAAGAAATAAACCGAAATACGAAAGAATCGAATGGAATTTCAAACACTACTCACACATGTTTCATTCCCTTTGTTCCTGTATAATAGACTGAAAATAATCAACAATTTGTATAACCCGGTGTCTCGGCGAATGGACGATATATTAAGGCATCTAATGCGAGAATGCTACGACATGCTCTGCTCAGCGGCATTTGAACGAACGAAATAGTAAGCTATGAAAACCTGTCAGAACAAAATTTCTCTGCGAAAACAACCACAACAATCCATCAGAAATATTTCAGTGGAATGATTTGGTTTTTTCTTGTATGTAGATTTAAATGAGAATTCGATCAGAAAAAGTTTAAGTATTCACTCAAAGTGAAGTAGATTCCTCAACCCAATTTTATTTGTTGTTTTGTTTTATCGGCTGTGGCTTGCGATCTTAAACGGTTTAAGGCAGACGCATCTTGAACACCAAACAAAATTGTTTTTCTGAATACTATAACCGGACAGTATAATTCAGAAAGATCGCGTCTCCTGCAAGAGAGAGTGGTTCTTTAAACGGTTGGACAAGCTTGCAAAGATACACCTCTACTATATTTCAAAAGTTTTGTTTTTACAGAATGGAGTTGTAATAATAGACACTAATTAGCAGCTTTTTCAACCTGAAAATGAAATAAAGCCATGCATCTTGCAATTATTACTGTTACGTGTACCTTATGCATAACATTTTTCTTTTGCGATATCTTACCAAATTTAACTGAAACCCCTGACGTTAATGTTATTGTCTAAAAGTTTCAAAAATCTATGATCAAACGGTTAGAAAAATCGGATATCCTGCAAATTGTACTGAGAAATTTACGGGAACATACTTTTGGGACAAATGATCGTATTTGTGACAGAATTTGTTTTTGTTTTCCATGTAAGTTCGGAACACATTCACATAAACACCGATTTAGCTGCTTTAGTTTGAAATAGATGTAATCAAAGTCCTTTTCAGTTGTTGCCCTTTAAATAATGAGATGTTTTGCCTAAGAAAACGCTCAGATGGAAATGTCAAAAATGTAGGCCGAAAGCCTTACGTAAGTACCCTTTTCGGCTAAACTGTCCTAATTTGTCATGAGAAAATCAAGGTTGCTATAGGATGTTCGCTTGGTAGGTTGGTGGGCAGAAAACAGAAAGCAGAAAGCTAATCTAAGCATGTGGTTTCTACATGTGTGCTTAAAATATGTATAAACATTCCTTATCCCGTCAAGATTAGTCGGAAAAAGACTCTGAGGCCGGAGGAACAACAACGCCTCACCAGCAAAACGATTTACAGTTTGCATAGCTACTGAGGTTATGTAACCATAGGTAAGGTAATCAAAGGTAAGAAGCAATAAAATGTTTCCTTCTCGAGCGCTCCTGTTTCATCCTCAGTGGTGTGGCGGTCGTACCTATACCTGTGAGTTGAGCTGAAACTTATTACTGCAGAAATATGTGTGTGCACGCTCGCCCCGCACAACGTGGTGGGTGTCATTCATTTCGTTTTCACTTTCCTTTTTCTAATCTTAATTTTTTTGTTTGTCCTTTTGTTCCCCTTTCATGTTTCAACTTGGCAAAAAAGAAAAAAAATGCAATTTTCGCCGAACAATGTTTGCTCTGAAAATGGTCCTAATGTACGCAGTACGCCACCGCAACAATACGACAGCATCTACAGCATCGTCAGTCGTCTTCGCCCAGAACACAACTTGTAAGGGCTTAGCTACATAACTTAGGATGTACTATAAACCGTATATGTACACGAAAGGTGTGTGCGAAAAGTTGTTGTTTAGACGTATGTGCATTCGGAATCACAAGCATTTGTGGGCGTTCATAGACGGCCTTCACTCTTCCGCTCGCCTGCTCTGTCCTCCACTGGTTATGACATATGAGTGTTTGAATTCAATTTCGGGCGAATAATAAAAAGCTATTGACTTTATATGGCGAAACTATATGGAATCAAATTGAAACGTATATAGAAATATATATCGTCTCTTAAGCCTGAAGTGATGCTGCATGTGTGGCAACTGGCAATGAAGTGTTTCCCACTCTGTGAGATGGGAATTTATGTATGCGATTTCTTTGGGGAATAATCAAAAAATGTAAAATAGGAAACGATTCGAAGAAAGCACTTATTTTCAGCCCACTTTCGTCAAGGAGAAAAGGGTTAAGACCAAGTTTAGATGATCAGATCACCAGGGGAAAAAACATTGAATAAAATTGCGAATGGGAATGATAGTTTGCCAGTCCTATTATGGTTCCACCCCGAAAATGAAGCGTTATTTTATGTAAAAAGCCATTTGAAATTCAAATGCAGAATTTACTATATTTTTACAATTGGCTTTTGCTAAACCTAGGTGAAGCCGATGGGGTTTTGTTGAAGTTTTTTGGTTTGACATTCCAAATGAAGGCTTGAGTTCTTGCAAGTTGGAACCGCGTTTATGGAGGAGTCTCCCTTTATTGTTGCAACTACTCCTTTTATTGAAGTCAGTAAATGAAGTATAGTCCTGAATAGGCTGAGGTTAAGCGATTTCTATGGCCTGATAGTAAACTGTAAGTATGTTGCTTTCAGACTGCGAGTGGCATTAACCATAAAAAAGCAAATATATGTTGGGCGGGCGACGACTACAGATTAATTCCCCCTGGAGTCCAATGAAGATCACCGCACCACGAAAAATTTTCTTTTACCCTAATGTCATATGAAGATCATCGACATCCAGTTAATCTAATTTTCATAAATGTACCAACCGGGATATGCAGTTAATTCCCTTCGTTATCTTGCGGCTGACAGAAAAAAGTCAGTCTCTTAGTCGTCACTCTCTGAATTACACACAACTTAATTAAAAACTTGGATTGTAAAACATTATTTTGTTTTATTATCCAACATAGAGGTAAGTATCAAAGATTTGGAAGACATTTTCCAAAAAATATTAATTTAAACGGGACGTTAGGAAAGACTTTCTTCAAAGCTATAAAAAAGTACCTACTCTGTGCCTTGATTTTGTGCAGTTTTTTTCCGCAGTCTTCGACATATATATAGCTACGAGCATGATCTTCGAAAAAGGTATTTTTACCCAATCTTGCTGTAAGTCAATAATTAAACAGCCTTTTGTGCGAAGGAAAATATTTTTTTCACCAAATCACTTATTACTCTAAAACCAGTCGATGTATCGCTACCATTGGTATTTGTCGTTTAACTAGAGGTTATACCGGATGTTGTGTCCAAATTTCAGGGTCCTCGAAAAAAATACCAAACTGTAGCACAACGGTCACGCTGTTGTCAGTTGTTCTCATCCGACATCCTTCTCGCTAACTATAAATAGTTTGCATATGGGAAAGGTCGCCTGGAATTTCCAGGAACAATGCTACATTAGAACAGGCAATATTGAAAGTTGTCAGTTCTCGATATCACTCACAGATTTATAGAATCCGCCTATACGTGAACCCTTTCCGCACAAAATTAGGGCACTGCTTTTTAATGGCCGCCATTCCAGTGTGTCAGTGGGCAGAGCTGTCTGCAATATCCAAAAGCGTATATTCCTTACTTCTATGAGGCAGTTGTTCGAGTCGAAAATCAAACCTTTCTATATGTACCTATATGATGGGTGACGCGTCGTATTTCTTCCAAGGTGGTGACTCCAACTTTTCATTTTAATGTCAAGGAGTAATTTGTCCGACTCACAATGGCGAAATTTTCCATACAAAATTGCACATTGTGACCTACAAAATATTTAGTTATAAGTGATGACTAGTAGGGCCCAATGTCTCTTTCACCTTTTTTACTGCATGTGGCTTAGTAAAGATCCAAACCTCTCACGTGTAGGTATATCCAAACGACATTGGCTTCATCTCGTTTGTTTAGAATGCCAACAGCAAAATCAATCCTGTCTGATGTGTTGGCTGTGCGTTTAGTCAATGATTTCTCGTTTGCAGAGTTGTGTTGCCTTGTAAAGCCTACAACAGCGAAGTACACGCCTAATTATTTTCTCAGTAGTTCTTCCTGTTACCTACATACAACAGACAACATGACGCATTGTAGATTATTTATGCGATTGCTTGCATAAATGTTGTGACTGTCAACTCAGTGCACATCCATCGTTAGTTTACTCAAAAAATGTCAATGCAAGTCGTAGTGATGATATGATTTTGGCCAACTCGTCCCATGAACTGATTTTATCTCAGAGTCAAAGTCGGTAAGGGAGGGTGCAAAATAATGGCTGACTTTGTGGAAATGACGTGAAATGAAAATATGGACGAGTTTTCCTTTCTATTTGTCCTCTTAAATTGTATGTTTCCTAAACCAAGAACCAAACTGAAATGTCATTCAAGATCTGTCTGTCTTGTTATTTGTTGTTATTCGTCATTCAAACAAAAGTAGGTACTATCCAAACCTATACATTCGCACTCTAAATAAAACGACATTAATCAGAAGTCGCATAGAGCCAGCTCAAGTACAGCGTCCTGAAGGCAACCACGCGCCCGTCATCCTCTTGAAGACAATAATTCGGTTCGTTTCAATGTTGCACACTAAATAAATTGCAATTATACGAGTTCAACCGCAATTACCGACGTTTGTCTCGAGCGAACCACGCGCGCTCATTAATTTAATCACACAGCACAACACTTTCAACCGAACCGCCAACAAAAAGGAAAAAGAAATAATTTACCATTTTGTCTCGCATTTGTTTTCGCTGAAACATAAAACAGTAAATCTGACTGACCCCCCCTTCTGGTGCTCTTAACCCATGACGCACACTTAACCGAGGTCGTGTTCCAATTTAATAGCCTTCGTTTCCGGACCACTCAAACAAAAAAAAAAAGGACTCAATTCCATCATTCTTCCTTCCACCTGCCGCCGCAAGGTATTTATGTACGCATGTACACGGTCTTGGTAGCCACCCCCGTCTTGAGCATAAAACTTGAAACATGTCGTCACCTTTAACGACGACAAAGGCGACTGAGTCGTGAACTCTTCTCGTCCTCATGTGTGTGGGCACCGCTTTTTCATCATTAAAATGCGACTTAGGGGCAAGCCCAAGCATGCGAGTCCTGCTACTACTGCGACGACGACGAGGACGAGTATGCATCGTTTTATTTCTTCGAAATTTGTGTTGCCGCAAATATGATGTCGATTGTGCACTCTCCTGGGCGAGTACAGGAGTTGAGTTGTCGCTGTCTACCTCGGTGGTATGACGAAAACACTTTCATTAGAGATGAATCCGAATCCCTGTTTTTCGTTTTTGTTCCCCGTTCTCGAAATTTACATTAAAAACATGGGAAGGATATGTGGATTTTCAAGCCGCTACCCCGCAGCACCAGGAGGGCGCACATTTTTATGACCTGTTTGTAAAGATTTTTATCTCTGCTGCTTCAAATTTAAATCTCCAACCGAAGAGGATGCCATCATCGCGGGTGTTTATATGAGGAGTATCCCCGACACACAATACGTATCCTGATTGCGTACAACCAAGGCAAAGGATTCGGTCTGTCTCTCCCCGGTTCTAATATGTAGAGCAGAACGCAACACTGCTACGAGTATGTATGGAATAGAACAACAACGACATTATTTACACATGACGGAACCAAGCACTTGAAGGACATCATAAAGAAAACACATCCCCCAATGCTCAGCACAAAAGAATGCGAAGGGTCCTTAAAATGCAAAAAATACGAAAAACAAAAATAAGAACGAACCCCCGCAGGCAAGTTGGATAAACGGAGGAATACTCCTATGTTCTCATGCACTTCCCGGCGCTGGGATGTCAACAAATGAATCTATGCTTTTAGTCATATTAGGCAGGCAGGATAACAACGACAAAAAAGCAGGCACTATGGCAATAATTATTACGATATCGCTTTCAAGTATATATATGGTATACAAAAGCTTCACGGCAGGCGTTGGCGTATGCCGCCTGCCTTGTGCGATCCTTGATATGTGGAGGAGTCATTATTATTATTTTTTATTCACGCTTTTTGTGTATTCCATTCTTTTTTATGATTTTTTGTTTTCCTTACGAATTTGTTCGTAATGATTACTTTGACTACAGAAGCAAGAGTGTCTCAAAAACAATTCGATGATGTATCGAGATAAAAACAAAGGGCCACGAAACAGCTTTTCCGTTCTTCGCCAGACAATGAGGGTGAAAGGACACAAATCGAAAAACCATCATCTTCATCGTATACATCATACGATTAATATTAATGATGAAATCAGAATCAGTGAGATGTAACCTAGAGGGTGACATCGACATTGAAGAAGATGTATACATGTCAAGTCATTCGGACATAAGAGTCGACGAGCGATCCTTGGAAGATGTTTTATTTGCTTAATATAGATCCCATGGGGGAGGGAATCGATGGGCAAAATAAATCACTCAGTAATTATATGGCTTTCATTGTTCAGCGCAAATTGTGTTTGTGATAAGAAGAATAGTAAACGGTTGATAGATGTTTACACATCCTTGACCTAAGTGCGTTGCGATGACCTTGGCGTGTGTTTTCATCGAGCCTCGATGGTGGCGAGTGTTGTGAAAAAGTGCGCATGGTGCGATCAAATACACGAGTAGAGTGGCAAATAATTAGTCCCAAGTGGAACGCCGATGTTTTGGGAGGTTTGAAAAGCTATTGAATCGAGCTGCAATATATTTCTTGGAAACCGTCACCTCATCGCTTTCCTCTATTCAATTAAATTGTCAGCTCAATTTTAACGAGCTTGACAGGAATACTGAAAGATCTTTAACACAACGTTATACTATAAATGAAGGTATACAACTTCTTGACAGTTGCAAGGTGCAATTCCATATATTCTACTAATGACACATTTAGAAACGTCAACATTTATACAGCACCCCTCATTAGTGGGTAGTAAACGATAGCAGCGAGCACTATTGCAAGTTGTTGCCTCAATTGCAATTTTTTAACTTGATAGACAGTTGGTACGTTGGTAGCCTCTTGCGGCAGAGTCAGCGTTGACATCCGTCCATGTACTCATGCAAGTGTCCTGCATTTAGTGCAAAACTCAAAAAAATCATTCCGAAACTACTCCAGTCTAAGAAACAAACAGGCCGAATAATTGACAAAACGAAACTCGACCTTTTGCACTGTCTAGTGTCAGAATAATCGTAATGTCAATTTGATTCGCAACTTAAGCTATGACATTGGGAACACTCTAAAATCTAGATAACTTGAGTCAACGAGATTGGTTTGCACTAGATGTAACCTGATCGCAGAAAATCATATTGGTCGGTAATGTCATTTTTCCTTACGTCAGCCACATACATGAACTGTCAGCTTAGTACTCAGTTACCAATTTGTTATCTAAGTTCGTCGGCGACCCCTCCATAAACGTAAACTGAAAAAGCTGTTCATGTGACCGATCTACGCCAATCAAAACCGAGTACATATCTAGTCAGACAGCTGTCAGGCTTACTAAACTAGATACTTGAACGTCCCCATTATACATCTGTAGCTACAGCTATATGTTTCCTAAAATAGCAAAATATTTTGTTAAGCCCTTCTTTATGTCACCTGTATTTTAGTAAACACTTGGACATACTGAAATCAGTAAATTTATAAGTGAAAATATTTATAAAACATTTAAGCAATGAAGAAGAATACGAAATTTACTTTCCTTTTTGCTAGTTCTTACATGCGAAATAAAGAATTTCAAAGTTTGCTTTGTTTGTTGTCCAATTTGTTACAAATGTTAGCTTGAGTCAAAAACTCAACAAAAAAGTGGGCGTGTCAAATAAAGTTGTATTCTTAAAAGGAACCACTACAACAATATCGTTGTTTGTTATGACATGTTATTTTGTCGGTTTCTAAGGAGGAAAAACAATATTAAAAATAAAATAAAAACACTAAAAGTGGGCGTGGCAATCAACTAAGCGTGGAAAAAATGGAAAATACATTTTTGATTTTGAACATGAAAATTACTATACAAAAATGGTTTGGTGAAATAAATACTATTTTTGGGCCCCTGGGTAGAGATGTAGCAACAAGGGTCGACTGCGAATTGATCTTAAATGGAGTCTGAGTCTGCGTTGGGATTAAAACTTTGAATTCTGTCACAAGGGCGGCCACACACCTACCCAGTAGAGAACGCTTTCTACTTTCCTTGAAGAAAAGGTGGTAGGAATCACTTCAGGAAATTGATCAGTAATTCATAAGAAAATCAATGCTTTTGATAATTTCTGCCAACGCATTTGAGGTTGTACGTGAACAATCGCCCCTATGCCAGTCATTGAAGGACTTCTGCGATCCACGAAACGAATTCTTGTGAGATGCTAAGACAAGGGTCCCTACGGACCTGTTGCCCCAACTATTTATTTAATTTTTTGATCCACAAGTTATCGTTCGCAGCCTCCATTATTGGGTATTTTTCAACTCTTAAAAGCTCTATCTTTATATCCACATCTACGAACAATACTTCAAAAGCAGGTGCACTATAGAAACAAAGGCAGTCAAATTTTATGTAGAATATTGCCCAAATTGTATCCAATTTGAATGAATTTCCCAATTTGATTGTCAAAGTTTTCGGCAAAGCACCAATTGTCGGGAAACTGTAAAATCCCTGGAATTAAGCCATTCATTTGAGTAGGTGCTCTTTAAAACGAACGCACACACGCACAGCTGGATAATCCCATACAACTGGTGTTGGCAGTTACACATACTCGTACGTACAACCGCGCATAACAAACCTACAATCGCATTTAACCATAAATCCCAACCTACGAACGCAGATTACCAATCTCTGTCATACCCCTTATTTCGATGGATGCGCTCTGCCAGCGCTTTGGTCCTTTGGCCCCTATGCAAAATTCACTAATAACAGGCTGACACATAAATGCCTCCACCACAGACACCCTGACCACCTACGGGCCGAACTGTACCGCATAGCACAGCACTGCACCGCACCGACTGATGCAGATTACCGAGTACCGGTGATGGTCGCCCCACTGAGCAGCACAGAGCCGATGAACACATTTCACTTCGTTTGATGCCATGTAATTGTCCAATTAAATTAAATAGGCATGCCACACGTACGCTGAAATATCTTGCAAAGGACATTCCGTCAGGACTAAATTTTTCTTAAACTTTCTGCAATATTTAGCAACTAAAACAGTGCAGCCGTTCGATTCAGATGGGAATGATGATGCATCGGCTTTGTGCAGTTTTTATCAATATATCTCCCCGCCACCACCACTACCACAACAATAGATGAATAATTTCGTCACCTACCTGATTTCGGTCCGGCATTTACCCCAGAAAGGTGTTTGTGACGAGAACGAAGTCGACGCTCGACGATAATGATGCCGTTGTCGTTGACGATGATGGATGAACACGAAACGCTCAGAGAGCGCGAGAGAGAGAAATGACCGACGAATTTGGGGCTGTGTGGAGGGAGCGGTCGAGCTTGGGGACAGGAGGACTCCCTGCGCTCGGCTGACCATTAATGGAGCATATGTGATTATAGTTTGAGTGAAAGAATCAATATTGACCTACATGCGTAAATCCAGCAATTTCCCAGGAATTTCTGGACGAGGCCTGTGCTCGCACACAAAAGTTATGTTATGATACGCAATGGGCAAATAGCAGCAGCAGCAGCAGCAGGACGATGACGGAGGGTAGCCGATGAATGTGTATTGTGCGGCCGTGCCCGGTCAAATTGGCTGCTGCTGTTGCTGGTGGTGGTATGTGCGATGCGCTCCTCTGCACCACTGGGTGGAAGCATGTGCTGGGCGCCCAACTGTGCCCCCATTGTGTGCAATTTATACACAATTCGTTTGCTTTTAAATATCTCGTGTTAAGAGGGGCGTTGGCTGGATGGATTTAAACCTTGGCGCAAGAGGACTTCAGCAGGACACTACCCACATGGACATCCAGCAGCGAGTGCAGTGTGTATGGATGCTCGCCGCTCGGCTTCGGATCCGATACGTAGTGTGGATTTTCTCTTTCTCACTTGGATGAGCTGTGCCTCTGTTGTGGATGGCGGCAGCGGCGCGGCGGCGGCCCACAATACTTATTCGAACGCAAATGCACTTGTTTCTGTTTGTAATTGGGGGTGGCCGGGTGGCAGTGGCACTCCCATCCACACGCACACAAGTGCAAATTGCCATCGATTACTGCTAGTGTTTTACATGTGTTTGCAATAAAATTATTTTCAGGATACGCACAAAAATTCGATTTTTGATGCCAGGCATGGAGCACTCGTATTAGCATTAGGCAGGATCAGGACGAATTTGTTGTACGTGCGGTTTGTTTTCCTCTGCCTCTATTGTTCGTTTTAGTTTTTGTTGGTAAATTGGTCCTTGGCTGTGGTGGGCCATGCATATTTTGGTACGGCAAATACACGTGTGCTCTGCTGTTGTACATTATTTGCATCAGAAAGCGTAGATCCTGTGTACGGTGTGTGTTGTGTATGCACGTAAGCGCATCGATGCGAAGTAGGTCATGTGAGGATTAATATTTTGTTTTTGTTTTTTTGCTGTTGTCGATTCGCCCAGTTTGGTTCATTAATTATGACAGGGACGCATTTTTTGCGCATTATTTTAAAATATGACCCACCTGGCGTGGTGGGATGTGCTTCCACATCGTATTGGTGTACTAGACTGCTCTTAACAATGCATTTCAAGATTAAAATTTACTTTAAGCTGGTCCCACATAAGCCAGTGCTGTGACTTTGTGTGAGTTATAGCAGCGAAGCAAATGCTTAAGGGGTCGTACTTAAATCCAGATAGGATCATTCTGCTTTCCTTAACACGAATTACGAAAGGATGACTTAACTACTGTCAACGTTTAGGTATTAATTGGGACAGTTTCGTTATACTCATGGCATATCAGTCGTACAGAATATTTCTCGGCTATTTCGTGTAAAATAATCCACAGACGAATTGTATTTTAACTGAACTGTTGACAGTTTCAAAGTTGCCAATTTTCACCAATGAATATTCAATGACAGTTGCGCTATATCGCAATTTGTTTAATCTACCTATCACGGAAAAAAAAAGTGTGAAAAGTATTCCAAACCTGAAGTTATTTGCATACGGCGACAACCTTGACATAATCGGAAGAATATGTCGAGCTGTCGGTGCAACCTATTAATTTTTTATAAAGAAAAAAGTGCCACACACGGGCTAGTCGGTGAGTGAAAGCAAAGCTTTTCGACAGGACATCACAATTGATAAGAAACTCACAGCAAAAACTTCAGCTCTAAGTCAACACGAAGAAATTCTGCTTCCAACTGTTATATCGAAGCAGAAAACCGTTCATTCCAGCCCAGAAGCTCTTTCATAGATTATTACTACTAAAATTAAGCTCCTCCCAATGTTACTCCTAATCACTTTCCAAAATATTTGCTTAATTTCGACAAATTGTCTTTAGGCTTACACGTGCTTTCTTGATTTGTCAATATTAAGCTAAGAGAAAAGTGTTTTCAATGGGGGCGTTCAGGAATCTAGTGAAGTAAGTCTGACAACTGACTGAATTGATACGTTTTAGTTTTAATAGGCATAGATTGGTCACGTGCACAGTTGTTTTAGCTGATGTTTATTAGGCAGCCGACAAATCGAGTCAAGCATTTCGTGACTGATTAGGTCCTACTGCATAAGTTGACATTTTTCGTATTATACGGCTTCAGATAACTAGATTTTTTGATATGAAGCGAGCGGTGTGCTTGCGGGGTGTGTGAGTGTGTATGTGTATGCGGAAACACGTCGAGCTGTCGGCGACGTCGACGACCAGAGGCAGGAAAAAAGAGACTCCAACGATTGGTTGTATGTTCAACTTCTGACTTTATTCAACAGACTGCGACTTAGGCTAATTCGTGTGGACTTTTTATACAAAAAATAGTAACGGTCACTTGCTATTGTTTTTACTCTCCCGTTGCGTTAGCTCTATTTTGTGCGTAAACAACATTTTTACTTTAAAAAATAATTTTAACAGAGTGATTTAAATTGATTTTTTGGATTGTATTTTTAAATGATATAACAGTGCAAATAAACAAAATCGTAGCATTGAAGTGATAATTTTCATAATAAAAACAATGGCATTTATGATGACTGTTACACTTATTCAATAGCCTTAAACATTTGCGGAGACTGTTTTGTTCAGTTGTAATATATTGGTAGCACTTGTTAATCCTTTATAATAATTCCATTGCAACTTGCCAGCGTACGGAAAAAGAATGAAAGGTCGCTGGTCAAGCACTGGCAGCTATACCGAAGTAAAACGCAAATAAAAACTATGAGACTTATTTAAGGACTTATTTATTTTTTTAAAGAGTTAATACAACTTACAGAAGATATTACAACAGTGGGGAAGAAATTTATTTTGAAGTACAACTGACATTTTTGTTTGTGCGCTCAGTGCGAACAGCGCACAAATTCTCTGATAAATCACTGGTTGGAAGAAAAACGCGGAAGTCGATTTCCACAATAAGAAACCGTTATTGCGGTGTAGTACTTCTTTCAAAAACACTTCCGATGAAGAATGAACGAAGTGTCACTTTGAAAGCAAAAAATGACTCACTTTTGACAGATTAAAACAGGTTGGAGCTAAAGAACTCGGGTTGGAATCTATATATATGTATATATTAAATGGCAAAATGCGTATGTATCGCTCTACCACCCGATATTTTCAACCAATTTTAAAATGAATATAAAAAGAATAACAAAAACATTCAAAAATATTGAAGAAACAAACTGTAAACGAATGGCGAAGCAGGACGGGTTTAATCTATAGTCATCTATAATTCCTTTGTTTAATTTTTGTTCTTTAAATGTTACTAGGTGAATCGGAAATTTGTCCATTTTCAGCATCGCAGAAGTTGTGTTTCTTTCCAAGAATTTCTCAAAATTTAATGCTGTTCAGTCGTTATTTATTACAGTTGATAAATTTTAAAATAAAGAGCTTGTGGACTTTTCCACCACCCTGTTGAGAAGGAAATTATAAAAAAAAATTATCCCCTTAAATGATCGAAGTGTTATTAAAGTAACCACAACTTGTCTGCGAACACTTTGATTTTAATTACATTGCTTTCGAATAGTACCACTTAACATCATCAGACTCTTCTAAGTGGTTGCATTTGAACAATTGAAAATTGATTCCCCATAGTCAATTCCTCGTCTATGTTCTCCTTGGAAAAATATTCCTCTTTTCCTACTTTCAGGCAACTAACATTGCATTTCTTTTCGACGTTAATTGAACACGCGCTTAGCACTGTAATGAAATGTACTAAACTCACCCATCAATGAAATGTAAAGTACTGAACGCGCCCATCGAGATAGAGTGGAAGTGGAAGGCGGAGAGACGAGAGACAATTATTGTTGAAGCAGGGCAAGTAACATGTTAATAAAAGGATCACAATAAATTATTCATATAAATAAAACACACAAAGATTAAAATATAATAAACAATTACTACAAGCCCCTTCTCCAGTTCAGCCACGAATCTCCGAATGCATAGAAGATGGAATTAATAACCAACAAAATAGCCAGGGGTTGCGCAAAGGAATAATACAACTTATCCATAAATCTAAGCAGCAACCTGGAAACTGAATGAATTCATGGTAAACTTCAAACTGATGTAGCCATTAGAAAGACAAATGACTGCTTTATGGCTTTGACATCGCTCCCCTTCCTTACAGAATTTGCCGTTCAAATTTTTAAATAAAATATCGCCCCGCGCCCTTTAGTCAAAGCCATCAATTACACAGATGAGAGCGGGTGTTCGCTCAGTCCCACACTCACCTGCCAAGAGAAGTAACATTGCAATTCCGCTTTGAGCTGAATATCTGAGCTGAGCAACATTAATTGACAAAAATAAACGCATACTTACATTTTTAGAGATGCACAGTGCACACTTGAACGCCAAAGACATAACAATTACGCGCCTCAATTGCAACAACCAGTTCCAAGGAGTCTTGCTCCTCCGAACTTGCGACCAAGCAAAAGCCGAGAACACGGAGTGTTGGAACGACGACAGTGACTACCGAAGGCGCAACCGCCAGTGTCAGTGCTCAGTGGCGGCGGCGGTGGCAAAGAGTCTCGGTAAAGGAGAACTTCTTGGCACTGTGTGGCGCTATCCAAATTAATTCCACCCTCGTTTGTAACTTTGATGGGAAACGAATTCAATTTACTTTTTTATCACGAGCAGAAAGATAAACATTTACCTTCAAGGGTATTTGGGGTTAGAGCGACGACGGCGCGACAGGAGCAACCGGGTCATATGGCATGGGGTGTCCCGTGTTCCGTGTTCGTGTTCTCTGTTGACGAAACCAGCTCCTGCGGTGCGTCTTCTGAAATGATTATCTCAAATTTGTTTGAATTACAGAGCTGCTAACGAATTTCGCCTGAGCGAATTCACACGTTAAATTAACTTTGAGTCCTTGGGATTGGTGTATGGTGTGTCGTACTCGTGCCTCTCGATTTCATTCTGCTTATTTACGACAACAAACGGGATTACATTTTGGAGCGACGACGACGTCGATTGCGATGGTTACGGTGGGGTGTGGTTGTGCACCTTCTCCAGTGCCCGCCCAGTCTTTAATCAAATTGGCGGGAAATCCCGATTTCCATGAATATGTGACTATATCAGTGCCAGCAGCGAGATTTGTTCTGAGCGCTGTGGTTTCATGGTTACTGCGTTTTCGAATAATAACACGGAAAGAGAGGGAACCGGAGGTTATCGTCCCATCGTCGATTGTTGTTACATTTGACTGCGTAGGCAATTAGATGAGGCAAATATGTTGCACCGTATTAGGGCGAGGACGACCTTGCTCAGACAGAGCGTGGGCTTTCATTTCTATAAACCTGATTACTATATCATATCTTAATGATGTTTGTGTCGCAGAGATTAATCGCAAATTGTGTTGGGCTTACCTGGCATATGTGTCGCGTCGTAATGTAACCGCGTTCGACATAGACCATATGTGCTTAACATATATCTTGTGGGATCTGCCGCCGGCTTAAGTGGCGTGAATGATTTATGTGGGTGATAGCCAACTTGTAACGTAATGCGATTCTAGGAAAATATTGAATCGCCACAAGATATAGTCAACAAGCAAAGCAGAGACAATACTGAGTCCCCCAACTCGCAATCCTCTTGCCGCTGGCCCCCTCAATTTTTTTTTTCAAATTCTCCATTTTGTTTTCCTATCGGTGTTATGTCAATTTAGAATCCATGTGACATGCAAAACATACAAAAAAATATAAAATAAATGCTGCCAATCGTGGGGGAATGTGATAGAGCTCGGCAATACCACATTTTAACATTACTGGATGCTATTGGTCAATTATTAAATATTTTTAAAAGGTGAATAACATAATGTGTTTGGTAAAAAAAAAACTACCTTAAGTTGAAGTATATAATACTTGAAACATATTAGGATAAACGTGGTTGCGTATTTTCCGCTTTTGATAATTTTAACTTCGATTTCATGAGTGAATATTCCTGAATAACCAGGCAAGTGACTCTTTTTTTTGTGTATCAATATAAATTTTTGTATGTATCAATGCTAGCGCAGGAAAACGTGACAACCCCATAAAAATATAGCTTGTAGGGAAATAACGGGAAATCGGCTGAAGCTGGGGGTCTCAGTATTGTCTCTGAAGTAAAGTATACGTACGCTACATTGACTGACAGATGTGACGTCACATGTGCTGTCTGGCGCACAATATGAGTATGTTCAGTAACGCATCACAGGCATCCTGATGCTCATGATGCTTTGCAAAATGTTCATCAATGCAACTATTGGCATCACTTTCAACGTCAAGTGTTCATTTTTGCAAAGTTGATCAAACTGATGCGCAAACATAACGAAAAAAAACATCACAGAAGATTTAATTGACGTGGGCCCTAGTGCGCACTGGTTTAACCCTAATGTGT
Source organism: Cheilosia grossa (assembly GCA_963082955.1). Taxonomy (NCBI): domain Eukaryota; kingdom Metazoa; phylum Arthropoda; class Insecta; order Diptera; family Syrphidae; genus Cheilosia; species Cheilosia grossa. The sequence continues at coordinate 15,863,437 of OY720146.1, forward strand.
TCAATATAGCACTGAACTCGCCCTGGTACTGAAAACCTGTGTTTGACATCACTTCTAGTGCGCCCTAGTTGTGCTCTGAACTGACCCCAGTTAAGCACTAGTGCTAGGCACGTTAAACGAACCTAGAAATACCTGATGTGTTGCTTCGCCGGCAAAAAAAAATAAGGAAAATTTTTGGAAGAAAAAGAAAAGTAAGTAAATAAACATATTTATAAATTTTTGTTGAGTTTTTTCTCACAAACATTTAATTGTTTTTAGAGAGAGAATTTCAGCACTTCCATCTTGACATTAAAATTTTTGATGTAAACAATCCGTTCCAAAACTCAAACGCAACATTCAATCAGCATCGCATCAGCATAAAATAGGTACGCATCGCATCAGCATCGGACATAAGCAGTGATGCCGCATCACTGCGCAAATGTTTGACGTTTCTGAGTTTACACTATATTGCACTTTTTTGCCTTAATTTTCCAAAACCGTGTTGGTAAACTTCTTGATCTGCTTCTATGTTTTGTGTTGAATTAATTGTTAAAGGGGGCAGTCCTGTTGTAATTTTGTATATTGCTGCATTTTTAATAATTTTTCTTTGACAGCACTTTTCAGCACAAATGGCGCAAATTTCTTATGTTTTCTTTTGCTGTGAATTGTTAATTCATTTAGATTGAATGACATACAATTCATTGGCTTAAGCTGGATTGCCTAATATTTGACTATAGAATAGACAGTTTTTTTCAATATTACTGCAAATATTGTGTTCATGTTACTCGTGTGTGTCTATCCATGCGCAACGAAAGAGATGTCGAAGCGAGACAGGCTGCACACACATGTCAACACACTTATCAGTGTATGAGCAACCGATCGTGTACTACCCTTCGGTCCTCTCAGCAGGAAATTCGATCAACAGCCGCTGAAGGAGACAGACGTGTCCTTTAAGACAGTCATTTGTCTACTTCAAAACAATAAAGTCGTTTGTGAAATAGGTTAAATAAATCGACGTGTTTCGTAAAGTTTACGTTTAAACTGTTTGCTTTTATTTAACAAGAAAGTCCACTAGCTAGCCAAACCCGCAACTAAATTAATCACAGTTCGTAGTTTTTGTAGGCAACTGCAATGTCGATAAAGCATTGGATATGACCAAACCAAGAGCTGTGTTCTTACTGTTTTCAATTTTTTCGTAATATACTCGTTACAAAAAGGTTTACACTCAGAGTTAAGTTTTGGGATGAAACACTATCTGTACTGGCATATTGAAAAAGAAACCAGACTAAAGCGTTTTTTAAACTCAGCCAATTTAAACGGGTAGACAAAGAAGTAAAAAGTGTATACAAAAGAGCACAAAAACAAATGCGTACATCTGTATTTAAGAACAAAACCTCGAAAAATAAAGCAAGACATCTCTTAACCAAAATAAGTCCTAAATCCATCCAGTTTCATATATATGGCCTTAGCTCACACGTAAATCACTTTCAAACTTCATAATGTGCACCATTTTCACCCCACTTACCCTATTCTCACTTTTTCAGCTAACAAAAAAACCGTACAGACACAGAACCGATAAACTTTACATTGCAACTCCTAAGCACGTTCACCAGCAATAGCAACAGCAACAGTAACAAGAACAACAATCCTTGGTCTCGTTTCGTTCTTTAGTCTTCAAACTAAATGCTGTGGCACAACATCAGACACATAGCACATGGAACTCGTTGTCGACAAATCCCCGCCCCTGGGTGGTGTTAGGTTAGAGTGAAAACTTTTTTCGAATAAGCCATTATTCAAACCGATTTTGCGAAATTCCCAACATACTCTTTAACCAGACAAAATCTTACAAATACACCCGCACACAAAAGCAACGTGAATTATAGACACACATATTCACAATGTCGTCGAAAGGAACACAAACATATCTATATCCTTACAAGAACACAATTATTACATGAATATTCAAAGGATGCAATGTTTCTTCATCCGCTAGCAGCGTCGTTGCTGTTGTTGTCCACAATAACACGACCGTAGTGCTCCAGAGTGGTACTTCTTTACTCGTTAGGTTTCAACAAATTTTTGCCGATGTTTACTACTAGATTTGTTCACTCGAGCGGAACTAAAGAAGACAGTAACGAAATGCGATAGAAAATCCACAAATCAGATCGTGCTCGAGCTCGAGGTCGGCTTGTCGGGTGCGAAAGTAGTTTTGAATACATTTTTGGGAAATTCAATAAAATTTGACTTAAACAATCAGGAGAAAGTTAAGCCATTGGCAAACAGGAATTGAGGTTTAATTTTCATAATTCCTATGTACGTATCTAGTTACTTAGGTATACTATTGATCGAAGTATGGCGGAAATAAAATTGACTGACTTTACTAAACATAAATAATTGCGAATTGGCCGGTAGTGTAGTGTTAAGAGCTATTTCACCCACAGTAAAGGGCTGACATATATGACAGCGAATTGCGAACGTGCAAATATACCTAAGTAAATTAAATAATAATAAATAATTCCCGAAGTTGGCAATTGGCATTGAAATAAAAATGTATCGACTCTAGGTATTTCTTACATGAGGGCGAACTGTGAACAAATTCATTTAACTGTATTTATAAACTGAATTTTGGTGTAAAATAAAATTAAATTTTATTCATCCTGCAACATCTAATCTAAAAAAAAAAGCGGAGACTTATGTGGTATTCGTTTGGGCTTCTTCAGATTTGCCCTCAGATTTCAGATTTCGTGTGCCTAATCGAACATAAGAACGCTCTTGCTCTTTTTTTGTGTTGATATTCGTGCGACTGTAATATGTGTAGTCTTCGACACTTTTCTATGCGCTTTCGATTCACTGGTTAAATTTTGTATTAAAACATTCGAAATTTCCGTCCCGATTGATTTCTAAATGTTTGCACACAAATAATTTACGAAAATAGATTCACCCGATGCAATGCCTATCTTTGCTGTAGAAATATTTCACTAAAATGTAAACAAACTCCACCACTTGTCAAAGTCAAATGCACTTGTATTGGTAAATCTGAGGCCAAATCTGAGAAAATATCTAGATTCGCAAAAGTGCTCTGAAATCTGAAAAAGATTGCTTTTTTTGGTACCAAACGAACATAAAAATTGCTCTGAGGGCAAAAAAAAGTGCTCTGAGAGCGCCCAAACGAATACCACATTAATTTATTTAAGGAACAAAGAAAATTCTTTCCACGAACTGTCACATTTTATTCACATTCCAGCCTTTTAAAATGAAATTGAATGGCGTGTTTCTGATACTCAAAGTTTGTATGTAAGTGAAATGTCAGAAACTCAGAATATTCGCTTCATCTACTTTACTATGCTGACATATATGTTCAATAAAACAGACCTACAGTCAAATTTCAAAATCGAAATCAACTTATCGCCGTTAAAACTAAGAAGTAATTACGCAGCTTAAGCTTAATTTGTTACCCACTGTGCGAAAAGTCCAAACAAATACAATAAGGCTAGCAAATAATTGCAAAGTACACATAACATTTTTCCCCATCTCAATTTTAACAGATCAAGAAAAAAAAACGCGAAGAAACTTCAAATCGAAACACTGCATTAACATCTCTTGAAATGAATATCATTTTAATGCGGAAAGATCTTCAAAAAAAAAATATAAAAGTTTTTCAATGAATCTACTTCATAAGGTATTTTTTCCAAAGAGCAATATGTCAGAGAAATATTTGATATTTATTTAGTGGATTAAGAAAGTGATGTATTAGAAAAAAAGAAGGAAGAACTTAATCACCGAATTAACAATGTAATAAGCCCTCGACTTAGACGGTTTAGTTTGTTTTAGATCTTCGTTGAACTGTCAAAATCAATCCAACATTTTAGGAAGGTGATAGCGATAACCTTTAAAAGAAACAGTGTACCTACTAGGGGTGAAAATAAATTTATTGCAAGCAGTGACAAATAAGTCGCAAGGCCGGACGATTTAAAGTTTGAGAACAATTGTTACTTTCTTAAATGAACACGGAACAATTCAAAAATGACTGCAGAATAAACTTAGTGAACTGTGGATTGCTAATCTGGTATCTTTTGTCAACGTTCTTAAGCAGAATGAATAATTAAATAAAAGCTTAAATTGTGTGTAGGCTATGACACTTCCGCATAAACCAGCGAAATTATTACTTAGAGCCCATTAACTCGCATACCTATACTTATTCGACCATCTTTTATGGAATACTCTTCAAAACGATGAATACTCTTCATCTTAACGATTCTTTGTAAGGAGTTTCGACTTATTACCGAGCACATGCAACGTGGAATTCCATTTGCCAGTTGCCATAAGCACTCTTTCACCCAGGAGTGAATCATTTCGAGCGAAAACATCGTTCGAAGGAATTTTCCCTTCCAGATCTCCATCACATGTGGTATGCGGTCTGTTCATTACATAGGTAAAGTTCTTCCAGAACTAACAAAATCATGAGTAAATCACCGTAACGGTGTTCACATACCATGGCATAAAGAAAGGAATAAGAAATTTCTATGGGAACAATGTGCCGCTAACAAGGCATTGAAGATAGAATTACCCTCGAGCGGAATACTTAATGCCACCACCTGGCAGACTTCGCCATACCATCACACGAATAACGCTACATTCAGGTGTCGGCACATATGAAATAATTAATATAATTATTGTTGTTGTAAGAAAATACACAGCCACTGATCCCACAGGACCCAATAACGAAGGCGACAGCAACCACCCATGTCACATTCAGAAACCGCACACATCTAATAACCACCCACATGCGGTGTCTTCTAAAATATTGCCCACCTACTGCAGGCGAATACTCATAGATTACTCCTTTCCTCCAGATAGTTCCTGTAGCTCTTCTACCCACTTACGTGAGGGTGGGGGCTTAGAATTCGTAGAATCTCTGCGAAAAGGTGGAGAATGCGAGGCATGTCAGCGCTTACAGCATACCGAACATTGTGCATGCTTCTTTCTTCTTCTTTTTTTGTCATCCTTCCTGTGATTCCTGAACCAACACCATAAACAATAGTTGGGCAACGCAAGGAATGGCAAGGAATTTACTGGGAAAAGAAAATAATACTTGTCTGATCTGAATGGGGAATTAAGGGGTGGCAGTGGCAGGTAGTGAGGCGAGGTTTTTACGCAGCACAGTCGTCCTGAATGCCAAGGAGGCTTCATTTCGTATTCAGTTAGCACTGACGAAAAGAATTCAATGATTTGAACTTCCTCCGTACACGCCGTGGCGGAGTGGAAATCCTTATTAAAACGTCAGTTTGGTTGCGTTTGTGTGGCGGCGTTTCCTTTTTGGTTGAAAAAAAATATAGAAGTTTGGCAGGAGGAGATTCTTCTTGAGTGGCTCTAGCGGCCTGTGCTGACTGAATGATATGCGGTTAGTGTTCGGTGGGGTCAGTCAAAGGGATTCCGCTCCTGCAGTCGATTTCCGCACCATAGTCCCACTTTGAAGTTACTTATTGTATGTCCGCTTCCGAAGGATGAATTGAAATATATTCCGTTTTGGCATAGGAGTGGGGTTGGGGTTAACCAAAGGTGAATGTGATTGTTAAGTTCAAAAATTGCTTAACTTATGACCGAATGTGTGGTGATTTTGATTATATGTAGTCAGAAGGAAACGATTTATTTTATTCCAAAGGAGAGGGAGTATTGAGTGAAATTCGAAAATTGTACAATAAAGTAGAGAGGGGGAAATAATGTTTTTGGATTTGTTGGAGACACCAGAGGTGTTATAAATGACCTCCCCTTTAACTTTAGGAGATTACGTATCGTGGGACTTCCCCCATTTTGTGGGAATTCCGATGTCCGAAAGCCTTCCTTGGAAAAAGGCTTCAGATGGGAGCTTCAGGTATCTAACAAAAAACATTAAAATATAATTTTTTACACAAATTTCATCAAAACATCTACATTTCACAATTATTAACAACACACACAAAAAACATTAAAATATAATTTTTTACACAAATTTCATCAAAACATCTACATTTCACATTTATTAACAACACACTAAGTATCCATAAGAAATAGCTCATGTAAATCGCCTTTTAGTAAAATGTACCATAAAGTAATCAAAGTAACTTATGTTAAAATATAAAAAGATGCGAACAAAATTTACTACGGCATAGAATCTACGTTGATATTATGGAAGTTATGAGGTTCCCTACGGCTTAAAATGTAAACTTTTTGTACCAAACGTACATGAAAATTGCTCTGAGAGTACAAAAAGTGCTATGAGAGCACCCAATCGAATAATACATTACTGTCCCATTCAATAACAAAACAAACAGAGATATTTCTAGTCAGAAATTTTGCCTTTCAAATATGTACCGAAATCCATGTACGAAAACTTTGTTTTGTTTTCGGCATAATCGTGTTTTTTTGAGCATCATTTCAGCAAAGCAAAGTAAAGTAGAATTTTCAACACGCTATTACAACAACTACTGCGAATCCTCGAAGTTTGACCAATGAAACATAAGGCGTATTTTTTTGAACACCTATCTCATAAAAGTAGAGTGGAAACTATTGAATACGGTTGTAGGTATTTCGAAAAGGTTAAAACACTATTCTGTTTAACTTTTCTAATCACTTTTATGGATTATTCTAATTCATTTATCAAGTACCAAAACACTTAAATCTTCAACAATTGAAACCAATCACTTACTGTATTTTACTTTGATTATTTTGTAGTTAATACCTAGTTAAGGATTTATTTATTCACCAGTAAACCCGGATATTTGACCCAGAATCGGGCCTTAAAGACACGATTCACAAGATATCTCACCAAATTGAGATAAAAAAAGCAAAACAGAGATATCTAACTAGTACTTAATTTGCGGTTGGAATCTTTATGTTTGCATGGACCGAACTGGAAAAAAATCGGAGCGTCAAATAAAAAAAATAAAAAACACGACGTTACCATTAAACTACCTTACCCATATTATTTGCTACTCACTGCAGTATCCCTTAGCCACAAGCCGGTACAAATTCCCATTTTGCAGTCGGCTTGTACATCCGCTCCATCGCATCGCGTCGATGTCATTTGTGAAAATTTTCAGCTAAAGTGAGTTGACGCCATTATTAACATTAATAGTGCGGCATAAACTTTGTTAAGATTACACTGAATATACATTGCAATTAAGCGATTTATACATTTAAATTAGTTGCATCTACAAAAGCTATCAGTCTTTTACATATTTGACAAGTTTACTCCGCCTGAAATGTGAGTTTTATTAAATTTTTCCAAAGAAGAAAATTAAACCCTTGAAAGGGCATAATAGAGTGAAAAAGATAAAGATATGAAATCAAATTATAATGTTTTTCTTTCAATTAAATAGACACAAATAAAGCAATGGTTCGTGGTGCTCGAGGATATAGCAGTCGAGGTGGTGGCCGTGGTAGTTCATATCGATCTTCCGGCTCAACTTACAGTCGAATTGGCGGCTCATCGCGAAAATCAGACTTCCATGAAAGCAGTTCCAGTTATAGAGGTGGCGCCAGTAATTCCAGATATAATTCCGGCAGTTACAATAGCTATGATTCCAGAAATCGGGATAAGTTTCCATCGCGCTATGAAAATCGTCATGAAGGCAAAAGATCCTATCGAGTAAGTTGTAAAAAGCATCTTTCAAATTGTTCAGCATTCTTCTATTCAAGATGACGCCTTTCTTTGTGGGAGCACATTATAACGGGTTAAAAAAAAACTTGCAATTTGCATTAAAAAAAATGTTAATACGGCTTCCCAGGCTGTTGTTTATTTTACCAGAAGTGTCGATTTACGTATAGGTGGGTGGGGAACGCAGATTATGCGCACGAATCCACTTTATACAGAGAATATAAATGCGGCGAAGAAAAAAGAATGGTATGCATGTCCTGAGGCATACCCAAAAACAAAATAAAGTTGCTAGTTTGATAAGAACTCTCTTTACTCCCATGAAATGCACCCCGTGGAAAATAAATTGTCTGTCTCGACATTTTATTAACCTAAATTGTATGTTTGGGTGATGCGCAGGCCAAAGGTTACGTCGCCTGACGGTTATTTTTGGAAATGAGTAACTGCAGTGCCTGTGCTTGATGGTTCATTAGTGAACGCACGTCAGTGTAAATACAATTTAGTATTTAGTGTGCTAAAAACAAAGCACATCCACGTAAATATTGTGGCACACTACTTAGTTTGATATTTGACCGTCATTCGGTATCGCTCTCGCCATTGACTCATGTGATACAGTGAGTTCGCGTTTTATGCGCTCTCAAAGAACTTAACCCGATATAATAAAAAGGCTTAGACACACAACAAACAAACTAATTTACTTCAACGCTGAAGAGTTTTGCTAGCATGACCCCTCGAAAAAGTCATTACCCCCACAACACGCTATCATATCCCCCTAACTTATTTATCTAGCAGTGGAACGAATAGACCTCTGCTTGGAGCATTCTCTACTCTCCAAGTGGGCCGCCCCAACAAAGAGATGTTATCCGAAGGCCAACACAAATTAATACAAATTTTTCTTTGCCTTTCAGGACAGCTCTCGCGACCGCTCCGATGACCGAAAGCGCCCACGTCAAGAGGTAAGCTGTCACTTCCTACACTAACATCCATTGTCCCTTTTTTTACTCCCCCCTAAATAACCCTTTAACCATTTTTTTAGCTCCAAAAACCATAAACAATTTTTTTAAAATAACTTTATTTTGATGTTTACACAATAGAATATAAAAAAAAAGTATAATTAGAGAAAACAACTCTGAAAATGCTTTGATTGAGCAAAAAAGTGAAAAGGATCCTCGCGCATCCTTAACTTTATTGGGTTTTATCGAGCAAGAGTTTGTAAGCAAAACACTCGTACTCGTAAGAATGTCAAACAGCATCAACCAATCAAATTGAGACAGACCGACAAACGCGAAACGCATCAGTCCCAAAGTGTAGAGCCCAGAGCGTTTGAGGCCTTTTTCAAGTCAATGTTTCTGTGTATTGTAATTCCAAATGTATACTACTACCACTTCTTAGAACTGCTCAACAGCACTTACTCCGAACGGGCATGGCGGCAGCACGCTGTATGTGATATAATGTAAAGAAAGCATCGCCTGCACACTTTACTAAGACAGTTTTTCCAAACACACACATTTAGGAGTCGAATACTCTCAATAGAAAAAACTGATTGGATGTGTGCACGCGCTTATTGCTCAAACAGTATATATAAGCATCCTCTCTATTAGAAACAAAATTACCTATCTATCTCATGAAACCAAGTGCGAAACTGAATGAAAACCAAAACAAACAAAAATTTCCTCCTCCCCTTTGTCACACAGGATTCGAGGTTAAGCTCAAGCTATACATCAACATCTTCGTATCGCAACCGCACCACAAGTCGCAATCGGATGAGTTCGCCCAACGGCAACTACCATCCGCGAGGATCATCCTCGTCGTATCGTCAGAGGGAGGACTCTGCCAGTAGACGGCATGCACCTGTGAACGATTCGATGGGGCCACCAAAACGACCCATACGCAGCAGCTATGTGGTTCGTCCACGCGGCAGTGGCACAATCAGCCGTGTACGTGGTGGCGGCAGCGGCGGTGCAGGAACCGCCCGCGGAGGTTTGCGAGGAGTAATACGCAAAGAATCAACCGACATGAGAATCATGCGAAGGAAACTGCTTTTGGCCCGGCAAAGAGATCGTGCGCGATTGATTAAAATCGCCCGACTAACGAGGTAAACATAACAAAAACAAAAATTTAACAAAAACATTTCTAGTCACACATGCGAAATCCCCCAAAAAAAAAAACAAAACAAAACGCAAACACTACTGACAGGAGCTGCTCAAGTGATGCCGTTACGTCAGCAGTGCATCAAAGTTGTGTCGTCCTCTCAAAGGCATACATCTATCGCAAATGTCAGCGCGCCGTAGCTGGTGCAATAACCTTCCAGCTTTGGACACAACAACAATTTTGAAAATAGTTTCGATTGTGTGTGTGTGTGCGCGTGCGCTTCCTCGACAAAACGACGGGCACGCGCATAATAATACTTTATGTATTTGTTTCTAGATCTCTATGGAGATGCATTTTTCCAACAAAAAAAAAAAAAACATATCCAAAATTAGTTTCTCATTTCAATGTGTATCCTATTACTTAGTTCGTTGCGCAAGCGCAAAGGTCCTCGTTCGTCTGAGAGTCCAAGCGAGCGCAAGTCTCGCGGCGGTGACACGAAATCAGATAACGATGAGGAGGAGGACGACGACGAAGAAGAAGATGAAGAGGAGGAGGTCGACGAAGACGTCGATGAGGAGGAGTCTGGCAAAGCGAAAGAGAAACGCGTCAAAAAGAAATCCACCAAGTCATCTGTAGCAAAGAAAGATGCCGACGGCGATGTGGACGACGAAGACGACGTAACGGGTAAGGATGTTGAGGAATCAGATAAGGATGATGAAAATGAGGATGATAAGGCAATCAAAAAGGAGGGTACAGAGCCTATGGCTGATGATGCTGCAGAAGCAGACGAAGACGACGAAACCAAGGAAGGTAAGAATACGTCGATAACAAAGAGCACAGACGGCGATGCCACCAAAGAGGGTAAGGATGCAACGAAAGAGAAGAAGGATAAGGAGCGGAAGGATGACATTGCCAAAGAGAATCGTCGCAAGCGCCCCAGCAAGAGTCCCCCGCGCAGACCGAAGTACATCAAGCTGATGTGTGTCCAGTGTCGTATGAATTGCGTCACTTTTAAGGTGAGTCTGAATTTTATTTCTTCGCTTTCTAAGCATTTGTTACACTTTCTGCTTGGAGTCGAAGGAGGGTCTTCGTTGTTCTACCCCACTCAATTTTCAATTTTCAACCACGACTGTGCGAGTACGCACACCAAGTCTGTTAAGGTCGCTATACTTGTCTATTTGTTCTCGTGCTTAAACTTTTTCTACCGTAGCAAGAAGCTGTCATTTCGAATGCAACCAAACAGAAAGACAACCTTGTGAGCCTTATTTTGATTTCCCGTATTTGCTTGATCAGAAAGTAGACAGAAACCACACCTTAAACCTTAAATTAATCCAATATCCACCCAACCTTTCCGCAGGAGTATACCAGCCACTTGTATTCACGAACGCACAAGATGGCAATGCGCCGAGTGGCTATCCGCCAGCGGGTAACCCTCGCACGAATGCGCACCCAACAGCGCAATGCACAGCGTGAGATCGAGGAGAAGTCCAAGGAAGATTTGGACGATGTCAAACCTCAGTTTTGTCTGCTGTGTCGACTCAATTATCGCCAACCGAAAGCAAAACATCAGCTATCCGAACACCACAAGGACATGAAGAAATTCCTAATGCCGTACTGTCAGAGCTGCCATTTGGCATTCAAGAGCCCAATGCTGTACGAGGCCCATCGTTGCTCCTTGGAGCACATTAGGGTATGTCCAAGTCCACAATGCATGTCTTGCACACATCTAAGATTGATTTTTCTTCTGAATTTAGCGAAAGGCCCGCAGCACTGAGGGCAACAACAGCGACATCAGCGGCGATGAAGAGAAAGAAGTCGATCTGAAGAACTTCATGACTGTCGACTCGGTTGGTGAGATTGACGATTTGGACGATGAAGATCTGGAGATTCACTTGAACGATGATCCCTTGTTGCCCAGCAAGGAAAAGGTTCCAGTTGGTTCGCAGTTCATCAAAAAAGTCGAAGCGTTCTACTGTGAGCTCTGCCGAACATACAACGGTGTCAAGGAGGACGAGGAGGGCTACATCAAACAACACTGCGGTTCGCGCAGTCACTTAAAGGCGTTCCTACGTCACCGTGAGGATGAAAGTCTACAAGCAAAAGCTGAACGCGCCGAAAAGAAGGACCACAAGATGAAGGAAGAGCCGGCGCCAGTTGAGCCCGAAAAGAAGGTCGATGCTGCCGAAGACGCTGAGGCTGAAGGTGAGGAGGTCGGCGAGGACAAATTGTGGGAGGATGTTGACAAAGACTTGGGTGACCTGCTGCGCGAAGTCGGTCCAGATGAGCACGACGAGGAGGAAGAAGAGGAGGAGGACGAGTCTGTTCTAAACATTGACATCGAAAGGTAAATTGCGCTATCCACTTTTATAACAACATTTCGTTTATGAGCAATTTCTCTTCGTTTAGTGAAAAGACCAAACCCATCAAGGAAGTAAATGGCAAAAAAGATGAAGCTCCTGCCGCCACCCCCGCCGTCGTTGTCGTTGCAGAAGAAAAGCCGAAGAAAGAAACAATCACACCCGTCGTTAAGGTAAAGAAGGAGAAACTCGAAACAAAAGCGACCGTCAAATCAAGTGCAGCCGCCAAGGAAAAGGACAAGAAGGCGGAAGTTGCTTCCGCTGAATAATTGGTCTATAAACTTATATCTCTTTAAATATAAAATAAAAAATGTATTATAATAATATTGCTTAAGGATACTTTTACTAGTACTAGCGGTAGAAATAAACAAACTACTTGAACCCTTCCGATAATAACGAAGGTTAATCTAATTGCTTTTAGTTGGCAACTTGACTCATATATGTCACGATTGCATAACTCATTTGAGTGTATGTGCCAAGACAATGTGGAGTACATTTTAATTTCACTTCCGCACCGGATTAGCAGCCGTGAGTCCAGCTGGTGGTGCTACCATGCATTTGGCTGTCCTCTCACTTTTGCCGTTGCTGTCAGATATCTGCACATGTGCACAACGTTTTCAGTAATTTGCCACCGGAACCGTTGACTTGATTTTCCATTCACCATCGGCAGCAGCAGATATGAAATTTGGAATTCACAGCAAAGGGCATTATGCCAATTGGGGAGTGCAGCGTTTTAATAGCATTATGTGCGTCCAATAAGGTGGAGACTAAAAATCGGTAGGTGGAAATGTTTTTTGTCGGTTAATTGAGGACTGAAGTGTTTTTGGGGTCTTTCCAAAATGAAATTGATTTATTTATGAACTTAGGTGGGGCAACATGTTTTAGACAAAGGATTGTGTATTTAGTTGGCAGTGAAAGCTCAAGAGTGGTTGTGTGCAGTGTTCCAATTGGTATATATTGCCTAAAGAGAAATAATTCGATGAACGTATCCTAGCTCGGTGCGATGAGGCACATAAAAATATCGGCAACCTGAACCTGAGCGCTGTGCCTATAGCCGATTTCTGTTTGTTAACACTAATCTGTGTCTCTGTGACTATAACGATCGCATCAAACTTCACCATCCGAGAAGGTATCTCTATTGTATCTACAATATGCTTCAGAGTTAGAATTACAATTCCGAAACGGACCTTCCCGCAGGCCAAACAATTATGGTTTTACATGGGTGATAAATGGTTTCGACCGAACGTGTAACGTATTCGCACTACCCACACACAAAAGAGTGTGAGCACGATTCCACAAAACCCATCCCACCCCCCATTAGCAAAATCGAATCTGTATTTAGTTTTTTCTTGAAGGTTTCATAAGATCGCCAGAGCTCTGTACCTGTATCTGCCCTCGCAACGATAGAACAAACTTCAAACAGTACCTAATACAACAGCACACTAGTTCATATATGCACCGCCATGGCATCCAATTGTCGTGTGCGATCTCCCCCCATTATTGTCACAATTATGCAATCACGCGCGGAACCAATTACCCACAGCATCAACATTTCTGGTTTCTGCATTTGGCGAGCTGGCTCTTCGGTCACCGCGCGACTACGAATCGCTGATGATGCTGGTGCATGCACTCGCTATCGGCGGTTTTGGCCTTTAGAATAATTGTCGTCTTCCAGCTTCTTCATTGTTTGCGACATAACGCGAATGTCGTAAGGCATTCCAACTACAATATGTGCACTGTGCAGATACTTTTCGCAGTGACATGTTCATTATGTTTTAGATACAAATAAATTATTATTTAATTCGTCAAAGAGATTGCCATGGACTGTAAAAAGCGTTCGCATCACTCGCTCTCTGGGGGGATACACTTTCACTTTTACGCATCATTTTCTTCTCATCATTCATTTCGTTATGATTATGGTAAGCTATATCTGAAGAAGAAATGAAAAAAATCTGATTTACATCTTTAAGACATTTTCCTTCGGATTTACTGTTGCATTGTTCGCTAATATATGTTATTGCTGGCGATTAGCTTTTAGCGGTGTTGCAGTCTCGGCAATTTTTTTGTATCTTCGTTTAGTATTTTCCGTTGTCGTCGTCGCCAGTGCTGTACCTACTCACTGTTGGAAGCCTAAATGCCAAGGTGATTCATCTCCATAGGATTTCTTCGTAAGATGTAAATGTAACTTTTTGTTTTTTGCTTACTTTTGTATATTTCAGCTCTAAGCGATGATATAGGTACGAGTTTTCTAAATGAACGTCATGGTGTAGGGAAAGCGAAGTTCAAGATTTTGTTTTTGCCGAAGGTTGGTTTCTCTAAGTATAGACACTTTTTTAATGGCATATTATGTGCACTGTACAAGCATATGCTGAAGTGATGTTATCATCAGTATTATGAACCCTTTTACTTATGGTTTGCCTTAACTTCTCCTCCTAGCCCGCTTTTCAAGAACGCATGCATTTCTTTTATGACTTTGTCTACTAAAATGTTGAAATTAACCCGATGTGCATTCAGATTGTGTGCAGTAGCCATATTAGGATTAGATGCCTATTTCAAGCGTTTGTGGTGAATTTTCATTGGTTTTGGACTTTATCCTTTCGGCTGTAATACGCTCCCAATCACGCATTTATTTCTCTTCCGTGGCGATAATCCAATCGAACACATTATCCAAACTTCGTTCCCATACGCAAAAGTTGGGTAGAAGGGAACGAAGTTTGAGTAAATTTGACTAAATAATTTGTTCGAATGCATTATATTCAAAGACCTAGTTAGGTAACATAAGTCTGGACTGAATGTACGCTGAAAGCAAAATCTAGATTGGTCGGCAACGTAACTTCCCCTACGTCAGCTACATATACGAACTGTCAACTTAGCAGTCGCGAAATTCTTGCCTAGATGCGTAATCCCTACACAACAGTCAACTGAAAAAAGGACTATATATAATGACTATGACATGACGAATCGAGGCTGAAACTGAAACATTCAGCCAGTTGTGAGACTTCCTAAACTAAATTCTTCAAAGTCCCTATATAGCTAGTTGGCGTAAGCCTCAATGTCAACTTTAAGAGTGAGCCAAAATAGGATTGAATATTATTTCGACGACATGGATTTGACCGGTTAGATGTTAATGTGGACTCTTAGCGAGCCCTGGGGTTGCTCTAGCGCTTTTGATTGTGTAGTTTCGGGATTGATCTCGCACGTGCACTCTTTTTATAATGTAACCTTAGGAAATTGTTATTATATAATCCCACTTGCTGCGAATGTCTCTTTGAACACTATTTTTATCGGGGAATGAACTCTGAACAGGAAGAATTTGTATTTTCTGTAGCATAAGGATATGCATAATATGTGTGAACGTTATAATAAAGAAGTCCAATATCGAACGTAGATTACAGTTGGATTTACAACATTACGCACCACGAGCATTTTTGCAGGAGATGGGACGAAGCGATCAGTTGGTCTGCAGTCAATAAAGACGTAAGAATGAGATCTCAAACAGTGATTAATGTGTACCCATAATTTTGGATTATGTAAAACGGAAATAAACAACATGTCAAATGAGAGTAGTAAATTTAATCAACAACTCTTCAATCAATTACATGCATTATGAAATGTAAGATCGTCCGTTTATCACTTCCGAAAGCCATTTTGTTTGTGCGAACCGAAATTCCTTTAATACCTATTCACACCGCAGCGAAAACCGTGTTTTCATCGAAAACTTGTCGATGCATTCACACCGAACACCTGCTAGTTTTCGTTTGATGTTTCAATCAGTTTTTCACTAGTCGTGAAACTTCTGTGTAAACTATTTTGGTTACAAAATCGTGGTGTTTTCGTGGAAAACGACTTTAAACTACTCGTTTTGAAAACTGAAATATGTATGGGAAATCTTCTGTTGATGAAGTTTTCGAGTATTTTAGCGAAAACCCGGTTTTCGGCTCGATTGCTAACATGCAGAACTTTTCCATAATTCCTACCACATAATCAAGATGGCCGACCAAAATGCGTGCCACGTATTTTCACGCGCTAGGTAGTGCTGTCCGCCTTTCAGCCAGACGCCTATTTAGCATTGGAAATTTTTTTTAGGGGTGATGTTATAAACCCCCCATTTTCCCAAGCGGAATGTAAAGCTGGACGATAAGGTCAATAACAATACTTCTCAAATAAAGACCTTCCATTTAGCATCTACCACAATATGTTTAATTTGCAGGCCTTTTAAATTGAATGGACATACTAAATTGTCTTTTATTTTCTCATTGTTTGCAATTACCACTTACGATGGCTGTAACAATAAAACTGAAACAGCGCTGGCTTCACACAATAAACTTTAATTAGTAGGTACGAACAAATGGAAAAGAAATCACTATCATCGATTTGGTTCACTGAATTTTATACTCAGGTTTCACTCACAGTGCCATAACTGAATAATTGATCACCTAACAGGATCGTAAAAGTTTACCCTACTCCTGTCCTCTGTTTTAGTCATTAACTGTTCATGAGCAAAATAGCTCTTGAACTTGCTCAAGCCTTTTTACCGGGACAAACGTTAAAAAGTCACTTTCTTTGCCGTTGGTATATAGCTCGATTCGAACTGTCTCATGCTCCATTATCATAGTTCCAACGGCATTAACGCAAACAAAGATCATTGGCATCAATTGATTTCGCGTCACTTTAATTTATTATATCCTCTTTTGTTTGCAATAAAACAAGCCGAAATGAAAATAAAATAAAAGTCTCCAAACCATCACAATGCGGAAGATGGCGGTCTAATTGAGTAGGTAACACTCAAACGTCAAACCAACGAACAATTGCAGTGCAGCTGAGTTGAGTTGAATTCCCTTTCGTGTCATTTGGTTGATAACGGTAAGCCTTGAGAGAAAATGGACAGTTTACCAATACAGCAACAGCATCTCGATGCACGGTTTTGAATTGTTTTCCTCTTCGTTTTATTTTCCGTGATTAAATCCGTTTTCCGTCTTTTGATGGATGATGCGGTGGTCTGTGATGAATGTTTTGAAAATCATCGAATCATTTAAATTGATTTATAAAACATTTGTTAAAGAATCATAATATACGAGTATTTTGGGTAGATCTGTATGGTATGCATTTTATGCGGTCATTGTTATAGATTTTAAATGTTTCCAGGGATTGTCTATATTCGTGGTTTGCTTCCGATGCATGGCCAAAAAATCACTTGCAAGAAAAAGAACTGGCTTCCCTTTGAAAAATTGACAGGAATTTTTGCCAATGCGAACTGAATTCTTGACGTATACATAGCCTTTGGTCTATCGTGCTGAAAGCCATTCTTACCTAACCTTTAGACTTTCACCGAGTGGAATTAAAATATAATGACTGCAGTGTTAGGACGACTCATGATTGCATTTCCTACAGTGAACAATCCAACCCGTACAGCTCAATTGAAATAATCTTTCGAATATATTCGGCTACCTGAATCACGACTTTTCAAAGAAAAATTACACACCTTTCACAAGGAAAATTATCAGGTGTACCTAATCATTATATGTATTTCTTTGCGCAGCGAGAAAAGAAAACCTCCAACTAAATACTTGTTAAACAAATTTTCTTGCCGCTATACCTAGCTGCATGGGCACGAGAACTTACGTGATACACCAAAATGTTCGCTGCAACAAATTTATAGTTACCGCCGAATAAGTCACGTCGTGGGTACATCTTTCGCAATATCTCCCCGTACTTTGCTGACAAACCCATGGACTTGTGCATTAATCTCACGGAACCTAGCCCAATTTATTAGCATTAGTTGTCGAAAGAAGTTGATAGATTCACATTTGCATACGAAGTGTATGCGAGCAAACGAATGGGGGTCAATTAACTCACCTGGGTGGGTAATATCATCCGGCCCATTCGACCTGGAACGTTGGAAAATAATCACCTATACCATGCAATGGAATTGTAATTATTACAGTTTTTTTTTTATTTTAATTGCCGGTTGATTGTCAGATTGAGAAACTCAGGCTGATAAACTTGCAGACATCATAAGTATGACGCCAGTTAAGCCTATTTTTCGGTCGATGGAATCAACGTCCAATCTTCACGAGCTTATAACAAATATTTAACCATAGTTAAGAAAAGTGACGGTAATTACTTAATAAGACGTGACTTTACCAACATTTCAAGCAGTTTAGCTGTACAATTACTTTTTGTTTATGGTTGTACCAGTTGAAGGAGGTCAATCGAAAAGATCGAAATGTTCACATTGATATTATTAACAGATATGAGGGAGCCATTAAGGGTAGTGAAATACCAGCAAACAATTATGGGCGAACACGTAATTCCGCACATGGGATTAACATATCAAGACACAACACTATAAGAAATGTTACAAATAATGCATCTCATCGCAGACATAAAGGCATAACCACATTTATAATTAGCTTACGTAATTAATTTTATTTACTGCTGTTGTATTGTATTCGATTGGCTTGATCCATGGTGCGGTTCAAGATGCATGATTACCAGCAGATAAGAGTTTTCATTATAATGATGTATTATTTAAATTTATCCACAAAAAAAAAAAAACATATTTCTAGTGGTTGTTTGGCAATTTTTATTAGTTTTTGTTTGTTTTATACAATTTTTTTGTTGGCTTTAGTTTTGCAGGTGATAATGTTCAGGAAGCCTACCATTTGAGACACATTTTCTGTTGAACTTAGATGCACTCTAAATCGGGGCTTATACAACTTACAGATCATGGCGCTCTTTGAGCATTGTCCTCGAAAATCCACCCGCTCATTGAAATCCCCTAAATAGCTCAATCTACAAGCTAATAGAAAGGCTCTCTGTTTGATGGTATGATTTGCTGTTACCAGTATTGAACAGTGAACGATTGGGGCATACATCGGTTGATTAGCTTGGGGGCAGATTAAAACAATCGCCTGGACGATATCGTTTTTCATATTTTGATGACCATAATACGTTAAGTCCGAATTTGTTTGACTATCGTCAGCTTTCATTACTTTTGTGGAAAATGTGCTGGATTGAGCTGACGATAATCGTCTCAAACGTTACGGAATGAGTGCCCAGGCGCCCGAAGCAAACGACATTAAATTTATTGAACATTCAACTTTTAAGACATTACAATGACATGATTCTTTACTTGAAAACAAAATTCCCATTGTTTTCCTGCGCGGCATCATTAAGTTCCACACCATTGGTCTCAATATAACCAAAAGATCAGCAGGGGACAACTAACAGATTTGCCACACTTACTTCAATTCAATTCGATCCTTTGTCTCTTGACTGCGTTTGGTTTTTCAAAAAAACAACTGAAGCGAATCCGAAACAACAACATCTAATGGGAAACATGATTATACATCCATTGTGCACAATTAATGTTGCATGCCCAAATGCGCGAGGACAATTCCATAAACAGATTATGTAAATCTATCTATACAACTGTCTTTGTTTTAGGTTAGGTATACCCACTTCCGTGAGCCAATTTTTGCCACAAATTTAAGAACACCTAAAACTACTCAAATACTCTTGTTCAATTGGACCAAACGATTAACGATGGGAAAACTCCAAAGAAAACAAACCATACAGCAATTAATCATTTAGATTTTTCCGCTTACTGAATTCCGCCACCCAATTTGTGCGCTTACAGTAAACTTCTGCGCGGAAAAGATCGTTAAAAGTATCAGCCATCCGCCACCTGGCGGCTGTTACTCCGGCTCAATGTATTTCCATATTCACGAAAGACCTTCAGAATCCCCCCGATGTTGGTGCGAGCTAATTGTAGGAAGTGAAGGAGCAATCAAACAGTCACACAAGTATACGAACGCGATTAAATTTGAGCATTGGCGTTTGATCGAGTTTTCGTGAAACAGAATCCGCGAACACTGAAGCGGATTTCACGAAAAACTCGGCGTGATGTTATGCCATTAATCTTAAATGGGATATTACGATACTCGAAGTCGAACAAAGGGAAGACGAATTAGACGAGCTAACAGGGTGTGTAAAGCGTGCTAAGTAAGAGTCTTATGTGATTCATAGCCATTCCTTAGAGATATATTATTAATTACGATATGGATGATAGAAGGCGCGAAAAGGGTTTAAGTATTGTGCGATGGCTGCGTGGTGCATAGTTTCATTTAACCTAAATAAACCCCATTAATGATCTTCTTTCTAATGTTTACCTTCAATTTTTAGAAGCCACTTTGCAGGGAAAATATTGTTTGTTCGTAAAAGACACTCAAAACTTTGCAGGTACCGGATTATGTGTTAATTAGCGAAGATGTAATTGTTGCTCAATTGGTTAAGTGTTTCGTGTATTTGAATGCAGAGTTACGCACCGACTTCCATTGACCCCCAACCCATACATTTGGGTTGCAACATAATTCTAGTGAAAACGGAAAGGATGGACAGAGCAATATCATCAGCTGCCAGCAGTTATATAATAAAAACTGTTAAAAAAATTGGGAGCAAATTGGGGAATGCTTATATTTGACCTTAGATTTCGGACTAGGTTACGATGTGTCAACTCGCATGACTTACATAAAAACAAAAAGCAAGAACTATTGGATGGGGTATTGTGGTTCAGACAAACAGAACTAAACAAGGCTGAAAAATCCTTTTGTAAAATGTTTGTCCTTTATCTGACGTCTGTCAAGTATCGTTCAAGTATCTAGTCTAGTAAATCTGACAGCTGCCTGACTTGATGTTTCTCAGTTTTGATTGGTTAGATCGATCAGATGAGTATTTTTTTCATTTGACGTCTAGTCAAGAATTTTGTGACACAGTACTAAATTGAGAGTTCGTCTATATTGCTGACGCAGAAAAGTGTGGCGTTACCGACCAATCTTGTTTTTGCATTAAAGGTACATCTAGCCCAGACCAGTCTGATCGACTTAAGAAAACTAGCTTGTGTATAACCAACATATAATATGTCAAAAGTAGAGTTTTCAGCGCTTACATGCTAATTTGAAAGTGTTAAATATGTTGTCTCGGACACTATTTAATCTTTTTTGGAATCATTGCGTAAATGGAGTCGTGTGAAAATGGAGGCTTCCTTTAAGAATAAAAGTAGGAAGTTGTCATGTGCTTTTCTGTGCAGCAAATTGAATTTGTTTTTGGGTTAAACAAGTCTACGCTGCGTCATCTAAATAAATGATTTTATTCCGTACAAAAGTGTGAGGCTAATGTCGTTTTCCATTGGGACCAAAAATCAATCTTTTTTATTTGATCTAAGTCACTTTTCATGTTCCATTGGGCAAAAAATCAATCTTTTTTTCGATTCGGAGCACTTTTTGCAGATCTCGATATTTTTTCAGATCTACACATACTGCCACAATACCAATATGCTTTTTTACGTCATTTTAAGAAGTTTGCTATCAAGCCAAATGCGCATTCGTTGCGCGTTCCATTTGCAGCGTTAAAACTGAGATCTGAAAAAGATTTCTGGTGGTCCCAATGGAAAACGACATAAAAGAACCTGAGTTAATGTCGGTCTTTCTCTACGAATTATTATAATTTAGGTGTGATTCGAAAAGCTACATAAAACTGATATTTATACTTGACCTAGAGTTGCAAAGCTGCATACAAATCCTAAGACTTTATCGAAAAGCTATAATGCTTTATATATATTACTACATCACTTATTGTCGACTATATATTTCAAATAGTTACATTTCGTAATATCTTGAAAGAATTACCCTCACCGTCAGCTTCCGATTTCGAGCAACAAGTGCTGCCTTACAAAAATTAAATTGATGCAAAATATCCA
This sequence comes from Cheilosia grossa, assembly GCA_963082955.1. NCBI lineage: Eukaryota > Metazoa > Arthropoda > Insecta > Diptera > Syrphidae > Cheilosia > Cheilosia grossa. Next base: position 15,885,257 of record OY720146.1, read on the forward strand.
TCCAGTCAAACTACGTCCACTGCCAACGGTATTACAAAGTACCTACCTAAATCAATCATCTAAATGTTAAGGTCGACTTGTTTTCCCGCTTGTCAATTGCTAAATAAGTTTTTTTTTTCAAAGCATTTCAGATGTCTATGCAGACATGTCACTCCATAGGGTTACACAAATCCAAAATCACACACTGAACTAAGCCCGGCAATTTACAACTTCTCTCCTCATCAGCTGGCATTCCAACATGCGATTACGTCTTCAACAACAAATAACGAGATCAGACAATAAAACTTTACAGGAGTTCGTGTTTCGTATATATATATTTTTTTTTTCTTCTTCTTCTTTGGTAGCCAATTAAACACCTACCATGATGCCATTTCGAACCGGCTGGAAAATTGTGTAGCTAATATTATGCCATGCATCCAAGATGAACAAACGACAAAAAAAAATTTAAATCTCTAACTAGTTATATGCATAAAGAATACCCCGAATATTGTGTCCAGCTAACTTTGGTTGCTGAAACTAGAGCTACTGTTCGACTTGGTCACATTAATCTTCATTTTTCGGAATCTTCACTGGAAAATCTATCGACGGATAATATATGAACATGGTTTGGCGACCATACAATGCCCCGAAAGAAAAAAACCCAAGCAACCACCGAATGGAAACTCAAGACACACAATGCTCACCTCCTCACTTCCGTGGATGGAACTCCATCAGCAACTGCACCACAACCATAGATGGCCTTTCTCTTTCCGTACGGGGAGCAAAAAAAAAAAACACAAAAAACAAACAGCCAGGGAAAACACATACTAAATCTAACGAAAAAGTCTCATCGATGGTGAGTTTTTATAAATGCCAGTGCAAGATAGATACAGTCCACAGAATCGTGTTTGGAGCAGCCACATATAGAGTATCCGTCCTCTGTTGGCATGTTGTGTTAAGTCCGGAAAATTTATTCAGCCGTACGTTACGTGAATAGTTAAACTATCGGCGCCTATCGTGCATAGTCGACAAGAGTGTTTTTTTGTAAATTATTAATTAGTGTCGATAAGATATTCAACATCGACATACAATCCTTGGAGGATATTGTGCAATTCGAATTACGAAGAAAAAGCTAAGAAAATGTGTACAATTTTCTAGAAAAAATATCATCAGTGTGTGCAAATTCGATTCATCTTGCAAGGAGTAACTTTTTAGTTTGACAATTCAACGTGTGTATAAAGTGGAATTTGATGGACAGAATGAAATCGACGCTACTAGTATGCTGCCTCCTGTTAGGTAAAGTAAACGTTTGATTTCTCTTTTTGGCATTGCTTTGAAATCTCCAGAAAAATAAACATTCTTCCTTAAAAACAAGACACAAAGTTACAAGAGTCAAAGCACACATTAATTTTGTAACGAAAAATAGGAAAAACCAGCCATTACTTCGAAGAACTATAGGGAGAATAAAAGAAAACTATACGTGCATAATCCAGCTTAAGCCAACGTGCGATTTGAAATCTCGTGACTATAGTATAATGGGACTAGTATCCTATTTTGAAAATAATTAACTATTTCCAGGCTTAGGCGAATGAAGAATAACTTTTGCAAAATTTACGAGTAGGTGAACAAAAAACTGTAAAATATTGCGAGTAATCTGCTACAATAAAATACATATTTTATTTTGTTAGCATTTGTGAGTCCTTTAGGGAACTTTGAATATCAGCTGGAATAACTAGCCAACAAAAGTTACATGCATTTTTTCTGATCGAATGATTGTCATAAAGTTCATCTCCGAAAAAAAAAACTTTTAGTCAATTAAGTGAAATAATTAGTTGGCACAATTAGCTTTAAAATTTAGCTATTGGAGCCTTTGGCTTTTTTTAGCTTCTATCTCAGCAAAGTTAAGCACGCAATTACCACAATTTTTTTGTGCATTAGTTTCCCACTCACCATTTGACAACTAAAGCCATCCGCTCGCTAAAGACTAAACTTCTAAACCCATAAATATTGGTGGTTATATTTTATTTTGAATAACTAACGAGTCATACATTTCACTTAATAGAGGTCGACAAAGAATGGCACTCGTTAGTTAGGAAACCCAGTCAATACCCTACACATCTCGATTAAGGGTCAACTAAATTTAAATAGCAACAAGAATCCGTTTCTCCAAAGATCACGTAACCATGAGCTTACCAACAAAACTTCTTAACTTTGTAGGTACATATCGAGATTTTAGGTTTGCTAATCCATCATCAGTGGTATATCAGTGGGACTTATCCGATGCAAACAAAAAAAGTCTCATTCCATGACCAACTAGTACTAAATTCTAATTATCATCAGACAGATTAGTAAACAAAACTGCTGGTCAATTAAACAAATGCTGTACTATTACACAAAACAACCCTCTTATTCGTAAGCTGCGGTCCTTGGAAAATGCTCTGGAATACAAGGGTGTCTTAATAGACAAACGTCAGCTGATTCTCAGAGCTTTCATAGAAACTAGTTGAACGTCAAACGCACCAAATAAAATATTGCAATGTTAACAAAAGTCGTTTTGTTCTTATTTCAATTTTCTTATGAAAAAAGGATAAATATCATTCCCATCAAAATGGTGGGAAATGAGACAGTTTACAAAGTAACGAGTTACGAGGAATTCCTATATCTAGTCTCTTAAGGGCAGGGAAATTTACCTTGGCTTCTATGTAGGTACAATGAATTTGCAAAGTTCCCTCATATCAAGTTCGTAAACGTCACTTGAAGATAATAAGTCAAATCGCTGACCTAATGTCAAAAAAAATTGTTGCATGTATTTTCACTATATCTATGCCTTAAAACGAATGTAGACAATAAAGGTCTTTCTATATTTTTTTCTTTATATCTTTTTTCGTGAGTCTGTGAAGTTTAAGAATTGAAGAATTTGGGATTTTAAGAAATATTTATATAAAAGAAATTTGAAACTTTTCAGTTTTCATTGGTCTAACGTAGTCATATGTGATGTTACCGACGAAACCAGTTGTTGCGTAATGGTACATCTTGTCCAGAACAATCTAGTCGACTTAAAATAACTAGATTCTTAACGTTGCCAAGTACACTGAGGTCAATCAGTTTTTATTTTATGAAGTCATGCGAGTTCTGTCTTCACCATCACCACAAATAGGATGGGCACCGCGAAACTTGAAGATGATAAACAATAACTTGCTTTCAAATGTTCATGACATCGATCTGGAAGAGATGGCGCCACTTGCACACCAACTTGTATTATGATAGTGATACAATCGGCAAAACTTAGGATTTTTACAAACACTTCTTTTGGGAAATAATCAAATCGGCAATAGATGTGAGATAAAAACTTAAGATATCGTAAGTTGTAGTTCTCGGAGATCCAAAATAGTTTTCATGTGAACTTTGATACGAAGAAGTTGCAGTAAGACTTTTTGGATCAGCACAATCCTATAACGTTGTTGATCTAAATCACTTTTTACGTTCCAATGGGCAAAAAAATCAATCTTTTTTTTCGATTTGGATAACTTTTTGCAGACCTCGATATACCAATATACTTTGGGCAGCTGTTTTACGTCATTTTAAGAAGTTTGCTTTCAAAAGAAATGCGCAGTTTCGTGAAAACCAAAATAACGAAACACATAAATTGCCATGGACTCAATTTTGCAGAAATTATTATCTTCAAGTCTTTCTCTTCACCTGAAAACTGTGAATCACCAAATTTTTGAAGCCGATATCCATTTGTGATCTGAGCAGCTGATACATTTACATTTATTCGCACGTTATTTTTGTACTGACTGTCGTTTGTCTGGCTTCGGGACACGGCTACGTATTTGACGTAACGTAGTGGTATTTTCATTTAAGATAGTATTTAGTGTTCTAAGAAACTGAAAATGAAATACGCGATTAAACTTTGACATTTTGTTACGCGTGTCTCAAACGACGTGCGAATAGCCTCAGCCAACTATTAAAGCACACGCTGATCACGAATGAGCCTTCCAGACCAACAAAACATGCACAAATCATGGCGGTACATCTACAGCATATGTCGACCATATCTATATAACTTTATTGCAATTTTAACAAATCTATTCGCAATTAAAAAATAATTGCTTACTTTCGTTTTTTTTTTTTCTAGGCATTCTCAATGCATACGGCCTCGACAAAAAAGAACAACCCACCAAAGTGACTGCGGATGGTGTAACAAAGAGCCCAACATCTGAGACCAAAGACAAGCGACAAATTGGTTCACATGACACCGCTGCGTATCCCAATGAGAAACAAGACGATCCTGAACAGCCACAGGAGACCATTTACGGTGCTAGACCTCGCAATTTTCTAATACGTCCACTATCGGCGCATGAGCAGGAATTACGCAACTACCAGCCAACCAGTAGGCCACAGAGTCAGCAGTTACAAGCGATAGAACCGCAACTGGAGCAAAGTCAAGAGGTAAGCAAATTTACGTGCATGCTCATCATTCAACTGGTTTCCGGTTCCGGTTCTTCTAGTTGCATCTTATCAAATCCTATGCACGAGCTCTCTCGCCGTAGGTCTCGAAATGCATTTGAATAATTTATCTGATGCATGTTACGAGAAGAAAGCATTTTCTGCCATTTGCATATTTCTTTTATAATAATGGTTTCTGTTTCACTTATAATTCAGGAAACATCTACTGGATGGCGTTGTGAGTTGTTTGCATTGTGAAAGTGAAACGACAAAAGGTTAATGCAATGGCACTTCGCCATTCTGGAATAAGTTAGTAATAGACGAAGAAGAAGAAAAAAACCAAGATTTGTCAAGAGTTCGCTATCGTGACTTGAAGTTCACGTTTCTTCTTCGATTACGACAGCAGAGTGGGGTGCGCGGTGGAATTGGTTGGTCCATTGGCATCAACCTTAAGTGCTGGCGGATGTATTTAGTAATTTTATTTTTCTCGCTTATTCGCGATGTGACCTCTCATTAACTCATTGCTTGTTATGAATTTCTATAGGAATATATTTTGCTGTTGTTATTTTTTACGAATCTTAGTGTCGTTGGACACATTTGAGCTGCATACTTGTGGTTGCATAATAGAGATGAAAATCTTCAAATGGTAATTGCGAAGTACTCACGAAATTGAATGCAGAAAAATAAGAAATTATCTCTGCATACTGATTGGCGTGTGAATTAGGTTGGAGGTCAACTTCATTACAAGCGAACTTAAATATATACTTGAATTTGACAGAACAACACAAAAAAAAGAGGTATGGTTTTTAGTACTTTCGCACACTCGGTCGTATACTTATTTTTTTTTTAAATACTTGAATGGACTGCGTTTAGCGAAATCTGTTCACCTTCTGCGGCACTTCATTAATGCAATTAATTCAATCAAATGGGGGAATAGTCAAGCGAAGTTATATGACGGCGAAATTAAATTTGATCGCGAGCTAAACGTTGAGAAAGACAACCCGAGCCGTTGTGGAATGAAATATATCAATTGCGACAAGCTTATGAAGGGTGTTTAAAACGTGAGTAGTTCAAATATTTTTAGTTCATTGTGAGGAAGGTATACACATGGCGATTATGTTGTGCGGAAAAGTTTGCCTTTAATTTTCCCCAACTGCTCATTGAATTTATTTCTTTAGTTTTCGTTAAACTATTGGCATAGACATAAAACTTGATTTGAACAGTACTACAGCCTATTACTCAACACAAGATGTTATATCATCTCTTCTTCATACTAGCTACACATTTTCAAGAACTATACCCTTTCAAGGTCCATCTACATGCCACCTTTTATAATGCAACATTCAAGGCAGCAGCAGCCCTCCAAAGCCCGCCTTGCGCAACATTGTTCGTGTTCAAAATTAACATATCGTAAGTGATCCAATTACAGACATGATAGTGAAATTCTCTATTTTCAACCAGCAACAATGGGCACATTCGACAGCAGACTCAATCAAATTAATTTAACATATAATAAATTGTCTTACATGGGACATATTATACGCTACTATACCAAACAACTGTGACTATTTTCGTTTCACATCGTTTCGGTTATTAATTACATGCAGCACCTTCCCCTCCCCGCCTGCATTGTGTGCAATATCCCCTACACTCACATCTATCAGGCCAGACTGCTTTGCTATTCTTTGACGACCTCTATGACAATTACATTGCCCAACTCGATGTGGCTGTTGCTTTTTTTTCGTCACACATACATATCTGTGAATCGACGGAAAGAGATTCCCATGAACCAAGAAGAAAGACTCCATCATGCATCATGTGTTCTGTAATTAGTTAGGTTTTGCAATGTGAGATACTTTCTTCCCACGGATTGTCAGCGGAAAGATCTCTGATTGTACGCCCACACTGTTGGTTTGATTTTTTAATAAACAACATGTTTTTTCTGTTTTATCTCTTTATAGATCCAGCACTTTGCATATCTGCAAGACATAAGTCGCAACCACCAAGCCAAGGCCATTGCGGAGGACAAATCGCACACAGTTCCGAAGAAACCTTCAGCTTCGCAACTACAACAGCAATATGCCGCCGAAGAGCAGTACGTACAGCAATTGCAGCAGCAAGCCCAGCCGCAGATTCAGTATAGTTCTGGGAGTAGTCAATTTCGGCCATCGACGTATATCCCTGAACAGCAGCAGCAGCAACAACAGCAACATCAACAGCAGCAGCAGCAGTATCCATCAGTTCAAGAGGAGCATTTGTTGAAGCTCATCGAAGAGGAGCTACAAGTGAGAGCCTTACAAGAGGCGCAAGCTAGAGCTTCATACACAAAAGCAGGACCACAAAGTAGACCGATTCCGGTAGAGCGACAAGGCCTGAGTAGCTATCGCTCGAAGATCGAAGAAACACCTGAGTATGCCGAATATAGTCAACAACAGCAAGCGACACCACATCAGGGACCACAGTATTTGCCACTTTCTGGTCAACCAAAGCAGCATCTTCGGTCCCAACCCCAACCACATCAACAGGTAAACTTTTACCATGGCCCGTCGGCTGTTAGCTACAGAACACTGCCCAACCACCCGCTGGCAGAATCATCGCTTGAGAAAGAAATAGAGAAGTTGCTCGCCTCGAATAGACCAACTGGATATCGTCACTCCCAGCCACCGGCAGTTGTTGCAAGCCGTTCACCCTTCCTACAACAAAAGTCCACAACAGCTTTACCGCCAACAACAATAGGCCAAGCGAGTCAGTACTCTTTCGCTCCATCAGTTGTGCAATACAGCGGATTTCAACCATCGCCTACAGTTCCTTCCATTCACGAACACCAACAACAGAAGAAATACGTTCCAACGGCTTATTCTACGTCCCAACCGCAATATGTCATCGAATCCTCACCATCACCAACTAAACCAAGTAAGCCCTCCTCTTCCAATGGCCAGTATCGCATCAAGCAACAGAGCCAAAAGTCCAAACATCCATCCAAACAGAACCTCGGACCAGTTCAGTTCTATTACAGTGAACCTCCGCAACAACAAGCACAACCACAACAACAACAGCATCAGCACCATCAATCACAACAACAACACCAGCAACCACAACCGTCTCAACAGCCGCAAGAGTTTCATCAGTATCAGCTTCCCAACCCAGCCCCTTCACAGTCCAGCATTTTCGTTTCCCAAAGCACCGGAGTACAACCTCCTCAAAAGCCGAAGATGCCAGGAGGTCCTAAACTAGCGCTGCCACCACCTAATAGCAAGCCCATCACTCAAGCTGAGTTCCAAGCTCTTGTTGATGCTGGATTCCCAGTGCAGGCAGTTCCCGTACCAGTCCCAGTACCATATGAGCAATACATCAAGCAACATCCAGAATATCCAGGAGAACAAGTACAAAATCCACACCGTCATGCACAACGTGGCGCCGATGGCGGATCTATCACATACTTGAGACCATTGCATGAAAGACAGCACCAACAACCACGCCATCCACGGGAACAGGCCGAAGAAGCTGTTCCTGGCAAGAGTTCGTCGTCGTAATTGAAGGGGAGTGCACATTCTCCCATCGTGCTGTACCTACATAGTTTTGGAGTTTAGTTTAACATGCTATTTATATTCTATGCAACAAATTGGAAATTTCCTAGGTTTTATCCATTTAGCCATTAAGTCATATATATATGAAAAGAAAAATGAAGTTGTATTTTTTTTCCAAAATTTAAGTTAATAAAAAATAAAAAATTATACAAAAACATTTTTTCTTTGTTAAACCTCCCTAGATAGTACCTACTCATATTTTGATCAGGACACTTGCTATCTAGTCGCAGAACAGGCGCCAGGTGGCACTCCAACATAAACATACCTCATTTGACAATAACAACCTGTTGTTCGGTTTCAACATTGGGTGGGCCAGCGTCGGTCATTTTCTCCTTAATTTGATCGACATCCAAACTCTTTGCCGCACAGATTTCCCTTAGTAATTCTACGAACTCATCGTAATCCAACCGCCATTTTCTAAAACAAATTTATTCTCGTGTCAAGCAATTTAAAGGCTTAGGTGTACCTATACGTACTTATATTTCATCCAAGCCGTTCCAGTATCTGTTAAGCTAAATACAGTCTTCAAGAGCTGAGATTTTTGCAACCAAGTATCAATTTGTGTCAGTAAGATCCCATCATAGACTTCATTATCAATATCAAGCGGATCAACTTTGTAGTTCGAATAAATTTGAAATAGTTCTTCAAATGTTTTTGTTATGACCACGTTTTCATCGTCGGCCATTTTAGAATTTTAAGATCGGTAAATTTTGTATTATTCTTTTAAGTATATATCAAAGTTAATTTAAATGTGTACGACTTCGTACCTTATTATATGAAACATTCTTAAATATTACGCAAGGTTGCTTGGGAAGTCTGTTCAAGCTGAGTGACGGTGAGATAAAAAAAAGCCAAACTTATATATAAACTGCTAGCTATCTGAAGAGCCGTGGTAAAATGGGACATATAAATAAATTTACCCCCTTAACGATTTTGACAGGTCACTGAGATCATTATTTGGATTCGTATTTGTTTATTTCATTGTTATGTTTTTGATGTCACAAACAAATTGTATTGCCAGAATCGCTCCGTTTCACTTCACTTAAGATTATCACTGCTGATATCATTACAAGAAAATGATTTGATTTTAGGGAAATCAACTGATTTCGCTGTTTAAAACATTTTGGAAACAGTATGCAAATTGAATTTAATTTCTTTCGTGCTAAAACGCCAATGAATTTCGTCTTGCAAAACAACCTATACAAATGTGGTAGGTATTCGTTTGGGTTTCCTCAGATTTGCCCTCAGATTTCAGATTTCGTGTGCCTAATCGAACATAAAAACGCTCTTGCTCTTTTTTTGTGTTTATATTCGTGCGACTGTAATATGTGTAGTCTTCGACACTTTTCTATGCTCTTTCGATTCACTGGTTAAATTTTGTATTAAAACATTCGAAATTTCCGTCCCGATTGATTTGTAAATGTTTGCACACAAATAATTTACGAAAATAGATTCACCCGATGCAATGCCTTTCTTTGCTGTAGAAAAAATGCACGCAAATGTAAACAAACTCCACCAAATGTCAAACTGAAATCTAAAGCAAATCTGAGAAAATATCTAGATTCGCAAAAGTGCTCTGAAATCTGAAAAAGATTGCTTTTTTTGGTACCAAACGAACATAAAAATTGCTCTGAGGGCAAAAAAAGTGCTCTGAGAGCGCCCAAACGAATACCACAAAAGTTTTCAAAAGGAAAACATTTAGCTTCACTGAATGCAACCATTCCTAATTGCATACCGGCCCTTAAAAGCTGTCAGCATTCACGAGTCCACTTTTACCTGCACCTGCTGTTACTGTCGGCTGTCAAAAATCTTAAAATTTGCGATTGATCAAACCATGTAAACATATTGTGCATTTGTTTTCTGAAAATTATATTTAAATATCCCAAAATGAAAGCAGATAAAGTGGAAAAACCAGAGATTACACGCCCATTCAAACTATAAGTACTCTCCAAAGTAATAAATTAAATCCCAACTTACACAGTTGGTTTGTTCTTATTTTTTCACCAACACAGCTCACCAAATTGTCAGCCTGACCGGAATCAGCTTCGAACGCAAAAGCATAATCGTGAGTATAAATATCGATTTCTATTTGTAAAACATCTAAAAAAAGAACTCAATTCCAGGGTTTCGTTGAGCTAACAATCGTCCCAGCGAAGGAAAATCTTCACATTATCCGCTTGAACTCTCAACAATGCAGAATCTACCGGGTGGTACTGAACGATGTTTGCGAGGCGACATTTGTATACTTTGATCCGTTTATGAATGTTTGCCAAGGAGATAGTAAAACGTACGTATAAAGAGTGGAAATAGTTCACATGTAACCATCTGTTGTTCACAGGCGCTCCCTGGAAACGTTTTCTAAACACCATTTAGCCGGTGCACAGAAGACGAATCCTGATGTGAATGCTGGCGAGCTTGTAATTGAAGTTCCTCCAGAAGGTTTTCACATGATTCAAGAGGGCCGTGGCCTAAGGATCGGCATTGAGTTTTCCATCGAAAATCCGCAAGGCGGCATTCACTTCGTGATCCCTCCTGAAATCGAAGGACAGCCACCTACCCCCAATTCTGCACACATGTTCACCTATGGCCATGAGAACTCCACGCGTCTATGGTTCCCCTGTGTGGATAGTTTTGCCGACCCATGCACATGGAAGCTGGAATTCACTGTGGATAAGCAACTGACGGCTGTTTCCTGTGGGGAGCTCGTTGAGGTGGTCATGACACCGGATCTGAGACGAAAGACATTTCACTATTCGCTGACCACGCCGGTGAGTGCTCCAAACATTGCACTGGCCATTGGACCCTTTGAGATCTACGTGGATCCGCATATGCATGAAGTAACGCACTTCTGCCTGCCACAGCTAATGCCGCTGCTGAAGAACTCTGTGCGGTACATGCATGAAGCATTTGAATTTTTCGAGGAGACACTTTCTACTCGGTATCCATTCTCTTGCTACAAGCAAGTGTTTGTAGACGAGACGGACGTGAATATAGCCGCGTACGCCACTCTAAGCATCGTGTCCACTCATCTTCTCCATTCGATTGCTATAATCGATCAGACATATGGCACTCGGACAGCCATGACAAAAGCGATAGCTGAACAGTTTTTTGGTTGCTTCATAACTACGCAAAAGTGGTCGGACACTTGGCTGGCAAAGGGCATTGCCGAATATTTGTGCGGGCTGTACTCAAAGAAATGTTTCGGCAACAATGAGTATCGTGAGTGGATTCAGAAGGAACTTGCTGCGGTAGTGCGTTACGAGGAGCAGTATGGGGGAATCATTTTGGATTGCAGTCAACCGCCAGCTCCATTGCCAGTGTCTACATCAAATCCATCAAATGTTGCGAACAAATCACAGGAAGTTCCGCACTATTTCCCCATCAAGAGTTTGCACACTGTGTCGCCAAAGTATGTGGAAGCAATGCGGAGGAAGGCGCACATAGTCATTCGAATGTTAGAGGACCGCATCGGTCAGGAATTGCTGCTACAAGTGTTCAACAAACAACTGGCACTGGCTACAAACGCAGCCGGGACTAAAATCGGAAACGGCCTTTGGCACCATTTACTGATATCAACGAATATCTTCATTAAGGCGATCTTCACTGTCACCGGCAAGGATATGTCTGTCTTCATTGATCAGTGGGTACGCATCGGCGGTCATGTCAAGTTTTCGCTCACCTCGGTGTTCAATCGAAAGAGGAATACAATCGAGTTGGAAGTCCGACAGGAGGCGGTCAATCAGAAGGGCGTCAAAAAGTACAATGGTCCACTTCTGGTGCAGCTGCAAGAGTTAGATGGAACCTTCAAGCATACCCTACAGATAGAGAATACTGTTGTGAGGGCCGACATAACATGTCACTCAAAGAGCCGCCGAAATAAGAAGAAAAAGATCCCCTTATGCACGGGCGAGGAGGTTGACATGGATCTGTCTGCTATGGATGATTCGCCGGTATTATGGATTCGTCTCGACCCAGAAATGATCCTGCTCAGGGATCTAAACATAGAACAACCGGATTTTCAGTGGCAATTCCAACTGAGACACGAACGAGACGTTACGGCACAATTTGAAGCGATTGGGGCGTTGGAAAAATATCCCACGTCGGCGACCAGACGCGCTCTCACCGACACCATCGAGAATGAGAGATGCTTCTACAAGGTTCGGTGTGAGGCAGCTCATTGTTTGACTAAGGTAAGGTAGTTGAAGTTCTGTTCCCTCACCAGTCCCTTATTTGATGATCTAGGTTGCAAATTCAATGGTCACATCGTGGAATGGTCCACCGGCTATGCTCAACATATTTCGAAAGCTCTTCGGCTCGTTTAGTGCGCCGCATATCATAAAACAGAACAACTTTTCGAATTTTCAGCACTACTTCTTGCAGAAAAATATTCCAGTGGCAATGTCAGGTGAGTGTGCAGTAATCTTATCATAAGAAATGGAGGCATAATCAAAAGATCGATTGTGCTTATCCACAAACAAAATCCGCAGACAGACGTAAGCTCAGAGTGACTAGACATATGCATTTCTCTCAATTATAGGTCTGCGCACCTCACATGGCATTTGCCCACCCGAAGTGATTCGATTTCTCTTGGACCTCTTCAAGTACAACGACAACTCGAGGAATCACTACTCCGACAACTACTACCGAGCCGCTCTGGTGGATGCCTTGGGTAACTCAATCACTCCCGTGGTGTCGGTTGTGCTGCGAGGTGCGCCAATTACTTCCGAGAACTTGTCTGCTGATGCCAAGTAAGTATTTTTCTATATCCGACACTTTTAATTTAACGCAAACTCCGACCAGGGTGGTGCTAGAGGAGGTCACGCGACTTCTGAACCTTGAAAAACATCTTCCTTCCTACAAGTACACCGTATCGGTGTCATGCCTTAAAGTTATAAGAAAACTCCAAAAGTGTGGGCACCTGCCATCGTTGCCCAAGATTTATCGCTGTTATGCTGCGTACGGTCAGTACATCGATGTCCGCATAGCTGCCATGGAGTGCTTGGTTGATTTTGTAAAAGTTGACGGCCGATGGGAGGACCTCGATCATTTGATCACGCTCTTGGAAACAGATCCAGATCCCGCCGCGCGGCATGCACTAGCACGTCTCCTAATCGAGAACCCACCATTCACAAAAATGCAGAGAAGTCGCCTAGACAAACCGGAGCTGGTCGAGCGAATTTGGCGCAATATGAAGTAAGTATGCGACTGTCTTTGTTTTTATTGACGACTTGAGCTATTTTTCTCGCCCAGCAACAATCTTTCGCACGACACGAAGCTACGTTGTGACATGGTTGATCTATACTACGCTCTGTATGGGATCAAAAAGCCAATATCTTTGCAATCAGCTGACGCAACCAGCATGTTCAAGGAGTTTGTTAAGGAGTCCGCTCCCAAACCACGCACATCTAACCAGGAGATCAGAACATTCGACAGAGAGTCGTCCCGAGAACCCCTAGAAGCATCGGGTACCGTGAAAAGATCGGCTTCCGATGCGTTTGAAAACCCTCCCATCAAGGTAGAGCAAGATGAAGTTGAAGTGGAACAGTTTGAGATTGAAGGTGTTGATGTTAATGCGTGTATAAATGTGGACAGCGCCTTGTACCCTGGAGATGCTAAGCGAATGAAAACCGAGTACTATTCGGACAATTCAATATCATGTCCGAGTACCGTACAGACTCCCGGGCCAGTGGGCTTTGAACCTGGAATGTTCAAGCAGGAAGATGACAGCAAATCGAAATCGGATAATTCGTTGAAGGTAATTTAGAGTCTTCTTCTTACGTTGTTGTTTTTGTCATTTTATTCATTTTATTCGCACTTACAGATGAAAAAGAAAAAGAAGGACAAGAAGAAGCACAAACACAAACACAAGCATAAGCACAATAAGGATAAGGATCGCGAGAAAAGGGAGAAAAAAGATCCTAGTATTGCTCGTATCCAAGCTAATCAGGAAACCCCAGAGACTCTAAGCTCTGGTGACAGCTCAAGCAACAGTAATCCGCCGCTGAACTATACGTAAGACCTAGGGAGGCTATATTCCCTTCAAGATTCAAGATTGAAGCCTTACTTTAATCTTTATTTTAAGAACTATTTTTAAAAATAAATTTAGTGGAGAGAACTCTACTTTTAAAAGTAGGTTGTGGCTTTAGAAACTTTCTTTACTTTCATACAGACAAAGAAAGGAAATCAGTATAAGCTACTTCTTCCAGAAGGAGTATCGAATGGGAAATAGAACAGAAAGGATAAGTTCAAGTTGTACCACTATCACACATGGATAAATTGACCAAAAGCAGTGTGTTTCTCTGCGGCAACACAAAAAAAAAAGAGACAAAAGTTGCGTTTATACCAAAAGTACGGGGAAGAGTCAAAATACCAACCAGCGTCCCGCCACGTGTTGCTTTAAAAGGCGACAGAGAAGTCCATAGATAGCCAAACCCCTTCTCGCCCACGCACCTCCGTTTGTGGAGCTCGTAGAAACTATTGTTGTATGCAAATTGAGTCCCCTGTGCAAATATTTCCAGATGGAGTCTTAAGAGCGCTCTTCTGGATCTGATGACAACTAAGTATCACAGACAGATGCTTCCATAGGCTCTTCACTGAGACCATCTTGACGAGTAATCGTTCGTGATAAATGATAATTCGAACCGCATTTGTATAAAAAAAGATTGATAATTGTAATTTTATTCAATTTATTTACATTATTCATATTATGTGTATAAGTTCAATAATAATACATAATAATATATTTACTTGATTTTTTTTTCTGCTTTATTTATTATTTTGCCCTGCAATGAATGCTCATACACTCGTATAAGAACTATTGCATTAGTAGGTTTCTTTATATATGTGTGTGTGTATTATACTTTTTGTTTTCCTAACCGGCACTAAATTTATATTCTTATGTACTGCGTGTCTAATGAAAATATTACTTGTATTTAACCACTTTCTTGTATATTATGTTATTTTTGTTCCGATTACTGTTTGTTTGTTGGTTTAATTAATTATAATGCAGGTGTGTAGAGGGGCACAAATCGATTAAATTATAAAAACAGAGATTTTCGTCCCTATCACTATTGCATGCCAAGTCCAAGTCCCTATCAACATATTTTACGGCGCAATCAAGGTAAGACAAATTAGAGAAAGAAAAATTTTAAGTAAATTCGATAATCGAAATGTCCAAACAACCACATGATCAAAACAACCATTACTCATCCGATCACATGCAGCAGCCGAATCGCACGAATCACACTATCGACAGCAACACAAAACATTTTAACTATAAAGCTACTACAGATTGTAACAAACACTATATTTTGCTCTACGCGACAGACTTGTTTCCTTTTGATTTACGACACCATTATAACCTCATCAGACAATAAATACTTATTTTTTTGTAGCAAAAAAAAAATGTTTCTTTTTTGAAAATATGTGTAATTTATGTATACGTTCCACCACAAACCGTTGCTGCTTATTGTTAGTTTGTTTTTTTTTTATCGAATTTTTGTTTTCGTAATATCAAAAAAGGAATGATAAAAAAAATGGTTAAATCTGCTTACATAGGACCGTCAATGGCACTAACTTTAAGGCGGAAATAGTAGACCGCTCGAGCGAAAAGAAACGAGGCGACTAAGAAAGCGCCAATGTAGGCAACGAATATTCCTCCATGATCCTGAAAAATAGATTTAAACGTTAGTACTGCATGGAAAACCGATGGAGAACAGAACTGACTTTGGCATATTTGTAGGTTCCAACGGTGACACCGATACCAGCGATGAGGAAAAACAATCCGAGAACAGAGAAGATTACGCCACGACCGCAGGCGAATCTGGATCCAACCGATGAAACCTTTCGGCAATGGGGACAACGCGCCAACGCATTGGTGAACGTGTTAAACTGTTGACAAGACAAATGTGTACGAACAGGAGCATTGCAGCAGATCATAGGTGAACCTTACCAAAAACGTATCCGAGCAATGACCACAAGTAACCCGGCACATGCCGGGCATTGCAGGCACTGGCGGTGTGACTGGACTAGGTGCCAGGTTGATTATCCTTTTACAATTCGGTCTGGGGCATGCAATCCGTTGTGAAGAGCTCTTACAAATCAACAGACAGTTGCATGGGCAACGCACGTACTTCTTGCCGGGCGGAGCATTACGAATGGGCTGCAAGGTACAATTCATTTCACTAAATCTGACCAATGGCAAAGATGAATAGTCAAACTTACGGTTGCTTCGTTACACTGTCCACACTTAACCACATGTTGCTCGCGTTTTGTTGTTATGTCGATCATACTTTGGCATACGCGACATGTGACCATTGGTACACCGCCGCTAGTCGCCTGTTGGTATGGCGGGGGTAACTCATCTGGTCCAATCGAAGAGACCACTGCTTGCGCAACGCCACCTATAAATTTCCAATTGAAATAAGAGTGTTGTTAGCAAGTGTCAAGCAAGGGTTTAATGGAGATGGATGAAATAGATGGAGATTACAAATACGTTGCTGAAACGGAGATTTCCTTAAATTTCGAGTCAAATCGAGCGTTGTTCCTCTTCATGTGCAGTAGGTACCCTATCTAAAGAACAACACAATACGATAATTATAAATTCATTTGGTCACAGTAATTAATTTTCAGTCTTGAACATAGATCTATACTGGAAAATATCAACTAGATGTGTCAGTCAGTTCTCGTAGTCACTTATTTCGTAAAACAAAATGCAAAAACCCAGTTTCATCAATCACATTCACAAAATGTTATACTTTTGGCTGGTACTGTGAACGCAAACAAACACAGTTACCTTTCAAATTAACAAGAGAAAAAGTAGTCTTGAACCAGAATTTACGAATTTTCTGCATTATACAAATTTATACTAATAAGTCGGAACAATTTGAACAATTAGTGAATTAATGCGCATAATCCTACCTGGCACGGACAGTCAAATGTGATAATAAATAATATCACTGTCACGTACAATATTGCAAATGATTACGCGAAAGTAAATAATACTGACTTTGCGAGTTATGATACTCGCAGCCATATTTTATAAGAGACGCATTTTTCCCCACATCTGATTTGGTAATGTGGACTTAACGTTGTCAGCTCATGATTTTTTATTTGCGAAACGAGTGCAGCGTGTGTTAAGTTGACAAAAAAACACTTATTATGTGTATCTTTATGTTTTACCAGACATAAGTTGAAGTTTTGGTTTTGGTGGAGTTATTTTTAACTATAGTATAAGCAAAGCTATATTTAGATGACCAAGGACTTTCGAGACGCCAACTGTTGGACCACATTCGGAGGTGCCCCTAGGTAGCACGTATATATTCAAAACTTTCGTAGTGTGCTATGAATTTTTTCATTTAGGGTAGGCACTTTAAATAATTATAAATGGATTTAGCAAGGGTCGGCTTTAAATCCCCTCCATTTTTGCTTTACCATGTTAGGTATAACTCAGACCGTTACGAATTGTATCAGCAAATGACCCTTAGCGTTTTGAATGTCTGAATAAACAGCGACGGCTTGTATGGCTACACGATTAAGCCACTTATGCTAGACTTTAGTGCATCTAATCGTGCACATTGGATGCATCTTGTCTACGCTTCATGCGATGGGTTTAAAATTTCATTCGAAGACTTGATAGGAGTCACTCACATACTTGACTGCGACGCCTTGTAATATGATATAAACTCATAGAAATCACAAAACTATAATATATAACCAAAAGAATGATTCAAATGTTCATGGTTGACGAGTTTTTTTTCTTTTCCTTAAATGAGATATCAGAAAAATCATCGTTTTTTTTTTTAGTTTATCTTGGAAAGAAAAACAAAAAATATAACAATAATATAATCCAAACTGTAATCAAAACCACTGCTCCGAGTTCAAACCCGATCCTTTCCCCTACACAATGGAACTTGCAATATCTACCTTTTTGGTAATAGAGATTCATTGCGGACCACTAAACTAATCGCCTGAGAACTATTTTAAATTTGTACTGATCAATGGACCCACATTACACCACGCAGTCACATTTTTTTGTGAGCTCATAAACGATTAGAATATTGATGTCAATGTTGCTTGGATTTAATAAACATCACTGAAACAGTAATGTCCCTTGTTTTAAAATCTTTCATCATGATTCTAGAGTAGGTAGCGTTTTTGTTCTTATTTCCATCCATGGCAATTCCCCCGACAGAATGGGAAAACTCGATAAGACAACTAGATATATCACAAACCGCGTTTGTTATCAGGAAACGTAGAATTTTAAGCAAACGTACAACAAAAACAAGCAAGTTATCGGCGAAAAGTTGGAGTACAATGTATGATGCAAAGACAATAGCCTGCATTGAATGAAATAAGAAATAAATAATATGCCATGGCGATGAGTCATGTAGGCTGCAGTGAAGAGAGCAAAACGCAAATTTGATTTCAATACCCCCGAGACGTGAAATGCCACTACTGGATGGAATATGATATTGCTGATTATATCAATCTGTACCTGCACGTATACAACAAACAAACACCTTGTGCATACGAATGTTTTTGTTTCGATTTCTAGACAAGGCACAGTAAAATTCGTTTACCATTGCTCTTGCTGTTGCTGCTGCGGCTAATTGGAAAGCACAAGTAAATGAGCGAAGACACTTGAAGGGTTTCATCGATAAAAGTTCAATAACCAGTTGAATTCGTTAATAGTACTTATCATACGAGAAATGCAAAAATAAAAACCTATTTTTAATACGAACCTGCATTTGGATTTTCTGCAGCAGAAGTGGCTCCTTCGCCGGTAGTGTACAATTCACCGGATTCGTACTGCTTCGGCAGCAAAGTTTGCTTTTCCGCATCTGCCATTACTTCGCTGTTATTACTTTGAATGCTCGTTTATACCTTTCCAATTCAAAAGAACTAGTAAATTGTTAAAGTTGATGATTTTTATATAGTAACAATGGCGATTGGATTTGAGGTTTTTTTTCTTTGTGTAGTATCCTCCCTTTGACGATCCAGAGATTGGAATGTTTTTTTTCGTTCGCTTACAATCTTGTGCGGCCAATTATGGGGCTTCAGAAATGATAATTTATTATTTTAGACATAATGAAGAAGAAATTTAAATATTTTAAAAAATGTTTGGTGGACGATAGTCGAAGGGAAAATAGAAAAAAAAAATTCACCTTTTACATCCAATTACTTGTGAAATGGAAGAAAAAACGAAAAGCACTAACAACACGAATAAAACGAAGTAAACAAATGTCAGAGAGTTCATTGAGACATCTATGAGTGAGACCTTAAACTACTAGACTATTTGGCCGAGGTTACACTAGTCGTGAATCAATGAAATACAAGATTACGACGATTACGACATTTGCATGATTCTTTGTCTTTGTTGTAAAATTTGCTAGCTATTCGAAATGGAAATGTGGGCCAAATTATACTATTTGGTAGAAACCTAGTTATTTCTTATATTGTGATCAGAAACTTTGTAGAAACTTTGACTTTTGGACAGTAATTGTCACACACATAATACCAACTAATCACACATGAGTATATACTCGCACCATTTCTTTCTTTCATTTTGTATCGATTTATATCGATTGCGTTCGATGTAAGAAGCTAATTTAGTAATGTAGTCATGGAAATTTTCAGTGGACATTACAGTCTCTTATGTATGAACGCTAGAACTCTAGAGACAGCAACAAAAAAAAAAAAACATTTGGTTTTAATTGTTTTTGCTTTACAAACTAAACGGTTTTTCCATGAATAGGCAATTTAAAAATCGGCCCTAAAGCTCCAACGCATTGATTGAGCAGCAGAAATAATTTTATAGTATTATTCGTAAAAAATATCTTTTGGTACTGAACCGGCTCACCCAATGAAAAACCTCGATGTATTTTATAACAACCATTTCTAATTAAACTAGCATTGAACTCAGTCATTTTCTATGCCAACCTCTCGATACATCTACAAAATGTACAAATTCTACGATATCTGGCAATGACATTTCCATGGCATTTTATCCCAAACAACATATACGAATATTTGAAGATTTTCTTTTTTTATTTAAAGTTACGTGTTGAAAATCCGATTAAAGTCAATTTACAAATATTTACTTAATTAATCTGGTGAGTTTCCATTTGCTGTGTTTGCGTTCGCATAATAAATAATTATTTTGTGCGTCGCAGTCAACGCATTTTCTCCCAAAGATGCGATGATTTCATTTCTCCTTGATTTTCAGTATCTGTCAGTAAAAACAAAAAGCATACCTATATAATTTTCGTATTCTCTGAGTTGTAGTCACCTGTTAATAAACGATATTTTATGAAAACAAAATAAAATAGTTCTTCAACGTATTGGGAGGGACAACCAACAACCCTCAGGCACAGAATTCAAGTTCCTTTTACAACAAAAATGGACTCGCCGCCGATGTTTAATAGTGTCGAAGACGAATGCAGATACTGGAAGGAAAGGGCGAAGCTTTACCACAAAGAGTAAGAGGAGAACTTTTTTTTTGTGATTAACTTTAGACATTTTCTATTTGGATTACTTTGCAGATGGACAGATGTAAAGCAAGAATACGATGAATATGTTGAACAGTCCAGACAAATGGAAGCAGAAATGGATGCAACGTTGGAACAGAAACAGAATGCCATCAAAGATCTCAGATTGAAAGTAACAAATTTGGAAAAAGAAAATGAGTCCCTTCGAGTGAGTATTTTGCTTAGTTGCAAGTAATGTGATGCTGTTTTGATTGCATAATGTTCGTATGTGTATCATCCTTTAAATAGATGAAACAAGATTCTCATATAATCGAGTTTGCAAACATGGAGAAACAATTGGATACAGTCAAAATCGAACGAGATTCAATGAAGCAGTACCTGCGTCAATTGGAACAGAAAAACGACGATCTCGAGCGTGCTCACAGAATACTAAACGAGAGTATAGCCGATTTCGAAGCAATGCTTGACAAGGCATATGAAAAGAATGCCCTTCTCGAAATGGAGGTGGACGAAAAAGAGATGCTACAAGAAAAGCTACAAAGGCTGATGGATGAAACAAGAGGTAAGACGATTTTTTTTTTTGTATAAATCAAAGTCGAAAACCAACAGTTGTCTTAATTGGACAAGTTTTGATGCAATTGCCATCCGCTAA
Source organism: Cheilosia grossa (assembly GCA_963082955.1). Classification (NCBI taxonomy): domain Eukaryota; kingdom Metazoa; phylum Arthropoda; class Insecta; order Diptera; family Syrphidae; genus Cheilosia; species Cheilosia grossa. Next base: position 15,906,412 of record OY720146.1, read on the forward strand.
GGATTGTCTGATAGCAGCAATTGTGCATTTTATTTTTATTACTGGGGTTTAATTGTTTGGTAACGGCATGTATATGAAACATCCTTTTGTTGATTACGACTCGCCCATCGACGTCTTTACACAATGAAATACTACGCAATTTTAAAACTCTTGCTTTTGTGAAGCCCTGTTTTCGGAATTAGAGCTTAATGTACCTTCAAAATGTTCTTAGGGATGTATCGGCGCCGTGGCTGATGGGACATAATTAGTTGTTTAAAATCGGTAACCTCAAGAACTAATGTAATTTCTATTATTTCGGTTTTGCTGTTACAACATTGACTTCACATATCCAATATGCCAATGCCAATCGAGGACAAACCGAACAATGACGAATAAAATGTTCAAAGGTAAAAGGCATTATCAATCCTCGAAATTTCTATTTTTGTATTCAAATATAAAACCTCTCAAATCTATATTGATTCTTTCATTTCAATAGTATTGTTTGAAATGAAAGAATATGTTGCGTAGAAATCAAGCATATAGGTGTCACAGCAGTTTTTTTTTACCCAATATGTCCTTGCAAATTCAATATGGGGAATATTTGTCGAAAAACTATTACTACTCATAATGTGTCTGCAAAATCGATATCACGAGCATAAAAAATGAGTGTCCACAAACCACCACCATAGTGTCAAAACTAGATTTATAGTGATGATGGCAGTGCATACACACTGCGCAGTTGTTTTTTCTCATTTTCAAAAAGTTTGCGGCAGAATTATTATTGTTCTCTGTGTAACATCAGATTTGTATTTTTGCCGGCATTTGTTTACGGGTCGTTGAATGTTGTGCAAGCTACTGTATCTGATTCTTTTCATTCATTCAGGTTGTGTGTCGTAATAAGTTCGTAGACATTTTTGCAAGCAAACATGGATAACCAAAGATTTATTGACAAAGGTTGGTAATATAACAAAGTTGTTATGTGCACATTGTTAAATCTAATTTGTCTTGTGAATAACTCGCATTTGATGTTTCTGATGGAACAGTGACGTCTGCGGTATTTTCAATACATAATTGTTTCTTTTTCTCTTTGTGTGAGGTGACATGTATTTATGTAGGTCGACCCCAAATGGGAGCATTATTGATTATCTTTCAGCACTTTAGAGCTGAGCCTGTAAAGACAAAAGCAAAGGAGAGTTGTGGAAGTGGAAACGTTTATTGGTAAAGCCCATAGAATGCAGTGATATATAGAAACTGATGTAGAAGAAGAATATCTGTGCCGAATTCAAAACCGCAATGATCGAGAACGTGAGAAAAGAATACCTAAAATAAAAGCCACCATAAGTCTTATCAGCAAAAATTTAATCGAATGAGTCCTTTTATTGTATGTTTGTCAGAAGTGCAGCTGTGAAAAAATCGTTAATGTGCAATTTGTATTTCGCGCATTGTTAAATTGAGGCTGAGCTAAGTTTCCACTGAGCCACTGCACTAAACCAAAAATTATGTAGCTACTAGTGTTTATTACGACCCAAAAAGGATTGCGATTCAAACTAACATTTCTTTTCGTTCTTCTCCTATGATATTTACTATTTTAATCCCCTGGACATCCTCAGCGAGTTATTTAAAGTTGATACATATCAGGAAAATGTAATCCCGTCCGATATATTTTAATAACATACTACATCGATGTTTACCTATACACGAATTTGCCTACTAATGCATTTGTTTTCCGTTTTGTTGCAGATTTAAAACAGGAACTTAATGTTAAAACAAGGTACCCCAGTAATACTCCCAATGGCGTCGCTGAGAACTCAGTCCATTCAGAAAATCTACCCAATCCCACAAATGCAACAATCGGCATTGGCAATAGCCATTCATCCCTGAACGAATATAATCAAAATTCTCTAAAAAGTAAGATAATCGCATCACTAAAACAAACCAAACGAGCCCTAAAGATCTCCAAATCATGTCGCATGTGATTTGATTGATTTCATTTCGTGTATATCATCTTGTATACTATTTTTTGTTTTTCTTTTTTAATCATCAACATGTACTTCATTTTTATTCATTAAAAATACTCATGTAAATTATTCACACACATACTCATGCATACACGCACATATACTCGTAAGAAACGCATAAAGCATAAATAAAAAGCATAAACACTAAATCCCACACGTGTGCATTCTCATCTTTTAACTTAAATGTCGTGTGCTCGTCTCTTGGTTGGCTCTTAAAAGTAGCTATATTGTGCTAAAAACGATTCATGTTGAGAACTCTCTTTCAGATCCAGACAATTTGCTGAATGGAAATGCCATGACTGCGAGTTCCCGCACAACAGCGTTGAATATTGTTGCTGATATGTTAAGAAAGCTAAATGTGAGTACAATTCCAAATGCGAGACTACTAAACCCATGTATTTTGTATAAAATAGAAAAGCGCTTTGGGAAATTTGTTGATTATCCTTTAGTTGTTAAGAAATTAATTGTTTTTTCTGTGCCCTTGCACGCTATCTCTGTATCTATCTTTCTCTTTTTCCCAAAAAAAAATTGTTTAAATGTTTTCTTTCAGTTGGATAAAACACTAATTTGTTCACGTTGTGATAAGTTTCGTTGTATTTGCGAGCAACGTGCACTTCAATTAAGCGATAGCAATCTCGTAAATATGACGAACAGTAGCAGTCGAACGAGTATTAGTTCGAATTCAGCCAACCAGTCTTTTGGGTCGAATATTTTTAAACGATTTGCGCAGCGTGTCAGCGGTGTTCAATCGCCCTCGTCCCCATCCTCCTCTTCAACTACCACCACCGATGATCAGAACAATGTAACACAACTTTTGTTTGCTATTTCTTCTACTCTTTGCATCTTGCTCTTGTAAATTATACCATCTGTCATCTCGAGAACCGCAGACATGTAATCGTAGTCTTACTAACCCCCCATGAATAGAAATTGCAACTGTGAAAGGTTTTATCAAACTGAAATGGAATGTTTGCTTACTAAACTCCACCTTCTTTCGTGTTTTACCAAAAACTAACCCCGTGTGTTTTTATTTCCATTGTTTAAACTTGATGGGTGTTTCTTTCTTGATTCTATTTTGCAGGCTATGGAAACAAAGCTGAAAGCTTATCGTGAACAGCCGCCCAGCATGCAACCGCGGCAATGACAACTAGCCAGAGTACACCCTGTTGCGGATAATTGCGCTGCTTAAATTACCCACCCAACAGAGGTCTTGTACTAGAAAAAAAAAAACGTATCGTCCTCACCAAGGATAATAATTGTTTTCATTTGTAGTATAGGTACTATGTCTTTATTTAATTTTCATTTTTTTTTTTTAATAAGAAGAAAGAAATTGTTTTTAAATTCAGAGACGCAATTCCATGATGAGAATTTGGAAAGTGCTTTTGTGATTTTATTTTTGTATCTTCGGGGGCAACAACAATGTTTACCATAAATAGACAACAGACACTAACTCGCACCTAAAAAACACACTCGTGGATGTCCAACCAGAGCTAGCTAATACTGGTTATTAGCTAATTGTATCTGCTGAACATTTATAATGGCTAAAAGGATTAGAAAAACTGCTGAAATAAAAAAGGAACGTATATGAGATAAAACACATAGGATTAGTTGTAGAAAGCAGGACTTAAAATAGAGAAAATTTATTTCCTAAGCGTATGTAAGCTTATGAAATATTTTTAAATTAAAATAGAATAACTACTGTATAACATAACCAGCAATTTCCAAAAGAAAACGAGAAAAAAAAACAAAAAACAAATCAAAAGTAATACTATGTGTTTTAATTTGCCTTAAAAAAGTTCTTAGTAGAATTTTTGTGTTATGCATGATGTACAATTTTATTTAAAAAGGAATATGATAGTCAACTTATATTTAAATAAAACTGTTAAATTACAGAATGTATTTAATTTTCAGCTACATTTTGTAGGCGATTTGTTGTGAACGGATATCGTTTAAAGCATTTTGCCTTTCTTTCATATCATTTTGTTGAAGAACGTGCCTATTATCTGCAAGCTTTCGAAAGTTTTGGGCTAGAAGAAACAAGACGTTTCCTCGTTGTCACATCACGGAATCCGATCAAGGTAGTTCTCGATCGGCGAAAAATCATCTATTTTGCCAAACTTCTGTGTTCCAATACTTCTGATAATATTGGCTATTGGAGAGTATTCTCTCACCGCTATTCAAATAGAAAGAACGCGTTTTAGTTGTTCCTCTACTTTTTGGTTTGCGCAAATTTTTTTTCAGAACGAAGCTTAAATTTATAATCTTAGCACCATTTCCATGTTTGCAAATAATAAAAAAATATCAAATAAGTAGATAAACTATATAACCACTCAGCTCCACATTTTTTAAATTGATTTTGAACGCTGTTTACCTTCGACGAAGAGACTTAAAGCTTCAATCAATATGCGTTGAGTTTCATTCGTCCATGGTCATTTCACACACATACTTACTAATCATTTACCACTGACGAGGGAGCTTTTTAGTTACCTATCCCTTCCCTTATCTGTGTCGGCTACAAAAAAAAAACTTAACTTCGACCAACAATGGGGTAAATTGATTAAAAAGATTTATGCGTTTATTTATAAACATTGTTTGTTTTTTTTTTTTTTTTTTTCTTATTTTTAAGTATGTTCTGTTTTTCAAGTATGTGCCAAGTTAAATCAATAGGTGCGCACCTGAAACCTAGTAGGTAGATAACTTTTGAAAATTTGTTGACAATAGCAACACCAACGGGCAAAAGCAAAGAAGCTGGCTGCGTATTTTATTTATTAATTGCTTTGATTTTAATAATTTAGATTGATTTTTAAAATACTGTAGGTACTTTATTCGATGCGAACTTGTCCTTAAACATAAAAACAAAACCGAAAACTTATAAACGCGTTCTTCTCTTTCCCTGAACTAGTGAATGTCAAAGTGACATTTGCCATTTAAAAGATTTGTTTGCGGTTTGCCCAACACGTGTATTTTCTTCTCGATAGTCAATTTAATTTAATTTAAAAGGAACATGGGCAGGAAATTCCAAAAGAAGAAGGAAGCTCCAGTTAAAATACCTAAAGATGAAAATCCGCCACTTCCAGCTAAAAGATCATCAGATGCTCCCGTTCCAAAGAAGGTAAATATTAAAACCTAATGCGACGAAAACTTATCTAAAAATATTCTTCTCTCAGGAAAAATGGACCAACAAACAGCGTGTACTCGTATTTGCCGCCCGTGGGATTAATCACAGAGATCGTCACCTTATGCGTGACATCAAAACTTTAATGCCGCACCATAGAGCAGAATCAAAAATGGAACGCTCTAAAACCTTATCGCTTGTGAACGAAATGTGTGAAATGAAGCACTGCAACAAATCGGTTCTTTTCGAAGGAAGAAGAAAACGCGATCTGTACATGTGGGTATCAAATGTGCCCAAGGGTCCTTCCGCGAAATTCCTTGTGGAAAACATTCACACAATGGGTGAACTAAAAATGACAGGGAATTGCTTGCGTGGTTCTCGCCCACTGCTCTCATTTGATCAGCAATTTGATGAAATACCGCATTTGTCTCTGCTGAAGGAATTGTTCATTCAAACTTTTGGTGTTCCCAACTATCATCCAAAAAGTCAACCGTTTGTAGATCACGTTCTCACCTTCACATTCCTCGACAACAGAATTTGGTTTAGGAATTTCCAAATTCTATCCGAAGATGGTGGCTTGGCGGAAGTTGGTCCACGTTTTGTTATGAATCCAGTGAAGATATTTGATGGTTCATTTACTGGAAATGCTATTTGGGAGAATCCTAACTATGTCAGCCCATCGAAACAGAGGCAACAGTTGAAGAAAGCAGCCAGCGACAAATATGTGAATAGAGTGGAGCAGAAGGTTCACCACGAAGCAACACAACCAATGCATGCATATGAAGCCAATGAATATGATGATTTGTTCGAAGCAAAGGATGCTATTGCCGCCGCTAAGGTGTTGGCTGGTGAGTTTTTCCGTATTTGAATTGTATTCGACTCATTTGTTATGAGGTTCTTATTGAGAGACGTTACTAGATGCAATAAGGGGTAGGATTTTTTAAATGGATTTTGTACGACCACTGTTTAAATGTAGAGATGTCTGTGGACCAGGGATGTAGAATCCACACTCACTCATATGTGCTGGTGTTCCTCTATTTTCAGTACATAAAATTAAAGCCCATCGACAATATTTAATTTTTTATGTTTTCACCCAAATTTTTAATTCGTTTAAGAACTTATTCCTGTACAATAATATGTTGATCTAAAATTCCACTTTTCTTGTTTTTTATTCAGAAAAACAGAAGAAGAAAACCATAACCACAAAACCTGTCAAGGCTAAATTGGAACAGAAAATTAAGGATAAACATTTGATGCGTGTACAAAAAGTGATCGAGAAGAAGAAGGGCAAAGGAAAACAACCAAAGGCAGTCAAAAACGTTGAGGAATCAGATGAATGAGTGTGTAAAATGTCTGTTTCTTTTTAATAAATGATCGTCCAAAAGAACTGCATTTTTGTTATCATTATTGAATTTGCTTTTGTTTTCAGATTAAAAATGTTTTATAATATGAATATAATAATTCGAAAAGTAGATTTTTGAGACCATTTAACATTCATTTAGAGTCGAATCAGACTAAACCTAAAACGACTGCTTTCTAAATGGTAAATTTCCGTAATTAGGCTTAAATGAATCTTCCTGCTGCAGTTGACATTGCAATTTCAAACTTCAAACAGGTGGAGAGCCATTTTGTTTAGATCTTTAAAGATGCAATTTTGTGGTGAGGTCTTTAAATAATTTCGAAAATAATGCGGCAAACGACGTGCAGTGACAATCGCAGAGGTTTGAATGCAGTGATATTAAATCGGTTGTATCTACATCTAGAGGCTTCCGATAAAATACATCGAAGATGTTTATAATTCAATTATAATTTAGCCCAAATCGTACGTCCAAAACCAGCTATCATTTTTTAAATGTTACGTATACGCCCACAACTTTTTTTTTTCGAATTTGGGTGTATTTTCGTGCCTTTTCTTTTTGGTTGTGACAGCCGCAACTTTAATACACATTGCAGAAATACCTCTCTTCCGGAAGCCATTTAGTTTTATAGAAATTTAGCATTGGGTAGATCAAATTTACTAAAGGAGTCGAATAGTAAAATAGGCAGCCCTTTTTAATGGACTTTGTTTTTATATTATGTGCAAGTCAGAGTTCATTGTGAAACTTCATATTTTAAGAAGTGTTCTTAAATGGAACCTGAGAAGTTATGGACATAAGAGTGCACTGCTAAATTGAGTAAAAAAAAAAACAAATTAACTGCTAATACACAGAGTCAGTTGATGCTGCCCGTTGCAAAATGTTGGTGGTTTATAGAACGAATCTCGACAACTTCAATTTGACACTGTACTCCTTCTTGAACGCTGCTAAAAAGCGCAGCTATGTTGCTCTCTACCCACCGTCCTCTTTTGCCGTTAGTTTGGCAGTCCATAAACACACATATCAGCAGTGTATCTACTACCATCTAGAAATAGGAAACAACTGACTTCAAACAGCGAAAGGACAACATGCGCGATATAGGATGCGAAAACGCTGCTCAATATTACTGGAGCCATGTAGAAATACAACTGCTTGTCTGCCTTAAGTGACAAAAATGCAATGAGGCAAGTAAGACTCGCAACTAGCAACTTGGCAAAAAAGAAGGTGAGATCCGTCTGATTTAAAATATAATCCTCAAATAAATAGTAGACAGTAAATTCATCATCAGCTATCACATTTAAATTGCACAGCTCAGCACAAAGCGCTGCATTTGTCATATAAGCCAAGGCGCTATTTTCGGCAGCCATCGCATTATAACTACCCAAGTAATAGACACAACTGCAAAGACTAAATATTTTTAATACATTTCGTAGCAGGCTTTTGTCCATTTTTATACGTGCGTAGTGCAAATCCACACAATGCTAAAATATAATACCACGCCAAGTAAATGTGCATAAAGAATAGTTGAGCAAATCCACTGCCGGTATACAAATCCGAATACATCTTTCTTACTTCCTTAAATTCTTATTTGAAAGACGATGGAATACATCTTCCTTTAACAGGCTCAATCAAAAGCAGCATAATTTATTCCAGCCAATGTTTGTTAACATTTTGAAATTATATTAGTATACCTTGCCCTAGCGACAATTTGAGGACACGGTCCCAGTCTATGTGTATACGCATACCCTGACTCATTCATTATTTTTTCAATTGAAAAGTCGTATCGGCAAATTTGGACATTTTTTAAATTCCATTCTTCAAATATATCACTGCTGTATAAAAAATCATCCATACAATCTTCGTTACAAATTCGCTCACTAAAGTTTTTCTCTATATTCCAACTGCTTAAGAAAAAAACATACGGTTTGTTGGTAGTGTCTAACCCTGAAAGGGAAAAGTTTTCATAGTGTTTGTTAAATTTGAAAGCAAGATAGTTTCCCTAAGTGACTGATATTACCGAGATCACTATCTGCAACAAAAGATTGGTGTCTAAGAAAAAAATGGATACATAACAGGAAGTATGCCTAAATATCTTTCTATTGGAAAATAGGAGTTACATTGACCTCTAGATGACATAAAATTGGCATCTAATCATTTGTGGCTGATGTTTTGTTTGTTTAAATAATTGGAACATGGGCATTGTTAAATTTTATTGTATTCATTTTACGTAGGAGACTTCGAACAGCATTGAATCGAAACTTTTGACAACGACAACAGAGTCAAATTTGCATACTGAACGCAATTTGAGCAAACTGTAAAAATGTTATCCTAGAAGAACAGACATAAATTGTACAAGACGAATTAACAGATTTTGCCCGCAATGAACACATAAGCTATAACTATTCGATAGGAACTGCCAATAAGGAGCCAACCTCACGTAAGTTCCAAAGCAACAGAGCCGTTATTGTTTTACTGTGAATGAAGAACACAGTGCCAAATTTTGCATTTTCAAATAAAAGTAAACAAAATCGCGAAACCTTGTCGATAGACATTTATACACTCCAATTAATTTTAATTTTTACTATGTATAAGTACGAAAACAGACCTTATAGCTAGGTCATGAACGCAACAATTCAAACCCACATTTTTATTTTATATGTTTTTTAGGAAGGACCCGTTTTCGCCTTTTTCAGATTTAATTTATACTTACTAACAAGGCCCAAAATATGATAAACAAGAAAAGGCATAGAGCATCGGTGCACGTTTTAGGTTTCATGATTAAATGTGTTTTTCTTTCTTAGATTTGGGTATGTTCTATTTTTTAACTCACACTTAACTCGTGCTTAACAAGCACCGACTTAACAAAGAGGTTGTCTTTAATTTAATAAAGGATTATATTCTCTATTTAGTTTCAGTACGATTTGATAGAATTGTCTATTGTCACTTTAATGAATATTGCTCTTCGATTTAAAATTATCTCCCAAGGGAAATTGTTATTTTACGCATTATGTTAAGACCGATGAATATTTTATGGAGGCAATATGAAATATACAACGTACGTGTGTGTGTGTATATGTGTCTCGTAGGGACATACTTCGTATGTAACATATATAAGTAAGCAAATTGAAAAAAAAAATCCATTCACTTTTAGCCATCAGGCCAAAAATCCTTTATCCTCTGGCAACCGGAATACCAGATTACCAGTTGCAATGATTGCTCTTGAATAACAAAACTAAAGGAGTTCTTCATCGAACTCCTTAAGGCGTTTTTCTTCTTTAGTTCAGAGCATAACCTGAACTGTTATACAAAAAGTTCGTGTTTCTTTTTTAGCTCAGGTACATCAGAGCTGAAATTTTTGTTTCTTTTTTCGTTCAGAGCATGATCAGAGCGCGCTCTATGAGCTCAGAATAAATTGACTGAGCAGCCTGAGGAAAGACCTGATTACACAATCATGTACAAACACACTTCCAGTCACAAAAAAAAAAAAATATCAGAATGCTCTGAGCACACTCGGTTCAGAGCGCGCTCATAATGCTCGAGCTCAGTTCAGTGCTCGGCTCTGAATTAAAAAAGAAAAACGCCTTAACATTATATACATTTATTTTGACATTATTTTTGAAGGATTATTGTAAAATGTCTGTGTATTTTTTAAAATTATTCAGAACTTTCTTTAAATCTTCTATTAAGGATAAACATATTTTTTATTGATGACAGTTCACTGATCATCAAATTAAATCCATATAATTCCTTCGATTTTTATTGGTGGACATAATGTTAAGCGCCCATTTTGAATGCAGATATTCGTTAGTAATTCTAAGCATACAAAAGAAATAATAATTTAGAATCAGCAGTTCGATCGCGATTGAAATGTTTTCAATGATGGTAGCAGGTGATGCAACAAAATAGCAAAAAACAAATGTGTAAAAAGACCATTTGAAATACAACTAACTTATGTGCGTATGTATTTGGAAAACCCTCAGAAGTAAAACACGAATTTGGCAGAATTTTTTATTGTGTATTCACTGTGTCAACTGTACAATCATTAATAGGTATGACCTTTATAAACTTTGCTCTACCGGTGGGGTCAAAAAGTTTATCTAGATTTCTTACCATCGAACGGTCATGTGTAGCTTTTTCATCACAATAGCATAAGAATAGTGTGTCGATCAGTATCTGGAAAAGGAAATTGAAAATTGAATATTTTTCTTCGAAAGAATTTGACGAAATCTCACTTCATACAACGAGAGAACGATATGCGCGATAAAAAACGCAATTATTGTACTCAAAAGAACAGGAGCCATATAGAATAACAATTCTTCCTCATCTCTTAGCAGCAAAATTGAAACTATACAAGTGACAGTGGCTACAAGGAACTTTGCTAGGAAGAAAACAATATCAGCAGCTCTACTGATTGCCTGAACTTCCACGGCACTCTTGCGTATTGTGTTCCATGCCTTTGAAAATTTGAATTTCTCATTTAATCAAATGTGAGTGAAAGTTATTTAATTTTTCTTACGATTGCACCAGCCGGAATGAAATCAACTGTCTCGGTTGCTACCACGGGATAGGCGTTGTGATTCAGAACTCCTAGCCATTCCTCGATCGCCCCAATTATACCAATTATACTGGCGCAACGTTTTGAATAAGAATGGCAACTGGCTTTGCTCAGCCTAAGATACTAAATTAATTCTATGCATTTCAAAACAAGAACAAGAACGGTACTTACTTTCGGCATAGGCAGGTTACAATTAATGTCGGAATCTTGAATAGTGCGATTGCAACCGATCCCTTCACCACTGTGCCCATATGGTATCTGAATAAAGACACAGTGGCATACCGTATTGGTGAATAAACCGGTCTTCTAAAGTACCGATATGCGATAACAGCACCTAAAGCAAATTCCTCACATGCGAATATGAACTCGATTGTCCAAATGAACCCCACCAGATACACATAGAATGATTGACGAATAAATGTCAGATTAGTGTATTCTAATTGCTGAAATGCTAGCGTAGGAAGATGTTGATATATGTATGTGCACAGGGAATACGAATTAATGTGTTACGTATACTTACATCTAAATTTATATTTTGTTATTTTACTGTTGTAAACTATTGGTTTCACTTCTAAGTAACTCGCTGTCGTTATGCATAACATAGTATAAATCGAAAACAAAATGTATACGAAAAATACAAGCAATGAAATCAATGGAATTGTCATAAGTCCGGACAACTTAGCCAGACAATTACCCGCTTCCTTAAGAAGCAATGTTAGTCTTGTAATTTGCCGTCCTAAAACTATAATAACCATAAGCAGAACCACCTGAAATTTGAGAAAAAAGTAATTAAAAACAAAAATTGCCTTGTCAAAAGGTTTCCGGCCTGGTGAATTGAAATATAAACTTACCGTTACAACTGATGTCAGAATTATTCCCACGTAAATAACTTCCTTATTTGCGCGAAAATCCTTTAACAAATAATACCAGATTCCGATATCTTCTCCGTCATTATAGTAGAAAGACTGATCTTCATTACTGTCATATTCATTAGTTTTATCACTGGGTACATTGCGATATACACACCACAAAAGGACACAGAGCCCTGTATTTGCTGCGATTGCAAGACAACAGATCACCCATGAAATGATTCTCGGTAGGCAGTGCATCATAACTAATAGAATGATAGAAAGAACTGAAAACAAATGTTTAAACACAATAAAAACTGTTTAACATCATATATAATAGAAGCATTTAGCATTTTAAGGTCAGCAACTGAAATTAACAAACAAAAATGCGTAGTTAAGATTGGTAAGTCAACAGCCCAGCAATTCAAAAACATTCTATTCACATCCGAGTTCACATAATGACAACCTGTGTTCGAGGTGAGCACTGGAGCGCCTGCAAAAATATGACACGAACTTAACACTTATATCAACACATGCATTATTTGAATAACAACTCGAAGACTGCTGCTTTTAATATTCGCAAATTTTAGGTAATTTATTTCTATTAATTTGACTGGTATTAGAAATAACACAAAACTTTTCAACCACTAATGGGCTGCGTATTCGTGAAGCATAAACTCAAACTATTCCGTTGTTGCGCTGCCATATATAATGTAAATTATACTACGCACATTTCTCCTCCACAATACCTTTCGCACGTTTGTTTTTAAAATATCAACCACTAACATATTTAATTGCCAATAAAACTTACCAACTGAAAATGCACTCAGTACACTAATATAACGCCATACCAGGTAAATGTTAATGAGAACTTGTTGTGGGACGCTTGCGTAATTCAAATGTGAGTACAGCTCTGTGCTATGACTTATGCATCTATGGTTAATAGGGACACTAAAAATTGATTTAGTAAGTCAGTTACTATGTATAATTAGCAAAATTAACCTTCTCTTATATTTGTTAGCTGGACATGGTCCCAATCTATTCATATATTCATTCTCCCAATTTTTTCTTAGATAGCTCATCTTAAAGTCGTACAGACAGAATTTGCTCCCTATTCTTTTAGAGTAACGAAGTAAATCTAATCCGATATTTATGTTTATTCCAGGACATTTTTCAATGCAAAGTTTAACTGCATTGGATACGTCGTGGTCAGCAAAGTATGTGACATACGGTTTAGTTGATGTGTCTGTCCCGGAAAGAGAAAAATTCTCATACCGTTTATTAAAATCGACTCCACATATATTTCCAAAAGAATCATAGCCATTAATAATTGGCATATAGTTTCCATATACAATTGCGGATGCTGTGATGGCTAGCTGAAAATAGTATAGTTAGTTGTAATAATTATTGGTTCATATGCCCAGCAGTATTAGTAGTAGTAGTAGTAATTATGTATCAGTATAAAAAATACTTTACAAAAATCTTAAAAACATGAGTAGGTATTAAGTACATAATATAATCACTTGTATTGATTTCATATAAATCCGTCTTTGTTTTTCAGATATTTTTAATACAGATAATTCAAATATTTTGTTTAACTTTTGAAAATTCTAATATTACTTTAATTTTTTATTTCAAATGGCAAGTTATTAAATAAAATGATTCCCTTATGCATGAGCGTGCTTCTAGCAGCCACTTAAGTCTGGCGGTTTACTCTGAAGTCGTTGGTGTTTCGCAATTGGTAGGGCTGTGTTTCAAAAACAGCGATCATAGTGTTTAGTTCCAATATTTCTCTTACGTTTCACCAATTGAGCATATCTAACATTAATCTTATTGGCGTCAATCTGTTGCATCTCAATATACCAACTTCGCTTTACATTCATCAGCATCATTTCCTTCGGCATAAATCAATGTGTGAGCTGCATATAGTACAATTTTGCATTCGCGTATTATATTTGACATATCGTTAATGTAAATTATGAACGCTCCAAGAATTTAGCCCTGAGAAACTCCATATTAACTTCTATTAAATTTGGCACGCTATCATTTACTTTTGTCCCTTGCGATCTATTTGATAAAAATGATTTAAACCATTCATGTTCTTTGTCTCTTACACCGTACGTCACTAGTTTGTCCAATAGAATTTTCCGATCTATTGTTTGAAATGCTCTTTTAAAATCTAAGAAAAGTGCAAATGTTTTTTTTTTTACTGCCGTATTTCCACTCACTTATTACGTAATTTCACACGTGTATTTTTTGTTTTTTTTTTTTTATCTAAAACCGGACTGTTATATAGATAATATCGTTGCTTTCTAAATATTTCACCATTTGTATATAATTTCCAGTATTTGCTCACATGTCCTTAATGTGTTTATTGGACGGAACTCCTCGCATTTTTCATTATTTGGTACTTTTTTCACTGGTGTGATCATTGAGCCATTCGATGAATTTGGAAACTCTCCTTTATGTAGTGAAAGGTTCACAATTTCTAGGATTGTATTTCAACGTGTTCCAAAATTATTCGACCACTGATTCTATCAGCCTTATTTTTTATTTCTTTACATATTGTCATATTCCTTTAAAAAGAAGGATCATAATAAAAATGCTTGATCGATCCAGATTTCGCCAAGGCGTGATTACATTGGAATTAAATGTACCCATTTGATGCTTTTGACATACATAGTTTTAATTGACTTTTATACTATTATGCTAACTATTTTCTTCAACACATCTCAGACCATTACAAGATTTGTAACCATTCATGGTCATGATATTCAATTCCAATGAAATCGCGCATTGCTTAAGGGCGGTTACTTCCATGGAATTATTGAAGACTTTGCAAAACTGTGCATATGCTCTAGACTAACTGGCAACGCGATACACAGTTCTTTAAAAACAGTTTCGGAAAAAACTAAACTCACTAAAACAATCCAAAACGTGATGAACAAGCAAAGCCATGAAGAATCGGTGCACATTTTCGTTTTTTTCGGGTAATTTAAGTGAAAACATCCCATCGTTCAATATACGTAAATATCTCGCTGTTTTTGTTTTCTAGGTGCTGGATGTGCGGCGGTGAGTACAGTATTATGGTCAAACGATTTATGCCTATTAATGACCTGTGTCCAATATACATATAGGTACTTGGGCATTACATAAAATTGGTTTTTAATTTTTAAAATTTAACTACATACAGTTTACCCTCAAAGGGGTACTTACTTGTACGCATACATTATAATAATTAAAAAAAACGCAAGTCTAACGATGTCCTGTATTGATTGTAAAATCCGTTATTGGGGTCGCACTAATACCCATTTTCAGTTCCACTTTGTGAAATTCCATAAATTTAAAATTTGTATTCAAAGGTATTGCAGGTTGTTAGTATATTAAACCATTATTTCTCCCTCTGGCGAAGTTATTTTCTCTTAGAGTTTTAAATGTTTCGTTTATTTTTTCACATTTGCATATCTAGCCTTGTCGTCGCATTAATCTACAACGGGAATAACTGATACTAATCTTCAATAAATTGAAAGGCAAAACCTGTTCTCGGTTTTCTTTCTTAAATAAATAAATATCCAAACGTGTTATTTATTTCGTTGTTTCCATATAAATAATTTATAAATATAATGCATGTAATTCCGATATTATACTTCATAACATTAATATAGTAAAATGAGACAAATTTGAACGTTAAATTGTACGTTACGTTTATAAAATTGTGCTTAAATATCGAGTATAATAAAAAAAAACATATATCGTAAACAATTAAACACTCGGACAATGGATGGACTAAAAATCGAAGAGTCTACAAACGTTTGCATAATTTTAAAAGCACAACATCTATGCAAATGGAGTGAATAAACTTTGCGTAACTTGTTACGCGATTACGAAGTTGGAGGCAACGCCATTGAACTGAATGGCTGCTTGTTGATTGGAGTCATCTCGACAACTTGAATAGGAGCTTCTTCTGGTCCAACCGGTTCCTCACCCAAAAGCTTAGCCAAGTTTCCTTGAGCCCAACGTCCACCACGACCATTGATCGTTTTGTCCTCACAAACACAAAGGAAAAGAGTATCCACAACCATCTGCAAAACAATGAATAAATATTTTTGCCGACATAAAAATCACACCTACTAAACTTACTTCGAATAACGATAGGACAATGTGTGCAATGAAGAAGGCAAACACGGTAATAATTATTACGGGAGCGATGTAGAAATTCAAATCTGTACGATCTTTGAGTAGAAGTATTCCTATTAGGCATGTCAAAGCAGCTACAACCAGTTTGCCTAAGAACAAAACGAAATCGCCGACGCTATTAATGGTAGCGACTTGGAGAGCATTGGTTGCCATTGCATTCCATGCCTGAAATTTAAACGCAAATAAAAATATTATTCATATCAAGCAATAGATCAATAGTCCTTACAATTCCTGCAGCGGGACAGAAGTTAATCGATTCGATGGCTACTACAGTGTAAGCGTTATGATTCAGGAATCTGATGAACTTTTCAAGCAACCAAAAGCCACAGATGCAACATTTGAGACAGCACGTTGCACAGTCCGATCCTTTGTCTTCGGCCTTTTTAAGCCTAAGTGAGCAGCCAGTTATTTCTATCTGCTAGAACGTTATTTTTATTATGCTACTTACTTTGCATACAGATAGGTTAAAATCAGTCTTGGAATCTTAAAGATAGTGATGATGAACGACCCCTTTGCTACTGTGCCCAAGTGGTATTTAAGCAACTTGCCAATAGCATACCATGTCGGAGAGTCGGTCGGTTTTCTAAAGTACCAATACGCAACGGCCGCAGCTAATGCGAACTGCTGACAGGCAAATATAAATTCGGTTGTCCATATAAGGCCGACGATATATATCCAGACCATGCTGCGAATCCATTTTGCTTCAACGTATTCCACTTTAAGAAGAGCTAAAATAATAGAAAGAGGTTTATTGCAAAGTTCAAAAAGAAATAAATTCGACATCTTGCATGAAAATACTAGGAATAGTTTCTTTTAAAGTAAACAGTGCAATACATACGATACTTGGTATCGGTCATACCAAATAAGCTTTAGCCGCAGCATATCATATTGACTTACCATACGAAGTCTTCCAGATACCCGATATGGAAACTGTTTGGTATTAGTACTTACATTTATAGTCATCGTGCGAGTTGGTTTTGCCGCCCTCTAATGTTGTATTATGACGTATGATGTTCGCATTGGGGTCCATCATCGTCATACCCGGTGAGTTTGCCGTCGATATGCACACGACGACGTATATCCAAAACGTAAGGAACGCAACTAGCACAACGAAGGCGATCAACGGAGCCACCAGCAATCCTGGCAAGTTGAGCATACAAACCCCAGCTTCTTCGAAGAGAGCTGCAAGCCCTGCCAGTTTGCTTTTCAGAAAATATATAACAACAATAAGCACCACCATTGTGATGGTAGCAAGTATCGCCAATGTAAAGACAGCCTGTTCGTTCCTAACATATTCTTCCAACATTGAATAGTGAATCTTTACATCAGTCTTGTGTTTTATATTGTAGTAGGCGTACCACAGTACGGCGCACAGTGCCGTACTAGCGACGATAACCAGAATACATATGAGCCAAGAGACGATTCTAGTCAGCCAATGCATCAAGATGACCAGAGCAATAGAGATCACTAAAAATAGATGAATCAGTGCCAGATTCGTGCTGCACTTTATATACTTACGTAATGCTACACCGCAGAGAATGGCTATATAGTGCCATGTAGAGTAAATATCACCGAGAAACTGTTGAGCAACGTCCCATGAATTCAAGAGGGTGTAAACCTCCTTAGTGTACTCCACATTGCCCTTTGGGACACATCTGTGCAGCACTGGATAACTAAAAGGAAGTATTCATATAGGGTGATGCTTTGTGATGCTTCAAAGAATGTTCGCACCTTTCAGGAACAGGGGTCTTTGGACAAGGTCCCAATATATCAAAGTAGCTCTTCGTAGTATCGAATCTATCATTCAATAAACTCATATTGAAGTCATACCGGCAAAGTTTTGTTTTCTCATCTTTGTAGTATTTGTAGAGATCGGTAGGGTTTTTTATCTCCCTCTTGGGGCAATTATTGACGCAAATTTTAAGAGCTTTACGCAATTCCTTCACATCAAAGAAGAACAAATCTGGTTTGTCTGAGGTGTCCATGCCGGATAGAGGAAAGTCTTTGTAGCGTTCATTGTTCTTGATGCCACAGGTGTTACCAAATGAATCGTAGCCGTTAATAATACGCAACGGGTTGCCATAGACAAATGAAAATATCGCAATGACAATCTGTAAGTGGGATGGAGTAAATTCTGCGATTATCTTTGTTGCTAAACAAAACATTTGAATCACAACTATTTCACTGGCGCATGTATGGAATGAGATCATCACAGTAATATACTTTTTCTTGGACGTGCTGTGCTGATGGAATGAATGTTCACCCCACACGCATCATGATCTCACCCCAAAGAATTTCCCGATTGAATAAAATTAGTCACTTTCACTTAGCCTAATTAAATGCCGAAGTAATACAACTTCGCATCCTTATTAACATAATTAACGCTCAGATAGGTACGTACCAGAAAAAGCCAAAAGAGAATGAACAAGCCAAGCCAAAAAGTGTCGGTACACACCCTATACTTGGGACGGGAATTTCCTTCCGCATCCCTACTCTCGGCACATCCCATTATGAGAAATGCTGCTTAAATTATTAATTTATTGAATAAACTTTATAAATACACTTGATTGTTTCTTAAAATGGGTAAATCTCTTTTAACCATAAAAATAAAATAGAAAGCGATGATAGACAACTTGTTCGAATGATGCGAGGAAGAGGAATAATAAACAAAAATGCCGTGTTTTGATCGAAATTTCGGTTTCATTACAGTGAAGCTAGCAAGATGTTAGGGCAAGTTCGATGTATCCATAAATGCAGGGTGCATGTAAAAACTCGTTTTATTTTAATGTATTTCAGCAGCCGGTCAATAGAATAGATAAAATTAAAAAAAAATCTTACAAACCTTTTAATATGATTATTTTTTTGACCACAGTATAGTTTTGTGTATGCTTTAGTACTCGTATTTGAGAAGCCCAAAAAAGACATTAACAAACTTTTTTTTTTGTATTGGATTGATATGTGCGTTACTTATTTTTCTCTCTTTGTTTTCGGATCTGCAAGTTTGACCTACCGCTACTGCTAAAAGTAAGCCAAAATCTTCTTCAATTTCATTTGTAACGGGCCACGTCCATGGTGTTACTGAGCTAGGTAGATGTCTCTGCTTCATCGCTTCATCTAGTTACAAATATTTAATATATAATACATAGATACGTGTTTTTCCTACATCCGAGATAATTGATTTCCTTTTGTCAGTAATTAGCGAGTACTTAGTACCTAATACCACTGTTTAGTACATTTTCCTTTCTTCGGTAAAAAATTTACCTGGGTACCTACCTAACTACCTACCTAGGTAATTATTTTCAATAAAAAAAATGCCACGATCTACTAACGACAGAACGACATTAAAGAGGTCTTTGAACAGTCCTTTGTTCATGCCGAACTGTCACTTTGACTTAACATACCCAATTTTTCCTTTGGTGAGCAATATTTTTCATTTGATTTCGTAATTTCTAACTTAAAAGTCTAAATAAATTAAATATAAAATATTTCGCAGATACACAAACATGCTGCGTCGATTGTCCCAATTTTGTGTTGTGACTCTTCGTTCCCGATCCGCAAAATATTCCACTCAACCTCAAACGAAAGAGAAATGGGAACTCTATGCAAGTGTGCTCGTGGAAAGATTACCAATCGTTTCCAAAACACTTAACCCAATCGAAACTGAGTTCCAAAAACTCCTCTGGCAAGTGGAGCTCGAGAACAGCCTTAAATCTGATCACGAATTGAAACACGAAAAGGATCTGGTGCAAGCAGAACTTCTAAAAAAGGGTGAAATCGAAATCGACTTTGATGATTCGTCTTCAAAACAAACAGCACAGGATCTGAAAGATGCCTATATAGAGGAAGCCAAGAAATTCCAAGTTGCTTCTCGAGTGACCGCCGATGACAAAACAAACAATTTGCAATCAACTAAGAGGCGACTTGAAGATACACTTTATCTTTTGGTAGAGCAAAAAGTTGGAAACAAAACATTGTTTTTGTTGCCACAGGGAAGGCGTTTGGATGGCGAAACTATGCGTCAGACTGCTGAACGAGTATTAAAGGAACATTGTGGTGACAAGTTAAACGTGAAATTTTATGGAAACGCTCCATGCGGATTCTATAAATATAAATATCCAAGTGCTGCTCGCGATGAAAGCATTGGCGCTAAGGTGTTCTTCTTTAGAACGACACTGAAATCGGGAAACATTGATGAGGATGCTAACAAAAAGTTTGAATGGTTGGATCAAACCGCATTGGGAACCAAATTAAATGTACCTGCTTACTCGGAGAGTGTTCAGCGAATGCTTTTATAAATTGATTTGGAAATAAATTGTTTTAGTCGAAACTGGTTGTTTCTTACTTGATTATGTAACTTTGTACTAAAAATGAATGAGATAGTGGTGGTGGACGGGTCAGTAGATTGAATGTGCTGCCACAAGAAAAAGATTCCTATTCAGTTGATTTTTTTTACTTGCCACACAACTCACTTATGGCAGCGCAGCCTGAAAAAAAAGTCTGTTGATGGATTCAAAGTTGTTTGAATAATTTTCCGTTCTATTCCTTTTGACTTGACTTTCATTTGCTTTGTTTTCACGCTGCCGTTGAAGAAAGAACATAAGTGCGTCCGGAAATACAGTTTCAACACGAATGGCGTTTAAGTAAACTTAATGCATTTTGCTGCGTCCTATGATAGTTGTTGTTGAAATGATTAATACTGTCAGTCCAATAAGGCATTGCGGCAGAGGGAATAGAAACTTCACAACATGCTGCAGATATCTAACATTCCCCAAACGGAAACGTTTGCAAATCAACCCAGTCAAAAATAAGTTCCCAAGGTAACACACACTCAAACATAAAATGCAAAATTGAATTATATTTGACATGAATCAAAGATCTGTTTGTTTTTATTGTTTTGCTCTTTTATGTATATAATTTACTATTATATAATGTGTAAATATATTATTATATTTTGTTTGAAATAAAAATAATTTAATGAAAAGAAAGAGAAAAGCCTAGCTTCATAATATAATTGCTGCCTGTCATTTTTAGTAAGAGTGGAGACCAACTATGTATTGTGTTTTAACCGGTAGTAGTAGTTAGTTATCGTTATGGTTTTTGTAATTGAATAGCTTACTTGTAGCAGTACATTGGTTATATAAATAGATTTAGAGTTTGGTTTTCGTTTTTATGTTTATTTTTTTAATATTCATACGGTACTTTGAAAAAGCTGCTGATTAATTAGAAAAACTATTTATAAATGTTTTCTTTGATAACACACGCACATTTAAAAAATTGTATTTTTGTCCTTATTCATCTAGTCTACTTTCAACGTTAAATTTTGTGGAAGGAAGTAACACTGGTATGCTTTGGGGAAAAAATTGTCTTTGTCTATGACATCAATTTAATCCTTTATCTTCTATGAAAACAAAAGCTACGCAGCCTATAACTCGGCGCAAAAAATTGTTGTAAATGCATTAGATTGGTGAAGAAATGTCGGCACACACAGACAGAGGGTATTTTTTTTTGTTGGTTACATGGAATTGGGGGCGGGGTGTGTCTATAGAAAAAAACCTTGGATTCATATTGCGTTTAAAATATTGTAAATATAAAGAATCTTCGTAAAATACTTAGTTGCTAAAATAAAATAATCAAACGGAAACAAAAGACATCGCTCTCCCTCCTCTGGCTATGCTTAATTTTGGAATAATGTTCGAGTGAATTCGATATAGTCCAGGGCGTCTTTAATCGATTGTCCAGAGCGGGTGTCACTGTAGGGCTTCATGCGTTGAACACAATAGTCCGCCATGTCCTTGGTGAGGTTCTGTAAAAGGAAAACACAAATGATGAGAGGTGCTGTTGCTGGTGCTGGGAAAAATGGGGGGGACAACTTACGCAATAAAGCTCTTCCTTGGTAACGTAGGGACGGTCGGAGGCAGTAATAGCGCGGAAGGCATTCTCGATTTCTTCGTAACTCTGAACATTCTCGGTTTCTTTGGAAATCATAAATGCTATGTACTCCTGAAGGGAAACATATCCATCGCGGTTGGGGTCGACAACATCTAGGATAGCCTCAAACTCTGGATCGGGTTGTCCTTCTTCAACCATTGGCAGATCGTAGCCGAGTGCGCGCAGACAGGATTTGAACTCTTGGTGATTGAGTTTGCCGCTTTTGTCCTTGTCAAAGTGCTTGAACATCATGGAGAATTCTTTGAGAGAGTCCTCTGATACGCCCGAGTGGTTTCTTGCCTGAATTTGTTGTTCGAGATTGTGTTGCATTCGCATTGACAGTTGATCCAATTGATCCCATTGCTGTGCCAGACCGACTGTCGAGTGTTCTGTGTAACGATTATCCAAAATTAGGTGTTCCTCGAGAAGTGCACCGAGCTCTTCGATTTTCTTCAAATCGACACGACGTGCACGTACTTCGGATGCTTTGATACGAAGGGCTTCCAGTTGTTGTTCCAGAGAACCAGATCCTTCCATCATGGATGTTCTAGTAGAAGACAATTATAGTTATTAGAAAATGCGAAATAATAAACTGAAAATAAGCGCGTTAATTGCAAATGCCTTCGTGTATATTTTTTTTGCAATTTGCTAGGGTTATTTCTTTAACGACGCGGTCGGGATCGTTAGAGATACATATATAGCTGTGCCATATACGTAGGGCTTGCCGACCTTGCCTTAATTTTTCATCGTTTCACACTTTACAAGGCAGAGATTTGTAAAAATTGAGGACCAAATCGTGCCATGATGACAAAAATCGCTTTGTGATGTTGATAAGGTTTATCATTTATCGCCATTTTGACACTCGATTCGGGGGAAGGCCAACTGGTCCAAAATTAATTTACTACACTTGCTGTTTTCAAAGATATGTATCAAAAATGCTCGTGGGTTCCATCCGTTTTAGCAAATTCACTTGATTTGTTTCCATGTACCCACCCTGAATACTGCTTTTGAAGGCAGAAACAACAAGTAAATAGGTAAATGAAGGCTAGTTTGAACAGTATTTCTCCGTATAACTTTGCAAATACACAAATCAAATGAACACTGCATCAAAATGTATCTCAAAATATAGGAGCCTCCGTATATTATAGACTGAGGAGACCAAATTAAAATATCCATCGGATTAGTAGAAAACCAATTACGTAAGCGAAGACGCAGCATAAACATAGAAGCAGTTAAGCTGAAAAACACACCGGAAAACCCCTCTCTCTGGAAACGAGTCTCACAATAAGTAAGCCCGCTCCGATTTATAATGTTTAAAGTTAATTTTTTTCTAGTTGTTTTTTAGATTTGGCACACACAAAACACGCGCTGGGTTAATAGAAGCTCATAAAGCGATATATCGCACGGCGTTACAAAAAAAAAAACTCTTTAGCGAAGAAAGTCACACTATTCATCAAAAAAAATTTGTTCGTTACCCTTGACCATTATAACCGAGCATATAAAATCTAAAATGGAATGAATTGTAGCCAAGAAAGTTGTATAGTAAGTAAATGCCTTCCGAAAGATAGGGAGAAAATAATTAATTTTGCAGCCACTCACCTCGTTTCGGTTAGCCATTGATGGAAGAGATTGGCGTGCTTTGCAAATTCCTTTCGCAACTTGTCGTTTTCTTCTTGTCGTTTAGCCTCCTTGGCCAGTTCGCCGTCGCGCTCCTCGATGATCTTTTGCAGATTTCGCCATGTTTCCTCGAGTGCCTCCATAGTGAACCAGGTGTATGGATTTGGTCCAACATTGAAGCTCTTAATCTTCTGATCGAGGGCAGCCAACGCCTTGAAATCGGCTTCGGCGGACGACAAGGATGCCTGGAATTGGGCATGGGCTTCCCGGAGTGCACGGATTTCTTCAATCGAATTGCAGCGAACAGGATCGGTAAGATCCTCCTCGGCATTCTCGAACCAGGAGTTAAATGCCGACGCCTTCTTGGCGAACGTCAAGTACAATTCCTCGATTTGACGGAACTGGTCCTGCATGGCAAGCAGGCGCTGCTTACGAGTCTCGGAGGCGTCACGCAGTTTTTGCCAACGCGATAAAACATCTTCGTGGCGCTTTAGAATAGCCGGCGACTGCGCGTGATTTGCGTTGATTAGTTGATCCTTAAGGGCTGTGATGTTGTGAATACCTTCTTGTTCAAATGCGTTGAGACCTGAAATGGAAGGGAACAGTTAACAATGGGAAATATGAGAATAGTTTTCTTTTAATGTACCAGCATCGAATGTCTCCTGCTTTGTCAACAGCGTTTGAACGGTAGACAAATCGCGACCATACTCATCGGAGCGGACGTAGTTCTCCTTGTCGGCGATCCAACTTTCGACAACGTCAGCCTTCCACATGAACTGCAAGTAAGCAGAGTTGTCCAACAGTGCCCCCTTACGTCGGGCGGCCAGGGAGTTCAAGTTCTCCAACTTGCTGCGAAGTTGCTGGCATCGCTGGGCAATCGAGTCGCCATGGTGATTTTTGGCCTCAACCAAATCTGAGCCCTGTTCGCAAATAAGCGAGCAGCGATCCTTATGAGCGGCAAAGTCGGTTTCGAAAGCATCGTGCTTCTTCAAGAGTCCCTGGACGGCTGCCATGGAATCACCATAATCGTCAACAGACAACAGCTGTTGCTTCTCGGTGATCCAAGCTTCCTCCTCCTCAACTTGAGCCAAGAACTGTTGATAAGTCAAGGACTCGTCCAGTTTCTGGCCACGAGTGGCAGCCAAGTTCTTAAGCTCAGCCCAGGCTTGGTTAAGGGCCTTTAGTCTCTGCTCGATCTCGGGCACTCCCAAATTCGACACGTCCATCAGTTTCTCTCCGGCCTCTTGTACAGCCTGAATGGCGGGCTCGTGCGATGCCAACTCAGCTTCGAGACGCTTATGCTTCTTCTTTAAGTTCTGCACGCCCGTCAAGTCGCGGCCATAATCATCGGAGCCAACCAACAACTTCTTCTCCTTGATCCAGCTCTCCTCGTCGGCAATGTCGCGGAAGAATTGATGCAAAGTAAGCGCCTCATTCAAACGAGCTTGCCGGTGAGCAGCCAGATTACATATGCGCTCATACCGTTCGTTGATGCTTTGACGCTTCTCCTGGATGCCAGCGCTGTCGAATTGACCACTGTCGACCAATGAGTCGGCCTGGTTGTTCATATCCTTGATGCGGTCTTCGTGAGCAAGAATATCAGCCTCAACCAGTTGATGCTTCTTCATCAGATTCTGAACAGAAGCCAAGTCCTTCCCAGCATCCTCGGTAGTCAACAGACTCTCGACTTCGCCCAACCAAAAGTCCAAATCCTTAACAGCTGCGATATAGGTGCGCTGCTTATTAGCCTCCTTCAGTTTCAACGACTTTTCTGTGGTCTTGTGGGTGAGGTATTCCCACTGGTCGGCGATCTGAGTGAGGCGCTTCTGAACAGCATCTTCAGAGCCACTGCACTGCTTTTTGTCAATCAAGTTCTCGCCCATGGCCAGAACGCTCTGAATACGATCGGCGTTAGCGGCTAATTCAGCTTCGAATGCTTGATGCTTCTGGTGTTTTGATTGAATGTTAGCCGGATCCTTGTAACTCTCTTCGGTGGCCAAGTTCAACTTCTCAGCGATCCAGTTCTCAATCTCATCAGCGTCACGCGAGAACTGTTGCAGGGTCTGTTCGTCTCCCAAGCGGGAACGCTTTTCAATCAGACCTTCCTTCAAGTGACGCCAGCGTTCCAACACCTGCTTGCGCTTGTCATCAATCAAATTCGCCGCATAATGATTCTGAGCGATCAGAGTATCCGCCAACACCTGAAGGGCGGCAATCTTCTCCTCGTGCCCGTTGATGGCTTTGTCAAAGTCCTCGTGCTTCTTGATGAGAGCCTCAACATTATCGCCCTTCGAATCGACCTCCTCAGCGTTGAGGAATGCCTCTCGAGCTGACATCCAGTTCTCAGCCTGTTCGCAGTCACGCATGTACAACTGCAAGTCAAGATTCTGTTCCAATTGCAGACGACGTTCGGTCCAGGCCTTCTCCAGGTTCTCACGCGTCTTGCCCAGGTCATCGATCTTCTCCCTGATCTCAGGTGAGGCGTAATGATTCGCCTGCAGCAACTCATTGCCGAATTGCTCGAAAGCAGCAAAGGTTCCAGATCGTGCATCGATTTCAGTGCGGTGTTCCTAGTTTGAGTACAAAAAAATAATATTAGCAACGGAACGTCTCATTTAAGTAACGAAGTTGATTAGTCCAGAACCACAGTAACAGAAGGCGCTTAAATAAATGAATTGTTTTCTTGGTTGACTTTAATGGGATGGATGATTGAGTTTCTTGCGTTCAAATATACAGATGGGTGTGTGTGTGTATGTGAATGAGAGGTTACAAATGAATTGCAAACGAAAACTGTTGTTCACTTTAAACGACAGGTAATAAATCATTTCATTGGTTAGAATGGAGCCGCTAACGCTGCTCGAGTTAGCTGTTACTTACAGGAAGAACACAAACAAACAACTAACTAAGTTGACCGCAATTTCAATTAAGCTACTTACACATAGTTTGCTTAAAAGATGTTACATTAAATTCACACCGAAATAAGGTCGTGAAAAACGCATTTACTTATGTGATATTCGATTGGGCTTCTTCAGATTTGCTCTCAGATTTCAGATTTCGTGTGCCTAGTCGAACATAAAAACGTCACTTGCTCTTTTTTGTGTTTATATTCTTGCGATTGGAATATGTGTAGTCTTCGACACTTTTCTAAGCGATTTCCATTCACTGGTTAAATTTTATATTAAAGCAGCTTCCATCAATCCTAATGCAGGGAAATAACGACCGATGGAAGGTAGTCAGATAGGATGCAACGTCAACCAGTAAAATGAGATATGACAGTACGCGGTAATTAAAAAAGATAGAAATGAAGTTCGAGAGCATTTGATTCTGCTCTATTGGTTGTAGATTCTTTAATAATCACTTTTATCCGAAAGAATTGCCTCAAAAATTCAGAATTGCTCTATTCAAATGAGCACATTTGCAATATCGGTAGACACCATGCACATCATATCTTTGATTTGGGTTTTTGTTACTACTACTTATTGAAGATTGTGGAACGAATTAATATAATTCAATTAATGTTTACATTTTGAATTTTATTTTCATATTTTTTTTTTTTTTCGATTCCGGACACTTCTTCTTTTTGCCCGACATAATTTTTTGCAAATGGCGGCAAATGTAAGTTCTAATTTGACATTTTGAAGTATACAGATACAAAACCACGTCAACAAGATATAATTAGCTATAGGTACTCCGAAATAATTGTTTATATTTTTTTGCGAAATAATTCGACAGTGCACCTACACAGCCTGAATTTTGGCGCAGATTACCCGGTCATTCAACACCAACTGTGCAAACACTACTACGTTTAGTCGCTCGCCTAGAAAAGTATGGGACAACAAGAGAAGCTGCTAAGCCTGGCCAGCCGTTCTGTTGAGATTATCGCAGCTGCGAGTAAAGATGTCGTAGAGGACCCAAAAGTATCGACCAGACGATGTGTTACGGAATTGGGCATCGATCGAAGGTCTTTACAGGGAATTTTGGTGGAAAACTTGAAGATCTTCCCTTACTTCCAGACAATGCATCAGATGTTAGCTGTTGACCCCCAAGTGCGTGTAAATTACGCACATTTCCGGGTCGGCTAGTCTCTCGTTTTGGCGATTCGCACTGGCCTGGTTTAACCGGTCCAGACTTCATTTTGTGGGTCTGTTTTTGAAATAACGAGTCTATATTAACAGGCCTCAGAGAGAATATCCGTCAAGAATGCGAGGACCTATCGCCGGATGTTCTGAGACAAGATAATGCCGGAATGCTCAATTCTGGCGGCGGCCACTTAGCCGATATAATTTTCTCGACTTTATGCTAAACAATGTAAAACATCAAATAAACATAATCCAAAAGCTGAACCAAAGTTTTTCATTCATAAAAATTGACAGCCAAAAAACATTGGGTGACTTCTTTTGCGCCACCTTATACAACGTTTCATTGGATGTTTCATTTGATGTTTTTTGTTTTTCAATTGGGCAACTGACAAAGAGAGAAGTGATGTCTTAGAAATTGCTGCGGAAGTCAGCCTGACCCTTTGGTTATATAAATGTAATTCCTAAGTGAACACAAAGTAGTTAAGCTTTCCTTGTAATAAATGTTTGGGTTATGATGTTAAAATGAGAAAGAGTTTTATAAACATAAATGTTTATTTGCCTCAGTAAATGTACAATTAGTAACAGCTCTAAACATAGTCCAACTAGTTTTCAGGTAATAAATTATGTTTGCTTTCTCTGCAGTAGTTATTATTATATTTATTTTTTATACAAAAATTTGGTTAGGACAACACATAATTAGATTCATACGAAAACAAGCTGAATACTGATTAATATTGAAACGACAACAAAGAAACACATTTTTGCTTAAGAGAAGAAGTCGAGTGTCAATCTTATTATATTCATCTACCTCTGGCAATTGATTGATTCCATAGAGGAATTCAATTTCGGCGCGATGACCCTAGATATGTTTTAAATTTGTTTTTTTGTTTGTATTTTGTTTAGGGAAGTGGTGACAATGTGATGTATTTTATCCAACAAACGAACGAAAAAGCGGTATAAAAACGAAACAAACGGAAAGAGAGAAAAAAAAGGATTACATGAGATTGGATTGAAACAGAATGTTTTCTCACTGTCCAATACGTGTTTGTTTTCTTTTTGAGGATAAAAAAAGCATTTGGATGGATTTTGTTTGCTTAAAACTAGTTTAACGCTCACCTGATGACGTTCGATTAGGGCTTCAGCGCCGGTAACATCGTTTGCCAACTCATCGGAGGTAACCAATCCCATCATTGAGTTGATCCAGGCCAAGAGGTCGCGGTAATCGCTGAGAAAACGTTGCAGATCATACGAGTCGAGGAGTTTCTCCTTGCGTGTGGTTGCTTTGGTGATGATTTGATCCCACATCTCGTTGATTTCCTTCTGCTTGGTATATGTTTGGTCTGCAGTGTCTGGATGCGATTGCATAAGACGGTTGGCGGTCTCGTCGAGCTGACGAATTTTATCGCGCAGCGCAGCCAAATCACGTTCAACTCCTTCGTGCTTGCGTTGCAATGTTTGGACGCTGCGTAGATCCTTTCCGAGATCGTCGTTGTTGAGAGCGTTCTCCTTTTCGGCGATCCAATCCTTGGTCTCGTCGATGTCCCGATGGAAACGTTGCACCTCATGGGCAGATCCCAATTGGCTGGCCTTCTCAGCAGTGAGCTGTTGCAAGTTGGTCCACTTGTCGTTCAGGTCCTGCATTTGAGTTTGGATCTTTAGGGCAGCTTCGGTTTGTCCCAAAGATGTCAGTTGGACGGCGATTTCATTCATGTTGGCCAGACGCACTTCGTTTGCCTTCAGGTCGTCGTTGAAATCGTCGAACTTCTTCTGAAGTACCTCAACTTCCTCCAAGTCCTCACCAACAACATCGGCGATCTGGGCATGATTCTCCTTGTCCTTAATCCAGGAGGCCAAGTCGGCGGCTTCACGAACCAAAACGTACGCCTTGGTGGTTTCGTTCAATTTGTTCTGGCGCTCCCTGGCCAATGCCAGGAGATTGTCGTACTGAGAGTTAATCTGGTTCTGTCTCTTCGAAATCGAATGATTGTCGACGAGGTTTTGCTGACTTGCACTTAGACCGGCTTCGATCTTCTTGATGTAGGCAGCTGGCACGAAACCTTGACGATCGTTGACCTCCACCTTCCACCAGTCCTTGTTGTTTGAATTGAGAAGAGTCAACACGTCACCCTTCTTCATCGAAACTTCACGAGGTGACTTCTCGGTGTAGTCATACAGGGCGACGACGCACTCCTTGCCGGTGATATCGACTACAGGAGTCTCCTGTTGGCGACAATTCTTCGCCTGCTCTTGCAAACCCTGAATGGTGTTGCCGAAGGCTTCCAAATCGGACACCAAGGCTTCGTGCTTCTTGAGGAGCGCCTCAGATGAGTCCTCGTCCTTTCCATAATCGCTTCCAGTAGCAATGGGTTCCTTCTCACGCATCCACGACTCAGCTTCATTGGCATCGGCGAAGTATTGATGGGCTTGTAGGGAGTCTTCCAGGTCCTGCTTACGCTGGTTGGATTTCTCCTTCAGGGAGTTCCATTGCTCTTGTAGAGTGTCAAGTCTTTGACGAATATCATCACTGGCAAAAGGCTGATCCTTCAGCATATTCTCTCCTGAGCTTATCACGTTCACCAGGCGCGCATCATGGTTGTTGATTTCGGCCAGCACAGCTTGATGCTTCTTAATAAGATTTTGAACACCGATCAGGTCACGGCCGCGGTTGGTGGATGCAGCGATTGGTTCCTTCTCGCGGATCCATGCAGCTTCGTCTTCCAAATCGCGGAACAATTGCTGGACTTGTAACGAGTCCAACAGGTGCTGCCGGCGCTCAGCCATCGGTGCGGCCAAAGCCGAATAACGTGCCGTCAAGTTTGACTCTTTGTTCCTGATGTTGTCTGCGTCGAAATGGCCCGATTCAATGAACTTATTAGCCGCAACCTTGATGGTCTCAACACGATCCTGATGGGCCATGACATCGGCCTCCAACAAAGCGTGCTTCTTCTGCAAATTCTGCACCGAAGTCAAATCCTTGCCATGATCTTCTGACAACAACTGTCCTTCAATCTCGCTCAACCACAGTTCAATGTCTTCAATGGTGCGATTGAATTGCTGCTGTTGACTTGCCTCCTGCAGCTTGCAACCCTTCTTGTCGGACGCCTGTACCAGGGTCTCCCACAGGACTACGACTTCTTGCATGCGGGTGTTGATCTGGTCAGCGGCATAGTGCTTGTTTTCGATTAGCTCGGTGCCCACAGTGGTGATGTCCTCAATGCGAGACTTGTTGGCATTCAACTCATGCTCAAAGTTTTGATGCTTTTGCATCTTTCCGTTCAAATTGGTTGGATCCAGGTAGCTGTCATCAGTGGCGAACTTCAGTTTCTCACTGATCCACCCCTTGGTTTCGTCACAGTCTCTCTCGAACTGTTGGTACCGGTTCGAGTCGTCGAGCAACTGGCGACGCTTAGACGACTTCTCTTGCAGGGCTAAGCGGCGATTCAACAGCATTTGACGGCGTTGGGCCACATCATCAGCGGCATAGTGCTGGCCATCGATCAATTTGGTTGCGAAAATGTCCAGTGCCTTGATTTTTTCCTCTTGAGCAGCCAGACTCTTCTCAAAGTCCTCGTGCTTCTTGATGAGAGCCTCTACAGAATCCAATGAGTCACCTAGATCCTCATTTGCCAAGAAAGCCTCCTGCCTAGCCATCCAAGTGTCGGCTTGTTCAGTGTCACGATAGAACAATTGCAAATCCATGCACTGCTCGTACAGAATGCGACGATCTTCCCAAAGCGACAGCAGCGAACTCTTGTCATTCTCCAGTGCTGCCAACTTTTCTTGAATCTCAGCAGCGGCATAGTGCTCACGCTCCAGCAACTTTTGTCCAGATTCAGTGGTCAATTTGAAGCTATCCTCGCGAGCATCAATTTCTCCCTTGTGCTCTTGATGACGCTCCAAAAGCGCTTCAGCACCAGCGACATCCTTCGCCAGTTCATCAGCCGAGATAATCGCCTTCATTCCATTGATCCATGAAACCAGATCACGGAAATCGGCCAAGAAACGATGCAAATAGTACGACTCGTCCAACTTTTGCTTACGCTCTCTTGCCTTGGCGGTCAGACTCTGCCAGTAATCTGCAATCTCCGACTGCTTATCCCTGATTTGGTCACTGTGGTCCGAATGAATGGAACATAGCCGTTGAGCCTCAGCGCCTAGTGTGGATACCTTGTCCTCGAGGGCAGCCAAATCACGTTCCACACCCTCGTGCTTCCTTTGCAAGGTCTGCACACTGGCCAAATCGCGACCATAATCGTCTGAAGACAGAACCACGTCCTTCTCAGCAATCCATGCGACAGTCTCGTCGGCATCACGGTTGAAACGCTGAATCTCATGGGCTCCAAAGAGTTTCTCCTGCCTCACGATTGCCAACTGCTTCAGACGCTGCCAAGCCTCATTCAGCTCCTCCTTTCGCTTTGTAATGGTGTCCCTCTCCGGGTGACCATCCTGAATCAACTTGTCTGCCAACTGATTGACCTCGGTCACTCTGTATTCCTGCGAAGCCATATCCTTTTGGAATTCGTCAAATTTTCGCTGCAATACCTCGACATGTTCCAAATCTTGGCCAAACTCATCGGCAGTAACAAACGCCTCCTTGTCCTTAATCCAGAACATCACCTCCTCACACTGACGAAGGAACTGCACCAAAACTAAAGCCTGCTGCAATTTTTGTCCCTTCTCCGCGAGCCGGCTCAACAGCAACTCCCACAGACGATGCAACTCGTCCAATCGCCGCTGAATTGTCTCCGATGCAAAGTGACCCTGGTTGATCATCTCCTGGCCGGTGTTGTCCAACGAAACAATGGCATTACTGTGAGCTGAGACTTCAGCCTCGAATGCCTGATGCTTCTGTATCTTGGCCTGCAAGTTTGTGGGATCACGATAGCTTTCTTCGCTGGCCGCTTGCAGTTTCTCATGGATCCAGCCCTCCAATTCATCGGCGTCACGCTTAAAATACTGAAAGCGACGTGAATCTTCGAGCTTCTCACGCTTCTGCCTGGTCTCAATCTTGAAGTCATTGTAACGTGAGAGAACCTGCTCACGTCGTTCCTGAATATCTTCGACGGTCTCGAGGATTTTCACCTCCTTCGGTGTAAAGTTCTCCATTTTGTTTGCGCCTGTCTGTGGTGTGTTTATTTCGTTCGTTCGATTCTTTGTAAAACTAATTGGGATGTGGTTTATATTATTTTTCTGTAAAATAAAATTAAGAAAAACTGTAGGTATGCCGATGTTGATTATGTTTCTAGTTGCTCGTACTAACCTTATTTTGGTCTTCTTCTTGATAATACTGTTCAGTTCAGTTCACATAAAACGCTGGTCAACCTATAAGTAGAAAAAAAATAATTGAGTCACTTCAATTATTGCAAGTGATTACATAATCATCGCTGAACAGAATGTGTGTAGAGTGTGATAATTGTATGTGAGCGGGTTCCGTTCAATGAAAACGGAACAACGATGACGCAATCTTTGCATTTGTTCGACGACTGTGACTTTTTTAATTAAATTCGAGCCTCAAAGTCGCACCTCGTTATCTTATCCGCCGGTGATGGTTCGCATGTGTGCGTTTGAGTTTAAATTTGATTAAATTCCTCTTCAAATAGTACATAGTTGTCATCGATAAGGGGTTAACACTTTAACTACGACTTAGGCGTGGTTATATTGTTTCGCACAGAGTTTTAATACCCTTAAGGGGGTTTGCTTAATTGCCCCTCGTAAAGTGTGATTTACCAGCGCCCTATTTATAATAAATACAATGAACTGGGTTCGGCTTTTGTGGGTTGTCATTTATAACCTGCTTGGGGTTAGTTATTTTATTTGATGTGAGAATGATTTCCACAAGTATTAAAGGAATTAAGTAATCAAAACAAAATAAAATCATTTCATTAAAAAGACCCACTGGGTCAATTCTGCCTTTAAATTGGGATATGCGGTGAGTTCATCAAGTGCAAGATTAATTGTCAAACAATGCGTTGAATATGGGCACAAGTCTTTCGCCATTCGGCTGGTCTGGTCATGTCTTGAATAATAGAGTCGGCTTTGTTCGTGCCGAATGCCTATTAAAAACTATGTAGCATGAAAAAACGACTCACTGGCATCAGACACTAAATCAGACGTCAGGTTCTTTGGTTTGCCTACTAAACAACATAATATTTAGGTTCGGGTACACGAAACACTTTTTAAATTCCATTCCTCGCCTACGTATGAGTCACATTCTGTTTGACATTTTAGATCAGAAATCTAGTACATGCCTATTCTACTTATGTCCATACTATTGCACGCACAACATTGATATGCAAATAAACTTCTTTTCCGTGTTAAACATTTGTACGATTGATCAAACATGGGAATTTTGCACGAGTCGCACAATTCCATAACACAAGCGCGAATATATTAAATACTGAGCTCACAATCTGTTACTCGCGGTGGTTAACAGAGTTATCTGTGTGGTTGTGCAAACAGTTGGTGTATAATCCCAAGTTATAGTTCACAGGCTTATGCAATAAAACTCCTACGAAATGTTGATCTACTCGTGTCAATGGGCTTCGAAAAAAATTCGCCGCATTTTACACTTATAACTTCCCAAAATCTTTATATCATCCAGTCAGGATTGCTGCTTCAGTGAAATATAAAACAGACGACAAAAATTATATTTTTCTTACAAAAGAATGTTTATTGACTTTAAACAAAAAGTGCTTCGAACAAAGCTTCAATACATTTCGACGACGGAAACAACAATATAATCTTAGAACTAAATTCGACTATTTTACCGGCTAAAACAAGTCTACATCTCTGGAGAAATCAGCTAGCGCTTCCATAAACAGATTTGAGCGGCCATCATCGTTGGTGGGTTTCTTTCTACTCGCCGACACAGATTGCAGTAACGCCGATATCCGGCTCAACACCTTCTCGTTCCACTCCACCTTGAATAACCGAACGAAAAGCTCATTCAAATGATCGATTGTTATCACATTGTGCTCGACTAATTTCAACAGTAGAAGCTCCAGTTTGTCCATTGATTTGTCGGTCTTGAGGCCACGCATGAAGGAGATCGTTATTAGAGATGAAAACAAGTTTGGCGACATGCTGTCCTTGGGGGATACGGCTTCAACGTCTTGGGTGGTGCTGATATTGTTTTTGACGGTCTCGGGGGTGCTCTGCCATTGGGTGAACTCGTGCATTCCATTTGACGTCCATACTGCAATGAAATTGTCGATTAAATCATGCGACACCATGTCGGTGTGCTTCTCAATGAGATTCTGAATTAGATGGACAACGGATGAGCCTATTATGCGGTAGAACGACTGGGGTAGAGTGTTGGCAAAGGTTTTCGGAAGATCCTGTAGGAACATTTTGATTTTTCCAGCTTCGACCAGATCGGGCCGTCGAGAGGAACCGTGCAACCAGAATTGAAGATCTTCCAACACGTCAGACAGACACGGTGAGCTTGTAGTTATTTCTAGATTGGTGGAACACATTTTCTTGCTGATCATGTTGGATTTGACAATCTTATCCACCGTCACATCGATGTCCTTGATGTAAAAGTCAATGTTTTTAAGGTTTGTGGTGCGCCAATCGTTGATCTTGAGTTGACATTTTTGGAGGATCAGTGCTAGGCAAGTTTTCTTCACAACGTCTTGGGTTTCGTTCGGCAGTAGAGCGTCAAGTGCCATTTTAACACGTGATTCCACCATGTTTGGTAGTTCGGTATTCCATCTCGACATGGCGTGCTCATTCGCTTGGGAATAGATATGTAGAAGTTCCTTTTTCACTCCGAAAATGTCTGTAGATTGGACATTTTGGACTTTCTTTTTGGCGTTCTCTTTCGATGGCAAGAGGATCTGTATTTGAGCGTCTTTGATAACAGCCGAGGTGGTGCGTTCGATGACAAACTCGATGATTCGACGGACGGATAAATTCTGCGAATGGAGGAAGGCTTCAACCAGCTTGCTTTGGCTGTCCTGAGCCGGTTGCTGTTTCGAACTTGCGCTGCTGGCGATTTCAGTAATCTTTGGCGTCACATGGCGATAGCGTCCACTGCGAGACACGCTCTTCGAGTATTTGGCTGGCATGATCGCCACACGAAATTCGGAAAGGAATGGACATGCAACGTTGAGAATGCCCTCGAGCATTGGATCAAATTGGACGATTTCACGATGTGCAACAAAATCACTGCTGTTGGCTTCATTTTTTGCTTTGGTCTGTTCTACAGTAAGTAGACTTTCTCCGGCTACGGCTTTGATGCTCCTCACAACCAATGGATTCGCGTCACTGTGCACTAGTTCCGATGCCAAAGAATTGGGTATCAGTACTGAGATCTCTTTCATGTCCACTAGATGACCTATTGATAGGGAACGATTCTGCCTGTAGGCATAGTATGACTCCGCGACGTTGCTTCTTTCGAAGAACCAACCCAGGGACGTCCTCAATATGAACACTGATGTTGGACGCATTTTAAGTACACCTGCCGTCTCTCCCAGGTGGATGTACATCTCATAGAGCAAGTGCAGCGTTTTTGTGTAGTAATCCAGCTGCAGGGTGATGTGATCCAGCATCGCAAGATACTGCACTATCCAGGGGATGCTAATAAGCAGTTTCCTCTCTCGCAACGCCACTTTCACCAAATGCATCACATCGAAATTCGGTTGCATCATGTTCCGCAGCTCTATCTGTTTCTTATCAATGCTGGAGCAGCCAGTTGTCGGACTGTACAGGAACGGTTGCGACTGCAGCAGGCCTACAAACTTCGCTAGCACCTGCATTGTTGATAAAATCTCCGGTCGCACAACATATTCCGTCACCAAGTCATAATTCTCATTTGTTGTCAAGTTGATGATCTCAAAGGTTGAACTGTTCAACTGCAGCAATTCGGCGAGGAGCGCTATCTTTACTTGTTCGCTGAATGTCACGCAGGACGAGACCAAAACAAAGTCCTTAAAAAACGCCTGCTTGGCCGGGAACTGATAGTCTATGCTAAAGTTACTCGGCTCCACTAGCCTCTGCGTTAATTTGCTGAACTTTTGCAAGTCCACATGTGCCTTCAGCTCCACTCCAATGTCCGTTGGTGATGTCTCACCATAGTTCGACGACACTAGGAGCTGTGCCACAAACAGCTTTGCCAAATGGGCCATGTTGATGGGATGATCGCTGATGTTGAAGAGCATTTGCATTTTTGAAAACAGCTCCGCCTTGAAGTTCCACGTGTGAGTGAGATGATTTGCTTCCCATGCCTTGAAAATGGTGTAAAACAAATCGCGTTGCGATTTAAAGCAACCGAATTCCTTGTCGTTGGGGAAGTTGTTCCTCGTGTCGTTCTCTTGCTGGTATACGACGTTGTTGAATGTTTTACTGATCCGGAACGAAGCTTCATACGAAGACTTTGTCGCCTCCAATTGCTGTTTCTCGATGGTGATTTTCTCTAGAAACTCCCTCAGATCCACAGCCAGCTCCGTGATTCTATCGTTATTCACAACAACTCGCAAGGTCTTCACGTCCAACAGAGCAAGTAAGTGCCTCTGTCGCTTGAGTACTTCCAGGGCGAAGTAGATGCAGTTGGTGTGTGTCTTGAGAGCTGTGTATGCTTCGTTATTTGCTCGGTTCACGATCACGTTTAGCTTATCGTCCAAGAGCGATTCCATGTCAACAGAGCGTTGTGGACTTAAAATTTGCGAAGAACCATTGTCGGCGTTGAGAATGCACAGCAGATACGACAACTCGCTCAGGACATTGGCTGCGATGTGGACATCAATCAAAAATGAATAAATATCCGCAAAGCGCTCCAAGATGTTGCGGTGTGTGAGTCTACTAAAATCTATCTTCATGGCTCCGCAACTGATGTCGCCTTCTTCAGCGTCCATATTTATATTCTCCATTCGTTTAACCGCCTCGCGCAGACTCTGGTTGATGAGGTTAGGTCGATTCTCTTCTTCGAGCTCTCGACTGATGTCCAAGATATTCGCCTTCAGCGACTTTCGGGCCTCCATGACTGCGCACTTTTCTTTGTCGACGAACTCGGCGTCATTAAAAATCTTTAGTATATTGTTCTCGCTACTAAATGCTGGACTACTAAACGACGTCCCCACAGAGGGCTTGCTTACCTGTGTCGGCACAACTCTCTTCTTCGTCTTGTGATCTGAACTATTGCCATCCGAGAGGTTCACCGAATTGTCCTTTTGTTGCTGTTTCTTCCTCGTCCTCGAACTGGAGACAATGAAGTCACCTAAACAGAACCCACTGTTGACACTGCGATTAAAGTCAATCGAGTTATTCGCACTATGACCGGATCTATTAGCGTTCTTGTGGGGTGTGGACGAATTAAACCTCGGCTGAGACGGATGCATGCTTTCGTTCAAAAGTGACGCATTTCTTGACGGAGTGCCCCGCAGCTGCAAAGAGTCGTCACATTTAGTATTTCGCTGTTCAGGCGTCAAATGGATCGAATTATTTGTAAAAAGACGTTTGGGGGTGCGTGTTTCGCTGACATCATTTCGAATGTTCGTCTTCCCGATAGGTGTGCTAACACACTTTGGCGTGCCTGCGCTTCGCATGAACTCTTCCGTCTGCTGACGGATAAAATTCAAGAAGAATATTCCGAATTCTTCCAATGTACAAAGTTGTCTGTCGTTTCGAATTCGGTTAAGAAACCATTCAGAGAAATTCGGTTCGAATGGTTCCTGTGTAGTTATTATTAAATTTAAAAGTTGGTCAGCCATTTTATTCGCTTTGTTACGAGTCTTTTAAATATTATTGCATATTACATATAGAGTTTTACTTGTTTAAATTGAATTAATGTCCCAAAATTAAAAGAAAATTCGCTTTGTCTTCGCCCGATCTGAAGAAAAACAGAAAAAAAAAAAGCAGAATGACGTCAGGATTGATTGAAATTTGAAGGTATTTCTAATGACAACAGAACAAAAATTAAAGAAACGAGCAAAATTGAAAATTTGACATCATCGTCAGCGCTCAAGTTAAACTAAATTTGTTTTTGATTTCTCAAAGCGAATTTTCTTTCGAAGATTTGGAAAGACTTGCAAATTTGTATTTTATTGTTTTTATTTCAGGTACCTAACACACTCCAGGAAACATCTTAAATCAGTAGGTGTTTTATTTCAAATTAATGCCCGCAGGTAGGCACTGCAGGAAAACGAAAAGAAAACAACTCCAATACATATGCATACGTGTCAAATGAAATCAAGTGCTTTAAAAGAAAAATATACAGTGTGTGATGAAAGTTTTGAACCAGTAATGTTTTTTATTGCTATCAATTTTATTCGTACTACAGTTGCATTTAAATGGAAAATAAGTAATATAAAAAAGGACATTTTTAATATACGAGAAAATAGTAAAAGAAAAACAAAATGATAACGTATGAATCAGATGTCGGGTGTGTTACAAGAACATTTTCAAAAAATGTTGAGATAAATATAAATCTATAGACTATAGGTACTTGCTATGTAGGTATACCTTCAATTTTGAACCTGTAACCTGTAAGTTTAAAAAAATTTGCAAACTAACATTTTCTACCATATAGATAGGTTGGCTTGCTAGTTGCTATTGCTACAGCGACAGTTAACCGAAATGGGTGTATTTATAATTGTATCTATTCAATTTTAATATCAGTTCCAAAATAGGCAGAATGACGTAATCCATTCAACACCGCGTTTCCATTTTCTCTGTCTCTGTCTATACCCCTCTTAAGACTTCGGAGGAAGAAGCAACTCGCATAAAATGCATAAAAATCATACACAAACAAAACACAGCATAACATACATAAACACTCGGAGGGAGGATGAGACTCATTAAAAAAAAAGTATACCCCGACCCGACCTCACGGATTTAGCATTTCAACCAATTAAATAATTGTCTGTTACTCTTTTGATAATAATGTACTAATTTTGTGAGCTCCATCGTCACCAAATTATCAAACATCTCAAGAATTTATATACTAATTAATAGAAATGAAGTCATGTTACTCATTTTATCGATTTATACACAGGTACGCGAAACACCATAGCAAAAAAAAATGAAAGATTTTCACTTTGCCGATGATGACGTAGTCGCCATTACCCTTCGTACAATTTTGGGTAAATTTTTATCAAACTTCACTGGAAATTACTCAAAAATATCATTTCTTTATAATTCTTCCACCACCGTTAACACTTTTTTAACGAATAGTTTTTAATTTGTGCACTTTTATGCAGCTTCACTTGAAATTTTTGTTGAGGGTGTGGCGATGATGACCCAAAATTTTCAATATAGCTTTCTTGTCCTAAACACATTCTATTCTCAAAAATTATCTATAAAACGAGTGTATTAATAACTAACTTACACTTTTTTAATATAATCCTTTTGATTTAAGCACAGTTTATGTATTTCTATTTGAAAAATCTCCAGCGTTACTTTAATCCCATTTGATCGTTTTAACTTTTAAGAGCACTTTACAAAATGGTGAAGAATTTCTAATTGGCAGTGATGCCAGCACCCAATATTGGTCATGAAGGCTTGTTTTGATTGAAATGTCAAATGGAGATGTTCTGTTCGGTTTGGGAAACCCCGATTGAACTTTCAATTCACATTTTTAAAGAAGTTTTATAATAAAATAAATATTTTCTGTCTGTCTTTCGATATTTGTAAAAAATCAATTTCTTAACTAAATGGCAACTGATTTGGAGGAAAATGAATTTCTGTGTAATTAACCTTTAAATGTCACGGGTTTTTCTACGACCCCGCTGATAGCTGTATTATTGCGAATACTTTGGTGAATAAACTACGATGGTAGGTACTTTTGTTATCTGCTTTAGAAATCAGCTGGCTGTAAGATTTCACGTACCATTGGCCGCAAAAAAGCGGAGACTTTCAGAGTCAGATCAATTTTGCGAATCTCAATGTCTGAGCGAGATTCCCTCTACTTACACTAATTACAAAAAATTTGCCATTTGTCAAATTTTAAAGTTTGTTATTTTACGTTTCTAGAGACAACAAGTCTGTGAAAAATAGAGAACAATTTACATTTGGCCACTGCAATGGATATCAACATAAACTGAATGGATTTTTTTAAACACAAATTTCAATTTAAGAACAGCTGACTCTTAAAACACGCACCACCACAAATGCAAAGAAAGAAAGATTTCGTTTTATGTTCCATTGGGCACAAAAAATCTGAAATCTGAGTGCAAAATATAAAAATTCCAATGGAAAACGAAATAAGAAATTTGTTAACGCTTCAAATCAGTTTCGAGCGCTGCATACTGAAACTAGGTATACGATATAGGCACATATGAACGAAATTCTCGCATTTGGCAACGCGATTTTTGTGTCGTCGCGCTGTCACCTCCGATTGTTTATACATAAAAAATATCGAAAAGATGACAATTCGTTTTGAATCAGCTGTTGGTTGGAATTCCTTTTCTTATCCTCGCCAGCACAAAGAAGTCCTGTGTTTTTGTTTATTTACACAAAAATATGGAGAAAATTGGTAATCAAATCGGTTATTTAGTACTGAAGGACGATGGTGCTGTCCTCGAATCAGGTGGAGATCTTGAAAACGATGAACGCAGCGCAAACATTTTCATGGGGCTAGCGCAAATGTCAGAAACGTAATTTTACAACATTCTTTTGATCACTATTTCCTTACTAACCTAAATGACTACATAATTAGAATTGATGAAAACTTTATGGCCAAGAGTAGCTGTGAGAAAATCTCAATCATCTACGACGACCATAGCTACACCATGTGCATGTCGAATCGCAAGATTTACATCATCAAACAGAAGCACAATACGTCGAGTAGTGGATTCTCTGATGCCAGTGCAGATGTGGGAAATTCGATAATTGCTTGAGATTTATTTGGATCTTCGGGAAATAGAAGGAAAAGGGAGAAACGTTTCAATTGGAGAACACCATTTATCTTTATAATAATATTGTTTATTTGTCAAAAAATACATCATTTGTAATTTCTTGGTCAAAGATTTTTTTGGCTTCGTTCGTGATATCCAATAAAGTTGCTTTGTTATTGGAAATTATTACGTAAAATTGCCGCCAATTGGTGCTTTTCTTAACGATCCAATAGTCGTTGATGCACTTGATGTGGACTTCTTCGACTTTGTCAGAGGTCTTCTCCTGGTGCAGATCAGCAATTAAATTCATTACTTTTGCTGGAATGGAACAGCTTTTAGGTCGTCTGTGGTCAGCATAAATGTTGCCATAGTGGATCAAGCTTAGTTCGTTGATATAGAGGAATTTAGGCCCGTTGGCGTCAGACGTGTCCGTAATTTGAACGTTGCTGGTGGTGGTGTTTTGCGTTTTTGATGTAAAACATTCGCCAATATCTGACGCGATGCTAGAGAGTTGTGGTCCCATAAAGGAGTGCAATTCAAAGAAAAAATCATCACTCAATGTCACTGCAGCTGAAATTGTTTGAAAGTATTACATTGCATTGCATAAATTGTGCAGTAGCCCAATATAATCCCAAATTACCGTCAACAAATAAGCAGAGCGTGGCACTCATCGCTCGATAGATAACCAAGTGCATGCTTTTTAAGCCATGATCGATGGTAGCTAAGTGAACGCGAGGTGCCTTGGCCGAGTTTTCAAAGTTCTCAGACTTTGCTGGGCCGGTTATAAACGATCCGTGGCGATTACCGTCCAGACTGCTCGATCGCACCAGCGACCCTCCACTTAATTCGATATTTGTTGCCTTTGGAAATATTGTTCCCAACAGGTATTCATGAAGGCAATACAAATCGTGTGGATCTATCTTGGAGCTGAAATTCAAACATTTATAATTGGCACGTTCGATGAAATCAACAGTCAAAATTTCTCACCAGACAACTTGTTCGTTATACAAAAACACAGTATTTTCGACGGTCGGGAATGTTGCCTGAATCATGTTAATAAAGTTATGCACTCTCAAGAACAAGGGTTTCTCGAGTGGAATATACTGAATGGTTCGAAGTGCATCTAAGATATCACAGTTTGGCAGTTTCAATGTTAAAACGTACTAAAAGAAAAAAGAACCACTGTGAAACAAAACTCAGCATAATATGAAATGCGTAACTTGCCTTTGAGTAGAAAATGTCTAGTTTATTCC
Organism: Cheilosia grossa; assembly: GCA_963082955.1. NCBI lineage: Eukaryota > Metazoa > Arthropoda > Insecta > Diptera > Syrphidae > Cheilosia > Cheilosia grossa. The sequence goes on from OY720146.1 coordinate 15,949,185, forward strand.
GCAAATAGTTCGCCTGCGCTTCTTCAGTCTCCCCCAACATATTCGAAGTGAATAATCCAGCAAATAGACGGAACATTCTGTAGCACTGCTCCAGGACAGCGCGAAATACTTTGTCGTGGACTTCTCCGCCCCTATAGTCGGCAATTTCGACTCCATCCTTCATTTTGATTTCCTTTGGAACGTTGAGAACCTTAAAAGCTACAAATATTACTACAACTGAAATCGGTTTGGCGGTTACCATTATTTCATACCAACACCATCCAAAAATCCTTTTCTGGTTGGAGGAAAATCTGCGTAGTTTTCTGTGTATGCAATGCCTTACAACCATCGTTTGATGAAAATGTTCTTGGGGTAACGACATGACATAAAAAAAAGATTAGACAGATGGAGTAACTTACCCGGAGAATTTAATAATCGCTTCACTAAGGCCAATGTCTTTGATTTTAGTATCCAGCTCAATGTCCGATGGAAAGTAAAAAAGAATTTTGTTTTCTTCCTGCGGAAAGATTACTAAAGTAATTTGAAGTTATAGGTGTACGTTGTGATTGTACTTACCTCTCCTTCTCTTTTGGCCAATTTAGAATTGAATATGTAAAAACTACGAAGAGACATATCAATTTTTTGAATCATAATTGTTAGTAAATCTTGCTAAAATAAATTGAGATTTTGAAATAACAAAATTGCAATCAGATCAGAAAATATTTGACAGCAATAGAACTGTTTGATTTGTTTTTTTTTATTATTTCAACAGGCTTACACTTTACTTTAAAGTAGGTAGGGGTTAACTACCCAGGTACCTACCCATTGTTTTATTTTTTGACATTAAAAATCGATTGTTTTTTCGACCTTACATTTTTGTAATGCAATTTTTTTTTCTCGAATGATGTATGCACTAGAGCTTATCATAAGTCCAGTACAGCATTTTTTTTTGTTGTATTGGCCAATGAACTATTTTGCAATTCAATGGTTGACCACAAAACATTGCAATACATTTTCCGCATTCATCTTTATTTAGTTTGCTTGTTCGCTTTGTTTAATTTTAGAGACAACTGTCTGACTGTTTTAATGTACCCTATTTTGTTCCATTTACTTCCGAAATTTACTTTTAATTTGAAACTTTTTTTACGGCAAAGCCTTTTTGTTTTTAGTTCCATTCAGTTTCAGGTTCCAAATTTCCGAATTCGGACTCAATACAAAATAGGAAATTGTTGTATTTTGAATGTACCTATGGTTGAAAATAGTAAAAAAATAAATAAACCGTTCATTTCGATAACCAAGTTTATTCGGAACTTGGCATCATTTGCCCTTAAGTCAAAAATCAACTGCGTGTCAAGTAGTTAGTGCCGTCATCATTTGTCAAATTCCCTTCTTTCTATTTGCCTCCTCCTCAATATTTGTTTGTAGCACTGCAATACGAAAAGATTTCAACGAGTTCCTTTGAAGATTTTAACTAAAAATGGACAAAATTAGCAAAACAACAAACGGGGAGGACCCAGTAACACCTGTCTCAATTGATTTTTCACAGATTCTGGTCGCTCTGGTCGTTGGACTTATACTACTTGGTACGACAACACAGCATGATCTTTTACTAGTCTTTTCAATTAACAACTTTCTTTGAATATTGTACTTGCAGTTATATTTTTAATTTATAAAAAGCGATCATCATCTAGAAAAAATTTTATCCTCACTGGACTCTGTGATTCTGGCAAGAGTGTGATATTTACACAGCTTCTCTACTCTAAAGTACCCGAGACTTTCACCTCGATATCGGAGAATGTTGGTGATTATTACTCAGGACGTCTGTCGGCACGCGTAATCGATATTCCTGGTCATGAACGTGTACGCGACAAGTTCTTTGACCAGTACAAGAACACAGCCAAGGGATTGGTTTTCATAATCGATTCGGTTACGATACAGAAGGATGTGCGAGATGTAGCTGAGTGAGTTGCTCTTTCATGCTTAGAGAGATTGCAATCATTAAAAGATTTCTTTAGCTACCTGTACACAATTCTATCGGACACTGCCACTTATCCCTGCTCAGTGATGGTTCTTTGCAACAAACAAGACGAGGAAATGGCCAAGAGCGAGCAAGTCATCAAGACCCTACTGGAAAAAGAAATGTGAGTAAGTGCCCCTACCAGTTAGTGGACACAGAACTTAATTTTCGTTTAACTGCAGGAACATAATCCGAAAGACTCGCACAAGTAAGCTTCAATCGGTAGATGACACAGAGGCAAAGGCTATCTTCTTGGGCAAAGAAGGAAAGGACTTTGAATTCGCTCAGCTCAGTCAAAATATTCAATTCTACTCAGGTTCGGGAAAAACCAATCAACTTAGTCAGTTGTCCGATTGGATTGATCGAATTATGTAAAGGACTTTCGTAATTGTTTTCCTATTACAATATAAGTACATCATTTACAATATTAATTATTTTCTCCTTGATAAATATATTTTTGTTTTTGATATCAGGAGTGTACCTACCCAAATAATTGACACTTTTTTTCTAGAAAATATAAAAGAGCAATAAGAAGTTGTTTTTATTTTTGTAGGTAAATAGAAAGTGCCCATAGGAAAGTCACTATGAAATCTGGTTTACATGGGGGTTATTGACTTATAGCTCTGTGAGACGGGCCATTGATTATCATATTTTCTTCTCTTGATCTTCTTGTATTCAAACAAAGATTGGACTGCACGCGACAAATAATCAAACGAAGCGGATGGGCCAAGCAAAAAGAAAAGAATAATAAACCAAACCCTAAGATAAGACAACGACTTTTAGCTATTTTTAAAAATATGAATGAAACTGTTGCAGCATTTTGGGCGTTACCTCGGTAATTAAATTTAAAATAGTTTAACCGTCAATAATTGCGACACGCTGGCGAACACAAGAGATTTGGGTAACAAATTCAATTATTACAAAGAATATGGGTACCTAGCTATACCAACGGAAGTGCCGTTCTTTTTATGAGCAATTATTATTTCATACTACGAAAAGTGTCAATTCAGAATTTGGCATTTGGCATACAAATTTCCAAGAGTACGAACGGTTTTGGTATGACCTTCATTATAATTCGTTAAACAGTTTAGAGCAAAATGTAAAAACAAATATGATGCAACTATAGCAAAAAAGACTAGAAAAGAGGCTAAGAATCAGATCAGTTTCCCTCTTCATGTAAAGAACAGCTAAGTGCGTTTTACCTAAATTTCATTTAAATGACATTGCCAACGCATTGTTGACATTACTTGTTAACTTGCGTCAACGAGTTTCAGTGCCCCTCTGGACCACCATAAGTCTTTTTTTTTGTGGTAAGCCCCCACACAATTGCAATGTGAACTCCCGTTTGACTTCAGATGCTCTAGCTAACTTCTGACCCCGGTGTGACAGCAGGCAGTCAACCAGCCACCCGCAGAGTTGTCTTCAACACAAATTTCCAATTCTTCTTTATTAATATCTTTTGTCATTTATATTCGTACGATACACAAACACGTCGCTTGGTCTTGACAATGGCGAAGACATAACAAACAGTCCAGTCAAAGTAAAGATCTCCTCCTTCTGTCAGTTACCATATGAAAACGAATCTGTAGGTGGTCGATGGGCGAGAGGGGGAAGCCGAAATTAATAAAGTTGAAATGTGACTGCTTGCTCTTTGACGACCGACAGCGACGATGATGCTCACACACAGCGCTGAGGGTATAGGCTGCTGTGCTAGTTGACGCCAGTGTTAGTAGCTCGTGGCGAATTTACCTTTTCGTGCGAATTTCGATGGTAAGAAACCGTCTCGTGGGAAAAAGTAAGATTTCAGTAAGGTTTTGGGGGAAATGTGGTCAACTTACAAAAAAACAAAAAAAAATGTTTGCCTCTTTATTTAATTTAAAAACAAAAAAATTGGAACATAAATAAAATTCCTAGTCTGAAAACATTAAAACTTTTAAAAATGTAAATGTTAAAAAAAGTTTAATAAAAAACTGGTGGGTGATTTGGCACCCATAGGCACAAGTATTCAAAAAAGATGCACACCAAGGATGTGCGACTAAAAGTGGCATATTAGACATTGAGTCCATTCAACTGTTTTTACATGTCAGCAAAATTTACCTAAGTATAAAACTAATAGGGAGACAAATGGCACCGGTGCGTCATATCCCAAACTTTAGAGGTGCCATGTCTCCCAAATGATGTTGTATTTCTCGAAAAACATGCCTGAACGCATACGCGCAGTAATAACTGTACGTGGAAACAAGCACACATGATATATTTTTAAAAACTTGGGAAAAAATTAGCTGTCCGAGGGAAAAAACAATCTCAATGACATAGCAACACTGGTTGACGCTTCCATTTGAAGCAGGCATTGAGTAAATAGTTGGTTGCAACCGATGCCATTGCCGTCGTGCTTATCATTATTGTGATGGCTAATGAAGCGCGGGACGCGTATACCATCTCCCACATAGAAGTCAACCGCGCCGCACAAGAGTTTTTTTTTTTTTTTTTTTTTTTGTATGGTGATATAAATTGGGGGATGCCACGAGCGTGCGAGTTACGTACCGTACAAATGTGTTGTGTTATGTTAATGCTTGTGTCGATATTTGATCATGATATGTGACATTTTAAATGAAATGTCTTTTGATTTATGCTCAAAGTTCTAGGTGGGGGCCATTCAGAGTTTTTTTTTCAAATCGTAAGCCGATTTGTGAAGACATATGAATTTAGTTGCATAGAATAGTTGCTTGTTGTAGTTATATGGTTGTTACCCAATATGTAGATACATGGTATTGATTTGGATATAACATATTTATAAGTAATATTTTTTTACATTATCTAAATATTTTGCGATACACAACAAAAATGACATTTGGTACAGTTTGAACGTTTCTTTGCACTGCACAAAAAACTTAGTCTCCATAAGAAAGTAGGACTTACATTTTATTTAACATTATACAGAATTTTTTCACAGAATCTTTTTCTACTTTTGTTAGTTGTTCCTAAATTTGTTTACTTTTGAATGCATTGATAGTTAGTTTCAATGTTTTTTTTTAACCCCATAGCCCCTAATATTTGCGAAGCTCATTAAACCTTGTGGCTTTGCAGGGCAAGTTTCCTCCGCCGTATCCTCTTAACTAAAGGGCTTAATTCGTGTCAAATATGGACAAAAATTGTCTAAACGCCAATCATCAAATTTCTCTGCTCTGTTCACATGGTTTAAGCCTGGATTAGGTACCTACTCCCGAGCAATAATTATATTAGTCCCTTAACTTTTTGCTTGGCTCCCCATCTGTGTCTCATGCTGTCAACAAATGTTGGTCCTGCAACCTGTAAAATGCCAGAATGCACATATTTGTATGTAAAATACAGGTTTATATAAATATTGAATACAAAAATACCCACTTCTCCCAGGGCCATTTGAACACACCCATGGTTAGGTTAGGTTAGGTTGAAGGGGCTGTCGGCTAGCCGACACACTTAGACCATTGTAAGGTCCCTTTTGATACCACATGAATCTAAAATGCAATTCTTCCTACTCGTTGAACCAATTGGAGCTTCTGATGAAGCGTAGGATATTCCGAATGTCTGTGCTTTTTAGAGATGGAGTTTACGTCTTTGTGAGAGGGCCGGACAAGTACAGAGGAGATGGAGAATAGTTTCTTCTTCCTCCTCGTCAAGACAGCTTCTGCAAAAATCGTTTGCAAATACGCCAAGCCTTTGAACACACCCATGTTCGCTATAAATTATAATTCAGAGAGTACCGTCTTTAGTATATTTACATCATACTTTGTCAAGAATATAAAAGGCCAAATGCTGTTTTTAAGTACTTTTTTATCCTTTTGCAGAATAAAAAGTGATGCATATAAATGCAATCTAAAAGGCAATTCGAGAACACAAAATGTACGTACAACTGGAGTAGGTATAGTTCTTCCCACGGCATAAGTGTAGCGTCGCGCAAGCGTGCGTAGAAGGAATGCGTAATTCGAGTGGATTTCTATAGTGTTCGCCGAGGCGTTGGTCGTCTATGGATGACAGAAGAAATTGAAGAATCGCGGGAATGAATTAAGAATGGGATTGTTGTTGGGGTTTTTTTTTTTTTTTTTTTTTTCAACTATCCCAGCACGATGTCAACAGACACCCTCACTTATGCCCACTCTAAGTCTAGTATGAAAATCATGAAAGTGGATGTCGGAGGAATGCAACACACCTCTGTTGGTATAATGTGGTCTATAGAATGTCATGTACAAATAAGAATTCCTTTCTTTAAATGCGATGTCGTATATACACTCGAGAAATAATACGTTACGCTACGAATGTCAACCAACTTACAGGAGTGAGATTATTTTCCTATTTATTTAAGAAGTTTATTCTTATTCGTGTAATTACTCAACCGTCGCAATATTACACCTGCTCCACCCATATGTACGTGCGCGCCATCCTCATTCTGACTTTCGGAAAAGACCAAAGGGAATATTATTCCGCGAATATGTGCGACGATCGTATGTCCTAGAAATTCTAGCTAGGGTTTTCTCTTGAAGTCCACTTTGATCGCATGCCGACAAGATTATGAGCTTTTATATCAAACATCTGTCCTTTCTGAGTGGGCAACAGTCCCAAATCAATACGCATCATATTGAATTTTTCGTCTGCTTTTGCGACCAACATAAGGCACATTGCCTAAATGGGCATAGATCTAAGTCTATTTGGGAGCACACCGTCGCCGCCGCCGCGATACAGATGGGCAACAAAAATCGATGTCTGAATTTTGATACTTTTAAGTCATCTTGATGATGGCGCTCTAAACTATAAAGAAATTGATATATGGCGGCGAGGCAGCTTTCCGCCCTCAATTTTATCCACGTGCTGAATTTTTCATTCGATACGATCGATCGATCAAAGGCAGACAAAAACACACACAATTCCATGTGTGATCGAATCTGTGCCATTTGTGAATCTGTAATGTGCCTGGCTGCCGCCATATGCGCTGATATTTTATTTTCCTTCACTTGTGCCATTCTTAAAACTGTCGTTGAGAATGTGAATTCGTTCACGTCTGTCATTTTGAGGTATAATTTCCGTCTTTACGGTCAAAATGGTATAGAGCCGTCGATCGGTCGTCTGCTCGTATGTACATTTTTTTCGCGTTGTCATGTTTGATGTGCAAAACATCACACTGTATTTCAATTCAATTGGTTCATTCAATAGTGCCTCTGCGATTGCAATGAATTTGTTGACTTAGTTTAATTTATTCGGATTTAAATTTTGATAGGTTCGAAGGAAATGGATTTTTTTTTTTAAATAATAGCATTCAATATTTTGTTAAATTTTAGAAACTAGATTTAGACGCAGAGGTATGCATGGAAAATGTAAAATTTATATGTACAGGCGAATTGGAAAGGTTGATGAAATATATTGGCCGCATTCCTTTAACCGCAAGAGGACATATGAAACTGTATTTATAATTTATAGGTAAACAAAACTCACTTCTAACCATTTGTACTAGAGCAAAGCCCAAGATAATTTTTCTAAAAGGGAACAGTGTTATTCAGCGCCTGGAATGACAAAAATGGTCGCGTTTATTAATCGCTAGATGTATAGATCTGGAGCACAAATTAACCGCAATATTGAGAAAAAGGGGAGAGAAAATCGAGTTGTAAATTTAATTCGATTGAAAAGTAAACAAGTTTGAAAAAAAAATTGACAATAAGCGGAAAAGAGCAAATTAATAATGATTTAAAATCAACGATTTCATGGGAAATAAATTTATACTTAGAATTAAAAGAACCGTAAGTATAACCTATAACTGATCCTTCTGTTCTAGTCTTGCGGTCTAGGGAAATTAATCATTATATTTTATTCCAAGGATATTTTCCAGGAAAGTTTTGACTCTAGGCAGTCGCTTTTTAATGGCCGCGTTTACAGATGGAGAAATAAACCCTGGAGCATTAGCATCAGCATTACAAAAATGACATTTGATTAAGGAACATTCGCAATCCTATTCGTCTAGATTTGACTGGACTATATTAAACCTTAACTAAATAACTAGATTGGCTGGTAATGCCACTTTTACTATGATAGTCACACATACGAAATGACAACTAATGTCGTTACCTATCCGGACAGAAAAAATCTGTCAGATTTCACGTTCAATTAGCCGGCCGCAAAAAAAGCGGTCAGAGCCAGAGAAATTTTGCGAATCTCGATTTCTGAGCGGGATTTACAATTACTTACACTAACATAAAAACATTTGTCATTATTTATTTGTCAAAAAGAGAAAAATATGCATTTGGCTACTGCAATATCAACATAAACTGAATGGCTTTTTATAAGCACAAATTACAATTTAAGAACAGCTGAATTTGAAAACACGCACCACTACAAATGCAAAAAAAGAAAAATCTCGTTTTGTGTTCCATTGGGCACGAAAAATCTGAAATCTGAGAGCAAAATCTGAATATCCCAATGGATAACGACTTATATAGGTACTTACTCAAGAAATGGTCACCAGATTTGTCGGCTGCCCATCCAAACGTCAACTGAAAAAACAGTTCGCGTGAACAATCAATGCCAGTTTGGTGGTTTTCCCCCAGATTTAGGGTTTTTTTTTTTTTGGCTGACGGGGGGAAATCTGGGGGAAAACTTTTTTAGGGGAAATCTAGGGTTTTTCTTTTAGTTCTATTTATTTGTATTTGGTTATTATACTCGTTTCTGATAACCTTAAAATATACATCCGCCTTTCACGAACGTAAAAAACGCTAAGTGATTTAAACTTAATAGTGAGTAATCGTAGACATTCGTCGTACTTTTCTGTCCACGACCAAATGACTCATATTTGAAATTAAAGTATAAATAATCAATCGATTCTCTAAAGCTATATTTACGTGTGAATATCTTTCTGATATCTTTGGACGATTTTCGTTTTCAAAATATGTATTAAAAAAAAAAATAGCTAATGCCAGTTTCACTAGGAAAAAGTTATAGTTTATGTAATAGTTGCTTAAATATTTTTCCGGATTTAAGCACCAACCTCATCAGTAAATTTTATTAACAACAATATGCCTTGGAGCTGGGGAAATATTTTGACCGTTTGGCAACGCTGATATATTATGTCCATAAGAATGCAGACGTTCGACTTCTTCCCGTTGTCAGACTTACTAAACGATTGTTTCGACCACCCCCTATATATATCCGTCGATTTTTACTTGTTGACTGTCATACATATTTAGTATTCATTTTTTATTAGCATCCTAAGGCATGTGCAGTATTATTTTCCAATGAAACTTTTTGAGTAAAGACGTAAGCTTTACAAAAAGTAGAGTGAAATGCATAACCTCCGGACAACTGATCAAATCTAACTTCTTATTCTTTGAAAAGACAACAAACTGAGAACCAGAATGGTATAGAATTTTTACCAAAATTCAAACCGATCCAACATACGCGAGGATAAACCTACTTTAGTACTAAAATCAACTTCCAATCGACAAAAAATATGGGTGTGAATAAATGAGATCCCACCGAACTCATTATTAAAAAAAAAAAAACAAAAAACAGCCACTAGTACGATCATTAGCAAAACCCCATATAATCATCAAAGCCCTATCGTGAGCGGTCGCTATTAGATTATGACCGCCTCTTTTCTATAGAATTAGAGTCGATAACTTTCCACGCTTTCAACCTGATTACAATCTATACGATCAAGCGCACGATCAATGAAATTACAAACATTCGCGCGACTCCGTGAAACTACAGAGGCAGACACACACACCATACCCGAGCACGGATGCAGCTTTACTTCTCGAATAATTGCAGTCGAAGTCATGCCACCACGTTGGACTCGAGCCACAACACTTTGCCTAGTCCTATATAGTGAGAATGTGCATCGATACGATCCATGACCGTGGAACTACTCACATGCGCTTCCCATTGATGGCTTAGAGACAAATAGATACCCAACTGAAAAAATGAAGCAATCAAGACGAACGGACTCCACAATAAACACACTCACACAGCCCAACGACCAGAGACTGGCTGCGGCATGCGCATCGGCCAAAGAGTAAATATACATACCATGGTTAGATATGGATCCTGGGATTAATGTACCACCATCTTCTTGGCACTTTTATTCAAGTGAAGTTGCCCCTTTCTTGATTTACCTAAAACAGCTTGCGACACAAGGCAGCACAGCGAATCCTCTGAGAGCTGTGCTGCGCTTGTGCTGTACTTGGCCATAGTTGAGGCCGCCGAGGTGCGCTTGCACGTCCCATGATGCACGTTTTACCTTGTGAGTAGGTAGGTATGGGTATAACTATCATCAGACGGACGGTCGGTAGTTGCATATGGATCTGTTGCCACGATCCATGATCGCGATCGCTGGTTCGTTCGGTCATTTATCTCGCACACGCTTCAACAATGCACCGTGTACGTCTTTGCCTTTTATAGATGTGGATCTGAGCAAGTCGTGAGACTCCTGTCTGTTGTCCCAGACCGTGCGGTGAGTTGAGACCTTTACCTTCATCGCCGTCATCATCATCCGAGTGCCATCATCATCGTTCTGATCGGTGCAATTCATTCGCGAACACTGCTGTGTGCGGGTATGGTTTCGTGATGTGGATTCCATAGTGGTGCTGCCATTCGAGATCTATTTTGGGAAAGGGTTCTTTTGGAGCCGGCCGAGGAGCCACATTTCGCTTTGCGATGGGGATGACGACGACGAAGACGACAACGATGTAGACGGCGATCGACGTCCGAACTCTAAATGGATCTATACATCATCATCATCATCAGCCGGTGCCGCCGCAGCAGCAGAAGCATCATTCAGGAGAATAAAGGCTTCGTGTGCCTGTCGCGCTTATACCTACCTCTTGCAGTTGTATTGTGGGCAAAAAGTCTGGCATTCGACTATCGTGCTCCTTGATTTCTGTTTGCAATTTTCTTTTTTCATTTTTGTTCCTTATTTTGTCGGTTTTTTTGGTTTCCTCTCATTCCAGAAGTCATATAAAGGCCGTGAGAACGGCTCGCGATTCCAAGTTCCCAAGGCTCGTGCGTGGTATAGCGTGGCTCCGTTTTGTTGTTTCCTTTCACGTGTGGCTGTGGGTTATCTCCTTATTTATTAATTTGTTTCTGAAAAGTCTGTTTTGATAGATTAGGTTCGAATTCGAACAGCGAGTGCGTTTAGAGTGCGACCTTCGCAGTTTGGGACGCGCAGCGCATGTGAACAGGAATGTTCAACTGAAAATAGAATCCGCTGGAGTTACAAGTTCAGCACAAAAATGTCATCGCTGCCGCACAGGTCCGCTCTATGGGGTAACACAATACAATCTGTGATCTTGCACATGAGCGCGTGCAAGTGAAATGAAATTAATTCCGAGATGCGCACTTAGATGCACAACTCCGACCTCACGTTCAGCCGGGGACCAGGGTCGCCCTAACACACAAGTTGAACATGCATGCGCCGGCTATCTTTCTATATAGAGATGCGGCGCGAACGCGGTGTGTGTGCATGTACATCACTATGGATATGTATCAAAATACGTGTTTTCTATGTGTGGGAATAATCTGTTGGGCGGGACGAGGATCCACAAAATGTTATACTTGCGCCAGAGTTTAATGGTTTGTTCGTCATGTGCGATCGTGAGAAGTAAAAGTTACCCCACTTGGTTAGAGACGAAGAATGCGAGCACGCGAATGGAATACGATTACAGTGGGTGCTCTCTTAAAATGAAGTGGAGTCACGGTTAATTTTAGTGTACGATGAACGCCAAGCAATTGCTCGAAGCAAAAGTGGTTCAAAACATAACATGTTTCTATAATAGATGTCGCACCTTTATAACTCATGATTCGCCGAAGAGACGCTTAAAGATTAACTTAAGAAAAGACAAATTGTGCCTACAAAATATTATTAAAACGACTGGGAAGAGGGAGGTAGAACAATTCGTTTTGGCGCAAGTGTTAAAATATTATGAACTCGCAATTCCGCACATTGCTAGAGAAAATTTATTTAATTCTGATAAACCTGCGGTGACGTTTTTTGACGTCAATTCGGAAAACAAAAATGAAGTCAACACCCATTTGCGTCGATGATGATGCGATAAGATATCCATGTGTACATAAATGCACGTATGTACCTAGTACCAACGTACTCATTCCGCACCATAAGTTCTTACAATCTTTGCGATGATCCAATGAAATAGAAGTATAATGATACTTGAATCTTTACAGTGACAGTTGAGTGCATAATACAATCCTATTCAAAGTAAGAAGTGGGCCCTTATTTATAAAAAAATATTATGTATACAAATGGTGATTTACATCCGTAAATTTATAAAGAAATGTTAAGAAAAACGATTGATTTATTTGTTATAAGCAGATTTTATTTGGACTTCCTTTAGCTTCGCAGTGCGAGATTGGACAGGTTCAAGCATTAGTAAATCTGACACCTTGCTGACTTGATGTGTCTCATTTTTGACTGGCCTAGATCGGCCACATGAACAGTTTTTTTCAGTTTAAGTTTATGGAAGGGTGCCGACGAATCTAGACAAAAAATTGTTACTGACTATTAAGTTAACAGCTCTCATATGTGGCTGACGTAGAAAAAGTGACGTTACCGACCAACCTGGTTTTTGCGTTCAGAGTAGATCAATCTAGTCGACTTAAGATTTTAAGTACAGAAGAGAATAAAATCAGAGTTTTGACATTTGAAGTTTGACAGGAGGTAAGACAATTGTAAAGTTGTCATTTAGGGTAAAATTGCAATGACTTTTATTATATCCGAAAAGTTTCAAAAGTTAGTCAGCTGGTACTGGTAGGCGTTAAATAGCATGCAAAATGTTGAAGTGCTGCTGGTTTGAAATCCGTTGACAGCTTCAACGTAATACGGATTTAAAAAAAAAATTGTTCACCCCCATGATTGCTTCGGTATGTGCTGTTTTACGGACATTAAATATTTAAGTCACATCAGTCCGGCAATTTCTCGATTATTTCATGTAACTTCAAAACTAAGACAAATGCGCCGTACTAAAAAAAAGTTTTTGTCTCGACTTTCAATTTACGAAAGCTCACAATAGCGACATTTTTATGGAAAATATAGCCACTGTGAACTACTAAAATTTAGAATCGAAACTAAAAATGGTTATTGGTGAGGCCCAATGTGTAAAAATTTGAAAAGACACTTATAAATCCCATCAAGGTGTTTCTATTAAGTAAAAGTGGACTTATTTTGACATTTATGACGTTTATGCCAATATCTTGCAAAAACTTCAGACGTAAATCGTTCGACTCCGATTTCTTCCCGCTCTCAACTGCGCTTTCACTACATTCACATTTATTCTGTTGTGAACACCGCGGGTAGATGAACCGTATGTGCAGATCTATGTCAAAGTTTAGGTGATCTACTACTAAGTCAAATACGTTGACAAAGGTGACTTTTTTTTTTCTAAATCAAAAAAGAGTTGTGTGTGGGACGAACATCTGTTGCATGACCTATGACAATAAGCGCGACGTGTTCGTACATGCTTCTTCGGAGTTATTCGGAATGTCTCACTGTTGGCGACGTTCCCCTACTCATATGAAGGCACCAATAAATAACAGCTGTCAGAAAAATGCTGACGAAAAAATGGAAAAGAGTAGAAAAATGAAACACTTTATGGGCGTTTATAGCTGTGGGAGTTTGAAAATATTTCATAATGAAATTTGAATGAATTTTAGTTCTATTATAAATCTATTATACACTTTAAACATCAGATCGTTTTCAAATTTTGTGATTTGATTGAAAATTTTAACAGATAAAGTCTTCTGTATGGAAGAATGCATGCATCTCATGTCTTACAAGAGGTTATGTCCAATTTTGTAGCTTCCTTTTTTAAATTCCGTTCACCAATTTGTGAGCTACATTTCAAGGCCACGTTTGGGTACAACTATTCAATTTAGTAGGTAATGGCTATAGCTGGTACCATAAATTCATGTAAGACGAACGTTAGTATCCCATCCTTCTTAACCAGCGATTGGCCGCACTGTCACCCACTTTGTCACTGAATCAAGCTTATATTGGGATTGCGCCCAGAGTCCGAATAAAAATTTATACCATTTCTGGGTAACAATTTACCAGGACAACCCTATAGACATTTGCGAAATTAGATTTTTATGTTCATATTCAGAGCTGCATACTCATCGATAGTTATTTAAAACAATAAACTTTGATTAAGGCGTTATTTTTGTGGTCTCCTGATGGTCCTCATTCATTACCCGCATTAGTGCATCATTAAGGCGTCATATACTCTGGAGTCTGGTCCCAGTAAAGCCCTTGAAAGCACATTATAATAACTTAAAATAAGCATCCTGATAAGTGGGCAATTTACCACGACACCTCTTGGTGGCTAGCATGGTGTGGCGGTGTCGTGGTGTCTGATGGGGCGAGAGAAAAGGTGACTGGCGCGAGATTATGGTATACAGAGGCGATATCCCCTTATGTATAGCCGGCCGGTCGGCCGTTGCACAGGCTTCATACATACGTACCTACATGCAGTTGGCAATTACGGTGCGCATGTTCTTTGAAATTTGTGATTAAGCGCAAAAAACAACAGGGACAGCCTGCGGCTTCGATCGCATCCCAGCCAGTATCCAACACTCTTGGCAATCACAACAAAATTGTCTTCTTTTAGCACCTTGTCGAATGCTGGTCTAATTGCGTCCTGCTCTTTCGGAAGCTAATCTGCGGGCAAACAAGAGTGTAAATTGCGATCCGTAGTGGAGTGCGAACTCATGTCCGACGATATTTATGAATTTGAAGTGATTTACGTAAGTGTTATGGCTGTTGTACGGGACACAATGTTTGTCCGCCAAATTGTAAGATTATGCTTAATTTTTGGAGTCTGATGGAAGATGGCCTGCGACACGGATGGAGTTTTGTGTTCAAATGTGTCAGTGTGAAGAAAGGCTTGTTCAAGGGATGCTACATGTAAACATTATTTGCCATTATCTGGTTTTGTGCGAGAATAATGTAACGACATGGTAACATTTAAGCTACGAAATGTTTATTTAAAATGGGGTCGTTTCTGGAAACTGCAGTCTCGAATATGCTGTCTTAATTGTGGTCGGATGGAGTGGCACGAGAGTTGGTAGGGTTATTATATCGCACAAAGTGGAGCCGACTGCTGGTGGAATGGGGCTCTCCAACTAGCCTTAGTTGGAGTAAGTAAGTGGTGGTAATTTGATACCGGCAGCGAAGGCAACTGAAACTGAAACAGTGATTTTATTTTCACCTGCTGTTAGCTGTACGGATCGATAACATTTGCAAAGACGACCGAAACTGAAATAGTGATTTTATTTTCACCTGCTGTTTGCTGTATGGATCGATAACATTTGCAATTAAGAACGTTGCCTTTTTATGATTCTAAGCATAAAGGATTGTCTATTCTTGGGGTAGCGTTTCTAAGATTATACGATTAAGTGGGCTTAAGCTAGCGTATACAATTAGGTTCAAAGTTCACTTGAATTAAATTGACCTGACATTACCTAACAGTTTGTGACAGCGACATTTTATATGTCAACAGAAACTGACTTTGAGAAGTCACGTCTGGTTAGACTTATTACTTTCGTAGTGCTGGGCAGGTCATATATACAAATTAAGTGAGCTTTAACAAATCGATACAAATAGCTTCACGAATAAGAGGATTTGTAAAACTTTGCGTATTTAAATTGAGGTGACGTTGGGTAATTGCGTACCTAGTTAAACGACTAAATATTTTATTTTTAGACATTTGAAAAGATTTAGAAGTTCACAGAAATTTGCTTGTCTATTACCCTCCTTTGTTTGGACCTTAAGGAACTGAGTGATGGTATACTCTTCGTCCCAATATCTATGAGCAGATCCATTTAAATACACTATTCGATTGTGTTACCTAATCGCATGGGGACATATGCATGACGGCAGTACGTTTGCGATGCTGAACTTTCTTCCCATCCGATTGTGTCACTTACTGTCGACTCGTAGCAATAACCTATTTGCATCCCAATCTCTGGCCAATATCAGTTTATACGAATCGCGGTACAAAACAAACAACTACAACATGACATTCGATTGCAGATAACATCAGCACCTCCACCAGCCCTCACAACTTTTGCAGCATCACAAATCCAACTAATTAGCTGCGGTAAATAAAAGCCATAAATATTTATAGCTGACAAAAAAAAAAAATGCCAATCAAAGTATCGACTTCCAAGAAATCCGAGTGAAAACATCATCGCGGACACTATGGCACCCAGGCTGAGGGTCACTCTGGGGTAATTCAACTAATTACCTCATTTATTGAATTCCTTGACAACGTCAACCGTGCACCCGGCGAAAAAGACCCTGGTGGACATATCTTTTGACAGTGATTGCTGGCAGCACAGCCTTTGTCTTCAAGTGAATGTTGCTGCGCTTGTTGAAGAAGAGTACCCCCGATCCGAACTGTTTCAATCTGATAACCCCCGGCTTGTATAAAAATCTGTAATGTCCTTCTGTATAAAAAAAAAACCTATGGCAGTTCTGGAGATGGGAAGCACAGCATTAAAAATGTCGTCTTGAAGCTGCAGAATCTGTGTCAGACGCGTACACCGAAACGCAATGTGTCTTGCGCGCCCGCATCAAAAGACCACAACAACGGACGGATTTTATTCGGCTCTAAATGTTTTGAATTCCAGTTGGTGCTTAATTGAGGTTGGTCGGATGGGCAAGCTTTAATATATGGGCGAAAAGTGCAAGACGGAAACCCGTTGTTTGTCGTGATACTTATGTCGCGGTGACATTTTTCCATGCAACACACAGGCACGGCAGGCGTGTGCGTGCAGCGGGCAGGTCCCATTATTATTTGCTTGTCCTGGTCGGTTTGGTTTGCCGCTTTGTACAACCATTATGGCCAAAAGTAATTGATGAAGAGTTATTGCTGCACATGGTCTTGACGTTGTTTTCTGTAGTTTAAAACATAATTGCGATACATTTAAACAGGAGACACGGAGGAGATTTGTTGCAATTTGCTGAGGAGGACAAAAAATGAGGAGTCATAAGTGCGTTTAAGACGAACCGTGTAAACGCGGTCTTAATTACACTCGTGACCCCACGAAAAGGACCGTGCGACGTCCTTTTTTTCGTAAAAGTAATTTATATAAGTACCTAATCTTGTGCAAACTCGAATGTAATTATTGCGCAAGGCACCGTGACAATATTTAAGGGTAATTAAATTTTGAGGCAATGTACATTGTATTCATTTTAAATTACGCATCAACGTTGGTGGTGGCTTTTTAGTGAGGTTTATTAAACGATTTGTAAGTTGCTTTCAAGGGCTTACAGCTGCGCAAAGTGGAAGGACAATTTACTTCAAATGATGACACTTTAATTTCGGATTAACTTAGTTCTGTCGTCGTTAAGAACGTTGTGTAAACTACGTAAAGTCAATTTAATTGAATTGCAGTTCCTATTCTGAACAAGCTTGACATTTATTACACTCTTACTTGTGCTGTTTGAGCTTTGTACACTTGAGTACACAAGTTAAAAGTTTGGTTCCATTTGTACATTCATAGTTATGGGTAGTCCGTTATCAAAAATTTAAATGGTTGGTATAACTATATTCCCAATTGACGCATGAGCAGAAAACTCGCATCCTCCTCTTTCCGGAAGAAGATTTCGCTCGCACAATTTTTCGCCACTCAAATAGGTATATATGTTATTTCGGAGCAAGTATTTAACGGCGTAGATGTGTAACTACACATCGTGTTTCTTTCTGTCATACACATTTCGAATATTTAAATATGGAATTTTAGGTTAAAACAAAGTTTAAGGCTCATTTTATTTCTATTTCTATTTTAAACGCATTCGCCCAGTTGTTTACTGAAGTGATGATCTCTTTCTATCTCTAGTTGTTGAATCAACTGCATATAATAAGGCAGTGACTTAAATCACAAGGAATTGGCAGCACCGAAATTCGAAATTAAGCTGTTGATGCATGCAAGCAAAAGTTCGACGGGATTTGACTTTTTCTCTCATTCTTGTTTTATTTATGTCAGGTGTCAGCAAACCGACGTCTGTCTCATCTGCAGTGCCGCTTGCAGTCCATCGTCAAGAATTTTCGCACAAGTGTCTTGGGCATTATAACTTTATTACAGTTAACTGTAGGAAAACAGATTTTAGTTAAAATTGCACGTTTACGCACACACCAAGTTATATACCCGGAATGAAGAGTTGCGAATCCACATTAAATCCTGGAAATACGAGTAATTAACAGATTTATGATAAAGTGTGCAGTGAAAACAACGGTGTTTAAATTTATTCGATTGAAAATTTAAATTGGAACATTATTTGTTGCCACACACCACAGAAAATGTTCCTACATAAGAAAAAGGTTAGTTTATCTATTCCGTTCGAACTAACCTCCGGCTTAAGTCATCTAATACATTGGAATCGGTCCGGTACTTTTCTCATTAAAGCCTGGTACACAGTTCGCGTTCATAACTCCATACTGCCTTCGAAGATAAAATTAAGCAAAAGCAGTTAACCCGATGAGTATACGCAGCTCAAGATAAATTTGTACCGCACTGAATAAAAAGTTACCACAGAATTTAATCCAGCGAATAAATGGACAAAAATGTTCCCATGACTTAATTTTGACAGATCAAATGAATTAAAAATGTAGAAAACAAAATCACAAAATGGGGGATTCTCTAGTTGGTCTTGTCTATTTTTCCACTGAATTTCGAACTGTCAAAATTAAGCGAAAGTTTAGCAAGGTGGTGGAAAATAACATTGGAGAGGCACTTACTTTTAGTTTTCTTGGAACAGCTTACTAGTCTTGAATACCGAATATGGAAGAGTGGACACTTTTTTTTTTAAAAAGTTTCAAATCGGACTCGTTTGTTGGCTTACAGCCCTATTCTGCTATTCATCGGGCGGAATTTTTCTCCAATTTTCACTGAACACTTTGCTTCATTCGAATCGAATTTCGATTCACCTCGTTGATGACGGTAACGTCGGTTATACTGCGGTATTATATACAATTCAGATCCGTGTGTCAAATGTTGCTTATTTGAAATTAAATGAATCGTCTGTGTGGTTGGTGGTTAATAAAATGTAAGTAAAACTAATTTATTGTTGGATTATTTGTTTGTAAATAAATATTATTCACTTTTAGGGGTAGAACAAGAAATAGATACCAGTTTACTGCTTTAATTTCTGTTTGAAAATGGAAAAAAGTCCAATACTTTCCATACCTGTTATTTGTTATATATTTATATTTTTTGTTTTATTTAAAATAATTAACCAAAATAATTTATCCAACTTTCCAAAGATTTTCATCAAATTGAATACATTTCTGTTTTTTAATTTCAATTTGCAAAAAACAAACTTCTTATGATTTTCACATAAACAGCTGTTAACTTGAATGTCAAATTGGTTTGGATAATGAAGTTCACCTGATGGATAGCAGAATGAAAATGCAGAGTGAAAGGGAATCGAATGGGTGAATCGAATCTACGATTCACGTGAATAGCAGAATAGGGCTGTCAATTTCCACTGAACGCATAAACTACATTGGTCGGTAACGTCACTTTGACAAAGGTCAGGCATAGGTATTCTCGGAAAATTCTGTTGGCCACTCCTCCATAAGCTGCAACAAACAAACTGATACCAACATCACTTAAGGGAACTGTCAGATTTAAATTCGAGAAAACTTGAAGGTGGGTGTTTGGAAATGTCAGTTTTATTTATTCTATTTGACAGATAAGGTCAAATTTGTACGATTAAGTAGTTGCTTGGGTTAAACTTTCTAAGATTTTCGGTCAGTAGGAAGACTAATATCTCCATAAGACGATTGGTATCAAAACATATTTTTTGACAGCTTTTATGAACATTGTAATCTACGAAAAATGTCAAGGAACTTTATCAGTGCTCTGACACTTTAAATCGCTCTTAAATTGAATCTACTTTCCGGTTTGCATTATATATGTACTGCCATATCCAATGTCCTTAAAATAATAATGCGCCTCAGATTGGAATCAAATACGGAAATCAACGGACTATAGGAATAATGATTCTCCATGTAAATACTACCTTACCGACCATATTAAAAAAAAAACCTAATAAATAAAATTCGTTGAATACTATTCTCGAAATCCATTTATGTCGAATCAAATGCACTTCCAAGGCGCACTCATGGTGCCAATGATCGAACCAGGAACTGCACACCGCGCTGTATAATTTCTGTCAGATATATGACCCAATGCAAATCGGTAATTTGCCTTCGCCAAATTGAAAATAAAAACAGTTTCTCTTCTGTGTATGTGGATTTGCTTATCTGCGATCGAAAACGGATTAAAATTACGACACGACCATACGCCACTGATGCGTAAATTCAGCGAAAATGCCAAAAAGAAAGACCCCAACCCCAACCAAGATGCACGAAAGGAAATTCCGAAATTATTCACGAATCCACACGAGTATAGGTATATGTGGAGAAATACGGCTAAACAGCACTTGGCGGGCGGCTGGCTATCTGGCGGTCGGCGAAAAACCCAAAATACATACCTCACTCAGTGTTGCAATTTTTTACGTCCAATTACAAAGCCAGAAAAAAGGTTTCCTTAATTCCCTGCTCCTATACACCCGATGGAGAGCGCAAAATCAAGATATTCCCAAGCAGGTCAGATTTTATGGCATCGCCTCGCCACTTGCATATGTATCCACAAACGGGTGCGGCGGCGGTGGAAATTTATAAGCATACTGTCCTGGATGCTGCCGCGAATAACTCTCTTGGCAGCGTGTTCCAATTTGATGTTACACAAGCCGCCCGTCATGTAGAGCCCCACCTGAGGCCTTGCAGTTTGCGCGTCTGGTGCACTTTCCACCTATGATCTCTGATATGGCGTGTCTTCTTCTGGATCTGGTTGGCACAGTTGGTATTTCTAATTGAATTTCTCTGGGGGCGACAGTCCACGCATATATGCACAGACCGCAATCCTCAATACAGGTGAGTATTTGATCGTCCCTTAGCCGATTCCGAGCATGGACAATGAATACCTGACCCTTTTTGGGGGCAACTACTTTCTGTGGCCGGCTGTTGCTTGCTTTCCACGATGCCAATAATGCGGTGCCAATATTACGTGAAATTGCATCTCGGCACAACGGGGTGTGGCTAAAGAGATTTCTTCGGCAGCCACCCGAAGGTATTAGCACGAGATCCCATCATCACCGATGGAATGCAATTTGCGCTGAAATATGTACGCCAACGTTATGACTTATAGTGCTTTCGTATATATTGTAAGCCCTATAAACACTATAATAAGGAATACCCTGTTATTGCGGATAGTGCGCGTTTGTTGAATTAGCGCACGCGACGATAGGCGGTGTTGCAACTTGCAACTTGCAAGAGCGGTCTTGTGAAAGAGAAAATTGCCAGGATTTTTGAGTAATTTGGGGTAGGTACATTCAAATGGTTTCTCATTTGCGACTCAAGGAAGAAGACATTACAAACCATTGTGCATAATTGATACTTCGGTAAATGTGTCCACTTCAAGACATGGGCTGAGGCTTGTTGGCGAAATCCCAGGACTTAAAAAAAAAATTCAAAAAGACAAAATTCCAATTTCGTTTAATTGGGTATGATCTGAGCGGGTAATGTTACGATTGTTACCAAAACGGGAAGTTACAGAACCAGGACAATACTCATAGTTAAATTATATTTCTTAGGCTTGGTGGCAGGTGACACCGTCTTGTTGAAAGCGGGTACGTCTTGCAATTTACACCCAAGAGACTATGGTCAACATAATGGAATCGATGAAAAGAGATCGGTTCCGTCACGAATTTGGAAACACCGACCAAGCTATTGCCTGACCATGTAAATTTTCAAATAAGAATGGACTTATAATGCCCCGAGCCCAAAATCCGCTCCAAACGTTGACAAATCGCTGATTTTTTAATTTTTTTGATAATTTTTTGACTTTCGTAACTCCAAGATTCAGAGTACACAAATCCATATCGAGATGCGAATGAGCCTCATCTCTCATCAAAGTTGGTACAGTACGAAAATTGCGAGCTGTCAAACTTTCAGAATTTTTAAAAATTTGTTTTAGCTGCTCTCTCCAAACATAATCTTAAATCCTAGCTAAATTATGACGTAAAATAGGCTGTGGATAACTGTCACTGTTCTTTAAAAAAAACCTTCCTGCGAGAATTCAATTATTTCTTATTTCAATCATTTCAGATTTTAAGAACACCTCATCTACCTCGTCATTAAAAAAGCTCATCCTTGCTCACTTTTCCGCAACACAAAACCAAAACAGAACACAAACGATCTGTCAAAATTTAGCTTGTGAAAATGTGCCGACCCATTAAATGGGCAAGCTAAATTTTGACGAAACAAAATTCTGATTATTATCTGATCGAGCTGGGAACCACTCAGCGTAAGGGATTCGCTTAAATTTACCTCAGCTGAATTTTGGAAAACATTTTTTAAAATGTAGCTCCAGAGGCGTACTGAGAACAAGAAAACCCCATCCATACATTTTTAATAACCCCCAACTGTCAGCTGCCACGCTTTTTTTTAGGTTGGCAGTACTTTACCGGATCAAAATGAAAATATTGCGTGAATTTTGGAATACAATTTAGAAATAGGCTGCCAAAATTGAAAATTGCATCTGACGTCTAATGATATCAAGCATTGAATGCTACCCCCCATAGGTTTCAGACAGCTTAATTTTTAATGACAGCACCTAAGCACTTTGGACTTTGCAGTTAAAAAAAAGATCAAATGGCCCTCGCCTCCATCAAGCTTAAATTCTCTACACCAGTGGAGTGCCCCTGATGTCATATATAAAACACGACATAACCTCTTAGTCGCTGAAATTCAACTGTCACTCCCCAAATCAGAGAGAAGTCCAATGGAGTGTTTCAGGTGTTCATACTCATTGCATTCCACCATTATCAATGTCAATAAAAAAACGAACAGTGTGTGCGAAACTTCGTCAGACCCTAACCGCACTGACACGCCAACGAAAATCATCTACAGAATCGATAATGAGGCAGCAATTTAAATCCTCCGCCGAATAGAGATGAAAATCACTTAAATGGCATCACTGCTCACAAAACGCTACAAAAAAAAAGATATCTATTGCAACCGATGTGTACGCCATGCACCTGAGCACACGCTCAAACTAATAATAGGAGATCGGCAGCGCTTAATGTCGATCTTTGCAGATGCATGCAAGCGGCACGCTTCACTGTGGTGCGCCAAACGCTCCAAAGTAATGAAAATTAGAATATCTACCAGAAAACTATTAATAAAAGATACCGGTCGGTTGCATTCGGATACATTCGGTTGCCTCACACCGCACTCGACTGACCGCGCGTGTAGCTGGAGTACACTGTAAACCAACGTGCACACACCAAATTCGGCAGAGTGTGTAACCGGCTTTTTCAATTCAGCGATTGCGAATTACATTGCACGTCTCCCTCCCCCAAACTCCTAGGGCGGATCGTGGATGTTTCTTGTGGAATAATATAGTAGTAGATGGATCTCGTTGGGTGGTGGTGATTCACCCAGTTGGTCGCGGTTTAGTGAACTGCAGTCGTTTCGTTTAATCTTTCGCATCAGCGATGTTTTGTAAATATGTGGCACACATTCGTGTGTGTGCGATTCATTCCCATTGCCAATTGAGTAAGTGCCGCTGATATACCGCTGACAAGCGGGTATTAGGAACGTTTTTAGCGCCGCGTCGCCGTTGCACAATGCGCACAGAAGTCGCATTCAGAAATAGTGAGGTTAGGATTTTGTCAAAACTCAAGAGCCGAGGACAGCGTGTGGCTTGTCAGTTTTCATCCGAAGACATGGAATGTCAGAAACAGGCCATAAATCAGAGACTATACTATGCAATATGTGATGAACCCTAGATAAGAAGGCATTGTTGTGCGGCGGTGGGTCCATTAAATGGCCTGTCATCATTTTGTGGTCCGTCGGTCAGTCAATGAGATGAGATAGACCACCACGAGTGAGATGTGGAATATTTGTAACCTCACTCCTAGCATCAAGGATGAACAACATAATCCAAAGGGTATTTTCGGGCAAAATAGTTTTTCGATTGTCATCATCACCAAGTGGTTTTTGAACAAATATTTTCGATGATGATGGAGGCATGACAAAGGGACAGGATATTCATTTTTATCCCATCCAGTATCTAGATCGGGTTCGTGTGTACAAATTTGACTTGCTGCTGGGATGGGCAATGTTTTTGTGCCTAATGACTACTGACTTGGGATTTATACCTGCGGTGGACAATTTCATTGGGTGGGTCTTACAGGGATGACTTATGTCAGTGCAATTGAACCCGTGCTGTGAACCCGAGAGGAGGTTTCCACTTTCAACACGTGGCCACAAGTATTCACTTCAATGTTTGCGGAGCAAAGACTGCAGGTAGTTGGAGTCAATCTCCGCGATACTTATAATAATGTCCAAGCTAAATTTATCAAAGTCACAATGACGAGATTTTCCATACAAAATTGCATATTCTGACCCACAAATTATTCAGTGTGAAGGTTTGAAATGATTATTAGATTATTAGATTACAGAGGGCCTGCCAATTAAAATGTATGTCTTCTAAAATTGCTGCTTAAAAAAGTCATTTCATATTCCATAATTTGGTAAAATGTAAAAGCGACAGCTCGTTGGATAGAAATTCTAAACTATTGTGAAAAAAGCGACAGGTTTAACTTTCGAGCTTCTTAAAATTACCTCGTTTGGGAGCACTTTCGAAATTAAATTAAATAAAAAACCGACAGGTTTGTGGGCAGTAATATCGAAATCCGAGGAACCATAAGAGCGATAAGAGTCGATTTTGGGTATACTTTTTGCAAACGTATAATTATTAAAAATTTTTGCTAAGGAACTGTGCGAATGCGACCACCTACTGAGAAAATTAACAAAAAATTAGAGAGAAATCCATTTCCCCTGTATCAATTATTTCGTAATTTTCTACTCGCCGAATTTCGACTCACTGAATTATTAAAACTGACAACTGAGTGACAGCTCAAAAGTTTGACGAGTAAGACTCTATTTGTTTACGTCTTCAACGATGTCGAAGGAAGAAGTGAATGAATGTTCTCCTTGAACACATCAGCGCATTCAAAATTGTAAGTTTAACAGGTATTTATTTAGCTTATAAGTAATTCAACTCCAACTTATTTTGTAGATGCTGCAGTCAAAATAACATTTCTCTTGAAATTGAGAGGTGTCACTCTCTTTTTTTGAGATTTGACATTTTTCATGTTTCATTTTTCAATGCTGAAAGTACACCAAGGAACCTGATGTAAAGTAACTAGGGCTAGGGCGGCGCGAAAAAGTGAAATATACTCGTAGCAGTTACAGTAAATAATGGCTTCTTTGATCAGTCAAAATGTCACTGTGCAAAGGAACCTAGATCTCTTGTTTTTTTGTTGTCCTTTTTAGAGAAAAGCACTAAAAATCGGACAATTACAATGCTCGTTGTTTTGCTTACCACTCGTTATTTTGGCAAATTGTCTCTTTATCTGTCATTTGCGACGTTCGGATACCGAGTACCTGTAAAACGTCAACTAGATTTGTCTGTACTAGGTATAGGGAATATAGCGTTGACTAATCAACTTTAATTGTTTTATTGTTTTTGTATATTCTCGCGGTTTATTTTGAATTCTGACACTTCAAAATATAGGTAGAATTTTCTGAACTAGATTTGTCGTTAACTGAAACAAAAACTATTCACGTCAGTCAGCTGTCAGAATTTCTAAACTTGAAATCCGAACGCCTCCTTTTTCTGATGAGAAGAGGTTCATTCGCGTAAGCGGTTTATATCGATAGCAATCGAACAAGTTAAAAAAAAAAAAATGGCAACAAAAAAAAAACAGAAAACCAAACCAAAATAACGAGTAACGAATAGTTCCTCCCTTGGCACGGAACAGTTCAGAGAGTGGCTCAAAGTAGCTCTAAGTCCATGGACTTTGGAGTATATTTCCAGCGCTTTGAGAGTGTTTCGTTGATTTTTTTGAGTTTGACATATTTTTAGTGTTTGGCTCGGGAATGTACGAGAATATAACTTATGCGAAAAAAAATTTGCGATCGCTTTAGGTAGGTATAGGTAGATTAAGTCTTCAAATGCTCGCATGATAAAAAATCACGTGTGTCGCTTTCATTTTTTTTCGCGCCTCTGCGACACATCTCATTCACTACCCTCGCAACTCGCAATCAAAGTCAGTGGACCAATGTTGCCAGTTAAAAAAATTGGATCCGGTCAAATCTGACCGATTTCTATTTATTTTTTTTTTTCAAATTCGGTCTAAAAATCCGTCAAAAGTAAAAATACGAATTTTTGAACAGAAGTCCGATCTAAAATGGATTGTGGTAATATATTTTTAATAAAAATGCAACACAGAAACTTACTAATATAAAATTGGGTAGATATATATGTAGTTTATTTATTTTTCCAAACTAGTCTTAGACCTAATTAAACAAAAATATTCGAATGAAAACCAACAACAGGTGGAAAGAACTTACAACCAGCGTAGTATTAAGGAAGCCAGACTTTAGCAGAGGGTCAGAATGGCAACACTGCATTGGACACGTAGTAATCAGCTATGGAGAGGAACCTAAATCACTATAAGTATGACCACAGATTTTCGATCGTTACAGTTTACGTGTATCTAAACCTTTAACGACCTTCAGTCGACCCATCGTCCTCCTTCCGCATTATTTTGTACATTCGGTCAAGATAAACACTCTCCAAATCGCTGGTGCTCAAATAAATGACAACGCCTTTGGCTTTGCGCGGTTTTATTTCCCTCACGTAATGGACGCGCTCAACATTGTGAAACGAAAAGACCACCCATGGCGGACATTGGTCCCAAAGATGTTTCGGACATTAATTTAAGAAGTCATTTGGCACGTGATGCCTCCTTTTCGCTTTGCTGTCAGGCGGGAATGTTTTTTTTTCTTATTGTTGCTTTTGTTTTATGAGACATTTCGAAGGCCGCAGCGTAGCACACTTCTCTTAAGATTTTACGATTTCATGTTGATGAATGAGCACACATTACAATCGCTCACGCGTGCCCGCCGCGATCCAGCCCAGGCACAAGCACTCTCGTCAAGTGTGATACGCTATCAGTGAAAACTTCGCCTTGTAACGACTTGGCTGACCCATTTGTCAGAGCGGACTTTCATTTACACACACGCGCACTGATGCATCCTCGACGCCAATGGGTCAATATGTAGTTCCGCCCACGGGCCATCGAGAGCATCCTTTTATTAATTAATTATCCCGAGTCCCCGAGTACTACATTTCGTGATTAATATGTTACTCGACGTGTGAGTTCCAGAGCAGCAGCAGAGGCCCAAACTAATGACGAAGAGGTTGGTTGGTAAGATGTGCGGTGCATGGTGCAATGAGCCGGCGACCTACCTGAAGCCGATGCCGAAGTCGAAGCCGCATGCCATGATGAAGTGTTATTGATTGCAAAGTTTCCTGATTGATATATGTGCATAACGTGAGAACTCACACGGACGTGGAGGCGTCAAAAGGTTTTTTGTGTCCCGCAAAAAGTGACCACAGGCATGCAGATTATGACACTAATTGCTTTCTGCGGTTAGCGTTGGTTCTTGGTCGGGTGTTCTCTGGTGTTCCCGTGTGTGTTGGCAGGAAGGTCACTTGGCTCAATTTGAGTATAAGAATATCTGAATAATTTATAGTCATACACGGACGCGGATGTGACGGCCGCCCGAACGGAACGCACAACGTGCGGTGTGGGGTGATAAAGGGCGTAGCACCCCACAGCAAGTCTCTAGACCTTAATTCCTTTTTACGGTCATTTTAGTATCCATCATCGCGGATCAGTGAATCAGCTCTTCTCAGTGAACGATTTCGTTTCTATTCAGCGGAAAGAAACAACAAAACAGAAAAAATATGATAAAAAAAAAATACACACGAAAAGGAGAGAATATTCTGGTGAAAAATAAACGCACCCATAGACTATGGACATGGCGTATAGCGAGCCGCAAATCGTTCAGTCTGGTTGGCCACATTACGAACGTCGGCGGCGGCGGCACGATATAATGTATTAGTGTGGTCGTCGGTGCATGAAGGACGATTCCAAACGAAACCGAAAGATAAATTTACCGCGCACCGCTGTTCACTTTAGCTCTCAATGAAAGCACACCAATTCAGCTCTGAATTTATACAATTTTATTTTATTTTTGCATGTTTGGGTACGGTGGCGGTGGGTTGATGGGTTCGTTGTATGCACCGCTTTATGGGTGCTGCATCCGTGCTGATGCAGCAAGTTTGCTTTACGAATGCATTCCCGGTGACCCCTGCTATTAAATAAATTGTTTCACGAAATATAGTGAGAATGCGATTTGTTCATGCAGCAACAAAGGCTGCGAACTCGTTTCTCAGTCTGAGCTGAGGATCATCGAACCTTCAATTGTGTCTCTCAAAAATTGTAGTAGACTAAACTTTGTATTTACAGGGGCGACGGAAAATTGCCTGCTGCCAATTTTTTTTTTTTTGAGTAAATTTGTATAGTTTGGTAGCACTATTCGAAAGAGAGTCGATTTGTGATAACTTCCAAGACCATATCTGTTGTGATGATCTAGATTCTAAATAGATGAACCATATAATAATAGGGATCAGAAAAATTTAGTTTGATAGCAAACATTATCGTTAGTTCCGTCTGACCTAAAAACACCCTTCCCATTAATGCGTCGTTTCACTAATTAACAATTTTAAAAATATTGTTCGCATAACATTGACAGCTAACTAATGTTAAACTCTATAGGTCTATTCACGTACTTTCCCGAGTCAAGCACTAAAAATCTGTCAAACTCAACAAATTGAGTGAAACTATCTCAGCAGAGCGCTGAAAATATACTTACTCCAAAGTACGTGGATAGACTTCGAGTTACTTTGAGTCACTTACATCTTTGACATCTTATCCATATCACAAATAAATATATATCTCACCCTTTTGCAATATCTGAAAGGTACTGCGAAAACATTCGACCACCTCCGAGTTTTCTTTATTTTCAAAGATTTTAATTTTTGTTCGCAATTTATTTTAAAGACGGATTTTGAATTTGTTTCTTGGCAGCTTTTGAGCTATTTCTCAGTACTTGGCGGTTGAAGTTCTCTGAACTGTTCCGAGCCATGAGTGAAACTAGTCTTTACTCGTTATTTTGCTAATTTTCTATTCTTTCCTGTCACTTTGAGAGCCCTCTACCCAGAAATCGAGCAAAAGTGCAAACAATTACATTTTGTTTCTCTGACTGATAAATTATTACTGGAGCGATTGAATTGAAACTGAATGCATTTAAAAGAATAGCATTTTTGCAAAAGTGCACTAAGTAATGTACAGGGTAATTTTTTGAAAAGAATATGTAATTTTAACTCGGTATTTTGTGACAAAATACACGTAAATAAATATAAGTTTGTATTGGATCTGTTAGCTGATATGATACTTTGTTGTTCTGAGTAAAAAATTCACATGAAAACCGTAATTCAATATTTCAAAATATTATTTGTTGTTTGAACACCTGGGCACGCATTCCGTAACTCTGAAAACGATAATCGATTGCGCGTCATCAATTTGCTTTCCATAACTTTATCACTATCGTCTCGTCTATCGTTTATTTTATACAAAGCGTGAGAGCATTGAGTGTCTTTCAGAGTCTCTCAAACTATATTGGAAATTCCAATCAGACGTCGTTTAAAATGTCATAAATGACTTTTTGGTAAAGAAATTTTGTGTTTAATGCCAACAAAGTTGAAAATTGCAAAGTGGAATTAATTCATCTTTATTCCTTAGATTATAAATAGTAACAAATAACTTCGAAAGAAATGAGTTATCCAAATTTTAATTCCTTTGATGGATGAGCATTCCGACTTGTCCAAGGGTTATAAGCCAAATAGCTACCAAGAAAAGTGAGTTATTTATTTCGTCACTTATTTTTAAGGCAACGGTCTCATCCGGTTATTTCCACTTCATTTTCCTCGATTGCTGTACTATCACTATCAATACAAATGTTATGGAGGGTAGCACAAACATTTGCCAAAATCGCAATATTTCGCGGGGTGCAACTACTTTTCCTTTTTTCAATTACAACTCTACATCGACATGAGGATTATGACAACATGTAATTTAATAGGGAATTATAGGGAAATAATGATGTAAGTTTTGTGCCTTTGTAAGCTCCAATACACCTTTCCACAATATTTCTTGCTTTTGCGCGAGGCTCATACAAAATAAGTCAAAAATGTAGATAAGTTGTTACTTAAATATTTGTTAGCATTTGAAAATTATCTAAAGTCAATTATTCTTCTTGAATTCAATAAGAAATCGTTGCAAAACATACAAACCCATGCAAAACTCCTTAGGTATCGCTCAAATTCTATCGTCTGGGCGATAGCGTTTCGACGGTTATTGATTTACCTGAAGCAGATGTTCAACCGTCAAAACGATATCGCCTGGACGATAAACGATTATTGAAGTAACGTGAAGCAGCGCTATCGTCAAACAACCCAAACACCTCTGGGATTTCTTTAAATAAAATATAACTGAGATGTATTTTAAAAACCTCCTCCGACGTTTTTGAAGAGGAAATTCTGTTCTTTCAAATGCATTCAGTTCGAATGCAATCGCTCCACTAAAAATTTATCAGTCAGAGAAACAAAA
Organism: Cheilosia grossa; assembly: GCA_963082955.1. Lineage (NCBI taxonomy): Eukaryota > Metazoa > Arthropoda > Insecta > Diptera > Syrphidae > Cheilosia > Cheilosia grossa. The sequence goes on from OY720146.1 coordinate 15,979,874, forward strand.
TGTCATTTTTTGCACTTTTGATCGATTTCTGAGTTCGATTTAAAAATCCTACTCGAATGAGCCTTATAGGTTCATTTAAAAAAGACATTAAACCATTTGCTCTAGATGTCATATGGATTTTGACTTTTAGTTTGGCATGAAGCTCCGCTGGTCTTTCAGCGGTTAATGAAAACTGGACTTTCCCTGTATTTAGAATTTTTTTTTCTCAAATAGCATTTGCAACCGAAATAAAAGTCAGAGCTATACAAAAACGGGGACTAACTTCACGCACTCTCCATATTTGCTTGCATTGCTCTAACTAGGTATACTTTCCGCGTCAAAATCGATCTCGAGAAGTGTAGACAAAAGCATACAACAATTTAAATTTATAACTCTTGCGGTTTCAACAAAATAAAAACAACAACAATTTCTCGTAAGTAAAAAAATAAATAAGAAATCTCCATCGTGAGCTCGCTTCATATATCAAGCGTATACAGCGCGGCAGCCTTTGACGTGGTTTAGCTGGTTCACGCTGATGCACACTTTCAATGTTTTATCGACAGGCTTCCACTCTTCCAGATGCAGTTGCGAAAGTAAATCGCAACATATTAATTTTTTATTTTTTTGTTCGGCATTTTGCCAATCAAAGATCAGAGTGTGGTGGTGGCTGGTGGCTGGGGTTGATTCGGATGAGTGGTGGCAGACCAAGGGCTCATTGGCCGTTGCATTTGCTGATTTGCATGTGCGCCTTATTTAGCAAATTTGCTGTAAAATGCGGATTTGAGTGTCCGTCCTCCGTCGTAAAGGCAAACGTGTCATTTCACTGACTTCTGTTAGTCATTCCGTCTCAGACTGAGTGGTCTGACAATTAGGTATACCCGCATACTGATGAAGTTGAAATTTGCCGGTCAAAGGAGCGCTCTTCACTGCATTCCGCGTCTCATTAACACTTCTCCGTAATATTTCACACATAATTGCGCGCACCGCGCACAATCCGCGGAGTTTGGGTGAGTTCGTAGTTGGCAGTTTTGAGTTTTGAGGCTCTAAAGGATGAGTGTGAAATTCGATGCTTTACTGGCCCCTTGCCCAATTAGTTTCATTAATAGTACCTACACAACGTCAGAAAGCACATTGTCCATGATCTTGAAGTTCAGTGGGAAATTTGACGCAGTAATTAGCGTTGTACTTGTGCAAAGAAATATTTTTTTTTATTTTTATTGCTCCGACGAGCACAAAGAATTCCGAAAATGAAACAAAAGACTTGGAGTGAGGTATTAATCATGTTGACTGTTGACTGCCGCCACGGAGCTCTGCCTCTGACCCGCTGTGTGAACACGAGCCAGTGAAATAATTATCAAATGACTGTGCAGTCGCAGCGCAGTGTGCACACATGAAAAGGGGGGTGGTTTCTGTTCTCGGTCAGTGCTGTACGTAAAGAACTAAGTGCTGCCAATCTATATTTCTCACAGACGGTTTGAAAAGCAATCAATTTCCATTTGTTACTCAGCAACAAACATTTATTTAATGAAACCAAATGTATACAATTGTAAATATACATCCATATTCTGAATCTTTCGAAAATCGAATAATCCGATTCTATTATTCGTTATTCGATCAGTGGGTGCGTTCAAGAAACTAAGTCACTAAGTTCTGACATATGATGTGGCATTTTTATTGGTTTTTATTGTTAACGAGAATTTTCTAGTTAAGAATTCTTACACTTTGTTGATAATGTAAATTTGTCAAACGTTAAACGTCAAACCCTAGAATTACCTCAGTGTCAGTGTCAAATACGAACGAATTAGTTCGCCTTGTGAGATTAAAGTTGTGCAACCTAATTAGAGTTTTCGACGGGAGTTTGCAGCTTATTTACTGACAAACTCGTTTTAGATTATTCAAAAACCAAAGTTGTTGATTAGTAAATGTCAGAAATGACAACTACACATGTAGTTGGTAATTGTTCAAACTTAAATCGAATGAGGAAATGGCCTGTTTTACAGAACAATTGCCCAATTAACTCAAACACTAGAACTGAAATTCATATATTAAAATGTTGATGTCTGATCGAAAGGATAACTTCACTCCTTTTTTCTTTAATCACCATCTGATGAAAGATTCGTTGAACCGATAATTTGACAAAATCTCGACTCAAATTACTTCAATTCAGACACAAAGCCTAAAACTCGATACTTTTTTACACAGTCGAACCATACATCAAGCGAAGAACGGGCGGCCGACAGCATTTGGAAGCGTTTAATTACCCATGCAGCCCCTCCATGTCGAAACAAAGGGTTCAGTGTGCGTTCAGTCTACAAACACGCAGGTAAAACGAAAACCCCCTGGGTTGGTTAAGGTTGGTTAACAAAGAACCGTTTATGTGGCTATCTCTGTCACGTGAACAACGAATTGGAAAATTTCAATGCGATGTCATATGATCCATCTTGACACCTATTAGCTTACTCCGAATATATGTGAAACGTCAGAACAGGGTTAATGTATGGCATAAGGCCAATGAAAAGGATCACTTGGAGTCCCGAATCTCGGCTAATTGCTGCTAATGCTAATCGACGTAACTGCTACCGAATTAGTTTATGCTGCTATTGTCTCCGTTACGGTTACAGTTATCCTCTTCGGGTTGCCTTCGGTTGTATCAATTTACATTTGACCGAATGACAGCCTGAACAAAAAACAAGGAAAACAAATTTCGTTGGACATGTGGATCCCTTTTTTACTCTTCGATTAGCACGTGCTCGACGGAATCCACTTTTTTCGGATTATTTTTTTTGCGAGCGACTTTTTCAAGCAGAAAAATGAGATTTCGAATTTTTGCGGTATGAAATGTTGCCAGCCGCGATGGGCGTGGGTGGTATTTATTTTAGTTTGTGGAGACTTCTCATATACATAGACGGAAATTAGAATCTTTGTTCAGTGAAATTTCGCCATTGAGACACATTTTTTTCTATAAGCTTCCAATGTTTCTGCCCTGAGTTGAAATTAAAGAAAGGCGAGAGAAATGGGTGTGTTGGAATGCACGGAAAGAGAGTTGAAATACGCAAATAACGTCATCTATTGGAGACTTATGTAACACCGAATATTGAACTTTATTTACAGAAGAAACCAGCTGAGTTAGGCGGATACCCCATCATAATGTACTAGAAGTTTTCGTCAAGTAACAGATTGAATGTATAAAAGGGAGCCATAGAAGTAGACAGACAGACATCGTGATAAAGGGGTCCCGCCCGAATAACAATAATTGCTCTCGCTTAGACATTTGACTGAAGTGAAATCATTTTTAGTCCATTTTTGACACTTGAATAAGCCCACGTCAGCCTGACTTAAGTGCATGTACATTCAAGGCCAATCGACAAATTATTAAATTCATATAAATGAGTGCTTGACAATCAGCACTTATGCAGTTCCCAAACCTCATCACACCCATGGCCCATTCTTGGTATACCTTCGCCTACATTATTCATCAAAAACATGTTGAACGTCAAAATGCATCCATGTTATACAACCGCGACTACAATGTGCCACAAACAGGAACACGTCGCGCCCACAAAGATTTCAATCACCGGACCGTCAATCACGCATGGACAATTTCGCCGTCAACATAAATTCGCCGATAAGAAAACATACACCCAGCAGGCGCAACAGCAGCCAGTGCGCGCCTGTACGTATTATGTGACGCACGATCCACGCTTCAAATATGCATCACACACCAATACATCCATAGATGTCCGCATAAAATTAAATAACACACGAACTTAAGTGAAGACTAATTATTCCTGGGCAGAGCGAATTTGACACCTCAAAAATGCATGCAGCGCAACGATTAATTGCAACTGACGGTGGCTTGCTTTTCGACCAATGCCTCCATTATGCGCGATCAACGCACGCCACCACCGGTCAACCGGCCATTTCTGGAGTACAAGTACCTGTGTATGTGTGACGGACGGCACAGTCAGCATCAGCAACTATGCAACGGAGGCCAAAACGATCTTATTAAATGCGACAGCACGCAACGCTACGTGTTGCAAAAGTTGTGTAGATCGTAAACTGCATTCGAGCAGAGTGAGTCTGAGTGTCCTTCGCGATCGTATCTCTGTGATACTTTCTGCGATATACTTTCCATCCGGAGGAGTGCGGGATTTTTATATCATGCAAGATTTCGAAATTGTTTTTCCGTTTCTTTCGCACTTAAATTACTGCCAAACACGGCCAACGGGCCAACAATAACTCACCCCGAAGGAGAGTTGTACATCAAAGATCTCCTCCATCATTCGGATTCAGATCTCAGATGGGACTTGTGGCAGATATGGTTTATGGTGTGCGCGGCGGCGATGATTGTCCATTTTCACCGATTCTGACCTAGATCGATTGGGTTTCGGGATCTGCCAGCATACGTTGATGAATTCTCCCGCCAGAAAGTAATGATTTGGGAAAATATTTGGTGTGATCGTCCTCGGGCTGGAGAGTGATCTGTTATTTCTTGGAAAGCCTGTGCTGAGCACATAACCACACGTACCTTTGTGCGTTGTTGATTTAGCTTCTGACTGGCGGCGAAGGCGAAAAAAAAGGAAGCCGTCCATCCGCCTGGGTGCAAATACCGATTTCATGAGAAAAGTAAACAAAGCAGCCCCGTCCACGCACTATAACTACATGCACAGTGTTCCCTGTGCCTACTCCGGAGTCCGGAGGCACCTTGTAACCCCTGTATGTGTAACGGCTACGGTGTACCGTCTACCGTGTACGGTCTCGGTCTTATTACCATTTCGCCGGGAGATGTGTGACTCAAACTCTAATTTGGTGAGTTTTGCTAACAAAGGAATTTAATTTTGTTTATTGAACAAATTAGGGAGAAGACAGTGTGGCCATGGGCTCTCATCATCAGGCATCCGGTGGTGGTTGTGGAGTAAAGTGCCGCACGCCACGATTTGTACACATACGGAGCGCGTTCGCGTCGGCAAACAATTACAGGTTGTGCTGCATGTTTTGAATGGATTTCGTTTATTTATTTTTTTTTTGTTTAAATGCACTTTGCTTGGGTTTTCGCTTTGAAGTACTAGGTATCACGATATGATGGGGTTTTGTCGGCTTTACACAGATGTGTATGTAGTCAGGCTTGCGAGAGGACTGCTCCTTTTCTTTATATTTTGACTGCTCCGTTTTTTTCAGAATGCATTCAGATCCACACACAAGTTCGTATACTTTCGATGGGCTGTTTTCTTTCACATTATTCTTAGTTGTTGCACAGGCTTTTGATAAAGTCTGGCATAAGGGCTTAGAGTTTAAAGTTCATAGGGATCTAGACAGGAGTATGAGATACTTAAGTCTTATATTTCAAATAGATTCTTTAGAGTTCGCTGTGGTTCAGCGTATTGTGAACTTAAAGAACTACAAGCAGGAGCTCCGCAGGGAAGTGTTCTGGCACCAATCCTGTACTAACTGTATACTAGCCAAATACGACTCATACGATGATAGCTACATTCGCAGACGCCACTGCTCTTCTATCAACTGATAGATGCGTGGCTAAAGCAACGGAGAAGCTGCAAAATGCAGTCAATCATATACAGTCCGTAACATTTGGATAGCCTCTTATATTGTTTTTGTGTGTAACTAACTGTTTTGAGAACTCTTTCATGTGCACGCAGGGAAATATGCATTGGGTGACAAGCTAAGAGCGAGTGTTTATGAGATTAGGAGAGCTTTTCACGTTTTTTTTTTTAAACTTAGCGGGACTTTTTGAGCTACGAGCTGTTTGTAGATTACAAGCGAGGGATAGACTGCTTCGGTCACCCTTTGTTGGTACGATTTGGTACCAACTGGTAGAAAAATGTCGTCAACTCCCACGATGAAAGAAAACGACAAACCTCGTGGTCAAGTTACAACCTTTATTACGTATATGGTATAAAGTGTTAATTCAATACAATTTTGTTTGTTCAAATTGTCTACTTACAAAGTTTTAAAGTTTTTCTTAGTTAATTAATTATTTCTTAATATCCTAGGAGTCCTGGAAAGCCGGGCGCTTTAAAATGGTGACGTGTTGCTTCTTGCAGGGTGGAATGTCAAAGTGAAAGGCAAAAAATCTAAGAGGCCGGATACGAGGGAAAAGATGGCCGTCTAGCGCTCTAGTGCTTCGGCAGGTGCTTACTGTAGTAGATTATTCAGGCCTTGCCAACACCCTTCGTATATCCAAAACAAACCGTCACTCGGTCAAACTCACCTTTCTGACCAAGTTGAAACAACCCACAATATGCGTAGTAAACAGATCTATTGCTCCAATCACCACTATTACTATACGCTTTTTGCAACATCCGCACTATTTGATAAGTTGCCAGAGGACAAAGGTTAGGGTCTTACCGATACGGTCACCACGCGTACATCAGAAGGCATACTGTCGACCGGTCATCCCCTTGACCAACCATATTAAGCCTCAAATAAGGCACAAAACGTGTAAGGGCCGATCTATAATAATCACCTATGGCGTATCCCGTTTTACGTCATTTCGACTATATGTCGGAGGATTGTAAGCGAGTGGCACACTATTTCGGTCACCCGTCGTACATCCGAAGACAAACCGTCCAATAGTCATCCCCAGTTTCATCTCTTCAAGGAGTTGTCTGAGGATTACAGGCGGGGGAAGATTGTTTTTGCCGCACCCTTCCCTTATCCGAAGATAAACTGCCCTCAATTATCTCTACGCGACGTAGGAGGACAGACGAAGTCACACGTACAAGACAGCAAAAATGCCCACAAGCATGTCCGGCCTAGTGCCTAGATAGCACTTCTGGCCCCCGTTGAAACTAAAATCATTTGCCGATCTTTCTTCAATTGGCCATTATTGAACACGGTCAAATCATATAACTAATTATAAGATAATACTTTATATTCAACAGTGGCAACACTTTTACCCTTATAGTTACTATTTATTTTACATACTACATTGTATAATCTAGTTTAGTCCCTAAATGTATCTTGAACTGTTTCGACGTGTTTTACTTGTAACAGTCATGACTAAGGAGGTGTTTTGAGTGCGGTTAGAGTCCCACACTACTATGGGTTTCTAGCCCCATTTTGTCTTTCGAGATTTTCACCTTCAAATGAAAAAAGAAAAAAAATATTTGACTTTTAATAAATTCCGTTTTTTTTAAGCTTTTAGCGCAAGAAATGCTCTTCTTTGAGGTGCAAGCTCCAAGCTAGGACTTCTTCGTCTTATAAAATCTTGTTCGATTATATATCTTAGGAATACTTTTGAAGTTAGTTAAAAAGAAAACTTATTACAGACTGACAAGATCCCTTTCAAAAACTTCCTGCAGATTTGGTTTCTTTTTGTCAAGTGGGTTCCTGTGATACTCGCTGCTTCTATTACGTTGGCACACGTCCGAGTACCTATTTGCAATAATTTACTTCGTCAGAACAGTCGCAGGGGCCCTCTTTGAAAGTTACTTACATGCACCACACATGCCAGTTGTAGACGCCGTCATTTGAGACGCGCATCCTCGCGCCACCATTCAAATGTAAATCAGAAACAGCAAATATTCCATTGAAATGTGGCACAATCGAGAAGACCTCATCAGCGCTTATATATTCCATTTTTCAGGAACGACATTTCCTGTGGCCATATTCGAGTAGGTGTACATCCTCTTGGCAAACACGTGACGAGCGTGATCTTGCAAAAATGTTTCAGTCCCAAGTCCCGGCACAATCAGGTGATAAATGAACTCATCCTGTGGCTGATAGAAAATTGCAAACTTAAGTACATATATACATAGTGACCCTCCCCCTCCTTTTCATCCTCTTCATTCACTTATGCTTTTTATCATGCGACACGTTTTCCGAACAACAGACAGATAACACGGAATGTCTTGTCTGCGTTGATGGGGTGATGTGGATGGCTCATGTGACGTTTCCCTTATTTTCGTCTTTTTTCGAAAATAAGTTCCCCACATTCCGTTTCCTGTTGTTGTAGATATTCGTGTGTCGGACAACAAGTGCTACTGAACCGATACCGATTACCGATACTGAACGCCATTCGACTTGGTTAAATATTTATTTTGACAATGTTTACTGCACAGACGTGTGACTGCTGTATGGGTTCTTAGAAATTGCCAACAGAAATAGCAATAGCTGGGAATTGGAATTGTGTACCACGCACCGTTCGCACACGAGTGTGCGCGATGTCATTCGAATTGTTAATCAGTTTTAAGACTGAACTAAAGTTGTTGCTATAAACTTGATAATGAAAATAATTGACGTAAGCGGCGAGTTGCACGGACTCAACACAAAAAGAGAGACCTTTTAATGGCCTACATTAGTTTGATTTGAATTTTTACTTTTCTTAGAAACTTGCTAAAAGCTGGCGAGCCAAGACTATGAACCCATGATTCATGGTTTTTTGTTTGTTTGTTGATGGACGGTTCCGGGTATATACTCGAACGACATTGAGATTCTAAATTTGCGATTGATAGGTAACGTTAGGTCGTTGGCAAAGGCAATGGCCGTTTTATTAGTTAATATAATACTCATCAAGGGTATACCTAGGCTTGGAGGTAAGCGGTCCTTTATGTTTGCAGGGGCGGTTCGTTAACGCACATTCGGTTTATAGGAAAGTACCTACTAAGCAGGTGTTGGCTGCACGCTTGATAGTGTTTACTTGCTTATCACGTTTTGGTGATCAGTTTCTGATTGCAGGTTATGTTTAGATCAACTTGAAGTGCTGTAAGCTATATGGAGACTTACCTGGACGGCTAATGTGCTTGATCATGTTTGCTTCCAACAGCAACTAAGCCTTTGGAACCTTCAAGGCTTTGGTTACATTGTTCGATCGGTCTCCAGCAGAATGACGGCTGTGAAGTCTATAACCGATATCTATATTGTCTTTCCAATTTGGGAGAAAGTTTTGTGGCTAGAATTTCCTTTCTTGTTTGGGAGTCGGTTGAGCGACAGGAAAGCTTTTTGCGACTACGAGTTGTAGCTAACAGAATAGGTGGGATAGAAGAACATTCAAAGTTACTTCGCCATAGACCAGAATGCAACTGAACCAATGTACAGAGTGGTGCATAAGTAGGTAGGTATGTAGGTGACATTTATTAAAATTTAGATTGGGTATAGTTTGGAAATATGTTCACATCATGGTTTGAGATAATATCTCGCAAATGGTGCCCATTGTTTGCTTCGGGTTTTAAGTATCCTCACTTCTTTCGGATATTGGCCTTAGGCTGTTGCATGGCTCTTGACTTATTGGGATTCATCCTAAGCCGCAAAGAAGAAAATCTGGAGCTGGTAAAAGTATGGCCAGTTAAAATCAGCAAAAAAACGCGATATTATTCGACGGCGAAAAAAGTCTCTCAGAAAATTAATAGCTGGACGAGCTGTGGCTCCATCTTATTAGAACCAGATTTCTGGATTGTTCTCTACCTTTGTCATTAAAAATTGTTCAATCGTTAACCTAACCAACCGCTGCGATTGTCGCCTGATGAAAGTTTCGGGGAAAGTTTTTAGCCTCAGTATCTGCTTGCACCCGCGCAATGTTCACATCATTTCGAACTGCACGAGGTCTTTCAGCACGCGGAAGATCAAATACAACCTTGTTACTAGAAACTCTGTGAGAGCATTGGGCACATTTTGAACATGAAAGAAAATTCGATCTTTGCAGCTGAATAATTGAATGTCACTTTCGAAATGAAGCTACATAACTTTCTATTACGAATTTTACAAGTTTTTCAAAGTTAATTTTGTAAGAAATGCGTACACAAAAAGGTTATTTAATAATAACATCAACGACCTGCTTTTTTCATAAATAGTCTATAGGTTGTTTTGTATACCTACGCATGTTTTTGACACTTCAAAATTTAATCTTTTTTCGTGTCCGACTTATTTTCTCTAGCTTTATTTGGACTCTTGCTACCAAACAACTTTTACGGAAACAAATGTAATTTTGTATAAACGTTATAAAAGCAACTCTTGTACTAACTTAAAAGTAACCAAAGTTTAATAAGAATTTGACACATCAATGTAATGTCCAAAAAATCGAAAATTTATGATTTTTTCACATTTCAGAATTCATTCATCTTTTGTGTATAGTGACCGCAGAGTTAGTGCGATGATTTTGTATTATTGGCACAGTGCAGACTAAGGTCCAGTTCATAAAAGTAAAATGGTATATTCCTGCAAATTTCGCATTTATTAGATATTTTATAAGAACTGCATTATCATTGTAGAAGTTTGGCAATACTTGCGTTCAGAAGAGAAAATTTACAGTCAGCTATCAGCATGCAGTCAATTGTGCTTTTGTTTCGTTGCCGTGCCGCAGAAAAATGTCAGTAAAATGTTTGCAAATTATTTATATTTGTATTATTTAGATGTCAGAAAAAGCAAAAATACTGGACTGAAGATGACACAAAACTCCTTACATCATTTCGCCTTGAAATGCGGAACGGAGTTGTCATTCAGAAAATAGTTTTTATTACTGTCATTTATAGTTTTAGTGTAGATATGTACCTACCTAATTATAAGCTCATTTTTGTCAATACATGATGGCGGCATTCAGTCAGTTGTAAATTGTAATTTAAGTTCATAAATGCATAGTTATGAACTGACACAAACTCTGCCTCTTTTTGGCAACTATATAATTGCACAACTCAATTTTCTTCTGGGAATAAAGGAGCATTTTTCAATCCGTACTGGTATCCTTGTGCGATACATGTGTGAATTAAGTTGGGAAAGGAAAAACCTGCAACATGCCTGCCAGCTACAGGTTAGTTATTCCGAGAGCGTGTCTGTAGTTGCCATGTTTTATTTTGCCGTAAACAAAATAATCAATAACCTACACTCATTCCAACATTTTAAGAATTTTCCACCCTTTCAAAAACGAACCATTATGAAAAAATCCACATAACCTCACTTAACCTCTGTGGGAATCACTTTCCTATGCTCTAGTATGGGAGAATCCATTTCATCAGAATCCAACGAAACTCAAATCCCAGGGAAGTGCGTCAGAACAGAAATTTAATTATCATAACCACAAAAACTTAGTTTACTATTTAATTGCATACCAGGCACAATGTTCTTCCGCCGAGAGAACTCGTGTCATTCCAAAATTAGATCAATGAGTTAAGGTCAAAAGATTCCACCGGCACATGTTTTATCGTTGAGCCACTTAATTGTATGGGTGTTTATTGGTGTGGATTATCATAGCGCGAGCACAATTACACGGGCAGACATGCATAGATACATATCTGTCTATCTGTCAACTATGTCTTTGATAGCTTATGACTGATCGCTGTTTGGATTCACACCTTCCGTCAGGCACGTATGATTCCATGGGGTGACGCTAGAAATGTTCGTCGCGTTCACACACCATCAGGCAGTTGTCAACACGCGACCTTCTCCGGCGATTACGAATTTCACGTGAAGCACACTCACCGTAATCAAGTTATCATTTGTGTGCCACCAGCAGACACACAGTGGGTAAGGCACTAAAGCTGTTTTATTTATTTTTTTATCGTGATGATATTTTTTAATTTTTTATCCATTTTTGCTATGGCCAGCACGGTGCTATTGTGTTTTCAATTGTTTACCTGTGTGCTTAATGTTATTCACCAAAGTAAACAAAACGTGCTCAAATGGCATCACGCCAATCCCCCACCTTCTCTTGCCGTAGAGTGGAACTGAAGCGGGGGTACGGGTAGCTCTGGGAGTCACATGCCTCGGCAGTGGCGTCGCGTACATAACAGTATACGGCATTGATAAGACGCGCCGCGGCCCATTAAACACTAACGCCAACAATGTACTTGTGTTATTAGGTTTTTTTTTTTTATTGTATAATGGGTATCGTATCGTATCGTGTAGTGGCACGACTGAGCAGTTCTCTGGTCTAGTGGAAGATTCCCACTCCCAGTGCTAGCGCTGCTAGGCAATCTGAATTCGCCCCAAACTCCAAAACTGGTTCAATCGGAGACTTTGGAGTCAGAAGTCAGAACGTTAGAAAGTGCGGTGTCTGGTCTGGCAACAGTGACAGACGGTTGGATCAAACTTGTTTCGTCTATGACTGTGGGATAGGTGTATGAAGGTTGGTCGTTCTAGAAGGTGAGGTAGGGCTTGTTGGTTTCGTTGGGTGGCGGGGTAGATAACATCAAGGGCTCTATGTTTGTGTTTGTTTCAAGGGTGTGATAATAAAGTTTTTTGTCTGCTATTGCCTTGGTAGGCCATTTGCAAATATTTGAAAATAAAATACAAATAACATTCGGAGGAAAAAACGGTAAGAAAGTTGGTTTGGATTTATTCAGGCTTATCATTATTATTATTAACTAGTCAAGTCCATTCACAGCAAACTAGTTAACTTTGTTAGTGAATCTTCCACTGCGTTACTGACGTCGCTCACATACTTCATTAAGCCCCAACTATCTGTCCGTAATGCCGGAAATTCAAATATAGCTTGTCATTTTACTGTAATGTTGTCATTATTTTCTTGGAGTGTATAGCTTTTGATATCGTGGCGTTGTTTTCTCCGATGATGATGATTATTCTTCTGAACATATTAATCATTTATTCATTTTGAAATATCCCGTGTAGGATGATGCTTAAGTGGACAGCCTCCATCTTTCAGAACCTACTCTTAATCATCGCATGTCGGACATGATCCAGCCATCGCATTCTAAGTGTACATAGAAGACGACTGTCCGATAGAACGGCTCGAATCCAGAGTTGAGGACGACCAAACCACTGAAGCATGGACCGCTCCTTTCGGTTCCACATTCCGATATATAACGATTACTGTTTTGTTGTACGTGCTTTTGTATCTGTTTACTTCACAAAAAAAGTCAAAGTAGAATTGACTTTAACATCCATTTGCAAACATTATAAAATATTCTGATAGGGTGATGATTTTTTCGCCACCTTGTACATACCAAAACTTAAGCTAGAGTGGATCTTTCAATATTCAGCTTTAAGATCACATCGCTCTTTGTATAGAAGTCTCATTCTTAGAAATAACAAAGAAAAGGGATTACGACGAATAAAAGAAGTATGCATCGATAAAGTTTAGTGTTTCTTTTAGGAAAACACCCGAGACCCGACGAGTTTAGCTTAATTAAACCTTTAAGAAACGTGTCATCACAACTACTGCTTTCTTTAAATTTACACCTAACAAACAAATTGAAAAAAACGATCGGCAAGGAGTGTAATGAGAGTCAAAAATGAATGCTTCGCGGTGACATTTGGAAATTTTATTTTCTTTTATTTATAGAAATGATAGTTCCAAGCAAAATTAGGTAGCTTCTTTCTTCTTCTTTTTGACAGTTATTTTCTGATTCCAAGACAAAATTCTTTACTATATTTTAATTTCAATTTCTGTCAATATGTCAAATGTCATTTATGACATTTCCATGCAATTTATATCGACACAAAAAAAAAATTGTTTTGGCAACACTTTTATCCATTCCCGCGAAACTGCAATACCTTTAATTACTCTGTTCAAGTTATTGATGTGTTTAATAAGAGATTTGTTAAAGTTAAGAACTGTATAAGCACAGGTGGGGGCGAAGGAAATGCGAAAGCTCGTCCCACAAATATAAATACAAAAGGAATCAAGAATAATGACATGCGCACGGAAATGTCAGAATCACTTTTCCGAGTTCCTTCATCACCGAATGCCAGAACCGATAACATCTCGATTTTAAAACTAAATGTAGGTACACTAAGAAGTTATCGGTTCTATCATAAATGTCAAAGCTATTTTATGTGTAAAATGTAAATTCCGTCTTTTTCAAAAGATTCTCCCTTTTCTCAAAATTCTCTTTTCCCAAACAACAATACTGGTGGCATTTCCATAGAAGTTATCGATTAAGTTGGGAACATTTTTTGTCTGTTTTAAGACTTCGTGCTACTTCTACTAAACCTGAGAGTTACTATACACAGCAAAAAACGCAGTTAATTTTGAGATTCACATTGAAAAATCCAGACTTATTGTTTTAGTTCTTCTACAGAAGTACCAATCCATGAATACTTGCTGATATTTTATCAAATTACTGAAAAACACTGTCTCAACCTGCATTTCCATACTCGTTTGTATAATACGTGCAAGTTTGCATTAATTCCCCTATGCTAAATTGGCTGACAATATCAATTAGCACTGGAGAAGAAATCAATCAGCACCACTGATGCAACAAATCAAGTCAAGACATACTGTTGTCAAGTTGATTTGACAAGATACCTATAGCAACTTGCGTCTTATACCAGAAGATTGTAATTTTTTTTTCTCCGAAACCAGTTCCCTTATAGCACCTTGGCGTCATTCGTCTACTAATGTCATCATCATCATGCCTCGTGTCAGTTGGCAACGAAATTGAACCTCTCTGCGGGGAGATACCAACTAACAACACCTGAAATGGCTGAATCTCCCCAGATTAAAAAGAATTAAAACGAAACAACAACCCCCATTCTGCCAAGTCATTTCCTGATTGACATTTTTGTAAACATGAATCTCCTCTCCAGTGGATGGGGTTTTTTCCATTTCGAAAATCCCCTCTTGATGAACACTTTTATTCGGTTAAACAAAAACAGGACTTTCGCTGATTCGATTGTTACATACGAAGAGTGAAAGTGACATTGACATGTCTGGAACAAAACTGCCATTAAATTACTGATCCGGTCCTGTGCCACTGTCTGAGTAACTTGAGATGTCCAAACATATTAATGAAAGGGAAAACGCCCCCCGAGCCGCCGAACAGCATCTCAATATCGAAGTTCGAGGCTCATAAAAGCAGCAGCTAATTGATAATAACTTGACGGACAAAATTATGAAGATTATCGCAAAGGCTCTGTCTAATTGAAATTCCAGCGCGAGATGAAATGGCCGACCATAAATTGAGCGCCTCAATTGAGTTTGGGGGCGCATCGGGCGAGAGCACTTATCGGTTTATATGGAGGGCCTGCAGCAGGGGCGCACAATTAATAATTATACTCGCCTAAATGCACATCTCACCTCAAGACGGAGTTCGAGTTCGAGCGTCGTCGCTCCGGTCGTGATAATTGAATTCTCCACTATAAATCAGCTTAAGCTCGCCGCCGTGCGACGGGAGTTCAAGTGCGTCATCATGCCGCCTGCAATCTTCAATTATCACAACCGGACTCTAATCAGGTTCCACGAGACGACAGCCCAGTCAGCTAACCAGCCAGTAAGCTCCAGCTAAGAGACGATATCGACGATCTACTCGCGATATACATATATACGGATTCAAGTGTATGCAGCGAACAGCGAGCGCGTGCGGCGCTAAATTAAAATCTCATTTGTTCGATATGAAGTTTATTTTTGTTTATTATTATAATTTTTTTTTCTTGTTGCCCTGTTTCGTATTCCCCTTCCACGCTACGGTGGCATGTAATGCGAGTGCAGTCTACAGGGGACGCGCGGTGGCAGCAAGAGAATGAAACGACTAGTTAAAGTGCGCGAAATAAAGGTTTACATTTTGATGTGTGAAAAATAGTGAAGTGTAGGTACGAAGTTGATTTGATAAGCGAGTGGAACTTGAGTGACACACTTTGCGCATTGAAACTTGTTAAGTCAATTGAATTAGACGTTTGTACGACGCGTACTTAGAGCACTGTGCGATATTATATTGACGTATGTAACTTTGACGGCTAGACTTGGATGCAAAATCCGACGGACAATATATGACAGGTGTCAAAAATGTCATAGGTTGGTACCTTTTAAAGGTTTTTTGGAATGTAATAAGGAATAACACAAAAGACCTAACTTTGTCCAATTTAAGGCGAAACGTTTTGAGTTAGTTTCGTTGTGAGCTAGCGAGTTTGATTATTGGCCCACAAATTGCGTAATGCTACTGGACACAAACCTCGAGATTAAGTACAAGAGGTTTGAAATTCATCTTGAAGTGTTTCCACTGAATTAAGGAAGACTAAGTTGACGTATTCAAAGTCATTTTCCATTTTTGACACATTCTGTTTTGTTCCTGTCAAATGCAGCTCTGTTTGCCTTACATTTATGACATCCCGAGCTGTTTTAGAGTGTGTTCACAAACCGGACTCTACATGCAAACCTGGTTGGATTTAGAGATTAGTTTTTTATATCTTATTTATGAGATAACATTTTTTATAATAGATCTCGTTGATAAATATGAGATTTAGAAAAGTTTATCTCCGATTAAAACGTAGCATAAGATCAGCGAGTCTTGTAACCTGTAGATCCTGTGATTTTATTTTAACAATAATAGCTTACGCATACCTAATCTTTCGGCTAAAGCCTACAATTTAGCTTGTTGATAGCCTTTTGCTTATTGTAAACCCCCTAAGCGGGTCGCAGTTCACCTTGATTCTGACACTGTTAATGAAAATCCCGTTCCATCAACCAGTACATAGAAGAAGTTCAAGTAAAAACAAAGTTAAATACCGTTCGACTGGCTACGATTAGCTATCAAAAAGCTTAAGCTCTTCAGTTGATTTCAGAAAATGGTACTGCAAATAGATTGTTTGATTTGACAACTATAGAGTTTTTCTTATGAAGCTACACAAGGTCAATTATATACAAGTTTTGGGGGGCCAAAAATTGTTTCGTGATTTAGTGCTAGTAGAGTTCGAAAATAAAATAAGGCGTCAATAATACCTTTTGCCATGCACAATGTCGCTTGTCACTTGCCGAAAGACAGTTTTTTTTAAGTTTAATGCCACAATTGGAAAAAAAAAATCTATGAAAAAGCTTGTCTACTTTTTGATCTGTCAAAAACGATACAGTTGTCGCAAAGGGTCCGAACCCAGAGGACCCTGCGCCTACCTTTATAAAACCACCATTCGTTTTACATATTTCCTACTTCCACACGTTATATTACTTTATATTGGATTCCATAAATTACCCAAGTTGTCAAAACCTACAGAAGGTCCTAAGAGATGGTACCGCACAATGTTGAAAGGACCAGAGATTGTAATTTACAATTTGCAGCTTTTTGGCGACTAACGAAGGAATCCAATCTAGGATCCGTTCAACATGGTGCGGTCCAATCTCAAGCCGAATTATAGCCATTCAAATATACAGAGAATGACACGGATTAGATAACCAGTTGACACATCACTATCTGTGATCGGCCAGCTATCTTAATTGCGCTGATTAAATGAAATGTATTTCTTGCGAACTATTACAGCCAGTAGTCTCCACGCGCAGTACTACCCTCCACTTATATGGTGGAATTACGAACCTCACTAATGACAGTCCTCCACTAGTTCCGTATATATTTGCTATCGATAATATTTGTTTAATTAAGTCAATAAACGGTTTGCCATTCCCTTACCTAATAACACACAGTCGACTGGGGAAATTTGACCAGAACTGCACTCGGCCCCGTTACTGATTGCTATCGACTTGTCAGCCCTACGGGTAAACATTGCAATGACATCAGCGTAAGCTTTTCACGCTTTAAGAACACACGCAGTGTGCGCTGTATATAGACTGCATCAGAGGCTCTGACTCTGACGTTGACCACCAAGATTGGCGGATCACGTTGTGTATATATATCCGACCGTGCCCCTGCTAAGTAAAATGTAAATCTCTCTCTCGCGTCTCGATTGCTCGAACTTGATGCGCGGTGGCTTCGAGGGGGGAATTTACACGCGTTTATTTGTGGCCGTCGCATCGCCGGCCGTGTGTAGCTTGGTAGAGGACCCCCGAAATTATAAAAATTTTTAGAGCCAACTATTAATCATTTTATTGTACCTAACGTATACCAGAATCCCCGCCCGACCATCGATCTCAAGACCACCGGCGATACGGGATACTCATGCCGATGCCGTGTGCAGGACTTGTTGCTGGTGAGCAGTGATTTCCATTTCGCAGACAAGCCCTCTTATCAACAAACGTATAGGTCGGACGACCCGAACCCCACCGCAACAACAACAACGGCGGCGGCGACGTAGTCGGTCGACGATATCCGTTCTTGCTGTGTGGTGGCCAAGTGAATTGCTATAATTTTCCCTTATTGGAGGGGCTACTGATTGAATTTCAAATTGCTCAATTTCGGCATATGGAGAGTGGTGTGGTATCTGCATTCTGCAGTGCACCGCCTGCCTCGAGAACAGCAGCAGCACCAGACTAATTAAGGAACCATGCGTCGTCGTTGTATGTCGTGTCGTTTTGGCTTTGTTGTTGACGCTGATGCTAAATCTTTTTTTTTTTTTCTTTGTGTCAATATTTGCTGTGTGGTTGGGCAACTCCTCGCGCGTCTAGAGAGAGGACTTTTTTTTTTTTTTATTTCGGTTATTAAGGGATTGGACGACGAAACATGTGGATTTAGTCATGGTGAAGGCACGATGGCTGCTGTATACACGGCATTCATGGTCCATTATATGTGTATATTCGCCGACGGTAGATATTTAAATGAGAGAGAGGATGCAAACAATTAATCCCTGTCGGTGGTCAGAGTCGGAGTCAGAGTCACCGCGTGCAGCAGCAAAAAGAGATATCTGCCGCCCATTATAATATATACTGAGATGGTTTGGTTGTGATTTTGAAGCGATAACCAATCATTAGATTCGAAGAATTTCCAGGCCAGAGAGCAGAGAGTGAGATGTCCCAATTAAAAGTATGGCCGCTGGTCGATCAGTTTTGCGACTGTTTTTATTTTGATGAATATTTTCATCAGTGACACTCACCGCTCACGGTGTCTGGACGGCATGAGGTCCACCCAGTGATGCCAGATTTTTTTTTTCCCAAATTACCCATTTTGGGGAAATTTTTTGAAAATATTCCCCATTCCATATCCGTTTGTTTGTTTACATTTTCGGTAATCTTTTTATGTTCGGGATTTGTTTGAAAGTTAACTACACGAGTTTTATTTTTAAAATATGCAAAATTGATAAATATGCGTGCATTTCTTTTTTTTCCCCATTTTCCCCATCAAGTGAAAAATTCCCCAAAATGGGGAAAAATTACCACATCTGGTATCGCTGGGTCCACCACTGGGTAAGCATTAGAAAGTCTTGAGTTTTCAAAACAATATAAGTAGATATACAAAGGGGGGCTTTGTCGATGTTGAGCTGACGTAGGTGCTACATAAAACCGAGGAAGATATTTTATTAAGAACACTTACCGTGACAGTCATTTCGAGCGCTGTCACTTCATGACTACTTTTTCACAGTAAAAACATGTAGGTAGTAGATTTAATTTCTTCGCAGTAGATTTTTTTTCAAACAATGTAAGCCAATTTAATAACAAAAAATATAATAGAATATACAAAATTCGTTAGTTTTTTTTGCTATACATTTCTCGATCTAAAAAAATGTAGTAGATTTAATTTGCTGGTGGTATACTTGAATTTGGAAACAAATTCACTAGATCTAGTACTGCATTTGCAACAAAGTGGCAACGCTGCCGATTTCACTTAACAAATGATGTCTTCGATGTGGAAAGTGACATTTTTTTGTTGATCCCAATCGCTGTCGAAAGGCAGAATTTTCTTCGGTCCGGTTTCTGGTAAAGTTTGGTCAAAATAAGACGAAGGGTTGTGTCACTTTCCGTGCCAAAACACATTCAAAACGGTTTTTGTCGACAATTATGGGAGCTAATGTTGTTAAATTTAGAACTTCGATAAACTCTTTGCAAAAAATTCGAGGGATATAAAGACGGAAAGTGTCACTTGACAAACAACAAAATTAACTATATTAGTGACAGATTTAGTCTTGAAACTTGGTAAATGAACATATTATATTGTCTGCTGGTAGTATTTCACATAATCTGACAGTAGCGAAAATCTTGCATCTCTCACACAAAAAAAAAAAACATTTCAAACGTTATTTTTCGGAGCTAAAGTCCTAAAATTAAGAGTACTAATGCGGGTTTTAATACGAAAGACAAGACATGGACAAAGCCGGACTTAGAAAATCTGTTTAAATAAATAAATAAATAAATAAATAGTGGAGGCAGTACCGACAGGACCCTATGACCTTAGCTGCACTATCAGCTGCATTGGGTGAGAAGATTCCTCAGGACAGTTATTTGTCAGAAGTTCTATAGACTTGTGCTGTTACAGGGGTTGCATTTTTTGTATCTTCAGTGCACTCTTCAAAAAGTGTTATTTTCAAATAAAAACCTTTAAAATGTAACGCATCACAACTCTGTTATAGTGTTTAGCGAGCGAGTACTTGTTTAATATCATTCAAAAATTAACATTTTCCAGAATAGTTTCAGAAATGACACTTTTTCTTTCTCATTGGGCCTTTTTCTTGCGACTTTTCAGAATTATGCAGCGGTCACACTGGGTAGAGGTATAGCTCAAAAAAAATGTTAAAACTTGTTTGTTGTCTTCGTCAGTGCTCATTCGGCCGCGGAATTAACCGCAGTTAACTGTTATAAATATAAATTTTGTTTCCAAAAGTGATTTCAAAGAACAAAAAAGGTCTTCAAAGGTTTTCAGTATAAATTCCATGAATTTTACAAACGGACTTGGGGTCTAGTAACGTAAGTTTTCCACGATTATAGTCGAAACGATAAACCCCCAAAAATAACAAAAATTACGCGTCTAAGAATTTTATTGAGTTTATACCTGACGATAACCAAAACAAATGCATCAGAATATAATTCATGCAGAATATAACTCAACAAAACTTCATCAACGATATCGTCCAGGCGGTCATTTACTTATAATAATATATATATAATATATATATACTTAAAATCTGATACTGAACATTAGCATCGCAGCATTTGGCCAGTGTGTAAAAGCTGGAACTCATTGGGAGTTGGGCCTTACCAATAAACTTCATACATTTTATATTGAATTCGCACTCTCGGAGCACTATTTTTGCTCTAGATTACTTTTTATGTTCCTTTGGTACGAAAAAAACATTCTTTTTACGATTTCAGATTTACCAATACAAGCACGTTTGAGTTTGACAATTACTTCAAGTTTGTTTACGTTTTCGTGAAACTTTTCAACTGCAAAGAATTGCAATGCACCGGGTGGATCTATTTTTGTTAATTATTCATGTACCTTTACAAATGTTGAAAAATCAATCTGCACTCAAATTTCAAATGTTTTAATATGAAATATAACCAGTGAACATAAAACGTTTAGAAAAGTGTCGAAGACACAATCATATTGCAATGGCCAGACAGCAAGAAAAGAGTAAATGAAGTTTTTATGTTCGATTAGACACACGAAATCCGAAATCTGAGGACGAATCTGAAGAAGCCCAATCGAATACCACATTAGTTTCGATTTTAAATTTGAGTAGTTCACAATGCCTGCATTTCCCATACAAATGTCGCAATTGTGAACTTCCGTTTACCTAACGTCGAGACTTGAATGTATAAGTAGGTACGGGGAATTCTCCTTGAAACGCATGAATGAAGACAGTTTTTTGCCGCCAAAAGTTGACAGAGGTCTGCGACTGTAACCCTATCCCGTTCTTGAGTGAACGCGCAATGGCTTCCCTCGCTTCAAAATAGACATAAATAATAGCTGAAAAAAATCTGTTGCAAAAACCCACCACCATCAAAATTAGATTTGCGCAAAATATTTGCCCAAGTCGTTTGCAATATTTATGACCTTAACTCAGATTCAAATAAAGTCTGCGCCCGGTTTATAAGACACACGTGATATTGCCCCCTTTCCACGATAATAAAAAAAAAAAACACACACACAAAATGTAATCACAACACCATAGCTTATAGCTGTGCAATAAAGAATGCAAATAAAATCATAGCACAAACAACAACAAGCCAACGATAGGCAGCACTCTAGCTCAGCCGATTGGCTTAACGATGAAAGCGCACACTTTCGTGTGGCTGCTGCTGGCATTGCCGCAGCGCCATTAGCATGGCGTGACACAATACGAAGTGCTAATAAACGAGCTTAATTTATTGTTGGGTGGTGAAAAATTTCCATTCATCTTGGGAGCGGACGCGTGTTTGGTACGCCGCAGCGCACAGGAGGCTCGAATCGGCGGCGGCCGCGGCCTCTACAGCTCTAACTAATCGGACAAACATCGATCAGTCGGACAGTACGAAGCAGCACACATACATGTAGTATGCGGCGTGACGATAGCATCAGCAACAGCAACAGCGACACCGACACCGCACAATCGAATGGAAATTTTTCGCAAAAATCTTTACCCTTCTCCACTGATCCACAATTCAATCGGTTCGCACTTGGCGCAAAAATAGATTGGCAAGGCGGCGGCGCGGCACGATGGATTGTTTGCTACTCCGCTCATCCGCTGGGCCCACTGGATCGGCAAGAAGTCATTTCATTATCATGTCAATAATTCGAATTAGCTGCTGTTGACGTCAAATAATCGTAAAATATGTTGCCGCGATCGCCGACTGGCTGACAAGCTATAATTGGATTAAATTATTTGTTGTTTGTGCAAGAGCGTGTTATACGCATACGCCCTGGCCGTCAAGTCCGTCCCGTCAGTGGAAAAAAACAATTGCAGGTAGCATGCACCTTATCTATCTGCATGTGACTTCGATGAACTTTATCTTATCGTCGAGCACAGAGAATATCACACAGCTTCGGAACGTCGAAGCACGTGCCGGTTCGCAAATAGGCACGACTATTCTCCACCACGAGCTATATACTATAACCGGAGCTGTTGTTTGCCTTATCAGCGGGGAGTTGGCTGCTCTATCAGGCGATCGTGTCAAATGTTGACAAATGTCCGCCCGTATCGTTTACAGGCTAAGTAGCTTAACTGTAAGCTGACTTATTTTCGATTTTCGCCACCGAAAAAGGCCAATAGGGCTGGAACGACTCAAAGTCCGCACCAATCTCTGACGCACGAGATCGCTATCGTTTGCGCCAAGTGAGGTTGGGTGAGTTTTGCTCCGCCGCGCCGCCTGTGTCGAACAAAAACAACTTTGAGTATGTATAGGTATATGCCAAAGGTCAAGCGGCGGTTGTATTGTATGGCTTCCGATAACCCCCCGTCGCAGAATAGCGGCATAGCGCGAGTCTGTTTGGCTCTTAATTAGTGTGTTCGTGACTCATGATGGCCGCAACTTCAAAATTTGGTGTTGAATTTCATTGGAGGGACAGCAGTGTGGTCTGACGTTCGGTGAATAGGTGCAAATGCTGGAAAACGATGACGATTGTGTAGTTCGTGTCGCGATGATGACATGATGTCATTGTGATAAGCGCCTCCCCCTATGACAGGTGACGGTATTATTTCCCAAAGTCACCAGTGACCAATTAATTTCCCCGAATCACAAGATCTGATTGCGTTAATTAAATAAAATGCCAGTGGATTTCATCAGATCGAAAGAGACTTGCGCTCCCAGTAAACGGAATCAATTGGGCGCATATCTGAGGTTGGGTTTAGCTATACCTACTCTCAACTGCGTCATTGGCATTTCAGATTTTAATTGCGTTGGCAGGAGTTCTTAATTTCAGACCTAAATTGAAGCGAAAACGTATGAACACGTTCTGCTTGTGTGTCGAAGAAGGTGTGTCCATTTTGCGTTGTCGTTTCAATTTGGATATTTACCCAATTCATTGGTAAACATCAGCCCCAAAGGTCAATCGCCGGATGAGTTTGTGCGCACAAGAAAAATGTGGTGAGATTTTGTTTACGAAAATATTCGAAATTGGTTTTGGGTTCGCAACCATCAGAACCGTATTCAAGGATGAATTCCACGAAAATCAAAATTTGACTGCAGATTTTTGGAGATTTGAAACGTTTGACGTCAAAGTGCATGTGATTCTTGGCAGAAATTGCCTGTTTGTTGATAAAAGCGGGCTGTGTCAAACGTGCTATATATAGATTGAGTGTGTTCTTATCTTTGAATGGACGTTTGATTGATTTCGTTTGGACTAAGATTGGTTTGAAGTGCGTCAGCAGAGGTCGCCTCAATGTGTCACAGTCGCGGTCAGGGCAGTGGTAGGAGACATAAAATTGAGGCCGCCATTCGGGAATGAAAAGAGAGAATTTTCTCGGGTGTTAATAATGGCTTCCTGAAATAGGCCTACGCTGTGGCCTATAATTGAAGCTGCACCTGTTGTGGCCTACCACTCTAACCTAACTTAACGGGTGGGTCCCAAACTATACAGCGGTGGTTGAACCAGTGCTGGAGTATTTATATCGAGCTCGTTTCCAAAACTTACACACAAGAAGTTTGATTATTAGAACGATCAACTCTTCAGCCTCAGACGACTAGTCCCTGACCTATGCCTATTCTCATTCTATTTCTATTCTATTTCTATTTCTCTACTTACTTAGGTTGCGACGTCTCAGGAAACTTGACGAAATTATTCCTCAAAACGCGACATAATTAAGGGTTTTTCAATAGGGACGGCTCTATATTGGTGGCATGTTGTTTTGGTGGCTCCTGATTAATCATTCAGTCATTGATGCCAAAGCAGGAAAGTAACATGATTGAGCAGAACGTCCAAATGATAAGACTTTATTGCCAAAATGAGTGTTCGTCAACGTAAACGTTGCGCCCGTTTTACGGAAGACGCGTTCGACTCGACAACGTTCGTTAGCCAAATTCAAGGCAACTGCACGCAGGAAAATCGCTTATTTAAAATCATATCAAATATAGCTCCCACAGAATTAATGGATTAAAAATAACCGAGTCAACTTGTTTAACGAAACTCGGTTAAAAATAACCTTTTATCAATTTTTCTCGGTTGTAAATAACAAACTAATTCTGTTGAATTTAACCAGCTGATTAATATTTATCTACAAACTTGGTTCTTAACAACTGATAAAGTGTGTTATTTTTAACAGTATGCATTTTACCTATTTATATTTGTTGTATTTAACAACGAATACTCGGTGTTCTTCAACAGAGACTTGGTTAATTTTAATCCATTCTTCTTAACCGAGCAAAAATCGCACTCTGTTGGAGCCAATTTTTGAGCGTGATGATTCAATAAACAATCAGCCAACATCCGTGTGTTCAAGGAAGGTCAGATCGTCAGAGAACATCACCGCGGTCCGTGAAAATGTACATCAAAACCCGAGGCAGTCAATTCCTGGCCGTGTGCAAGAAGTCGCCCTTTCACAGACTTCAACTTGTCGAATTTTGTATCGGGACTTAGGTCTACGTCCGTGCAAGATCCAACCGACTCCACCGAGCTCAAAGTATATGACCATAGACACCGCCGTTTGTTCCCTGACTGGTCTCCAGAGCGTTTGTCAGAAGGCACCAACTTTGACCGAACAATCACCTTTAGGGACAAGGAACGTTTTTTGATGAATGGTTATCCAAAAAAGCAAAATTGCCGCATATCGAACGAAGGGAACCAACACGATGTTTACCAGGTGGCGGTTCATCCACAAAAAGTTCCAATTTGGTGCAGAACTTGGAAAAGAGCATCTATTTGAGGAGACCAAATCACCGTCAACGACGAGTGCTACAGAACGGAGCTAACTGATTTATTTTGGCCGAAATTGAGCGATATTGATTATTGACGACATTTGGTTCCAGCAGGGCGGGGCTACACAGGAGACACCACGTTGGACATTCTGCATAAACTATGGTTATCTATAGAACAGGTGAATTGGCCACCAAGATCATGACCCGCCTAGAATTTTCCTTGTAGGGATTCCTGACGTCGGATTACCATGCCAATAAGCCCGATGCCCTTAAATCCAACATAGCAGATCGTTAAATTCAGCCGGATCTAGGTATGCGACCATAGAGTCAATGAAAATTCGATCACTTGGGTCCGAGTAACCGTGATGAGGACATTTGAACGATTCCATATAAATGCCATGCCTTTCAAATAAAAACAGACAGCCGATGTGCACCAAAAGCAAAATTCCGCTATTGCTACCGACCCAGAGGCAGCCCTTGTTCAATAAAAAACAATAAGGTATTCACTTGATCTCATAATTTTATGCAGCTCGTAAATTCACACATTTCTGCGGTGCTTTAAGTGAACACACCTCGGAAATGTCATTGCGTAAATCGCTGCAAATAACGATCAAGCAATAGAATAAATATTTTTTTAATTAAATTCTTACCGTCATTGATGCAACTCTAAAATATCGAAAAGAAATTCACACAACGCGGAAAACGCTTGTCACAATTTGACATTTGTAAATTTGTGCAACTTTCCGCACTCGATTTCCGAGCCTAATTGATCGGGGAAAATTATGAGTCCTGCGTAAACTATTCTCCATACAAAATCTGACAGTTTATTTACGAGATGGTAAACATCTGCAGTTCATGAGGTTTATGGGGGTTTTACGCGTTTAAGCGAATACCCTTAATAACTATATTCTTATAGAGATAATCAACCATCCATACTTGTTGCTGTGTGTAACTGAATACCCCGTGAGTTTATTTCAAGGGAAACAGTGAGTCATCTACGAAAGGGTGAGTGAGGTGTGACTGTGGATTCTTCTATTACATCTCTTGCTTACATTGGGTATTTCGTATTTAAATTTACCTAGCTCCCACCTACACACCATTCAGTTAATAAACCGCTTTCACCCAGCAAGACGGGAAAACTTTTACAGAATCGCGATCGTGACAGCGTTCCTGCGTAAGCACATTCCGCCCAACATCACGTGAGTGTGTTTTTCTTTCATTTCTGTTTATGACCTACCTTAGTCGCAGTCTCGTTTATTCTGAAACGCAATTCGGCGCATTTCGCACACAATTACAAACGAAACCAAACACTCATCATTAGTAGTCGCAATAACCTAATCAGTCTCCCAATCACAGTCACAGTAGCGGAAGTTAGTTGAATTCTTTCAACCGAACTCCGCCATGTTTTCATTTTACGCTTGTGTCTGTTTATAACCAATTTTTTATTTTTTTTATTTTTTGGTAAAACAATAGGAGAATGCGCATTAACTTATTTTTATCAGCGAAAACAACAAAAATGAGCAAAAAAAAAGGGGGAATAAGAAGAACAAAACGCGAAGAAAGCAACGAAAACAAACAAAGGCGACTTGCAAAAAAAATTCATAAGTGTTCCTACGAGTTTACTGAACATCAACAATGAAAACGACTCCACAAATAATAGATATTAAATTTCATGTGAATTTTAAATATTTACTTTTTTAATTAGTACGTCAACAGATGATAGTCTCCTGGATTGCGTCCGCTTTTGTGGTGTAGTTCGGCAACTCCCCAGTCCGCATGAAAAATGTGGAGCACCACTTTATCCGCAATCGGAAATATTTTCATGTGGAGTAAGCAAAACGGAAATAGCAATAGCCCCGTGCTACATACAGGTTGGCGCGCGCACGTACAGCGGTTCGATAAGTTGCCAAAGTTGTCAAAAAATGTACATACTGTCAATTAAGGGCGATCACGCTGCAGAAGGAGAGGCCGGCGCTGCGACGGGGAAATTGATGAATGGCATTAATATTTTGGAATTTTTCATTGTGCGGTGTGCAACAAAAAGAAAAGGAAAAAAAAACAAAAAACAAACCAGAACTCTCCTCGGTGAGATTATGCGAATCAAGTGACATACTCGCACGATAAAAAATAGCAGCGCTGGTATATACTGCTGAATCGGATTTATAAGGCGCGCGCTTGTAGATGTAGCCCGGCCCAGTCTACCTGACTCGTGGCACGGCCGGCACCGGCACGATTGTATCATGCGGGCAAACGACTCACCTCACAGTACGTGATTAAATTTGCCAATGTCGTTCGAAGTGGTGAAATTAAGTTACTTCCTCCGAGGACATGATCGTTTTGCCAATGTCCTTCTAATTTCGAATACAAAAAGTGTCCCCTAACAGTTGTTTTCTTTTCGGAATGTCACATGCACCGGAAATACCCTAGGACAGTACTCATATTCACACGAGTATTGGTTTGCATTCAGATGTATGCATGGCATGGGATTTTTTCACGTTTTGTCGCGTGTGCTCGATTACATCAACGAGTCATGCACAGGAAGGCAGATACGCAAGACACTCAAGTGTTTATTTGTCTCTTGTAAATGCAATCGACAATCAACTCGAAAACAAGTGTCGAGTTGGTTTTTTTATTATTTATTTTTAGGTCAGAATAAGGTTCCAAGTCGACGAGATAGTCGATAGACAAAATCGACGACACTCTCGAGGCATTGAAATATAATATTGCCTTGAGATAAAACAGACTTTTGGAGGGGAACTTTCCGCATTTTATCAGTGTTTTTCTGATGCAAAAAAAAAGACAACACCATATCAAAGCGGTGTTCTCTGTTGGTTCGTGATAGTCTGATAGCGATGTAGGTACCAAGGTCTTTTGGGGTTCTTACCCCAGGAGTTATAAGTAGAAAAAAATATTTTAAAAGTAAGCAGTATTCAAAGGCCAATATAGATTAGTAGCGCGGATAACCACCTTATGGCAGAATTAAAAAAAAACAAGATTGGAATTATAGATGGTATACTATTCTTTTTATAAAAAGTACTAAAAGTTCAGTAAAAAACAAGGCCAGCTTTTAGATTGGAATGGATCGATGGGAGATAGCTCTTCACGTGAGCCCGTTGTGGGGAGATACAAATTTGATCGTCACCCATTTACCAGGGTTAGGACTTAGGGGTGTTTCCATTTATTCTAGAAGACGGGCGAAAGCCTTGGGTGATATGGACATAAATCAGCGGGTGAAATAAAAAGTTAAGTTGGGATTAATTTAAGTTGTCAATACAGAGGTAGGTGCAAATGTATATTTACATATTGATGTTCAACCCTTGATAAACATTAATAGTAATTTTGAAATGTTTTTCACTGGACCAACATTAAAAGCATTCGGGGTAGGTTAACCTTAGTGTCCTGAGAAATTTTCTTAATTCAGCCGTTAATATTTGGCATAGAATTATTGTATCCTTTCTATTAAAAAAGTAGGCGCAAATTCCAACTTAGGGTTTTTTCCACTGCGCCACCTCTCGCGAACGTCTGACAAACATCCGAGAGTGTAACTGTCTTTAGAGCTTCTCAATTAGCCGTTTGGAATCGGCATACAATTGTAGATCCCTTCCATTCGTTCCAAAAATGAAACTCACACAAAACGAATGGTTGTGAGAAGCTAGGCCTTGGGTCCCTACGGACATGTAGCAACCATAATTCATCGGCACAAGTATTTTGACAGAAATGCAAATCGCCCTTCAAGGAGCATAACTCCCAAACGGCTACGGATTTATCCTTGTCAGTTTTCACTCAGTGATTGTATTTGCTGTGGCCTATGATATAGTTTGTAAATGAAATCAATCAAGTGTCATTTCCCATCCGTGGACGGGTCAGAGCTAGACCTATTTGTGGTTAAAGTGGGATTTTTTGACTGGCATACGTTTTTTGACGAAATGATTGTCACGGTTTCAAAAAAATGTTATCTTTTGAGCTCAAAGTTATTTTGATAGATTTATTGTTTTGATTACAATATGGTGGAAAGGACAAAGTTAAATATGAAAAATAGGTTAAAATTAACTGTTGATCTGTTGTTAAGAACTGCCTTCCGAGATAATAAGGTTAAATACATGCTTCTAAATAAAATACTTTATCAGTTGTTGTTATCAACAAAGTTTGAAGATTCATACCAGCCAAAATAAGTATATACCTAAGTTGGTTAAATTCTACAGAGTTATAGTTTTCATTTACGACCAAGAAAACTGATAAATCGGTTATTTTTAACCGAGTTTCCGTAAACAAGCTAGGCTACATTGTAAGTATTATTTGGTAGTTTTAACCGAAAGTTTTTTCCTTTTAAATGAGTTATTTTTGTGCGTGTAGAAAAAAGGAAGAAATATTTCCAGGGAGTGTATGGAAAATTCGGCTTAAACTCATAAAAGTCATGAGCTTGAAATGGAGGAAAATATTAGCGAAAGGACAATTCGAAGGCGATTTGCTGAGTTTTATTTATTTTTTGTACCTACAGTAAAGTACGGTCCACGACGGATATATAAACACTCATTTATAAAAACAAATCACTAGATAATATCAAACGCATTTGGAAACAGAGTGTAAATTTGCTTCTTATATTATACTTGTTCGCACTGATTTTTCGATTTTAGAGGTTTCTTATATCCGTCCTATAATGATAACTCCCGGAAACGAAACCAAACAACCACAATCCGCTCTAGACAAAACAAATGGACCAAGAAGCTTCTGACTGGAAGAGTGAGAGGTAATTTGAGTTTCCCGGATCATCGAAAAAAGATTTATTCGAATGCCGAAAATGACTCGTAAAAAATACGCACAATCATTCCGATCAGTAAAGTCTTGGGGTTGCTACTAGCCCAACGGCCGGAGAGTTTTCAATTCAATCCAAATGATGGGACGATGAACGATGCTAAAGTTTGAACAGTCAGGTATTTCCATGTTTAATTTTTTTTACTTACAATTAGATTTCTTTACTTATTTAGGACAACGTGCAGAAATGGCGTGCCAATGCCGGAAAATGACCTGCTTAAACTGACTTAATTACTAAATGACACGTAGCACGCCATTTTCAGTACTTCATTTTTAAGGTACCAAGAGGGAAAAAAGGGAACCTCATTAGTTTCGCTTTTGACCGTCTGTCCTAACCCTAGACCAATTTTGTGCCCAGGTCTAACTCAAAAACTAATTGACGTAGAAGGCTGAAATTTGCATACAACATTCCGCATAACCTCGACAAATACCAATGGTAGCGATGCATTGACTGGTTTCAGGGTAATTATTAATTTTGTGAACAAATATTTTCATTCGCACAAAAAGCTGTTTACTTCTCGATTTAAAAAAAATTATACCTTTTTTGTAGATCATACTCGTAGCTATATAAATATAGTAAATATTTTAAAAGCTAAAACGTGCCTCTACTCTTACGCTTACATTCATGTAGTTTACCTCATCTGCAAGAAATCGTCGAATTTCCAACTCTAAAGTACGGAACCTTCGGTGTGCGAGTGACAAATCGCCAGTTTTTTTTAAACTTTGTCGTTTTACTTTATTCTAAGTTAATTTAAGTGCTGCCAGGTTTGGCAACCAATGGTGATACAATTTTTGTTTGATATTGAATATTCCGTCATTAGCGAAGCCCATCCTTTTTTTCGTTCAAGCGTCAAAAAAACTTGTAGGACAAAAAAGCCCGCTAATAATGGCTAGAATAGTGCCTTGTTCAAATATTCTTAAAAAGCACACGATTCCCATTACTTTAACTTCTTAGCATTTACCAAACACATTTTGTAAGGATCATTTGTATAATTCCACAGTGTTTTTCCACTTTATTATAAAGTTTTCAGTAAATTTTTAACATAATTATGTTACAGCCCTTTAAAATCTGTTTTGTTTTAATACCAGTTTTTTAGCTGTCACTTGGTTTTCTCCTTCTCATTTGACACTGAGTTGTAGCGAACTGCCCTATCGAAACAAACAAAACTGGCCACTTCAAAACTCAGATTCAATATTTTTGAAAATATATCTACGAGCTTACATTATTTCCATAACACTGGTTTCAATGAATTCTTTTCGTTTTATTCACATAAACATTTAAGCATGGTGTCTAAATAAAAAAAAAAAACACATTCTTATCAAACCATTTCCTGAAAACCATTCGAAGGTTACACTGGGAATTAACTATTAATTCAACAATATTAACAGGTGGTATATCAGTTTTGTTTTCCTCCAATAACAAAACACGGATAAATCTGAAGTCGTATTATTTATCGTCAGATTGGTGACTGTGCAAAATGTTCACGGTATACCGGTATATACGTGTATATTTAATTTTTATTTATTTAAATTAATCGTCGTTTTGCCAAATAGCGGCTCGCTTAATTTCGTTATACCCGGAATGTTTATCGCTTAAAGTTACAGCTAGATATTAAAATTCGAATTCAATTTTCAACTGTTTCCATGTGACTAATTAGGTTACAACGTTTATAAATATTCATAATCGCTTAAAAACGAAAACGAGTTTACAAATATACCTTCTAGCCTTGGTAGAGGATTCATCTTAATGAATTCAGCAAATAGGAAGTAAAGTAAAGCAAACATTTTAAACCTTCGTTAAAAATGTTAACTGTATTTAGACGTGGTCTCCCTTTTCAAGAGAATGATTGAAAGGATACGATTCATTAGATCAATCAATCACGTTAATCGACTGCTAGGAGTACGCGCTATTCGATTGTGTATCAAACAGACAAGCGCAGCAACCGCCCGCCGGCCAAATCGATTTCGTTATCGACTTAGAATCGAAATACTTCAATTCTGTGGAAACAAAAAACAATTTTATTTCGAAAAAATTATACAAAAACAATTGTAAAATATGTCCAATAAAATTCATCATCATCGGCTGACTTATTAAAAGAGCCGCTCAAGGTAGTAGGTACTCGAAGAAAACTACAAAGAAATGTCAAAAGAATGACAAGTTGTTTTTGAACTTCCGGACTCGACCAATGTGCTTTCCGTTGAGTAAATAGATGATATCGCAGAGACAGAGACGGAAAAAACAATGGACTAACATCCGAATTTATAAAAAAAAAAAACTGCCCACAAGTCAGTTAGATGACAGATGACAGATGCCAGTTGACGTAACTGCTGTGTTACCAGTTGATAAATTTCACTCAGCCCTTATTAATATGAGGATAACAAATCAACTGCCGATTGCAGATTTAAATGTGTGATTGAGTACTATTTGATCTTCAAAAGATTTACCATTAACAGCTCTATTCCAATAAATTGTTGTGCTTTTGAATATAACACTGTATCTGTGGTCTCCAAATGGATAGGGAAACGTCTGCAAAATGGCAACGGAATATAATCTATGGAGAGTTCTATCAGCTGCTACACAAGTAGCAGTGTTACCAGCTCTGTCTATTTATCTCAAAATCGGGGATATTCCATAATTTACGCTATGCACTTTGAAGTTGGCGTACTCTTTTCGTGTCTAACTAAAACTTTCTAAACAGCTAAATGGGAATGAGCCAACTCAATTTACATTTTGAACAAGCTCTCACATCTCAGCAGTAAAATCATCTTACAAAATATGCATGAATACGAAAACACTTTGTCCAAGTATGCAGGTACGCCCCTTTCAGCAAAATGTTTTTTTTTTTTGTTTGTTAAGATTTGAACTAGAAAAGTCTCTCAATTACGAGTTTATGTTGTGTTGATTTTTCTTATTTAATAGGTCTGTTCCCTTACGATAATGCATTCGAACAAATTAGCCAAACTTAGTCAAACTACGTTCCCTTATGCAAAAGTTGGACAGAAGAGAGCAAAAAGGAGAGAACTTAACATTTCCCCACCATAAAAAGCCTGCAAATATTAGCCCAAGAAATTTCTTTGGGCTTTTACCCAGTATTATTGTCGTCGTTAAAAACAATCATAAGTAAGGCTCAGAAACTCAAAAACTTGTTGAAGATGACGACCATTTTTCGTAAGCAATCTTTTTCTTACAACAGTTTAAGATCGAAGCCAGATATGAGTTGAAGCTCTCCTGACTGTATTCCGAAGAGACATCCATATTCTAGGACTTTGAAATAGGATTTATTTGAGTAGACCATTTTCTATGTAGTTGCGACGTTGAATTTAAGGAATCTCACAGTTGACAGATTTTTATAAAGAAAATGTCAAAATAATAAGTTTTAAGAATGCTTAAGTCCCGCACCTTCAGTCCAGAGACAGAACGTCAATGAAATTTGTGATCAAAAACGGAAGTACATATTCATTGTTGGAAAATAAATCAAATAAAGTAAACCTGCAACTTGCTAGTTTGGTCAAAGTTTGTCAAAAACGATCGTAGCTAATACACACATTTTGGTCGTTATCATAAAAGAGGGTCTTTAGAAAACGAATTTTGCAGAAAAAATAATTAATCCCGACCGGAACAACATAAATGGAAAACCCTAAAAGGTACTCCCTCTATATTCGAAGCTGCTTAAAAGTGGGCACATGTATACCCAACTGGGTGCGATATTTCATAGCCTTTTGGGTCAAGAAACAGAAACTGTCACTTTCCAAGTAGCCAATTGCTCTCTGAACTACGCAGGGTTGTCTTCAGTGCTCATTCCAACTCAAATCTATGTACAGCCATCAGAAATACAAAACCGGTAGCTGAATAATTAGGAAAACAAAAATTCACTGGCGCCATTTAAGACCAACAATCAATCAATCTTGCGTTTCCATCTGAAAAGTCGTCTGCTTGCACAAAGGCAAATACCACAGATGATCAAAGATAAATCAGCGTACAATTTAAAATTGTTTTAGAACTCCACAGTAAGACATCGAAATCCCCGTGCTGAAGTGTTCGCATTAGCAGTCGTCGAAATCGCAGATAATCTCAGATTATCGCCTTCTGACAGTGACAGGAACCAGCCGCTTACCTGCAACCAACCTCCAAAAACTTTATTGCGCATTTGCGAAACGATATTCACAGCTCAAATTACTGTCGCCAGACACACACGTCTAATCCCAGCTCATCATAGTCGCAATCGCAACTACTACGTGATTTCAAGATAACAAAAAATGGGATTTCCAGAATTCCAGAAAACCGCAACAGGTAGGCATGTGCACATATATACAGCAACAGCATACAACATCTTCATTCCTCTGCGATCAAATTAAATCAACATTACGGAACTAAATCTCTTTCAAGAATACAAATTTAAATATTGTCCGTGTGTGCACAAAAGTTTGACGTAAAATTTAAAATTCCTTCGAACAAAACGAAGAAAAAAGCAGACCATAACAGACTAATAAATTCTGTGCCATCCACAGCGGCAGAGGCTTACAAAACATGCACGCGTCAGAAATGTCAAATTTGCTTGTTGCTCGCCCCGTGAATCGATAATTCGATAATCGATCAATAAATTTTCTTGTTCGTGTTCAGTTTCGGTCACGCTTTGATTTATCGCAGGGCGGCGACACTGACACGGACACCTTCCTGCGTAAATGTAAATCTTCCTGTCAAGAGGTTGAACTTTGAAAAGCCTCCGCCAACGACGCGACACCCTCCCGAGATCACAATCGGGAGCTAGACTTCAATTGCGACAGCACTTCTCTACGGAATTTATTATGGTGCCCTCTTATCCCCAGCGCCGTGCGAAGAAAACAAAAACAAGTGAGTAACCACCACGCGTCGACTGGTTTTGAGAAATTGCTTAAACATTCATTTATTTTTCGTTTTCCATTTTTTTTTTGCGGTTGTGGTTTTTAGTGCTTTTTAATGCCGTTCGAAGCAGGCACTTGGGGAATTCCAATCCAGCATTGACATTAGCATAAGCTGTAGAGTAGCGCGCTGCTGGCTGCCAAAAGAGTTAATTTAAATTTGAAATTTCGCTGTGAGCTTTGCAGTTGAATGTGGCGGTGATGGCACTCGCTAGCGCCGATGTGTGTTTTTTCGTTACGGTTTGAACTAGTCAGCCTGGTTTTTGGGATATATGACATCGGCACGATGGGCGGCCTTGAAGCGGCGAAGCTCGCTTTTGACATCGTGCGCCGTTTGACGTTCGCCTTGTGTGCGCCCGAGTTCCGGCTGAGAAAGAGCGCGATGTGTCTGTGGCTGGTTACACTCGACCCGTCCAACCGGCTGACAGGTTGTGCTGCTCGATTGTTGTTCGCTTTTGTGTATGAGTACGTTGCCAGTATATATGGGTCATTGGACCCGTCCGACTTCAGTCAAATTCGCGACCTTGTTAGACCTTGATTGGCCGATTTGCATACACTGATTGCACAGACATCGTCTAGTGGGGAACTTGTTTCTCACTGGTTTTTATTGCGAATCAGCCGCCAGGAGCTGCACACTCTGCCTTAAAAGATAAGCAGTACAGTCTTGAATGTTCCATCGAATATCGAATGAGTTTTTTTTCGGTTAGCGGAAATGTCTTATCAAAAGGCGACGACGGCGGCGAAGACAACGATAGAGAGGGTCTGAAATTCAAGGCGGAAATGAAATTTTGTTTTGCGTTCGATCTGAGGAAGCCCGTCTATCTAATCTAGCCTAACCCGTTTGTACAGTCAGCTTCATTAGGGTCACAAGGTGAGCTCTGGCAAAGGGGCGGACCAGGGGTGCTCGACAAAAAAAACCTTGCTGATTACGGCCGTCGCATCGGTATCAGCATATCAAGCGTCTCTAGGTCGCTTGCAAAACAGGAAAAAACAATAAAAATTCGTCGCTGTCACCTTGACAGCGCGCACGCTGGTTGCCAGCCCATACTGTATGTGAATCTTCGTCAACTATTCGATTTACGATTACGTATAAGTTCGAGTTGTGCGCCTTCTGCCTAATTGCCGCCAGATAAGACGACAGAGCGGGGCTCTGCTGTGCTGTTATAGAATGTATATAGATTACAACAGCGGGTGGCTGGGATCGCGGATTATTTGACACTGTTCACGTACGCACATCGCGGTTTGAGGCGCATACCGCTACAGCGCACATTTATGTGATATCAATAAACAATTATGGCCATGTGATTTAGTGGCAAATGAAATTGTTTACACAGAGAGCCGGTGGACAGCAGCGTAGCGGTGGCAATCTCATTATGAGGTCATTACGAAATGCTTATCAGCTGCTGAGCAGCATTCTCGCCGGCGGCGGCGGCGGCGACGGGAGCACAGTCTAAGTTGAATAATTGAAGTCGTCGTTTACACTGTTATGAGGAATTTTTCCTCAGCTTTTGTGTTTTTCCATCTATAGACAAGGACAGGGTGTGTAATATTTGAGTGCGGGGTTGCGGCGCGATACCACATACCGACAATAACAACAATAACGACGATGGCAACAACAGACCGCAGCTCATATGACTGATAGCACTGCGAGTCGAGTGCACATATACAGTAAATATACAGTTGCGAGCGATAGCTCGTGGAATATTTTCGTAGGGCAAAGGCATCCGCTGTGGCACACGCAAAACGATTGTCAGCGATAATGAAAGACGACACACAAGCGCATAGCTACAGAGGCAAGTGTCGTGTCAGACGCTGACAAACTGACGAACCCCCTTTGTCGATACGATAAACGCACGTCAAACGATATATGGGTCATTGTTTGCGGCCTGACGTTTTGCAGTTGCGATGCAGCTTAAATCGAATACTTTTTCAAGGCTTACTGCTACAGATTGGTAGATACTGAATTTTCTGAAGGTTTGAACGAATAGTGGATAAGTTGGTAGTAACTAGGTGTGTGTAGTTATAGATAAAATAATGTATCGTTAGGTTTATTCGCGTGCGCTATTAGATAACGAGCGGTGCGATATGTGAATGTTTTAAATGGGTAGGTACTGCGACAACTCGACACGAGGCATCAATCGATTACGTCACGGTCAATGATTGCATATAGGCCGCACATACTGCTTAACTTGTTCGACATGTTGTCTGTGTTTGTAACTCATCCGCTCTCTAGAAACAGTCTATTATGTTGACTGGCTTAAGTGCTGTTCGCTAACCTTTTAGCTGAATTTCATATTTAGCTTCTTTTAGCGAGCAGGTACCTGGGTATACAGTACAAGAACGTTTTTGTAGGTTAGGGTTAGGCTATGTAACAAATTCACAAAATGAGTAGAGTGCTTTTTTACGGCGGAAAAATAAATTAAGATCGACGCAAAGCAACCCATACAATCCGTTGTTTCCGTCGCGTCGGCAGATCCGTCAATATTGACGTATTCGACGGAATGAACAGTACAGCGTTGCCATAGTTGCTGATATGTCTGCATTTAGTAGATTTTCTACCCAGCTGCAGACTTTTTTTTTCTGCATTCGCAATAATATATTTTGTTCCTTTTAAAAATAGCTTCAACATTTTTCGCACACTTGCTTTCGCTGTATGCTGTCATTTTCGTAGTCAGGTCTATTTTTCCATAGAAAACTGCATTGCAGATTTTTTTTGTTGTCATAATTGCAGATTTGTCCAAATATTTTTTAGGCAACACTGGTCGCATAGAATCCGTCGCATACCGTGACAGTGGCAGGCGATGACAATTTCTCTCATCCTATCATCCCACGCTGTGCCAACTGTCAACGGGTGCACCTGACAGAAAAGTAGAAAGTGCTTGTCTAGGCAACAAAACCTTCAGAGATGCAAGAGCAACACTTTTGAAAGCCGGGCTTTGGTAGAATTTGGTTTTGAATTTGATTTCAAATAGACAATAAGTAACAGTCCCTGTTGAAGAGCCGAGCAAAATCAATTGAGGATAGATATGTAAATATTTAAGCTTAACGAAAGCAGGGAACAAGGACCACAGGCCAGCGTGCTGCCCTTATAGATTTGGCATCGTCATACCACAGGTGGCTATAAGTTTGCCCCCTTCTACTAGATGATGATTTTGGAACTCAGACTAAATCGACTCTAACAAGCTTTTATATGCATTTCAATGGACGAA
Organism: Cheilosia grossa; assembly: GCA_963082955.1. NCBI lineage: Eukaryota > Metazoa > Arthropoda > Insecta > Diptera > Syrphidae > Cheilosia > Cheilosia grossa. Next base: position 16,018,103 of record OY720146.1, read on the forward strand.
ATTCTTGACTAATAAAACGACAAATGGGAAAAAACAATGTTCTTCGACCGTTCAGGCGGATCAAAACTGAGAGTTTGTCGGATTAAAGTTGTCAAATGTTTGACAAAATAAAGAAAATAGAACAACTAACTAGATTTTGAAGGAAAATATATGGAATTTTGAATGCGAATGATTTGGTGGTTTGTGGAACGTGGAAAAATCAACCTATCTTGAGATGCAAATTCAACTGAAACAAGCTCCTCTATATGTTTTTATGAAAGTTAAATAGTCAAATCGATTCACACATCAAGTCAGCTGTCTGACTCCCAAAAATAGATTCTTGAACGTCCCCACTGATGACCCATGTGGATCTTGGTGCGAGTAGTTTTAGATTGATATCTTCAAAAATAATGTAAATCCAACAACAAATGGAACAATAATTTTTTTATGTTTTACTTACACTAATGGATTCCAAGCATGGGCTCAGATTAATACTTTCCTCTTGAAATTCAAACCTATACAACACTTCAAAAGCGCCTTGAGATCTTCTCGGTCGGTGCATGTTTCCTATGTGAATTCAAGGCGGGGGAACAACTTCTCATGGGAAACAATTTCACATGGGAAACAACTAGGTACACCTCGAGTGGGAAATAGTTTTCCTTTTTTTTTTTTGTGTTAAATTGCCCTCCTTCAGCGGAAAATAGCTTCTCATAAATAGGTGAAATAATTTCCCACTCGAGGTGAAGTTATTTTCCATGTGCAGTTATTTCCCTGCACCGTATAGTCCCCTGGAAATATGTCAGCACGATCAACATTGATTGTGTGTATTCTTCTCAAGCAGAGAGCAGTAGGGCAACAGCTGTAACATGCTACTAAAATAAAAACGCTTACGACCCTTCACTACCTAGTACCTACTGACCCACTCCAGTTGAATCGTTATCAGGCTTGTACTTTGATTTTTTGGAAAACCAGTATGACCTTAGCGTAGTTCCCAGCACTCACAAATTTACACATTTCCGAATTCCCCATTCCCATTCCCATACCCAAATCACAATGGGACTTGTGAAATAAGTTGTCAGCCAGCCACCTCTTCTTGGGTATACATCAAATACCAATGACTAAAGCAGGAATATTCAAACGTTACCCTCCTCGCGTGCACCAGTCTACCCTCGTACACACACTACCGTTATCTCGCCCCCAACCAACGTAATCAGTCAGCACACATTAAGTGACAACCACTGGAATGTTTTAAAAATTTCAATTTCCAAGTGCTTTTGAAGCGTTTTTCCACACAGACAATTCGGGCCGGAGGCTAAAAAAAACTCTGACGTCTAGTGGTAGCATTGGGTCAGCCATTTTTTATCTTATCATCTCACTCATCACACATGACTTTTGCCTTTCAGAACAATCCAAAGTTTTCATTCGGTTTTATCACTAGATAACGACCTCCATGCCGCAGAACGACAAACAAACACGGACGTTTCACTGAGTAAACACTGAAAACGCTGAAAATGAAAACCCACCGAAGGTCAACGCGATGATTCGTGAATCCGGATCACAAAACCCCAAAAAAAAAAATTCTAACACCGACCATCAAAACAAACCCAATAAACAACCTTCAACCGTAGTCATAACCAAAACAAATCACGTGCCCAAAATAAGGTTAGCACGGCACGTACGAGCGGGCGAGAGTATTTATTTCACATTTTGTCATCGCATGCTAATCGTCGGCGTCATAAAGGTTGACGGTCAGAACTGCAGAACAAATAAAAAACCAGTAGCATTTAAATTTTGTAAAATATTTAAGATTTTTCCTTTTATTTTTCACTAATATTTTCTCTTTCTGTTTAATCGTTTGTTTTTTGTTTTCCTCTTTTTTAAATATCTTAAAAATAGGTCATAAATTATGCAATACAATAGAAAATAATTAAATTAGAAAATAAAAATTATAAGAATTACGTTTTTCATTATGTACAATTAATTGAGAACATCAATATGAAGTATGTAAAACATGTAGTAATGCTAGTGGAAGACTTGAGGGATTTCATTGTCAATTTGTTTGTGTATAAGTATTTTGTATTATTATTATTTATTTTTTTTACCTTACTTTTAGTGTTTTTTTAATTATTTACATGACTTGTGCATTAAATTCAATTTGAAATTGCATAATACATTCACAGCAATTTGTACCTATTTCACATTCATTTCTGATATGCCTGAGGTAGTGTGAGTCTTGCTAGCAGTTAATGGTTACTCTGAGCTGTTCTCGAACAGATGGACGAAATGAATGCGATTTTGGATTTGTTGAGATTTTGTGGGCGCGCGACCTCCGCTGAACTTGTCCGTTCAGAAGCTGATCACTGCGCATACCTACGGTTGTATTGATGATGACTTCGTTTATATTTTCCGAATGAACGGTGAAAATATGAGGAAGATGAACGATGGGTGGATGAACTTTTCATGAAGGGCATTTTGTTCGGGTAAAATGTCAGAAAAATCGTCTTTTAACTTAACTTAGCACAGAGGTACAACGGTTTTGTTTTCAAGAGTTTTTATGGCTGCTCTCATAACCTGGTTGTCTGAATTGAGGGCTGCTGTCTCAATCTCAATTAGCTTCCTTGTCCTCTCCGAATTGAGATGGGCGCCTTATTTGATGATGCTAAACCAAACTCGACTTGGTTATTCAAATCAGCTCCGCGAGTGACTCTTCGTCTTCGGTTTCAGTCTTATAATGTGTGTGTGTGTGTGTTTTTTTTTTTTCATTTTTTATTTGTGAGTGCATCGTTCCACCTTATTTGGTTGCGTTTTCTTTGCTGAATGCCTGACCTCTGGGCGGGTGGGAGATAGAAGTTGTGTGCTCACCACGGCCTCCATGGCTGTTCTTCTTCTTTGATTTTCTTCACAACCAGCGAGAGAGGGGCGACTTCGGGACAGTATTGCTGCGCGGCTTGGTATTGCTGCTGGTGGGCAGCAGCGGTGGCGGCATGATGGATAACAGATGGCTTGCAGTCCATAGCTTCGTATGAATTCGCCGGACTTGGTGGCGCATAGTGAATGTTGGTGGGTGGCGAGAGTGTGCGCTCATAGCTGGATGACGCATGCGATGAGGCCGAACCCGTGGATGCTGTACGCGATGGAATGGGCACCAGCATTGGTGGTTGGTTGTTTTGTGGAAGTGTCTGCGGGAGGACTAGGGCTATGCTGCCGTTGGGCAGTTTGGTTGGAATCACTTGCAGGCCATTAGGAAGGAAATATCCGCCGTTGACGGAGTGGATGATTTGTGGTGGAGCGGATGAGTGCATCGGTTGGTCTTGCTGTTCCGGTGAGCTGGGTGGCGAGGGCAGCATATGCGACTGTTGTACGGTAGTGGACTGCCGTTGATGGTGTAGCTCGGATTTGACGCCGTTGATGCAGTTGCTCAGGTGTTGGAGCAGGCGACGTTTCACAACTGGATCTAGGCCGGGGAAACGGCTGACTTCGTTGGCGCAGTCTGTGAAGCCGGCTTTGAATTTGTTTATCACTTTCGGGTCGGCTGCTTGGGCGAGCGCGGCCTGTTGACGCTGCAGTTCTTGCAGGTGTTTGACTGTCTTTTCGAGGATGTCGGCTTTTTCCAGCTTGGAATGACGCGCTGGCTGCAAGGAGAACAGAACAAAAGGTTGGGCAAGGTTAGTTAAATTCATCGTAAAAAAAAGGAGTGAAATGTGTGACGGAATGAGGAAAATAGAACTACTAACGAGATTTTGAAGGAAAATGTATGGAATTTTGAATGTGATCGATTTTGTGGTTTGTGGAACGTATCGTGCAAAAATCACGATTGTGGATTATATTGAGATACAAATTCAATTGAAATAGACTTATTTCTTCTCACACTCGAAAATGGAGAGCTTTTGTGAAAAAAATTGACAAATCGACTGATCGGTTCACCGTTGCCACCATGTGGATCGTAAGCTCGCAATCGAATTTGAAGAATTTCGCCTCAGAATGACTCTTGAATGGTATAGGTACGAAGGAAGTGACGGAGGATTTAAAAATACTTACGTCTTTTTTGGTGGCGTCCAGGATGAGCGTCTTCAACTCATTCAGGCAATTATTTATCCGTGCTCTGCGTCTTTTCTCCATGATCGGCTTATTAGACTGCAAATAAAAGAAAACGATGATTAGATACGTGATTCCTACAAGTGATTAAGTGATTGGCAAACATAATTTAACATAATCTCGCTGATCGCGTGCTCTTTCAAATTGTTTTTTTCAAGATGAACATGAACAAAGCAAAAAAACAATCTTCTAATTCTAAAAATATTTCCTGCCGCAGAATAGTAGAACGAATTATCCTAAAATAGACACGCGCAGCGTCTAAATATAGACAAAAATAAAACAGCGATAAGCGATTTCGAATTAACGCACACCGAGCACAAGATTTGTTTTTCAGGTTGGACAAGGTCATGAAAAACGTCATCATTTAGTAATTTGATTGGACAAGTAAGTGACCGCGAAATTGTCCGTTGAATACGCCAAAATCCAATGATGCCACTGACCCGTCCGCATGACCAAACAGAGACGAAACAACCTACATTCATTACACCGGAAAGTTGCAGGCCAAATCGAGCGTTGCTTTTTACCTACGTAAAAAACGCCCTCACTTTGCCGTCGCCAAAATATTACCCACATTTTGTGTGTGTGCTGTGTGCGGTGGAAGTCGCGTCAGGTAAAAGCGCAATTTAGCCTAAATGGGTGACACACAGTGTACACAGCGCCGACCAGCAACGAGGCGGCTATTCACAGACTAATAACTTGGCTCACCTCCGCGTCTTGCATACATAAGCTAAAGCTCTAATGCGAGGTAGAGCGTGCAGTCAAAGGCAAGCCATTGAATCGAATACGCGATCGTGCCAAATTGGTTTAATTAGACAATGTGTAGTATCCACGCGCCGATCGCTTTTGGCTGGCCGATCTTACTACGGTGAGTAGGTAATTGTGGTTGGCGGACGACATTAGCGAGGAGACGGCTGTCTGCTTTACCATTTTAGGGGGCGCCCCCTTGCAGCATTTTGTGGGTTGACTTAGCTAAACAGTGAGAGATCTGAAACTCATCCATGTGGGTCTGGCTGCTGGCACTGATCGTATTTGGTTGCACATACGACGGTCGACGATACACCGACGCACTTGCGAAAATACATGCCGTCACCGAAAAAGAAAACGCGTCAAACGGAAACTAGTGGGCAAAAGGCCCACAGTCTATGGACATAGGTTGATGTAGATACATACCCGACGATCACTTTTGACTGGAGCATCCTTGATGATGGCTGGTTGAGATCCAATTACGTTTGCAGTCATTGTTGCTGTTGGCGCTGTAACTCCAGTAACCATTATATGAGGGGTAAAACGGAAATTGTTTATTTTCGCGTTTATTTGTTGTTTGTTTTTTTTGTTTTTTTTTTCTTTCACAAAACTGTATCTTGTAGTTCACTTGAAAAGTCACTTCACTTGTGTGTTTTATTCTTCCCCAAAAATGTGGAAATATATTTCTGGGATTTTGTATTTTTCTTGTTCAACACGATTTGAGAATTTTAATTATAATCCGTGTGGGGTGCCGCCTCGGTGGTGTGCCACGATCGACGTCCGATAAGCGAATGAGAGCTCTTCACTACGAACTGAATGTTAAAAGTATCTCCTGGTGATTTTATTTTTAGCCGGCGAAAGTATCTTCACATCACCTACGCGATATGACTACGCCAATGATGATGATGCGGATTAGACGAGTTCTGTTGGATAGCTCTTTACCGCTCGGAATTCAGAAGTTGACTGAATGTTGTTGATCGGCGAGCTGGGAAGTACATTCGTTGAGCAGCTAGCAGCAGCAGCGCAGCCACACGACCGTTTTGCGGCGAATTGTTCTGTAATCAGCTGACCCGCACACACACACAGATAGTTTTCACTCTCGCAGAGTACCAACACACAGAGGCGGCGCAATCTATTGTTGATAAACACACTACACACTTTACCCAGCGCGTCGCGTACGGCGTACGGCGTACTGTGACGGTCGATTCGTTCGTCGTCGGCGGACCGTGATTCATGGAAACGCTACGTGACTGTATGAGGACGTACGAGTACGAGCGGCAATGGCGACGGTAGGCGCAAAGTGGAAGTACACAGGGCAAGGTTGTCCAACGCGATCAGATCTGAGAATCGGAATCTGAACTGAATCGAGCTGGTGCTTCCTCGTGCATGTGTGTTGGTTAGGTTAGGGTGGTTGATTGTGTGCTGTGGTGTGGTTTTTGCTGTTGCTGTACGCAGGCAGGGATGGAGAGGGGAAGATGATTCGCTCAGCAAACACTTGGTGGGACTCGGGTTTGCCGACGCTGGGTTCGCATCTTGATCGTGTCGTGTGCGGCGGTGATTTTGATTTTTTTTTCTCACTCTCTGTGGAGTGGGGATGTGTTCCTGATGATCATCAATTTTTCAGGTAGGTAGGGGAAACAACTTTCGTTGCTCATGTCTGCAGAGTCGAAACAGGTACCTTTGTCTCGCCGTCTGCACATTAGAGAGAGAGTGAGTGTGGTCCCCACCCCATATCCCCACCAGAGCAGCGTATGCCCCATTATTGGCGGTGATCGTTTGTGGCTTTGTTGTGACTCTGGCGGTGATCTATTTTTGTTCTTTATTCCGTTTTGATCCATATATTCTGGAATTCTAGCTGAAGGTCGTTTCGCTCGGATAATTGTTTTTGCTTTTCGCCTGAAACTGGGAATGATATCATTACGGACATTTTCAATGAATGAATAGGTTCACACGCATTTCTCTCCGAACTGGGCAGATTGTGTATGTAGGCTGCAGCAGGTTAATACACAGCCATATAGGCTAGGAATGCCGCATTTAGCGCTATCGCGCGGCATACGCCATTAATAGGCAAACAGTGTCGGCGGGTTTTTTGCAATGCAAATTAGAAGATTTTTAAGTTTATTTTCAAATTTTTGACGCGACTTGAGTAAGCCTCGTTTCGCATGCGACAGCAACGACAACGGCAACGACGACGACGACAGCGAAGTGTGGCATTTCAGCGCGCATAGTAATTAATTGAGCGCCGCGCCGTAGGTATGGTGTAAAATTAGAATGTGTGCAAAAGGAAGTGTTGAAAACGTAGGTATAAATTATTAGAAATGCAGTAAAAGGCAAGTCACTGGGTATGGGTTTATTGCACTTCAATTTTCAAGGAGCGAGGATATGACTTGGGGTGCACATTTGGAATTGGGATGTTGGGCGAAGATGCAAATGACATTATAGGAACTGTGTGGGTACCTAATTCGATTTTTGCATTTCTTGACATGTTTCCCGAGTTTGATGATAAGTTTGGGCGGCATTTAAAGGCTTTGAAGTCAATATTGTAATCTAGACTACCTAATTTTTATGTCGATCGTATGCCCCATTATTGGCGGTGATCGTTTGTGGCTTTGTTGTGACTCTGCAAGAGGTTGGAATGACATTTTTTTTTATGATGGTCCCAGGTTCAAAACAAAAGAGTGGAAGTGCGAACTGGAGTTTTTGCGCCTGTGGTATGAGCACACGCATTTCATTTGACAATCATCAGGTGGGTTGTGTTTCATTGGAATGGAGTTTGTTAGGTTGCCTCGGAGAAGCAAACAGTTTTAAAGGAGTACCTATTCACATGAGCGCGAATTGCGAAAAATTTATGCTATTTTTTCTACCACAAAAGCATTATATTTAATTAATTTTTCATCAAATCTTAAAAAAAAACGTATCCTCAATTGATTTAAATAGTGAAATTTACAATTACAGCACTTTTTTCGGTAATTGAAAATTCTTGCCCCGAACTGTCAGACTCTATTAGCAATCTGCGAGTAAAAAAACTTATCATGTAAATGAATTGTATAAAGCAACGAATAATCGCTTGTTCGCAGTTCGAAATTCGCAATTCACTTTCATATGAATAGGTCTTAAGACATTCATTCGTCCAGAGCAGCCAGTCGCGTCACCTCCGATATTTGTAAAGCTTGTTGATACCTTAAGCGGACATAAATCATTAGTGAAGAACATTATTGCGCGCATATTTGTTACAATTTTTGTTGGAAAATCTGTCGTTCTAATGCTATCTACTGTTTAAAAAGAAATCGTCCTTACTGAATGATTGTGGCTTGGGCTTAGCATTCTTCCGACAGCGTTTCTCTAAAAGACCCTCTCCTTTTCCACTCCTTCAAACAAAGAAGAATGACCCCAACTGAATTTGTCACTTACGTCTAAATAAAAACCCGTCAAATGTTGCCATAAAAGTTTATCGGGTATACATATGTATGCCCCTTCAATATAGAGGCAAGTAAAAGCAGACTAAGAGTTTATCGATATTCGACGGCAAATACGGCCAGTAAGGTGTTGGTTTGTGCGAAGCAGGCGTCTCCAGAGCGGAAGTCCCACCTATACCGATTATCATTTAACCGACAAAGTATTCACGACGCAATTAGCTTCTTTCTGGATGAAATTAGTTTGTTTGATATTATATAAATCGGATTCACCAAGATTACGCAGATTAGAATAATAGAAAGACGCCCGATTGGTTTGATGTGAAATTCAGAGAAGAGTTTTGTTATTCATAAAGTTAAACAATTGACTGATGTCATATATAAAATGTATAAAAAATGTAGTAGTAGAAGAAACCATTAAGGCAATAGCAGATGGCTTTAATCATCATGACAAAATAATTACAACACCATCTTCAGACTTTAACATGTTTGTGGGGACAGCACTGGGCCATCCAGTATATACTTATAAGCCCACCGAACACAGTTGCTGTATCCTTATAATTTTAGAAGGTCTAGCTACGGTGCAGAATAATTTGCAGCTGGGAACATGTATAGCACTGCAGCTCTTCCAACTACTAAGGGTGGTTACCTTCAGTGGAAAGCTTGACCATCATTTCTTTCTTCCACGTGCTGTTGTTAAGACTCCGCGGAAACTATGGCAGGTCCTACTTATCTCCTTGTTATTTTAGTAGCGTTTTTGTCGCGCTAATAATGCACACTTAAAAATGTACCGCAATCGAGTGCGCCTTTTGATCGTTAAAAAAATGGGTGAAATGAACTAACTCTGTTGAAAAAAAAAACAGTAAGTATTCGTCCTTGGGAACCGCCGAGATAAAAAGTTTACATGCATATTGTTAAAAAAAGCACACTTTATCAGTTGTTATCAACCAAGTAACTAGATTGATATCAACTAAACAATGTAAATTGTTTAAATTCTGCAGAGTTAAAATTCGACAGAGAAAAAAAAAAATATTACTCTAAACAAGTTAACTGGGGTGTTTTCTGTCACAATGGGTCCACAAGTACCTAAGTGAGGTATTGCAGGGCTCACCCTGCAAATCATTCGTGTGCTACAAAACGGTCAAAATGTGACCCCAGGTGTCCACTTTTCAAAGCTTCTGTGAACGGTTTTGCACTTCTTTGCTGATTTCTGCGTTTTTTCAGTTTCTTTTCTTGATAAAGTCTGCTGACATTGTCCTGTGATACAAGAACTCTAGCAAGCTTCATCCATCCTATAAATATTGGAAAAACGCTTCGCTGTGATTCTGGCCCGCAGTTTTCTAACACGCTGTCAAGTTGCTGTGTAAACTTCTCCGCTAAACGTTGCACATCACATGCTTTCACTTGGATCCAGTGATGCCAACCTACATCAGTGTTTTATGCCCAAGCCCGAAGTAGTGTTTTGTTCAAATATTGTTAAAAATCGCATGATTTCCATTACTTTAACTTCTCAGCTGTCAACAAATATGTTTGAGAAACATTATTTCTCAATTCTACAATGATTTTATATTGTTTTCTGCACTTTATTACATACTTTTACTTTATACTACAATCATATAAAATCTGTTCTGTTTTCCTTCAAGCTTTTTAGCTGTCACTTGGCTTTTTCTCCTGCTTATTTGACACTGACGTTATGTCGCGAACTACCCTATAGGAGCATTTTGTTGCGACTTTTTCGTATATGAATTTGTTTGACGTCGCGTAAGTCAAGTACATAATTGGAAAATACGCATGAAGCACTTTGAACAAAGGATGTACTAGATTTACCAAATTCGAAATGTATTTGTCGAACTGATTATGAAAAACAATTCACAAAAGATGATAACTTTTTTGTAAAAATTATTCCTCGCTAGTTTTGTCTGAGTTGGCATCACTAGTTCCACATCACTTGATTTCATTTGGACATTAGCTGTGATTAACTGCTGAGCTATTAGGCTGCAGTGTTTGGCTTTATGTCGCCGTAAGTCCAACTCCATTCGAGCCACACTCCAATGGTCTTGCGTGTGAACTGGATCCTTATCTCTAAAACATCTTTCGCTGAAAAGAATAGCCCTCTTTCGGTCGCGAACGGTTTCACTCCATATTCCCGCGGGCTAGCGGCATAGAGCAGTTCACTGTCGAGCAATGAAGACAAGAACTTGCACCTAACCTCAAAATGTCAAACTCACATCGAGTTAGTTTTTGCAATCTCTTCGAAAACTAATAACCGAATAAATTGGAAAAACAAAAAATGCCGGGTTCAACTCCCTTCGACTTTCCATTGCTCGCCATTGCCAGTCTAGTTTTCGTAAAACTTCTGAAGGTCACAAGGGGCGAAAACAAATTCCTCTAGATTTGCACACCTACGATAGCGGCCATAAATAAATCCATTCTTGACTTCCGCCTGCATAGAGCTTAAAATTTCCCGTAAGAAAAAAAAAACCAACACCCACCTTGGGATGTTTTTCAAAAACAATTTCTTTTTTCTTCGGCAAAATATGAGAGAAAAAAAACGATTCCCCATGCCCAAGCAGATTTTATATTTCTTTCAAATTGCTTATGCTTTCTTTCCATTTTCGAGTCGCGTGTGAAACCATTTAGTCCGATTTAGTGCTCCTCCACCTCCTCCTCCTCCTCGTCGCACAGACGCGTGAATCATACCTTGTTTTCGTGAGAATATATATTTTCTTCTTAAAATTGAATTCTTTCCCTTCCGTTCGCCGTCGTCGTCTCTTCTGCTGTTGGCTGCTTCTGGCTGCTGGCTGCTGGCGGCATGGCGTATTTTTAGGATATGTGGTGGCGGCAGCAGCTACGGCGTCGAATGTGAGAAATTGAGGCAACAATTCAAGGTATAATAACAATAAAAATATTTCTCACGTGGGCATCCGCTTTTTGGGCCGCCGCCAAACGAATCCCACTTAAACACACAATCAGCGTGAGCGCTGAGCAGAGCGCTGCTATATCGGTATGGCGAGGCGACTACCTTTGGCAGAGCAGCACGGCTGTGTCTATAAATAACGCGCAGCAGCGCTTTTTTGGCACTCGCAAGTCGCAACACTTGTTTTTTTATTTACACCTTCGCCATCTGCCCGTTTATCGCGGGGGCAACATTCATTGCCATCGCCACGATAGAGTTACCTGGATGCTGCCACTGCCACCGACCGTCGCCGCGTCGCCATCGTTGTCGTTAAGTGTTTAGCGGGGCGTATTTGGCTTAGGTATGTCGCACAACGAAAACGCTCATCCTGTTTGGGGTGTATCGTGCAAGGCGATAAAAACGCCGCCCCAAACGTACGAGTACTCACCGTCGTGAATGTATTTTTAGCGCACGTTTTAGTGGACTGTGGCCCAAGTTGTGGCCAAAATAGCGTATGCTAATACTGTATGTGCGCAATTTTTGTTCCCTCAAGGAGTGTACTTTATGGCGTACGGCATCTATATCTGGGGCATGGGGTAGTTGTCGCTGCGGCGGCGGCGGCGGCGGCGGCGGCGGTATGCCCACTTCATTGAGATATTTTTAATCGTACATCACATTCGCGGTCGCTGTTTATCACCGACAACGCCGCCGCGCTTCTCGTGATTAGACTATGGGGCAATACTTACATGAGTGTTGTTTGTTGTTTCTTGTTTGTGTATGCGTGACATGCAAGAATGCGGTGACGGTGCACTAAAATAGAGTCAGACGCAAGTGGAGTCCTTTCGTGGTGTTCCTCTAAAAATAGCTATCGCCGAAATTCCGACGAAAATAGCTCTATTGAGTTTGAGTCTATTTGTTTTGATTTGCATACCCGCGTGAGCTATTACCAACAGATTTCAAACCTGCCCCGTCATCCTACTACAGCAACAGTTGCTTTATCTAATCATATCGCATGTCGCATGATTCAAAGGTTGCCCGTTCTATTACTCACAAACAAACAAGCGGACAAAGTGGTTTGCTCTCTTGTGGTATTTTAGCTCATATTTTTTCCCAAGCCGGAGGCTTCCAAAAAATCAAAAGATATTCGTCGAAATCGAGAGAGTAAGAGCGACATCCCTTGATCGAGAAGGTGTTTCGCATTAGTCACCCAGAATCACGCTGAAGTAGTTTAGATGCTGATCGTTGACATTTCCCCTTTGTGAGTGAGTCACATGAGTCACGCGATAGCTATAGTTGTGCTTGTGATGTGTGTACTTTTTTTTTATTTATTTTTTTATTTTGGAGTGACGAATGGCGGTCAGACAAAAGAGGGTTTCATGGCCTTTCGCTGGCTGCAGCAGTTTTTCAAGGTATTGCGCAATACCACGAACCGATGGATTGTTGCACAGTTTACGGACGGAACGTGAACGTGAACGTTCGCGATCATTCTTTCATATGACGTGACAAATAGAATGATAACTATCAATGAGTTGTGCGGCTATGCATAGAAAATACTGTGTATGAGTGGCATTCAAAGTGTTAAGCCCTAAGGGGCCTTAAGCCGATTACGGCGCTGAAAGAGGCTTGGTGTTGCACCTTTCGAATGCGGTAAGGTCAGTGATTGCGTGCGACTGCTATATGGAACCGTTATGGGTGATTGACGATAATAAGTCTGACAGTTTGTTAAGTTGACACGCCAAATATGACCCCGATTTGTAGTTTATGCAAAGTGCGTTCCCAATTTTAACGGCAAGCTTATGCAAAATCCGTCATATGTGAATATGACGTAGCTAGGTATGGTTTGGTATTGTTATGAATTGCACCGCAGTTCGACGCGAAATAAAGTATCGTTGGGGTAATAGTCCGTACATCGCTCTGGGCCTAGAGTTTGTCGCTACATATGATGAAGATTTATATCTAGGACGCGAATGGAAGCGAGCTACGACTTTGTGCCGAACTCGAACGGCGGAAAAAGCTTTCTCAGAGGTTTGGTACAGTGAGTCGTTTGTCAGACGTTGGAAAGCACCTTAAGAAGTAATTTGTGTGTTTCGGGTAGTGAAACCTCTGTGACCCCTCATTCAGGGGGCAGATCATTTAAGACGATGATCGTCTAGATGAGTTTTTGAAATTTTGATGATCAAAATAAGTATAATGTTCAGGCCGATGTTTTTTTTTTTTACTATCATAAGTTTTCAATACCTTAGTGTGGTATGAACTAGGTGAAGCTCTTAAACTTGTCCTTTTTGCACTTAGTTGTTAAATTTAAAGGTCTATCGCTTCGACGATAGTCGTCTCAAGAGTTATGCGATTAGGAACTAGTGTCGAAAGACAAAAAATGCAGAATGGATTGAGAGAACCATGCAAGGATTTAGATCTTTTGAAATGCGTATCAATCTTTTTATAGGAGAACAGTTAGGATAACACAATGCAGCTTTGTCTTCATCAATTGAATCAAACATAAAAGAAAGTCTGAACACTCATTTTGAGATGGATAAGTACCTATTCGGCGCAAGATTTTGAATCCCCTATTCATTATTTAATAGATATTCCGCAATCGTTTGAAAATCATGACTCACTTCACTTGCATTGCGTTGAAACCAAAAATTTCATAATGAGTCGAAACAACACTACCCATACTCCGCAATTAATCACAGACGATCAACTTGATAAGGAGTTCTTCGTTCAGCGATAAGGCTCCCTTATCTCCACATGAGTGCGGGGAAATACCTCGTCCGCACATATATTTACAAATTTTCACTTGAAAATACCAAACACCTCAGGCTTATCCCTGGTAATTGGTCAAAGTCATCCGTGTTTGCAAATAGGTTCCCTAATACTTCGAAAACCATACCAAAACCCTTTCCCACTCGCACTTAATCCATTAGCCCGAAAACGAAAGGGTTGCCGTATTTCATTCGCAAAATTTGCTAATCACTTTAGCTATGCTTCTGTCTGGTCAGCATCGGACTACCCCTTTGGTCATCGCTTGTCCATGGCCGATGGACAGCAGACGGCACCCGCTCGCCAGAGAATTTTAATCCTTTTTCACCTCACAACAATCCAAACAACCATACAAAAGGGGTTTTCATTTTATTAGTGGGATGATCATGCGCATCAAAGGGCTTAAACCACACACCCATAAAAACGGGAAAATCATCTTTCTTCTGTTTGTTTGCCATAAAAGGATTAACACAAAACATTATCCTTTCTCACAGGTATACCCAAAAACGGGGTAACCCTTGCCATAAAAACGAGTAGAAAACCCTTCCGCGGCACAGGTATTACCCCTTCCTCGCGCTGCTGTAGCACGCACGTGAGATATTCCATATTCATGAATATGACTCCTTCGAATGTGAAGCCTAGCGAGGGAGTGAGAGATGGGAGCGACTTTAGGTAGCGCGGTGGTGACTGGTGAAGATGAGTGATTTCGGAACTTTCACGAAGTCATCCTTCCCGCGAAAGGATGACGGCCGTTTCGGCGAATTTCGAGTCATTAGTTTTTACGCAATTTTGCCGAGGAACCGTTTTTTATTTTCACTTTACTGTCAAAGGATAATAATAAAAAAGTTACGTAAAAAACGATCAGCCTTTTGCGAAAACTGAAAACTCAATTACTCTCCGACAGCAACCCTAACAGTACTCAGTTCGTTTCTAACGGGTAAACGTAATATCCTTGGTCAAACAAAAGAGTTCCGCTGAATGGTTAATTGCTGAGGCATGCAAAAAGAAAAAAAAAAAAAAAAAAAGAGGAAGAAAACTGTTTGCGAAAATTGTCGTAAAATGATAAACTGCACAATTTTGCAGGACCATATACCGGTCCTGCTGAAGAAAGGAGGGAAAATTCAATTCCACGCTAATCCATTGAAAGGAGCCGGTGAAAGGTATATATGTACAGGGAATCCTTTGGCACTTTTGCTCATCCTTTTAGTGAGTTGAAATTGAGGAATTTTATGGTTTTATTAAGGGTTAGCACGGGTTGCTGGCTGGTTACCGCTGCCTACCTCAATCACACACGGGATAGAGTTACACAGAAAGAGTTCGCAATGAGAGTCTATTGAAAAGAGGTATCGTGTCGTCAAGGTAAGGCAACTGTTAGGTAGCTAAGCAGCTAGATGTGTGCTGGAGAACGTGTGCTGTTTGTAGAGAGGTCTTGATGTTTTTATTGTTTTACGGTTTGAGGTGGTGTCATTTCTGTCTGCATGTGTTTGTTGCTTGCAATAATTCTTCGGTCGAGTCAAGATGTACATAATTGCGAAAAATTTGTATCAGTTCTCAGAAGCGGGGAGGGGAATAGGTGGTCGATGGTAAACCCATTTGAGGAGATTTTGCGCTTGAGAGAGTTTTATTTGGTTTTCTATTCTCCCACAGATGGAGCTGAAGTGGAAAGATAGATTTGACAGTAGAGTAGAAGAGTAGAAGGATGAGACTATATCAAGGTCCTTGGCAGGCGGCTAACTGGTTTCAACGGTTGCCAAACTCTTGCAAAAATATAGTCATCGAGAACTAAGCATGTTGGGGGTTGGAGATTTATTTCCAGGTAGGACAAGTCGTAATGCAGATCGTTTTTTACGTAACCTTAAGAACCAATCCGGCCTCGACTGCAATATTTTTGGTCAAAATTAACCACCCAAAACTTCAGTTAACGTTTAGATTTAGATTTTTTCTTATTGATTTTGATCTTCCTAAGCATTATTCAAAGGACATTATGTTAAATTTGCGAAAGCAAAACACAGAGCGCTGTGTTTATGAAGTTATGCCTGAAAAATTTGCATTTTAAACTATTCAGTATCCTTTTACACTTTTTTAAGCCGAATAGAGGTAGGCTACAAGTTGGTCGTTGGGGGATGATTTGAGGAGGTGCAAACCTTTTGTAGATATGGGTTTTGGCGATTCTCATCAAGTCACCCTGAAGTCATAGTCGAGCTTAATACTTAGAACGAGGCAGCCAAAAGTTCTTTTAGACTAAGAGAGAACACAATTTGGAAATCCGAATAGTTCGGTCACTCGAGCATACCGTCTTTGATCAGAGCGGACTTATCCCACTTACGGACTACAAGAAACCAAAGTATGACTTCGACAAGACATTTAAAGTTTGTGTACTATCATAGAAGGTGTACCCATCTTCACAGATGACTCAGTGATAGAAAATAGAACGGGAGCAGGAATCTTCTGAGTCATACCTGACTGGCAAATCACTGCAGCGTTTTCCAGCATTTTCCACATGACGTACGCGGTTAAGAAAGCGACTCAAACTGTTTTAACGAGGGAACTACCAATGCAACACATAAGTCGATCTACTCCAGTTTTGACCTCCCAAACCTAAAAAAATATCCCTGAAGCTTGATTTAACCGTTTAAATAGCCATTTTTGTTGTCCTATTAGAATGGGGCTGATTTTGACAGCTTCTAACAAGAATACAAAGCCCACTATAATTTTTATCTGCTTTAGCATCCGCAGTGGCTTAGTGGTTAGTGTGTTGGACTATTAAGCGAGAGATCCTATGTTCGAATCCCGCAAAAACCCAAATTCCAACTTGGCGTTTTTTCCACTGCGCCACCTCTCGCGAACGGATGACAAACATCCGAGTATAACTGTCTTTAGAGCTTCTCAATCAGCCGTTTGGAATCGGCATAAAATTGTAGATCCCTTCCATTCGTTCCAAAAATGAAACTCACACAAAACGAATGGTTGTGAGAAGCTAGGCCTTGGACCCTGTTGCGCCAACTAATTATTATTATTGGCATCCGGCTCATCGCCAAGTGTTCCTATTTCCTAGTTTTGAGTTAAAATTGTGTCTTTCATTTTTATTGCACCTCACATGATGAGGCAAACATCAAGATCAAGACTGTCACTTCACCGAATAGTTTGTCACCTCGCTCACAGAAAGACTGTATTCCTAGGTCAATGTTTTACACAGACTATAGGAAAGCCACAGATTCCAGCACCCGATTCCCCATGGACATTTCCAGACACGTTCCTTAAATGATTCAGCCTTGGTTAATAAAGAAATACTTATAATGGATCTACGAGAGTACGAATACCTATTTCTAGAGTCGTGACCAGTCTTCTGCTCGAACGGATTGCTCACGTAACTTCCAAAGGATGAGATATACACCACACATGCACAGTATATCCACGATACAATTTGGCCCTGATAATCTTGGATAAACCAATCATTCCGTTTCCACTGGTAGGTATTACATACGCAGCGCAACAGAAGACCAAAGTAAGAGAATAAAAAAAACTGCTGCATAAATTATCCACACCGACTCGGTAGCAGATAGGTTGCTTGTAGCCACGGCATGGAGCGTGTATCTCTCTGGCCGCTGGCACGCTTATTTTGACTCGGATCGATGTCAGTCGTGATATGGCCCGATCATCGTCACTTGGATTGTACGCTTTTTTCCTGTTAACTTGTTGTGTGTTTCTTTCTTTTTATTTCGCACAGACAGAGACGGACAGACGAGCTTATGGTGGTGGATAGTTTTTATTTTTGGTAAGTCACGATTACCGCTGGCGGTCGCAGCATCATGGCATGGGTTCCCCTGAAGTAAGATAACACCACACGACTAAGCGCGCAACTGCGGTCTGGTACTGGTCAAATCCGAACACCGATTTCGAAGCCAAAGCCGCAGAAGAGTCAGCGTTTGGAGTGCGGCGGGCTAATGGCGTGTTATGTCAACGGCGCTGGTGGAGTGGAAATGGATTCGTGATATTTCACAAAAACAAACCGAACAGGAAATCATGAGTGAAATCAGTACACGACTTTTCCTTGAAATTCTTCAATGTTTTCTTGACAGAGTTCAACGTTCTCCCCCCACCACTCGGAGGTGGAACAACTGGCGGACGGCCAGTTGGACTAATCCAGTATTTTTTTTATAAGCGACAAGTGGCGCGGTGACCAGTGACATCAGCTGAAAGTATGAATAAGATTGTTTTTTTTTTTGTTGTTTTTGTTTTAATTTATTGATCGTATGTAACCTATTGACTTGGATATTTGACTTGTTTATATATACACAGCAGATTGTGCTGATTTGGGGTTGAATGTAGGCAACTTCCTGAACAAGTTGAAGGGTGTTGTTCTCATTTTGTAATCGTTAATGTGTGACCTTAGCTATTTCGGGCGATGAACGATGGTTGTGCGATGACAGTTCAACTATTTGAGTTGATGTTCTTTTCAAGATCATTGGTTATAACGATTTACGTGACAAATTGAATTCCATTTGCTTTGTGTTTCTGTTTAATTATGTTGAGAATCTAGTACATTCCTTTTATATTAATTGTACTCATATCTTTTGTATCAAATTATGCACACCCCTAACACAAGTTAAATGTAATTTTTTCCTTGACACGGTGACTTTGAAACGTAATTTCGCCTTATGACGCTTTCCAATAGATTTATAACATAAGGCGACATTTTTTGACTGTTAGATTTGGACTTATGTCGCTTGGCTTTATGGCACGGCACCAAGTCGCCTAGATTGGTCTGGACTAGTTCTACCCGGAGCGCAATATGTAGACGCGTCGGTAACGTTGTACTTTATTTCCTAAGTCAACCACGAACTGTTAAATTAGTACTCAGCCACGAAGCTATTGACTAGATTAGTCGGCTACATCTCCATAGACGTCAACTGAAAAAAACTGAAACTGAGAGTCTGCCAGCTGTCAGGCTTACTAATAATACGATTATTGTGCATAGTTGTTAATTAGGTTATACAGGGGTGGACTTATAATTGATTTGTTGTTTATGTCTGTCAAAACGGTGGTTAATTATATCCGGAGCGTAAAACAATTTCACCGCGGCGTTAAAACGCGTTCTGTTTGACGGAAACTTGATCGTTAAAGTCAATCCATGTCTCGCATAATATTATATGCGCTATAGTGCATAAAAACAAAATGGCTGCCTCTTTTGTAGCTCACACAGTCATGCGGATGGAAAAGAGAGATAACAAAATGGCGAATTTCGACAGACTTTGAGCAGGAATTCTGAGTTTGGTCTTTATTATTACACAGAACATATTCATTTACATATGGTTAACACAAAGCAAAGTGATTTATAAGGTGTTTTTTCTTTGTAAATACTATCAATAGTTTAATTAAAAATTCAATATATCGTTTTTGGAATAACGTGTCGCAGTTCTCGTTTTCCATACATGAGTTAAAAGTTACCGGAACCTCTAGCATTTAGCATATTCTGGTATTTTGGTTATGGCGTATAGGCTACAGAAGTCTCTGGTCATTCATATGTTGCGTTAGTACCGACATTTGGAAAATTGCGAACGCCCATCTAAAAATTTAAGAGATGAGTCAAAAGGAATAGTTTTAACTAAGCGACGTCGAAGGTTTGATATTTAAACCTGCTTTTGAACTTCGAAATTTAAATTTGTTTTAAGATAAACTCCTGAGTTTATGTGCAAAGAAAATGATCGTCAATAGTTACCCCGAGGTACTTATATCTTTTAACTACTCCGCATATGCATGAAGGACTATTTTTTAATATTCGTAAGAGTTCGTTAGTATATAAGATGAACAAAATTGGTCGCAGCTTCGAACCCTGTGGAACACCAATTATACTGGGCTTTTCTGTACTAAAGGTATTTGATAGCTTCACCTTAATTGTTCTATCAGTTGGATAATTTTGTAGCCAGTTTGACAAAATTCCTCTCTATTTAAGCTTTCAATAATCTTGTCACGAGTCATTGTATCAAACGCTTTGCTAAAATCAACAAACAGATCAAAAACATGGTGGTTTTTGTTTAGCCCCGAGTTGGTCGTGTTCGCAAACACACCCAATAATTTTCCAGAGTTTTTATTTTTTTGAAAGCCGTATTGATTCGGGTTCAGTACTTGATATCTATTAATAAAAGTGTTTATGCGATTGGCAATTATTTCCTCCATACACTTTTCGACAACCGATAATATTGCTATTGGTCTGTAGTTGTCGATACTGCTTTTTGGCACCTCCTGTGTGAATTGGCCGAATAATTGAAGTTTTCATTAGTCGTGGGACATGCGCTTGACTTATGCTGCGATTGATTATTGTTTGTACAACTGGTGCGAGAAAACGGGCATTTATTGTAAGATCAATCGGTCGTGTATGTATAATCGGCTACAGGTCACTTTTCGATATTCAAATGGCACAAAATATGAAGTAAATATTTCTTTTTCGCTGGCTTCTTCCATATAAATGGCGCAGGGACATAAGTCCCAATTTTTACTTTTGGGACTTATAAGCCACTTAAGTGAGAATTTTGGACTTATGACCAGTGATGCCAGATTTTTTTTGCCCAAATTCCCCATTTTGGGGAAATTTTTTGTAAATTTTCCCCATTCCGAATCCGTTTTTTCCCCACTTTTTTCCCCATTTCGATTCATTGAAAAAAGGTACCTTAAGATGAATTTTTAATATAATAAAAATTTGTTTTCTTTTATTGGGAGACATCTTTTTTTTTTAGAAGGTAATACAAAATTCATGCGAATTTAAAACATAAATAATCAATTCACTATACGTTGGCTTTAAAGTATTTACTCATTTTGGATTAGCAAATAAAACAAAAACAAGTCTTTACTCTTTATAAACAAGCTATAGAAATAATAAATGAATTAACAAATACAGACTTAGTTATTAATATCTAATATTACTGGTACATTTATTCAAAATATATTAGAAAAACAATATAGGTAATCCATAAAACACAGCGTCATATATGGCTGAACTTCACAGGTGATACTGAATTTGAAAAAAGGTTGCAGTTAGTGGTATTCGATTGGGCGCTCTCAGATAATTTTGTTTGCTCTCAGAACAATTTGTATGCTCGTTTGGTACAAAAATGCAATCTTTTTCAGATTTCAGAGCACTTTTCCTCAGATTTGCTTCAGATTTACAAATACAAGTGCATTTGAGTTTGACAAAGTTTGAAAGTTAACTACACGAGTTTTATTTTTAAAATATGGAAAATTGATAAACATGCTTGCATTTCGTTTTTTCCCCATTTCAAGAGCACTTTTCCTCATTTTCCCCTTCAAGTGAAAAATTCCCCAAAATGGGGAAAAATCCCCACATCTGGCATCGCTGCTTATGACCCACCCTATTGGGACATAAGTTCCAAAATTGTTTTGTCGAAGATGGGACATAAGTCCCAAATTTTACCATAGATAATATTTAGTAATATTTAGCAAAATGTTGTGGATCTCCATTAGGTATCGAATACTTCAAATTGGGGGCACGCGAATTGCTACAATTGTATTATGAAATGTGTATGGGGGGGCATGCTGCCCCCCTGCAACCCCCCTACTTGGGTTTACTGTTGGATTACGGGGTTGGTGCGAGGTTTTTTACTTGTATTTATTTGTTTAATTTTCGAATTGTTGGGTGGGACATAAGGGCCAACATTTTTGTTTGGGACTTGTGTCCCGATGGTGTGGGACATTAATCCCAAATGGAATTTGTGACTCATGTCTCACTTAATTGGGTTATAAGTCCCAAAAGTTAAAATTGGGACTTATGTCCCTGCGCCCATATAAATACTCTGCTGTAGATGCAAGTTCTCGTGGCTAGATGTTTTGGTTTTGCATATATGCATGACTTTTGCAACTTGGTTCGAGAACGGATCTGCAAACATTTCTGCAGTGTCTTTTACATCTTTATCATCAGTTGAGAAATTGTTTTTTATAACTTCATCAATTAAAAGTTTCCTTCTTCCTAATAATTCATTTGTAGCATTCCATGTTTTCCTAGGGTCGTTGTGAGAGCTTGGAAATTTTTTTTGGTAGAAGTTGCATTTAATTTGGAAGTTTTTATATACAAGTTCGTAGGATTGGCTTCTTGGACTGTTTTTCCATCTCCTGGAGAGCTCGTCTCTCTTTTTACACATATTGATTAGAGCACTGGCAATCCATGGTTTTGTTTTCGAATTGTATTCTTTATTTTTGTATTGCTAGATTCAGTGTAGTTGTTGTACAACTTTCCACCATTGTTTTCTTTAAGGATATTTTGCCAATTTGTTTGCTGTATGGGGGAGTTAACTTTTTGTTGGTCAAAATGCACTGTATTAACTTCGTCAGTTGTTCCTTCATTGCTGTTGACAATACGTACAAAATAGCGTAGTGATCCGAAAGGTCAGTTTCAATAACGACTGAAAGTTGAGGGTACAGACCCACGAAGAACCTTCCTAAAACACCACGTCTAAGAAGGGAATATTTTTCTTATTCACATGGGGGATTCGTTGGCAATGAAGAGGCCGATGAACTTACCGAAATTGGTACACAAACTCTGCTTAAATTACCTAAAACCTTCTGCGGAACTCCGAAAGCATAGCTAAAAATTAAAATTTGAAAAGCAAGAAACAAGACGTGCTTTACGAGCCTGATTCAGCCAATCAGCTAAGAAATCCCTTAATCTGAGATGGTGTGTGATGTCAAAATATCAACTGTCAGGTTAGTGCGGTTTTCGGTATCTGCTTAAGACTTAGCGTCCCATTTCTACAAAAAAGAAAAACTTGTAGAGAAGGAGGCAATCACCCATTTTGAGGTATCCGTTCGGTAAAAAATTCCGAATCGAAAGTCAAATCTGTTCTGTTAGCAATTTGGCAACATAAACAAAAAAAAGAAGAGAGGAGAAGATTGTCGAGGGGGAGCAGCGTTGCCGTTTGGCCCCTTTAGGCCCTTTTTCTTTTAAAAATGATAAAAATGGCCCCTTTTTCGGTTTAAGTAAGATTTTAATCTTTATTGAACGAAAAAGAATGCAAAGAAGTTTTTTGTTAATGAATAAATTAGTTTTTGTTGCTCTGATGTTTTTAATCACCTTTTTGAATTTATTCAGCGCTGAGGGGGAGTTGTGTTTTTGTGGTGGTCGAAGACGGTTTATTCGGCGATTCTAATTTGGCTTATTTAATTTTTTTTTGATAAAAACTAGTCGAGCGTTTGATATCCGAGTTACGAGGAAGGAGGATTGCAACATTGATTTTGCTAACAGTTCGAAGTTTAGATTGCGTTCGAAGTTTTCGTTTCGGAACAAAATAAATGAAGCACATAAACGCGTTCATTTGACATTAAAATATCCCACAGCAGAGAATAAATAGCTTTGGAAAATATCTGCGTGTAGCTGTCAAAAGTAAGTTATATAACGCGGTACAACGCAATGGGACAAGGTGCGCTGTATGTCTTCGGAAAATGTATTCCGAGAGTTTCTATCGGAACGGATATCTGGAATAGTATTATTTCCGATGTCGTACAAATCGGAGAAAATTCCGTTCCGAACGGATACCTTGACATATGGGTGAATACGAACATTTTCGCATAGATCGATTTTGACTAGTCATTCTAGAAATTTTAAAAGGTATGATGAAAGAATAATGGGACTGACAATTCCGGTCTACGCAATAGAAAATTTTACCGGCTTTGGGGATCGTATACATAGATAAACCACTTTAACTTTACATATTAGAGGAATGTCAAACAGTTATAGGCAAATATTCAGCATTATGAGCATTATTGGCGGGATTTTCAAAGTCAATTGTACTCAGTTTGGACTCAGCATAAAATAGATAGATCCCTTCCACTCGTCCCAAGACTGAAAACAAATCTCACAAAATAAATGGTTGTGAGAAGCTAGGCCTATAGACTCTCTACGGACGTGTTGCGTCAGCTATTTATTTTTTATTTATTTAACGATCCTCAGTTCTTTTCTACATGTATTATGAAATTTCCTTTACTTATTCCAGTTAGTCTGTCACTTTTATCTAGCTTTAGCTTTATTGAAAACTTCGCGGCATTTATTAGTTGAGCGGTCCCAGTTCGGCTTAATTGTTTTCTCTCATGTTGGTCTCATATTGGAATAAGAGGAAAGAGACAGAGCTTTAGTGACCTCATTGACGTTACAGTCTGCTCTTCATGAGTCTGAATTTGATCCTCAATATTTTTGCGGGATCTGAACTGCGTATTTAGTTAGGACAACAGAAATTTAAAAATAGTCATAGCCGGTCAAATAACTGTGTTGGTTATTGTGCTATAAATCGACTTTCAGACATCTCTGTCATCTTTTTTGAAAATCCCGAATTCCGCTAAATTTTCTTGTTCATCTGAAACCGTAATTTGAAAAAAAAAACTCCGCCAGTGGAAAGACTCATTGGAACTTGTTTTTCGAGGTTCAGTTCGGTCGAATTCTAATGCTGGCCCTGGCGTTACGAGATTTTGAAATAATACAACTATAGTACTCGTACTACCAATTTAAAAAACAAAAACTGCTATTTGTGCGATGTTGGTAATAACCAGAAAACCGTCTGTCAAAATATGCCAGTTAGGTTAGGTAAAAAAAGCAATTTCCACTTAAAGTAGATTCTTATAACTTGCCAGCAAAGCGATCTTGCTTCCACAAATGGCTTAACCCTTTCCCTTAACACCGCGATTCCTGCGAATTCCTTTTTTCCCAAAAAAGGGCTAAAAACAACCCGAAACAAAACAAAAACAAAAACAAAAAACAATCCGACAAAACACACACAATTTTAAAAAGAGAATAAGCAAACAAATGTCCCTTTGTAAAAATTGCTCTACTTCTTCTCTGAATTCACTTTCGTTGAAAGTAGAAGCCATACCCTCCAGACGCATTGTTTTCGGTCCATAAATATTAATCCTTTTACAGCGCCCAAGTGAAATTATGAACTCATTAACCCTTTTAATGAAATGTCACCGTGACACCAAACTAGAACACGAGCACGCTACGCGAAATAGCCAAATGAATTTGAGAAAGGTCGAAAGTGAAGCCGAAAATCGTGGAAACAAACAAATGCATGTCGGCCGCGGCCATCCTTTAAGCACGATCGATAAGGATCGTAAACACATCGAAAGGGTTGTGCGAGTTTCACACTTCAATAAAACATTTATTCTCCATTTCACTTTCTAACCCTTCGACGAATTTACATAAAAAGTACAACTTTCGCCGATGTGGATGCGGATTTCACGCACCAGACAAGAAATAGCCTTGACGTTAGCATGTCCTTGCGCACGCAGGGAGAAAGTGTTGTTGCACTAATGCAACCATCCCTTCTAAATGGCTTTATTACTTGTTTTCTGTAATTATGGTCAAACTGAATGGCATCAGCCATTGCCGAAAGGATAATGGTAAGCCTTTGATACAGATTTCGTGAAATTCCGACTGAAAAGGATTGCACACATTTCAGCGTAGGCGATCCACATCAGGTAGGTATCTGTAGCAATTTGTGCCCGCCAAATAACAGACAGAGCCCTTCTGCTTAATCCTTTCCAAGGATGTTCGCCGTCTGTTTACATTTGTTTTGCTTCGAGGCGTGGTGTTTATTCTTGAAATCAAAATATTGCCAATTCGAGATGAGGACAGCGGACTATGTGCACACAATTTGGCAATAAAGGATATTTGCATGGGTGCCATTGGCGTGGAAGAGGCCGCACAAAAGGACATAACATTAGCAATGCCTTTGCCATGGTTTTATGACGGCGAGTGTCGTATTCAAGAATTCAACTGAAAACCGATTACACTGAAGGATGCAACACTAAAATTGCATTGCAAGGATGCGCTGAAAGGAGGTAATAATGAATGCGTTTTCGTCCCTTTTTTTACTCTGTGCGGCGCAAAAAGGGACTCGCACTTTTATGGCTGGCATTTTTTAAGGCTTTGTCACTGCAAATCCTTTTTTTTTTTTTTTGCCTTCTTCGACTTTATTGCGATTGTCTCGCTTAGGTCGTGTGTTGTTTGTGGTCCTTTTTTTAAGAATGGCCAAATATTATGTTGTGGTAATTTTAGGGTTTTAGCACCGCGGCCCTTTGTGTTGGGTAATAAGTCAGTGGTTATATAAGTTGGCCAGACAATGGCTTGATTGTTATTGCTTCTGGGATTTCTGGAGAGCCAATCCTTTCGCTCAACTCTTTTTGCAGTGGAAATTCGCAGGCGACTTGTTCGTTTCCGACGAAAAGGGGTGAAGGTCGTATCAGCACGTCATTTGCCGAACTCTCTGCAAAACACTTTCAAGGCTGTTTACCTTCCGGAGAAGGTCACTTCCATCCCGTCCAACAAAACAAACCAACCAACTGATTGGCCAGGGAAAAAAATTACCCAAAAAATTTGACCACAACAAAACAAACCAACCATCTGAATGGCCAGGGAAAAAAATGACCCAAATATCACCTGAGTGCCCTAAAAATTAGACCACAACAAAACAAACCAACCAACTGAATGGCCAGGGAAAAAAATGACCCAATTATCGCCTGAATGCCCTAAAAATTAGGGCTCTGTCTCTGCAAAACACACAAAAAATCACACATAAAGTAAAAAACAAATATTTACATAGATGCGTTGGCCGACAGACAGTAGTTCAATTGTCCGGCTTGTAAAAAATAATTAGGCCAAAAAATGAGAGCACTAAATGCGCTGAGTTCGGAGTCTTCGACACGCTGGCGTTCTCGGAAGACTGCATGCTGTTTTTGGCGATACGCGATTTTTTTGGGAAATATTTAGGTTTTTTCTTGTCCTTTGCCATTCGGGATCTGCAATAAAATATGAAAAATAGCTGCTCGGCCATAAAACGATTCTTACGTAAGGTTACCTTGAAACGATTTTCGCAAAACGAGAACAATAAGGTCGGCTGGATTTTTTTTTCTTCTTTTTCTTCGGGCATTTATCTGGGTCGCCCACAGGAGCATTTTTCGGGACTTGTTCTAGATGAGAGTTTACGCAATAGTCAAGTTTCTGTGGAATTTTCATAAACAGCAAAGAAGATCTCGTTTCGAGAGGTCATTTTCGGAGTAGAAAAAAAAAAGAAATAAATATGTACGAGTGTTTCTGAAAATCTCCAAAGGACGAACGACACATAATGGCGACTTATTGGCATGCAATAAATTACTGTACAGTGTGTGTGTGTATTTTAAAAAGTGTGCCCTGCGTAGGGGAGTGACCTTTTTTCGAACTCGCCATAAAAACTTGTTCGCACAGGCTCTTTTTGCTTTTTGCCTCTAATGACAGACAGTCGCATGTATCGATTTAACACTTAAAGTGAGAAGTTTCAATGGTCTGCAAGTGGCCAAAGTATAACGTAACACCTATTTAATGTTTTGCATGTGGAATTCTGTTTTTCTCCGCAGTATTCCGCCTTTTCATGGGTGTTATTACGTCAAAGAGCGAGAGGGGAAGGAAAAGGGAAATTTCATCCCCAGAAATGGAGCAGCTAATTATCATTGGTCGATGTGGAGTTCTCGCCGTTTGGACCTGCAATCTGGATAATGAGAGGATTCGTTAACATGTTACACGGCAGTCAATTATGCTTGGCTCGTTAAGACACCATTAATTTGGGAGATAAGTACGTGGAAGTGGTCTTTAAGGTGAATGCGTTTTCAGTGTTTCATTCTTTGAAGGGCAGTTTACTGAACTAATGCAGGAGGAAGTCGCAGACGAGTAGTAGTCATTTAAAAGGTTGCCTTGCTGGGTTAAAAAAAAACGCAACTTCAAAAAAGTGACTAGTAAATTTTGAAGGCTTGTACGTATTCAAAGTGTTTGTAAAACTGGTTGTAAATACGTTGAACATCAGAGATCCTTTTGATTTTGTGAGCGAATTTAAATGAAGACACAAATTTTCTGAATGTGGCGACACTTTGGGTGTGGATGGTATTCGTTATCAATTGCATGATAGTAGACCGTTCGACCAAAGTGGAATGATAAGAAAATGCAAGTTCACCGAATCCCTAGAGGTATTCCGATTGTGCCACTTTCGAGAGGAACAGTATAAAACAATCACCGAGCCATGATTTGATGATGATTTGATAGATCTGTGACAGCAGAGAGGCCTTGCTTGCAGGTATAAGTCTCCTAAAATGAGTTCAAAACTAGTTTGGAATCGGCTTGAACTCCATAAGGTGATATTCAAAATTATAGCAGAGAAACAGTGGCCAGTACACAATCTGCATTACAATTCATGATGACAGAGTATTCTGTGACTTGCCGATAGCTTCTATAAAAGTACCGTAATTGATACAGTAGTTGTCACTCATAAGGAATTTTTTACCTTAAACAAGCGTAGCTTGTTATATAAACTCGATTTTAATGTGTTATACATTTATATATTGCTTAAGGAATTTTGTTCTCACTTATAATTATTGAATTATGGGGTTTCAATTCATTATTAAATGCGTTATAAAAATGTCTCTCAAAAACTACAGTTGTGGGCACCCTACAGAACAAAAAAAAAAGATGTTGGCACTCAAAAACAATGATTCAATAATAGGTACTGGTATGAAATGAATTTAATGCTTCATTATTCGCCAAAAATGCGACAGTCAAGCTGTAAGTAAAAAAAAATATGCATAAATCCATTAATTTAAGAAAAGTAATATATTAATTAAATATAATACATTCAACAGTTTAGTTTTTGTATTTAACAACTAAATTGAAAACATTTTGGAAACATAGTTAAATCGAATGTTTTGTAGTGTAAGCAATTTAACTATCAAAAATATCACAGCTAGTTGCAGCCGAACCTCCCTCAACGCAAATTTCGTTCTGTTTAGGTATTTTAAAAAATCTGAAACAAATAACCGTCATAACCTACAATTGTCAACCGTCAATCGTCAAAAGACAAGTTATTGTTATTGGCATCCCCTGTCAATAGTTAAATCTATTGATATTCTTTGATACAGTGTTTATAATTCGTGGGAAATTTAACTTATCGTGGGCATTTCGATGATTTAAAACTATCTTGTGGGAAGGAGTACAATTTCAACTTAAAGGACTATTCACATGAGAGCGAATTGCGAATAAGCGAATATTCGTAGTTTCCGACATTTCATTCACATGGAAACTTTTTTTAGTCGCAGTCGCAGGTACCCGCGAATCAGTTTCATGTTCGAACTAATTTTTCATTCGCGGGTTTGTGGATCGCGACAATTTTATGTGGATTGTGAATAAAGTGTAACAGTTCGCGGCAAGAAATTTCAATTCGCGGGAAAATTGTTGTAATTTTAAGTTTAGCTATTTAAATCAATTGAGACGCAGTTTTTTGTTCATTAGATGTTAGATTGATTAAATATAATGCTTCTGTAGTAAAACAAATAGCAATTTTCAATTCATAAATACAGCTAAATTGATTTGTTCGCAATTCACCTACTCGCGCTGATGTGAATGGTCCTTAAGATCATATTTCTACTATCTTATTAAAACAAGCCGATCTGAATTGATTGTTGTGTAATAAATCTACTATACAAAAGATGTATTTTATTCTAATTAAATTTCCTATAGAATATTTTTCGCCCTTTTTTAATACTTAATAATTTCTTGTTCATAAAAATATTGAAAACAAGGTGTGTGTGTGTTTTTTTTTTTCTTCAAAATTACTCAAGTGAGAAAATAGTGGGGATTAACTAATGCGGAAGGGGAAAATGGGAAAAAAAATTAATTGTCCGCGGCAAAAACCATGAGGTATATGAGGTAGTTGCATTCCCTTTACAAATCAAAACTATAGCTGACGAAGACTGGCTTTATAATTTCTAAGAAAAGCTGCGAGAGCTTAAACTCTTAATAAACTTGTCGATCGATCTTAGAGTAACCCTACCCTTTTAACGATATCACTTTTCTGTAAAAAAAAAAAGTTGTAACATTGTTAAAACTCGCGTAAGTGTATAACAAAAGTCAACTGGAAAATGTAAGACTACAAGTGAAAAAAATTTTTTTTCTGCACATTTTAAGGTGAGGATAAATCCATCCATACGCATCAGTTTTGATATCCTTAAGCGGCAACTTTTCTACCTAAAACCCTGGTGACCAGCTCAGTATAGTATTTCCTGTAATAATTATATTTGCGATAATGTTGGTCTACACAACCTTAGTGCTATATTTCAGTTGATAATGATGACCAAATCACTCGTGGTAACGAAATGATCTATTGCGAACTGCGGTCAAAAACTCATCCCTGTTCACTAACATCCATAATGATCCGATTGACGCAAATCATCAAATGGGTTCAACAAGAAAAGTCATCTTATGCTGTGTGTTTCCGATTTTCGACTCTAACCTACACAAATGAGAGGCCATTTCTTATCATAGCTCTCCCAGTGTAACAATTATAATGAAAGTCAAATGTCACACGAGGCAATTTCTGTTTCTACTCGAAACAGAGACAGCAATGAAACAGAGAGGGACCCAAATCACGTGGTTCCCACAGTTAAATAGGTCTTTGAGAGTTCTAATTGATTCTTATAGCACGGGA
Source organism: Cheilosia grossa (assembly GCA_963082955.1). Taxonomy (NCBI): domain Eukaryota; kingdom Metazoa; phylum Arthropoda; class Insecta; order Diptera; family Syrphidae; genus Cheilosia; species Cheilosia grossa. The sequence continues at coordinate 16,048,492 of OY720146.1, forward strand.
TAGTGTTTTGTGAAATAGTTTTGAAGGCGAGGAGCCGTATTTTACTAGACAGTATTTATAGGAAAAATCTAAATCTTGAAGGCGAGGAGCCGTATTTTACGATAGAGTTTTTAGGCACAATCGAAAGAATTTCCTATAGATAGATAGCTAGCATGGAAGAGTCATAGTGGATTGTAGTCCTGTGGCAAAAATCTGCCGTTTTGTCATAGTTCTCTAACTTTACAATCTTGACCCTGGACTTCCTTTTCAATTTTAATTAGGTATTATTAAGACCCTTAAAGACCCCAAAATTTTAAACCCCAAGTTTGGTTAACACAATGCTTCCAAAAGCGGTACCTATTATAAAAATGTGCATGTCTATAATATTTTCGCAAACTGCAATCATTTCTAATTCGGATTTTTTGCATACTTTTTTTAAGATATTATAGATTTTCGAGATGCTATTCTTAAAGAATTTTTACTAAGGTTTTAACACATAATTTTTATAAAACTATATTAACTGAGCGTTTCACCAACCCAATATTAAAAGTTAAATCTGAAACGATCTGATTTTGGTTTACATTTAGATTGCTCATCAAAAGGGTCAATCATAGTAAGAATATGCGGGCTTAAGCTGACGCCAAATTTGGATGTAAACCTAGTTAAGTTCTTTCAGAAGATATAAATCTTCCAATAAGATAAGATTAGCTTAAAACAAAAAAAAACCGGATAAATCCTTAAATTTGTTTTATTTTATTTATGGCCATCACTCACGACACTTTATGGTTGACGCGCAAATCATGCGATTGAACGTTGGCTTAGATTCGATTGACAGCTAGGGAGATATATATGCAAACAATTCTCAGTAAATAGGACTCTGTCATACTATAAAAATTCAAAACTTTCAGTGCAACATAAGCTAGCGTAATCTATGAATGCCGCCCCTTTCAAGCTTGGTGCTGATAACATTTTCATGCTTAGACAGGGGCCAGCCAACCTTAATGCCACTCATTCACCTTCGACCAGACGACGGGCCCATTCGGATAACGTCTGGCTTTTGTTGGCACGCGCAGTCCCATTTTTGCGATAGTCGACGGCAATTAATTCATATTTTCATGTGGATGATGAATAGATTGCCCTCATTTCTGTATGAATGTCATGAAATCAAATCAGATACAACCGTTGTTGATATTTTTGGAAATTTCTCCAGAGCAAAGAAAAAAAACTACCTAGAAAATGTGTGATATCACGTTAAAAACACTCTTCCAGGATCTGCATAGTCACACAGTTTCGTGAGTTAACAAACCGTGACGTTAGCCGATTGTCTTGTGGAAATCGTCTGGTTTGCACAGTCCTGCGAATGACCTTGAGTGCACAGACATTTTTACAGAAACATTATCTTCTATAATGAATGTGGCCAATTTGTTGGTTACGCAGCAGGAATTGAGTTTTCCATGTTTCCTTAGATATAGGTACATTTGAAATAGTAACGAAGGCAGGATCGCGATAGAAACAAAAGAATTCGGGTAAAATATTTACAGAGAATTCTTGGTTGAGCGATCGTCGAAGAGTGGTAAATTTCTTATCCATCTTAACCTCGATGCAGTGGATTTGAATGTCTTTTGTTTGCAGTCGAATAGATAAGCATGCGTCTTGGCACTGGGGTAATATTCAGAAATCAAATGCAGAAGTGTCAGATGTCAGTTGGAATTGGAAGTGATGGAGGTGGGAAGAGGAGTTGTTGCCTGACAGATGACAGCTGACTTTTATAAATGGCCAGCTAGTAGTCTAGAACATATACTATATCGTAGAGGTGACAATGATCAGCAAAATTTCATTTTACGTTTCTTTTCGATACTTACAAAATATATATTAATTTCCGGTGAGAATTATTTAAACTTTTAATTCACTTAATTGCGAGTGTAATGTAAGAGCTCGATCTCCACTTTTGTTTGCTTCTCAAACCTGTTTACTTTTAATCGAATCTATTGACAGCTCACTTTTCTTCTCTCGGTTTTTTTCAGTCCAGCGGGTAATTCTGCGCTCATCAAGAATTTTGCGCTAAAAGAGACATTGTACCATTTGTACTAGAGCAAATAATTAAATGTCAATTATTTTTTTTTACAAATTTAGACACATTTTGACCAGCGCTCATTTAGCGGACTTGATCAGTGGAACGCCACGAATGTCTATTTTATAATGGACACTTTAGACAATTTAGGTGTTAATGAGATTACTATTGGCCCGGATTAGTTTCAAACTGATCGCAAAAAATAAGTTGATCGAGAAAGTCATGTTACAAACGTCAGACACGAAATGTCAACTAAGGACGTAGTCATGAGATTGTTGTCTAAATTTGTCGATTAACTCTCCAAAAACGTCAGTTAAAAAAGGTTTTCATCTTACCAATCTAGTCCAAAAAAAAAACTTAAACACATCAAACAAGACAGCAAGCTGTCAGAATTAATAAATTATATTATTAAAATACATAAATGACTTTTGATTGACAGCAAGCAATGTCAAGGATATGTACTAATGGTGAAAACAGTGAAACGCATCCTTTGACAGTAGAACAGAGTCTGACAGCTGCCTGACTTGATGTATTTCAGTTTTGATTTTCTAAGATCGCTCATATGAACTGCTGTTTCAGTTGACGATTTTGCAGGCGTAGCCGACAAATTAATTCAAGAAATTCGTGACTTGGTACTAAGTTGACAGTTTGCGGCTAAGAAGCAGGCGTAGGAAAAGTGGCATTTCCGAGGAATACAGTCCTGACAAATCTAGTCGACTTAAGACAACTAGATCTGTGAATGTCACCAGTATTACGAAAGTAATAGATTTTGAATTCATGTTCTATTTGTTCACAATTTTAGTACAATACTATAGGTACTAGTACAGTTTTAGATTAAATATTATAATCTTACCCATATGAATTCGTAAGATATGCAACAATACGTCTATTGACACGCACGGTGTAATTTTACTGACACGAACAATTATTTACCTGATCAGCTAACCATTATTCAGAGCTTCTTGCTGTTTGGCCACTTCAATCAACCCCTGCCTTTAATTGTGCATGTGAGTTAAAAGTACTCCACTAATCTATTGTGGTTGAAGCTGAAATCTACGATTTTGCTGACATGTTTTCCAGTCATTTTCAGATTTTAACCTCAAATTCATGCGTTAAAACTCTTGACTCATAGGTGCACCATCTGTCATCCGCTTGCAAATTAAAGAAAGAAAAAACAGATTTCTGCAATCCTGTCAGACCAAAAAAAAAATTAACAAACATAATGTTGATACAAGTTCACCACAATTGAACAGTAAATGTGTGCAAGCTTTACACGCGAATTGCGGTTCACAATCAATGGCCATGGCAGCGGCACTTACCCGAATCCTTTATGTGCAACTTTTTGCGCCCTCAAGCGGTACGATGCACATATGCATTCAAGGTCCGATTGAGGGATTTTCAGATTTCCGAAATTTATTGCAATCATCTGAGGGTTAGCCTATACTTTGTATAAAACCAATATGTTGGTCAAGTGTAAAACGTGTACCATCCCTCACGACCAGAATGCGTGATGGTGTGGTTAGCTATATTTTCGGTTGCATAGAGCCCGACTGAACGTATACACGCATACATCGTGCAGATGGTCACTTAATGATGGCAATAACAGCACGCATTGTCAACGTGACGCCGAATGCACTTTGAAATAGTCGAATGCCACCCTGAAGATGAGCCTACATAGCTTGTCTACATTTGGATTTATTCGGTAGTTATTTACATTAGTCAGCCTCTCCGGTCAGCAGTGTAAATATGCCGGGAGGCACATGTTAGTGGCAGTGGATTGTACAAATATTTATCAAATGGATATACAAATCGACCTGCTGTTGGTTTTCAAGAGGTCGTCTTAACGTTATCTTTTAGAAAAACACTTGTTAAAAGGGACTGTCGTCAGGATTTGTGTACACATAATTGCTGCTGTTGTTGTCTACACTCGGCAACAAATTGTGCATAAAGTTAATTGTCTTCTGGTCTCTTATTCACAGAGTCCGAAATCAATCCCAAACGTTGGGCACTCTCCGACACGGCCACGACAAAGTAGGACTGACTGCATTATACAATTTGATCACGCTCAATGCATAATTAAGGGCCTGTCTTATAAGCATTAATTATGTTGAACATTTAATAACCTTGCACCTCAAATATGTGCGTATATTAATTAAAATTTAATAAAGATACCACCGCCCCAAAGTACACACGACCAACATACACCGACTGGTGCGATCAAAAGAGATATCGTGCAGATTAAGCGACGCACGTTGTGCACCTCATTTCCTGCTGTGTTCCTTAAGAGACATCGAACAAGATTTTCCTGATGTAAATTATTAGGTTAAGCAATTAATCAAGGAACCATGTGCCCCATCTGGAGGTGACCAAATAAACCAAAAAAGAAAAAAAACTTCCTTCTTCCATCTTTCTTTTCAAAAATGTTACCGCTATGTCATGTGTATGAATGAGAACCGGCCGCGAAGACAGTTGTTCTATAAGCCCTTTCTTCTTTAGTGTCAACTCGCCGAATTTCCATCATTAATCATCGCAGAAATGTGAAAACATCTCCCCGATCCTGCGATATCGATCTGGTGTAATTTTATGCAAATTTAAATCACATTTCACCGGGATCGCAATCGGGTTTAATTGTGTGCGCCTTTTGTTGTTTGTTTGCTGTGACTTGTCATGCAAATTAAGTTTTGCCACATTTATGACATCGTGATAATGGATTGTAATTGTGCAGACGATAAGGGCTTTGATCCTGTGGCGATGAACAGATTGCAACGATTAATTTAAAAATTTAATCATTTCAAATTGCCTGACACATATCACTCTTGCACGTGAGATGCGGCAAAAGAGAAATAAATTTAAGAACCCTACTGGAGTTCAAAAGGTAAAGGTGACGTATACCCTTTTTTCCTTTTTTCTTTTTTTGTAAAAAAAGTTATAATAGTAATTTGACATGGCTTATGAATATCTTTGATACTTTGTCTTGGGAAATTGTTGTAGCGTCAATTTGTAAATTTTATGAAAGATACGATTTTTGACAATCAAATAAAAGGTGAATTTTTAATTTAGTTTTACAGTGACAGCATTTTTAGTTTAGAGTCGTTTTTTGTGTATTGAATTCGTTTTCTCTCTTTTTTGGCTGATGCGAAACGAAAAACCGCATATAAAACTGACTGTACGAAAACGTTAACGAAACTTAATTTTGGAGTACCTTGTTTTTTCAAAAAAAAAAAAAAAAAATGCGTTGAAGTAAATAAAATGTAGTAGATTTCTCGGGAGAAGTCTCCACTCTTTATCTTAAGTCGACTAGATTGCTCTATGGACTTGATGTGCCCTGAATGCAAAAACTAAATTGGTCGGCACGTCACTTTGCCTACGTCAGCCACATATACAAAATGTCAACTTGGAAGTTAGTCATGAAATTCTGTACTAGATTTGTTGGCTACCCATCCATAAACGTCAACTGACAAAGTTGTTCAAGTGAACAATCTATAGGCCAATAAAAACTGAAACACATGAAGTCAGACAGCTGTCTGACTAGACTAGGGTCTTGATCGTAATTGGGATTGGGAACGTTTGCGAATTTGTTTCATTTTTCTCTTCGTGAGTTTTGTTTTGTGTTTCTATTCATGGCAAAAACTCTGAAGTTAAGTCAGCTATCAAATTTACTGTCACTAGAAACAGTGTTACCAATTCAAAAAATAAACAAAAGAAAAAAAAAATATTCAGGAACTCTTTCATATTTCAAAATGTGAGCGAATTGCGAATAGGCAAACTTTGAGCAAATGAATTTTTTATTTTTATATTTATTTTCATGTTTTTGCTATTCCCGCTGATTAAATAAAACTGGGTGTATACAAATTTTAAAGGAAAATGTTAAAACAACAAAATTTTAACAGTCTTAATTGGCAATCTACAAAATATAGTTTCGATCCACATATACATACGCGAGTGACATAACTTAAGCTTAAAATAATATGAACATAGAAATTCCAACTAGACACTGACAGCTAAAATTCGCGAATCGTTGCGATCAAAAAAAAAAGTGTTTATTCTTGGGAGAAATGTCCAAATTTACGTATTTCACTCTTTCGGCCACAGTTCTTTCTCACGTGAGGTCTCAGTCCTCTTCCATTCACAATTCAATCGCGTTCTAGGTTAAGCCTTGATAACTCTGGGCAAACATAAATGTACCCGTCATCTTAAGCATTAAGACGAGAAACAAGTAGCTATACTTGGCGTACGAAAAATTAAACAAAATATAATAATGAAATATTTAGGGGTGAAAAAGACATTTTGCCTGCACCTTTAGAGCTAGTTCTTTTTTCTTGACACCCTTTTTGACATACCCATTTAAACACGTGTAAAAACATGTAAATGTAAGTTATTCCACTTAACACGAGTTACAAGCGAACCACTTAACACACTGAAAGACCTTGGCCGAGTTTTACAAAACCTTCCACAAATGTGTCGAAATAGTGTCGGCAAAAATGTTAAATACAAACTACTTAGGGTTTGCCGTAACAAATTTCTCAAATTTCGCCCACTTCTTGGTTTCTGACATTTCCAGGATTTACATTCTCGCACATTTGACACGAATATGCACTTGCTGAAGATGTTGCACATCGTGGGCCACCGGACACAGCAGGACCCCGATGCGGCACCTTCTGCCAAGTCTCCCGCATATTTAAAGACAATGGCGATGATGCCGCTTCTGATGCTACAACTACAACCTCATGCTGAACAATTTTTACGCACAAGGCGTTACCTCTTAATTGGTTTTTCTGGGTTCGTGTGGTTAAAAAAAAAAGCCAAACCCATACCGGATAAGAAAGATGATATGGCACGTACATTTTTTGTGAACTATTTTCTGAAGAAAATCACAAAATTTCGCACACTTTTCGAGATTAAATGTCCGACTGCGTACGTAGCATGCTAATTATTATAAAAGATTCCCGTTATAAACCTTGAGCGGTTCAAATATCACACCTCGAACGCTTATTCAGAAAATTAATTCGAAAGGCGTAATATTTTAGCGGGTATCAGGTTTCTAAGCCCCAAAAGCGGAATAAATGGTTCTGCTGATCTTAAAAAAATGAAAAAGAGCGATGCGTATTCATATGTGTGTGGCTGGAGCGAAGTGTGGGTTTTGAGGATAGAATCCTTTTTTTTTTTTTTGCTCTGCACCGAAGGTAGGCACATCGTTATCATCATGTGAGCGGCATGTCTGATCGTATCATGATCATCATCATGGAAACGCACTTAATCGGCTTAATGTGGAGATCTTTTATTTATAACACTTGAACGGAAGGTATATAGATAGGTAAGCATAAGTATACTGTGCGGATGGCGATGGTGGGCTCAGGGCGCGCACGGTGCCCGGTGGAGGCGATCGACTATCACACTATATGGTATCCCAATCCCAATCCCACCACGCAAGAGAGATTCTCTTTGATTTTGCCAAGATATATCTGCGGAACCCATTCACATTTCACAAGGCGATAAAAATCTTTGCTGGTGCACAAAAAGGTATTATTTTTCAAGCACAGGCTCGATTCGTGTGCTGCGGAACGAGGATAAATCATTTACCAAAACATGGGAGCGTGTTGGAGGTGTAGTACACACATATGCGATGCCCATGTAGCAGGATGGGGATTGGAGTTTTTAGGCTTTTTTTTGTTGATAACTAGAAGGCAGCGGAGTAAGGTAGGTACTCAAACTTGGAAATGAATTGTCGTTAAGTTTAAGGGGCTTTAACTGATTTCTTAGTCCAGTTTCTAGGTGTTCGGTCTATTGAATAAGTTCGACCTTCACGCGAAAAAGTCAGCGAGGTACCCGTACCTTGTTTGATAAGACTCGATTGCACCTTAAAATATGCATCACTCTCTTTGTTGGGGGATTCTTTTCACATCCGACATGCATTCTAAGCTTAAGCCCATCGGAGACTCATGTCTTGGTCTTAAGTCCAAGAAACATTAGTAAACCTTTTTGACTGACTTGTTATTTAAAAAAGATATCGCTTCTGAACAAAAGTACAAGGTATCCGAAGCGGAGTTCAATCAGTCTTCTTCCTATACCAAAATGGCCAGCCTCCTTTGTTTTTTGCTTGTAGCTCATGGAAAAACATTCTTCATGTCAGGTTTGGACGGCTTTGTAGTACAAACTGAAAAGGGATCTCCAACCGACTTGCCTTGCAGCGTCTTCTTCTATCTCTGCTCGCAGACAAAATTTTTTTTTATTAATTTCGTGGCACTACTTATAAGACCTAAAGATGCATACACCATTTCTTACATAATTTGAACAGTTTTCGTTATCTGAATGTATCTTTCCAACAAAGCTTCTTGAAGACCTTCAAATGGGTTGACTGGGTATGACTAACTTATTCCCGTACCTTCGTCTTTTGAAAAAATAAAGAACCACCACTTTCCAATTTTTTTTCCCGAATTTCGAACCTTAAAAAGTTCGTTTTCAGTTTCCTTTCAAACGCTCCGGCTCGAGCAATAACCATTTTCACATACTGAACCGAAATGCTGACACGTTACCACGTCATCTGAGGCCGTTGTCCATTTAACCAGCCCACCAAAGTAGCCGCACATTTGCATGCCTATAACAAATCACCGCAGACACAAACTCGTAATCTGATCAGCAGGTAAACAGCATCAGGAGCGCGCGTCCATGATAAAAGGATTAATAGCTCAAATTTAACAAAAGATTATCAAACGATTACGGCGGCAGCAAAATTCTGATGTAAAAAAGCCCACCTCAAGGCATCTTCCATCAACAGCATCTGCAGCAGCAGCGTAAACTTGTCCAGATTTGATGCCGTAAACAGCTACTTGGATTTCCGAACAAAAAAAAAGTTCTCTGGCCAGTATATGCCCCTGGGGGCCATCTAGAGTCCTGTTCTCAATTTGCTACCAAATTACAGGTAAATATGTCCGCAGTAATCGCATTCTAATTACGCTTTATGACGGTGATACAAATTAATCACACACAGGCCCGGCCAATTACAGTCTTCTCATGCGGAATATGTTTTAAGCAGCGCGGCGCGGCTCGCGATGCAATTAAGACGAGGCCTATACGAGATGTGTGATTTTTCACATCCACCGCAGATACGTGACTGTCTCCGGCTTCAATCATACAATAGAAGTACGGACGGATGCAACCCGAGTATACCCGAGTCCAATTGCCTAGGGGCAGTGACAATGCAGACCCAGAGAAACCTCACACTTCTCGTTATGTACATCAGCAGCATGTATAGCGAAATGAAGACGCAACGCGCGCATTAAAGTTAAACAAGTCGATTGGGTGAGTGCGCGGCGAACGAGGTATACGTGTCCTGGAATTCCTTCCAAACAAGGTGCCGAAATTCTACACGAAATTACGTTCGCCAATCAAAATTACGTATCATTAGGGCTAAATCAGGCGCAGCAGGGCTGTAATTTTCCCTCTCTGATTATACCCACATATGGTGCAGGAGCAGTTCCTCTAACTTTGAGATACAAAGATGATTGATACCATACAGATACAATGGATGGCAGTGTTGCAGAGTAGGCATAAGAGAAAGCTTGATGAACTCATCAGAACTTGTTTTTCTTATTTTCGTAGTAGGTAACAACTCGCCTTGGCTGTTAATTGCCTCAACTTCAACTATATCCTGCGCGTGCATGACCCACCCTCGATTTGAAGGAGCACGGAGCGTGCAACAAAAAAATAAATAAAACAACAAAAAAAAGAAAAAAGAGAAGAATGCCTCCACATGGATATATATTACAAATTGATGACCTCCTTCGCGATGGAGGCAGGTGCATCTTGCCAATCGTAATCTCGACGTGAACTTAAGTGCGAAGAACATTAATTTCCTTCTGCGTCGGACCCATACCGTTCCCAGCATTCGAAAGGTATACACTCGTACTTAACGGCTCTTGCCATCCAATCATCCATGTTGCACGCGAAAGGGTCGATAATTGCACATGCGTTCCATTTAGATGAGGGCGCGGGCCTCCAACTGCGTGTGGGGGGAGCGCAGTACCGTATGCGGTGCATCCAATTTAGCGGTGAAAACAACCAACGACAAAGAGCGTCTTCGTCTTCGTCTTCGTCGTCGACTATAATCATTTATCGCATTTATTTTGAAGGTTAATCGCGAGCGACGCGGTGGCTTACAGGCTGATGCTGCTGCCGAGCAGCAGTGTTGCCTCCTCTGCCTCCTGCCTGCGCGCCAGGTGAGTATTTGCGATAAAAACTGGAATCCGAATGGAATTTCACTGCACCATTATACGTGCATTGTCCTTTGACGAGCTAACGACGAGCCGCGTGCTTTATGCGAAAATTTATTGTCCCATATGTGCCTATACCGCAACTGGTTTGTTTCGGTCCACTGATGATGAGAGTGCCGGCCCTGCATATATCTTGCAGTTGTTAAGATGCCATTTTCAAGTGCATACATTATTGGTGGCAGGCGGCCAACTGAAATGCGCCTGGCGACAGAAACTTTGTTCAGGTAAGCCACTGAAAAAGAAAAACAGCTCAAAGGCATGTAGAACATAAATTGAAGGGGTGATCTGATCGCATATGCAGTCGTACGAAACCATGAAAGGTCTGAGAAACACTTTGTCTGAGATCAGGGAGGAAATGATTTCGAGATAAGAAAAAGCTTGGCCGAGTCCACAACCAGATGCGGAAGAGTCAGATGTATTTTATGGAGAGATCGCATCGTGTGGATCGCATTTTAAAGAAGTGAAATAAAACGGTTACGAAAACTATAAATCGCTTTTCTGAAATCAATGGTTGCAATCAAAAGGAATGATTTAACCACAAGCTAATGGAATAGACCTCGTGGTGAGAACACAAAATATTGGCGAAACATATTGGGAGCTTATTTGTTTCAGATGATTACGAACTCACTCAACTGCGGAGCGTCACTTTTTGAATGGGATCCATTTTATAAGCTGTTTCCGTCATTGTGAAATCATTTCTCGGCGAAGTTGTTTAAATATCCCATTTGCACATCAAACCAAACTGTCAAAATGTCAAATATTTAGCAACTTTATATTTGCTAGATTGTTGCGTTCCAGACATTGACTTAGTACATCTGACAGCTGGCTGACATAATGTGTTCGATCAATGTATAAAGATCGAGTGTAATCGAAAAATGTTGTCAGGAATTACTCAGTTTTCTGTTCGATTGTGTCTGACAGCTGGGTCGACATTTTGATTTGAAGTCATATGATGTAGTAAATACGTTCGGGTACTTTTTTGCAAACGTAGAATTACTAAAAAATTGCAAAGAAACTGTGCAAATTCGACGATTTTTAAAAAAATGAGAGAGAAATCCATTTCTCCTCTTTTATTTTTTTCGAAATTTTCTACTCACCGAATTTCGACTTACTGAAGAATTAAAAATTAAAACTGACAACGAAGTGACAGCTCAAAAGTTTGACAAGTAAAACTCTATTTATATTCGTGTTCAACGATGTCGGAGGAAAAAGTTATTATTGAACATATCAACGCATTCAAAATGGTAAGTTTAATTGGTTAAATGCCTTATAACAAATTCAATTCCAACTTATTATGTAGGTGCTGCATTTTAAGAGAACCTTGTCAAATGTCAAAAGGGCATTTCTTAAACTGTTTGGTAGGAAAGCCGGTCAGGTGCCTCCTTCTCTTGAAATTCAGAGATTTCTCTCTCGGTTTGTGAGATTTGACATTTGTAATTTTTCTATATTGAAAGAAGAACCTAACGTGATGCAAACTTCGAATTCAGATTTTGGGTTTCGGAGAAATCTAGCCAAGGTAAATTTAAATAACTATGGGGACGTTTGGGAATTTAGTGCTGTAAATTTTTGAATTTGCCTTTATACTCGTAAAATCCTTTTTGGAACCTGCGACAGATTTTGTAACTAATGTCAGAGTTGAGATTCACCGAGCCGTATGTGTTCACATGTATGTGGGAAATATGTGAAAAGAAGCCAAATATCAGTCAGGTTGTGTTCCTGATGGACTGCGAAATCAACCACACTTTCGAGAATTGCTTTGTTAGTCAAATGTCCCCTCTTTAAGCGGTCACAAACTGGCGATGTTGCAGTTCGCTTAGTTAGCAACAGCGGAATTAGAACTTGAAATGGAGCCCGGACAAGAAAAACATTTCAATTAAAGTATGTATTATCTAAATCCCCAAATCGCAATCCGGTTGTCTCTGGTCTCTCAATTTGACTGAAATCGGCCATTTTGTTTCTCTATTGATTTCATACTCATTGAGGTCATTTTGAAAAAAAAATGCGAATAGGCCGAGTGCTAGTAGAGAACATGGCGACAGACATTCGCTGAGATGTTTACAGCCGAGAGAGTGAAATTACTCGTTACTTTGCTAATCTTCTCTTTTTCAGTCGTAGTTGATGAGGTAGATTTTGTGTAACTTTTTTTATGTATCAATTGCATTCGATTTAAACTGAGTACTCGAATAACCCAATATCATTGAACACAAAAAAATACAAAATTAATTTGACAATCCATGTGACAGTAAATCATGACAAAATGTAAACTGTCAAACAAAATAACTAAAATTAACAAAACCACTACAATTTGTGGAGAATACAAGACAGAAACCAGCCTTTTAATAAAAAGCCACGAGACAGCACAATATTTGTTTAACCAATTTGATTATAAAGCAAAGTAAAAATGTAAAACACTAGAGTTATTCTCCGCTCCAGCGTTGCCGCTGAAAAATGTCAAAAAGGGGCCTCCACATAAAATAATAATATAAAACTGTAAAAAAAAGAAAACAGAACAACAAAGGCCCTTAGTTTTAGCAAAAAACAAATTTATACCTCACGAAACACTTCTTTTCATATGTTTGCATTCTTTTTCGTTCAATTAAGAATAAAATCTTCCTTGAACTGAAAAAGGGGGCATTTTGATTATTTTTCAGAAATTGGGGGCCAAGGGTACTAAGGCTGAAAAGCTGCTCAGCTCCATTTGGTCCGAGGGGGTTTTACATCACGTGATATTTCAACTCGAAACAATGTGCTGAGACTGAAAAGCTGCTCAGCTCCACTTGGACCGAGGGGGTTTTTTTCAACTCGAATCAATGTTCTGTCCATCATCTGTACAAATCCACCTGAGCTGCTACACTTTTCATCATCAAACGATCAGATCAATAGTTCGCACGGCGAATTAGTAAAATAAAGCACCCAAACTCACAACCATCCCCATATGTGTGTAGGCGAGTGGGCAGCTCCTCAGTCCTATATTTGATAACACGAGGCATCCCGCTTGGGCCACCACTGATTCGTGTGTTCTTAATTTAAACATCAATATACCGGCAGGGGAGCTATTCAGTGCGAGTCTTCATCTTGACTTATGAATTTGCGCAGTTCGACCGCACCACCTACGAATCTCAGCGAGCACGAGGCCCATTGACGCACCTCCACCTCATCGTCCGTCGCGTCGGAGTAAAGAGTCACACTGTTATGCCAGTCTAATTTTAGAACGCCTCTCGTATTTTTGGGATTCTCATGGGCAATTTGTGTCATGAATGAAATGTATCTAGTCTAATTCTTAGGCGCGCGTTAAATTTAGCAGCGCGGGGTATTTTTGGCTCTGCATGTGAGCGGTGGTGGTGGTGCTGCCGAGCGAGTCGATGCGCGAGAATGCTCTAGGATGGTAGTGCTGCAAGCTATTTGTGGGCTATTTTTGGCTGGTCGCGTAATATCTTCCCATAGTGTGAGTGTGTGTGTTGTTTTCTTGGTGCCTATATGCCTCGCATTCCAATGGCTAAGGTAATGACGTAGATGAGCTCGCACGTATTTTATTATATTCGTGTGTGGGATTTGGATTTTTTCAAAATGTTTGTTTGTTTATTTTTTTTTGCACCCCCAAGTAGTGTACATCGAGAGTTAGTAATCATTTTTTTTATAGATCAACTCCTCTGTGTATGTTAAGGACCGCACGAGACCATAGCAAACAGACCATAAAAAGGCACAGTGCGCATCGACACAGAAAAGGACAATGGCACAAAAAATCAACATTTTTAAGCGACACGCCTCGTCCCTTGCTCTAATAAACTGAGATTGGAGTGGAAAATTAGAGCGCAACATGGATTGTGTGTTTTTTCTAATTTAATTCCGCGAAACAGCAGGCAGAGCGGTCTGTTGCGGCCCTCTACCAATTCCACCTTTTGCATTGTCCACCTTTGACGGCCATAATTCACTTTTTCTTTGGCAAAAATGTTTTCACGTTTTTAGCAAACAAAAAAAGTTGTAAAAACTACAGAGCACATGCAGATCCTTGAGGACGAAATAAATATACATATTTTTTTTTTTGCAGAGCATTAGCAATAATGGCAAAGAATATCCGAGAGGTATAGATCAGGTATTGGGAAGAGGGTCACTGCCGAGACAATGTTGTGAAGAAAAAATAATGATCAGCGTTACGTAAGTTGCACACAAAGGTTTTATTGCGTGGCAATTATGCAATAATAATTATCCCTCCTCAATAAGGACTGGAATTTGGAAGAGACAAAGTCGTAGGCAGGTAAGGCGAAACTTCTATTGATGCTGTGCAGGAAACATGAATTGCAAATAAGCGAGTAGTAATTATTACCGGGAAATGGTAACTGCCTATATTCAGACAAATAAGAGGGGAGACGTTTAGAACGAAGCTGCATATTGGCTAGAGTGTGTAGCGGGGTTTCCCCCGGCTCTATTTTAAAACTGCCAAATTCTTAATTCCCAAAACAGACGAGTTGCCAAATTATAATAGTTCAATGTCTAAACTAAGTAGCCAGCAGTATTGAAGATAGCATTCATAAGGACGAGCTATACAGACCAATATCATTTCTGCCTAACTCCTCATTTCTCTATTTTTCCAGCATGGCGATGGAGAATTCACGCTGCTCCACTGCTCCATCTAGGTCGGTAAAGAACTCACCGATACCCTTGATCTCAAAAAAGGATTTAGACATTTATGTGACTTCTTTAACATCGTTCTTGAAATAATAGTGCAAAACTCAAACGGCAACACTAGAGGAATGATGAAAAGTCGGTCGCAATTCCTAATATTCGCAGACGACTGTGACATATCCAGCAGAATGAAGAATTTCAAAATTCTAAACCATTTGTTTGGTTCATTCGCGTTCTCCGTTTAAATCGAATACAAAGTCTGTACACGTTCTCATTAAAAATGCAGGAAAAAGACAGAATTAGCAAAATAACGAGTAACAAACAGTTCCTCCCTAAGAGAATTTCACCCTGCAAGTACCTAGTCATTGTCAAACATAAAGTTGACAAGAATCAAAACCAAAATCAGTTTTAACAATCAATTGCGCACAAAAATAAAATCTTTGAAAATAAAAAAATGTTCTTGCATATGGACTAGATGTCAAAGATGAAAGTGGCTCAATGTATTCGTCTGATTCGACATGGAAAAACTAAAAAAATTACCTTCTAATTTGCCCGGTTGTTAGTAGAGCACCTAGATTGCTACAAAACCGATATAGCTGTCGTCCAGCCGCATGTTCCCTCATAGAACGGCAAAAGAATAGAAACGAAAATATGTATTTTGAGCGCTCTGAGAGAGTTTCGCTCAATTTTTTGAGTTTGACAGATTTTTAGTGCTTGGCTCGGTAAAGTTTGCTAATAAACCTACTTTTTCCGGCCCACATATTTTTGTAGGTAAATGGTTAAATCAATCAGCGAGTCATAAAAGTTGTGTGGATTCAACGTAGAATATAAATGCAGTCACGTATTGCTCGTTTACAAGTGATACTTTTTAGCCACTGACTCAAAGGAGCTGGTTTCACAAATGTATGGAAACATTTTCTTACAATGTGCTGCTTCATAAATATTTGGTCGGTACTTATCTTACTCATTCTGAGATAAAAGTGAAAGTAAACATTTTATTAAATGCAAAACCAACAGTTTTATTTTTTTGAGAAGTCCCTAACAATGCATACATTATTGATACAAAAAAAAATCTTGGAGTTTCTTTATCCTTGAGTGTCCTTGTCTAGATGGGCATTACAATATTTGCCATAGTAACCCAGTTCCAACTGCTATCAACACATTGAATAGCAAAACTATGACCTCTGTCGATATTACAATAATTATTGAGGCTTTCAAACCTTTGAACGGCAATTAATTCCGTTTATTTTAGAGGTTTGTCAATTTGACAGTTGACAGCTACTTGGGTCTAGTTTGCTGTTTCATTTTACTTGCGTTTGTTGTTTCATAATAAGTACACTGGAATACTAAACGAGGCCCTCTAGCTGTTTAAAAACTGAACTCGAAAATGGCGCTTCCAGGTCGAGGCTTAATGGACCGAACTGCGGCTTAAAAATAATCTTCTTAAAGTACTTAAATACACCTTTTAGCTAGATACACAGCAAAATCAAAGGCAGCGAACATTTGGATGCCATCCCTACGTTATCGCAACAACAGTAGAATGACGAATTCAATGGGATCATTTCGAAGAATTCGCATCAGTAGCAGTGGTCCCACATTGAGGGGAAAAGCGCCACCAATGGACAACCAATTTTATCGCTCAATGAAAAAGGGGGAGGCTTAAAAAAGGAAAATCTAAAATTTCTTGTTTAAAACAAAGGGACCGCGAACTGCGAATAGGCGAATAGCGAACAAATCAATTTAACTGTATTTATGAATTGAAAATTGCTATTTGTTTTACCACAAAAGCATTATTTTCAATTAATCTAACTAACATCTAATCTAAAATAAACTGAGTCTTAATTGATTAAAATAGTGAAATTTACAACTACAGGAATTTTCCCCCGAATTGATAATTATTCTTGCCGCGAACTGTCACACTTTATTCACAATCCTCATAAAACAGTCGCGTTCCACAAACTCGCGAATGAAAAATGCGTTCGAACTTAACCTTCAACAATGCAAATGATTCGAGGGTACGTGCGAAAATGTCACAACCTACGAATATTCGCCAGTTCGTAGTTCGCAGTTCGCTCTCATGTGAATGGTCCTTAAAATTAAAATGCATTTTCATTACAAACAAATTCCAAAGTTGACCCAGAATGAAATGTTCATACGAAACATGAAAGAAAACTGCCCATCGAACGTAAGAATTTTGTGTGTATGTGATTTTGAATGCATTCACTTTTCTGACATTTTTTTCAATAGAAAAGGAAATCAAACTTTTGAATGAACTGATTCTTGTATAATATGTATATTTTGTTGATATATGCTTATTTTATGCTTATTATGAAAAAGAACTTACAGTTCTAAATTTCTTCATATGAAAATAAATGCAAATATCACTTAGGGGGAAGAAAGGCGACCTCTTTTCGAATTTTGGTTAAAATTAACGCCTTTGCTGATAAAAAAGGGGGAAAACAATCTTCAAAGTCTGTGACCACTGATCAGTAGACGAAAGTATGCCCAACACAAACACAATTCATAAAGAAGGAAGGGGTCTATCATAATTATGCAGTAACAGGGCTGAAGACGTTAAAATCAGTGATACCAGATCGTGGATAATTACCCATTTCGTGGTCATTTTGCCTTTCAAAATAAGTTAAAGTTCGAAAAAGGGCGAATAATTTTTGTAACGTTCAGAACAACAAAAAAAAAGAAGTGTATTTTGTTGTTTTTTGACATCGTAGGCGAAAAGGTAATTTTTGGCGGTATTTTTGGTAATCGTCGTGGGCAATTCAGTCCGAAAAGTATCACGGGTTGAAATCATTGTCAGTTCGCCTCAAATAACGCAAGTAATCGGTACAGTACAGTACAGTACAGTCCAAAAGATCAGCTTGTATAAGGAGGTAACATTTTGACAGGTGGTGATACGAAAGTCAAAACTCTCAAGGAAAGGTTGCTTGACAACTGACCCTTCATAGGAAAAGATGCTTGGCACTGTAATGAATAGAAATCACAAAAAACTAGCGAACGGAGGATTGAGCTTATGTCACGTTCGCCCAAAGTCTCCAAGGATATAATTTCATTCTATTTTGATCTAATTGACAGGCACCCAGCCTTAACCGGCGAATAAGGACCCTGCATCTTCAATTAACACATTTTCGACGGCACCAACATGTATCTACGTCTCAAGGTCAAGCATACAAAAATTAAAATTTAGTAGGTAACAATCTTTCCAACTATGGAGTTGAAATTTAATTTCGCTTCTGTTCTAAATAAATCAGGTAACAATTTACCAGCAACTGCACTGAGCAAACTCAAATGTCTTCCCCCACATACGCGTCGGCACTTTCCTCAGAAGTTAATAAATTACGTCCACTTCCTGGATCCCCACTGTTCATGGGAACTGAATACTAAAATTAATTGAAAATGATCAGATCCCGCCCGTAACATCATTACACACTGACCCATATGCTATCGAACAAGTGGTCAATTCGGAAACGGAAGGTGTACATGGGCGCAAGTGGTAGGTATATATGACGCTGCGAAGGTAATGCATTGGCGTCCCATCGGTCATCGATCAATGGCGGCGATGTGAAACGGAAAGTGGTAACTGCAATAAGCACTAATGATTTACGGACACATCTGTAATTGCTTCGAACGTTTGGATTGAGAAAAGAATCTCATCGACGTCAAAATATCCTCAAAGACAAAAGTTTGTGCTACCTTCCCGAGCAACTGAAAGAAGTTTCCGTACCCCATTCCAGTGGCAGATTTATGTCCTTACGGATTGAAAAATGATAAATGAATGTGCGATTTTTTTAAATAAAAACATCCCTCGAGGAGACCACAATATTGGTATTTTCTGCACGTCACAACCTACGAATATTCGCCAGTTCGTAGTTCGCAGTTCGCTCTCATGTGAATGGTCCTTAAAATTAAAATGCATTTTCATTACAAACAAATTCCAAAGTTGACCCAGAATGAAATGTTCATACGAAACATGAAAGAAAACTGCCCATCGAACGTAAGAATTTTGTGTGTATGTGATTTTGAATGCATTCACTTTTCTGACATTTTTTTCAATAGAAAAGGAAATCAAACTTTTGAATGAACTGATTCTTGTATAATATGTATATTTTGTTGATATATGCTTATTTTATGCTTATTATGAAAAAGAACTTACAGTTCTAAATTTCTTCATATGAAAATAAATGCAAATATCACTTAGGGGGAAGAAAGGCGACCTCTTTTCGAATTTTGGTTAAAATTAACGCCTTTGCTGATAAAAAAGGGGGAAAACAATCTTCAAAGTCTGTGACCACTGATCAGTAGACGAAAGTATGCCCAACACAAACACAATTCATAAAGAAGGAAGGGGTCTATCATAATTATGCAGTAACAGGGCTGAAGACGTTAAAATCAGTGATACCAGATCGTGGATAATTACCCATTTCGTGGTCATTTTGCCTTTCAAAATAAGTTAAAGTTCGAAAAAGGGCGAATAATTTTTGTAACGTTCAGAACAACAAAAAAAAAGAAGTGTATTTTGTTGTTTTTTGACATCGTAGGCGAAAAGGTAATTTTTGGCGGTATTTTTGGTAATCGTCGTGGGCAATTCAGTCCGAAAAGTATCACGGGTTGAAATCATTGTCAGTTCGCCTCAAATAACGCAAGTAATCGGTACAGTACAGTACAGTACAGTCCAAAAGATCAGCTTGTATAAGGAGGTAACATTTTGACAGGTGGTGATACGAAAGTCAAAACTCTCAAGGAAAGGTTGCTTGACAACTGACCCTTCATAGGAAAAGATGCTTGGCACTGTAATGAATAGAAATCACAAAAAACTAGCGAACGGAGGATTGAGCTTATGTCACGTTCGCCCAAAGTCTCCAAGGATATAATTTCATTCTATTTTGATCTAATTGACAGGCACCCAGCCTTAACCGGCGAATAAGGACCCTGCATCTTCAATTAACACATTTTCGACGGCACCAACATGTATCTACGTCTCAAGGTCAAGCATACAAAAATTAAAATTTAGTAGGTAACAATCTTTCCAACTATGGAGTTGAAATTTAATTTCGCTTCTGTTCTAAATAAATCAGGTAACAATTTACCAGCAACTGCACTGAGCAAACTCAAATGTCTTCCCCCACATACGCGTCGGCACTTTCCTCAGAAGTTAATAAATTACGTCCACTTCCTGGATCCCCACTGTTCATGGGAACTGAATACTAAAATTAATTGAAAATGATCAGATCCCGCCCGTAACATCATTACACACTGACCCATATGCTATCGAACAAGTGGTCAATTCGGAAACGGAAGGTGTACATGGGCGCAAGTGGTAGGTATATATGACGCTGCGAAGGTAATGCATTGGCGTCCCATCGGTCATCGATCAATGGCGGCGATGTGAAACGGAAAGTGGTAACTGCAATAAGCACTAATGATTTACGGACACATCTGTAATTGCTTCGAACGTTTGGATTGAGAAAAGAATCTCATCGACGTCAAAATATCCTCAAAGACAAAAGTTTGTGCTACCTTCCCGAGCAACTGAAAGAAGATTCCGTACCCCATTCCAGTGGCAGATTTATGTCCGTACGGATTGAAAAATGATAAATGAATGGGCGATTTTTTTTAAATAAAAACATCCCAGAGACCACAATATTGGTATTTTCTGCACGCCGCACCGTTGTATGTTTACCCTAAGTGATCTGATTTGCATAAACGTCAAGTCAGTCCCCTCAGGGATGGTGATTGTTTGTGGGGAAAGAGCATTTGCGCAGGATTCTTGATGGATGATGTCGATCGAGGAGGGTGCCAACGACGACACAGTATACCTATATATGCGGTGATGATTATGACTCTTGGCTGTCACCTAATAATCATATGCATATGACACGTGATTGATGACAAACATTTATAATTTCCGTTGCAGTTTTAATTCGGTACTCGATTCAAAAACGCTCTTCAATTAGCACCAACAAATAATTAGAAAGCAGCCCCACATCCGTTCGTGTCTGTGTCACACACCAAATCGCTTTATTACGAAGAACTTAACCAACCAAAAAAAAAAAAACAAGTTCCCGATTATGTGAAGGGATTACCGGGCAAATTTACTTTAATGACAAGTAACTGTGTGCGTGTTTGGCTGTGCTGCCAATCCCTAGGTACCCAACATACCGCGTGACCAAAACCAGGATGATGTCGGGATGCCGGTTTCATCTCACTGTGCCCGAACAAAAGTGTTCCTCTCCAGGAGTATGCGGACAAAACAAATTCGCAATCACACAATCAATTTCCTCGCAGTAATCCTCTTAAAAAAAATTATTATCTAAATGGCCAGGCCACAGCATCCAGTCCGGCATGCAGTGCATGGCAAATTATACCGGTTCGTGGTCACTCTGCGATCACACAGTGCGTTTTCAAATGAGGATGAGGATTTGGTTTTTTTTTTGCCCCTCAGTCCTTCAGGTTATTAACAAAAGGTTTGGATAATTTTTTACCAAAAATGTTTCGGCATGACGTCCAGGTCGGCAGCAGAGTCAATTGGTTCGGTGAGCTACCGCAATGAATTGATATATTGACACAGTCGGAGTGGCATTCGATTTTTGTTATGAATTCACCCTTTTTGCCACAGAAACCATATAATTCTCTTATTTCACATGACAGGAGCTGTTGTCTTCGTCATCGCCGAGCAGCACGTGCATCTATAGATCCATCAAATGGATTGTCAATTTGAAGGTCAGGCGAGGAAAGACTTTGCATTCCTGTTGCAGCTGTCTTGTTGTGGCCAAACTTTTTGTTGATTTATATGCAAATCGCAGTGACGAACCATTGCCCGCATGTGAATGGGAACTGTCAATGCAGACAGACTGGTTGCTGCAAATAACACAAACACATTTATATGCAAATCTCCCATTCGCGAGGCGCTGAACGCTGATGTCGAGCGGCAGGCAAGTGTGCCGCGCACGAAAGAAAGAGTATTCCTTTCATAAGAGGTGCACCAAGCACCAGCCAGCAGCCACACGAGCTATTAACGTTTGAAGGCGACACATACTCACATACTCGTGTGTGCTGTCTATTGAAACGCTGATTTTGCATTCAATCTGTGCGCCGCGCCGGTGCGGTGGTGTGTCGCTGTCGTTCCAAATGAATGAATGGACGAAGAGAAGGTGTTTAGAATTTGGCCATGCAATGCCATGCCATGGCAGCGGAGAATTCCAAGAAATTTCTGTGATGTCTTTATCATAACGCATGAGGTCGATCGCACAGTGCACACAGACCACAGAGTACAGAGTCAGAGTCACAGACAGCCACCATTCGTCGTCGGTCGGGGGCATTAGCATAAGAGAGCGGATGTGCATTTTTGTTCTTCTTTTATTTGTAATTTTTTTATTTTTAATAAAAGGAGTCGACGCGAATATTATACGTTCTTGGACGGAGAGTCAACGTCTTCTAAGCAAAAATGACTGTATGTGCAGCAAAAAGCGTGGCAACCAAAAAGAGATTAAGGGCTTCCTGGTAGACTATAGTTGCTAGTTATGCAGAGCAGTTTTAATTAGCTTCTACGATTGGTTTGAGGTGCAGGTGTGGACTCTGCAAACAAACTTTTCGGTTGTAGTTTGGGTGTTTCTATAAAGATTGACAGACTAATGAGTACATCTTTGGTATACTTTAAAGCACTTTCTGTTGCGCGACTAATCGTAAAACATCTGAACACAGCCCTTACTCTAAATGTGACACAACGAATTGTCTCTCCGGTGCATTTGCAAATGTTGGGACAGAAGCCGGGAAAATGAATTGAAGGTAAAACCAAGCGCATATGTAAGACATGCAATGTACGAACGTCAGAATTATGTTTGATGGGAGCCCGTGAACATGCGGCTCAGCAAAACGAAACAAAACAAAAGTAATTGAAATATGTATGGAAAATTTGACGTATGTCCACAAAAATGGCGCTTACGTCAAGCCAATAATCAAACTTGCTAATTTTGGTGGCCAAACGCCAAAAGTGGCACTAGATATTCGAAAGCAAAACCATAAGTCTACATTCACAGATCAAAAAATGCATTTTGGCGTAGGCTACGTCAAACCAGTTCTCGGCGACGACCTGCCTACAAGAAATTGAACTAGAAATGGTTTCTATCCCAGAATTCTTTGAGTTACCTTAGCTGGGCGACTTAATCAAGTTCCTAGAAGCAGTAGTTTGTTTAAAGATCTGACAGAACTTAGGCACACGAAGTGAAGGAAGTGGAGGAAGTGAAAAGCTGACAGGAGACACTAAAACTGATCTACTACATTGGTTTTTTTTCAACCACGCCACCTCTCTCGAGCGTCTGAAAACATCAGAGAGTTCCTATAACAGAACTCGTAAAATAGCTTCTCAATTAGCCGTTTGGACTCGGCATAAAATTGTAGGTGCCTTCCATTCTATTCAAAAATGAATAACTCACATAAAACGAATGGTTGTGACTTTGTGGGAAGCTAGGCCTAGGTCGCTACAGACCTCTTGCGTCAACAATTATTATTTTTTCTTCTATTCGAAGCCGATGCTTTCACCAGCATTTTCCGTGACGCAAACCGCATTTTATATATATATCTGCTGGGATTTTCGGATGGATTCGCAGAGGAAATCATCTTCCGAGGAACCTTTAGCGAACGAAATGCGAATCTCCTAGTTTTCAACTTTGCTTAAGGATCTGTTTCTATTATATGTTTTGCGTCAATTGGCAGTAATATGCAGCTACCAGCTGAAGTGTTGGCGGTAACATTTACTTCACAGTGTTTGTTTTAAATTTTAACATAGAGATGGCGCTCTGAGTGTAGTCATGTAGCTTTGGTTAGTGCCCTACTACACATAAATGTGAAACGTCAATGGATCAGTAAATGTAACATTATTAACACCAAACTATTTTATTCAAAAATTAATTAACATTAAACAATTAAAATGAAATCCACAAGGTAGGCACAAGTTGAATGTTCAGGAAATAGTTGAAAAGGTTACTCCTGGTACAATTTCTGGCGCGTTTTATCGAAGTATGAACAATTTCTTTAGTGAGTACCGCGCGCCTTGGAGTCACGGTTGCCACTTGAAAATAATGTTTGTGTCCAAAATTGGACAGCTAAAAATAACCAAAATAGTTTACGTCCGAAATATTTGTAAAGACACAACAATCAGACCAAAAGTAAACCGCTTTAGGTTGCATACAAATTAAAGTTGTGTTTCTTTTTTCAATTTGTAAAAAAATACCTACCAAATGGAATGAAAAATAATAATGTGACCAAGAGAAAAAATAATGACCAAATTTGGTCACTAATAACCAATGTGGCAACCATGCTTGGAGTCAGTAGAAGTGACTCGCCACAGTCATGTCAACCTTCTTCGCTCTCGCAGTTCAATCATATATGTGAAAAGAAGTATTTTAAACGTACAAATTTTGGGGTTCCACACTGAAATATGTGGAATTGTGGATTGTAAAGGATTTCTAATCCAAGCGATGTCTCTTGGATCTCTTCTTCTGTGGTACAGAGTTGATTTACGAATTCTGCGTCTACAGACTACAGCCGTTTCCTTCCTTACCCACTGAAAGGTACCTATACCTACCTACATAAATGTATTCCTTCGTAAAATTGGAATCCCCAGCAACTTCCTATGACAGATTGCAAATGACCTACATCATTCAAAAGTCTGATCACCTACTAAGGATCAACCCGCACATCGGACGACTGATACGCCGGCACTTACAATCAAACTACAAACTTGTCTTCGAAAATCTAAAAGTCCCATTCGATGAATACCGAAAGACGAAAGGGTTCTTACATCTTCCGTTCGCAGACAAAAACAGTAAAAAGAAGCCATCATCCGATCCAACATGGTAGCACAGCATATACCCGCGAAAAATAGCAAATCATAATTTGCCAACTCCTAATGAGGGGTTTGGCCACTCTCGACCGACGCGACGTGTGTATCGATAACTTGCGCCAGTTCGCGCTTCCCCGTCGACCCCGATGTGGCGGAATAAAGTAACTCAAACAAGAAAACAAGTCCCGACCATTTGAATTAAGAACCAACGGCGGCAGCAGCCAAAGAGACAACAACGACGACGACGGCGGCTACTTCGGAGAAGGGCACCACACCACACCGAACCAAAAAACCAAAACACAAAATCACTTCACAATATTTTCTCATATCTTCTAATTTTAATCGCCTTACAGTTCGGCCTCCGACGAGGAGTTCCATAGAAGCGCTCCGCTGAAGACGGGATGGATCATTGCCATTATGAATCGCCGATTTTGTTTTGTTAAACGAAACGAATTATAGGCAGTCGCACGCCTCCTTTGGTCAGGGCAGCCCAACGACAGACGATGATCGTGCATATGATGATCATCGTCGCGTCGCGCGAACGATCAGCAAAGCCCAAACGTGGCATGGAATTTCATATTTTTAACTGTGCCCAAGCGAATGCGCACTCAAAATCATTAACAGTTTTTGGCACTTAGCAACGCCAGCTATGTGCAAAATTTGGCTCTAAGGGGTTATTAAAATCGCACATTGGGTCTGTCGGATGCTGAGCAGCAGATTAAATGAAGAGCGCCCGTCCAAACACAGCCCCACGACCTTTCCCAGGAACTCGCCCAAACTGGCCTGCATATGTAGGTTGTAGGTAGCGAGTGTCGAGTAGGCTGGCA
Source organism: Cheilosia grossa (assembly GCA_963082955.1). Lineage (NCBI taxonomy): Eukaryota > Metazoa > Arthropoda > Insecta > Diptera > Syrphidae > Cheilosia > Cheilosia grossa. Next base: position 16,074,118 of record OY720146.1, read on the forward strand.
CCGAGTCGGGATCATAAACTTTGAATCTTAATAAGGACTTAAAATATTGGGCCGCAGATGTGCATCCACAGAGAGTGTGAGGAATTAAACAATTCGATGGCTTCTGGCTTTGGTGTCTGTGGCACAAATCGGTGCCGGCCAAGGACTTCGGGAGCTAATATTTTTTGTTTCGTAAATTTGCTTAAAACCGCCAGCGGCTGACTTATGGCCAGGCTACCTTAAAACCGCATACGAGCCGAGCCGATGCTGAGCATTCGGTTGCGCATTTCCTCAGAAACCCACTAACTGGGGTTTCAGCTCTGACTGCTGACCGTCCTGCCGATGCGCGATAAACGTCATGACACGTCTCTTATACGGGCGGGCAATAAAATGTGCACAATTAATTATGACGTTCGACTGCAAAATTACCCAGTGCTTGCGTCTGCAATTAAATTGTAAATTGTATCCTATGAGCAGCCTAAAGATGCAAGTGAGTGATCCAATAAGCTGAAGAACTGCGCAACGTTGCACCGCCCATTTCGAAGTTGTCCTCCATATATTGGCAATGGCAAACTGCTCGGCGGGTTTTTGGTCTCACAGCCAACAAATTGCAAGGTAACGTGCGGTCGAAGTATCCGCATATACATACATCTTCTGGATTATAGCAATTTCTGACGAAACCTCCAATTAGATGTGTTGAATCTCCCACTTTCCTGTTAGGCATTATCCAATCCAAAAACAAATATTTATTCTGGACGCTACTTGATCCTCCGAGGGAATGACGACGCTTAAGTGACGGTTGGTGTGGGATTTACTTAGGGTCCAGCAGCAGCAGCTTCCCAAGGTGTAATAAGCCATTTCTGAGAAACACTTTTGGGACCTGTGAAGATTCGCACCAAATTGGTGGTTAGGTGCTATAAGTGTCTAGAGACATCCTGTATTTGATGTGAAGGGGGCGGTCCACGGCTGCTGTGTGGTAATTGTGTGCGAAGGTAGATTTTGAGAACTTCCGGCGAATTTTACTAAGCAGAAGCATATTTTGGACTCAATCTCAAGGTGTACTCTATGGTGCTGTGTCTGAAGAAAAAAAACAGGGACGCATATGTTTTTAGGCCGTTTGTTTCGAGCTCAGTTGACGCAATTGATGCATTTGGACGCATGTCATGGAACAGTATTTTGTGCCCTATTATTATAAAGACCGCTTTCTATGTCTTTCGAAATATTAGCATATTATACTTTAGGTGGTCGTATTAATTAGATCTGAAGCGAGGTTGCTTTGTAAACCATAGTGTAGCCATTTACGCAGCCGTTTTGCAACTTTTTTCAATTTCCATCTAATTTATATTTTTCTGCTAACAATTTACCAAGCAAGATTGGTGTCCAACAAGTTTGGTCGTTAAGGAAAAACTTTCATATTGAAATTACGCAAAATGATCATTTCACCGGGCTGGAGGCTTCCATTTTTGACGTTAACAATTGGCTCTGTTCCTGCACATGATCAAATTTATTAAATTCGACTTAATCCCGTTTGAATTCGCAGGATACGTAAAAGAAAGTTCGAAGAAAGTCCGCCCTTGATGAAATGATTTTTGATTTTTCACTCAAAAACTATATGTCAACAGATTTCTGTAAATCTTTCAATGAATTATGACTGTCATTTATGTGTTACTACCTTAAAAATTGAGAATTCTTGCTTCTTGCGGATAAAATTTCTTCCTCTTCCCCAAATTTGAAAATTTACTGAAAAATGCACGGAAGTAGACCTGTTTTACAATTATTATTAATTTATGCTGTCAGTTTAGTTTGAGATCATCTTTCATTTTGGCAACGGCTGCGGCTCACTTATGAATAATTGCAATGAAAAAGCTGAAATTCAGTGAGAAGCCATTTCATCTCCTGTTGAATAATTTATCCCATATAAATAAGTAGAATGGGAAAATGAGTGAGTTCAGTTCTTTGGTTTTGGTATACGTCGCGCTAAGGTTCGCTCGATTACATGGCCACATTCCTTGTCTACAATAAAACTGTCTTTCAAACTGTTCTAAAATTATTAAAATACTCTTAAAGTGAAGCCATTTTTTTTTTGTTATTTTAAATTCTACAAAAAAAATTGATTTTCTGAGAAACTTTGACACATTGAAATGTCAATTGGTAGCACATGAGTCGATGGAAAGAAAAAAAAACCCCCCGTCGCGTGTTCCTTTCACAGAATCTTATATATATCGCTGAAGTTTGATTGACTTATCAGTTATTACCAACTGATGTGGTCAACGACATTAATTTAACGAACAGAAAGCTAGAAAGCGAATTTTCTTTGTTGACGCGTCCACCCATAGTGTTTTGGATATGCTGTAGGTGCACCAACTGACAGAAATTGTATCTATCTGTCATTTAAAAACCCTGCCAAAACCGATGCGACGAATTCGCTGGCTTGGGGCCTTAAGAATAAGCGTTCAGGGATAAATTTCCCGATTAGTCTTATGGTAGCTAATTCTCCATGAAATTCAAGCGAAAAACTGGTCACGTGCTCAATTAAGGCAGAGAAATAATGCTGTCAGACTAATGTGGGTTTCCAATAGACCCAACAGTTTATTCTATTTTTGATCTGTATCACTTATTACGTTTCAAAAAAGTTTATGTGCTTAACAATTATTTTTCTTATGTTATTCAGAAGAAAACCTTTTCGATTGCTGACATAACTTTAATCTAATTTAACTATAGCAGCAACCGTCGTATTTTGACTGTCATTTTCCATTTATAATTAAAAAATTTCTTCTGATATTGCATCCTCCTCAAAAAATCACTACTTGTTTCCATAAGCTGTTCTTTTCAAAAATATCCTCACAATTTTATTGGTTAACATTTCGATCAACCTTATATCACAATATACATTCGATGTCATCTATAAGAAATCACATTCTAAGCTCTAGATACAAAATCACTACATAAACAATATATCACATTACATTGTATAAACTAAATCTAACTACCGATTTTGTTCTTTAACGACTCTGGTGTGTAGACATTCACCACAGAGTCCCATCCGCAGTCGGCCAGTTGATGAGGATTATTCACATTCCAGTCAAGTCCGTAAACGAATTCCGAATGCTTAGCGACAGTTTCGATAGCTTCATGCTTCTGGCTGAGGTCCCAAATCCTGAAATTCATGAAATATGAACACCATACACCAAATTGCAACCCTATTCTATCCTTACCTCGTGGTAAAATCATAATTTGCCGAGGCTAACAGCGTCGAGGAGCACGGCGAAAAAGCCAAGCGTCTGACTGCATACTCGCCACTGTACAGCTCGAAGGTGTGCTGTCTTAGATTCCTCAGATCCCAGCCGCGTGCAACGCCATCAGAACCCCCAGTCACCAGAACATTCCTATCGAACTTACTCCAGTCACAGGTGAGTACCTCTCCCGCATGCGCTGGTACACTTATCAAGGGTTTTCCTGAAAAATCTAAAGAATTCCATAAGTTCAAGTATCCATCAGTACTTACACTAGAAAAGATATTCGCTAGGAGGGGGGAAAATTTAGCACAATAAATTAGATCAGAGTGTCCGACATAAGTGGACACCGAGCTCAGGCGATTGGAATCCCAAAGTTTCATCGAACCATCCCAGCTGGCGCTCAAAATGTGATGATAGTTCCACTGTTCACCCCAATCGAGGCTGTAGACCTCGTTCTTGTGCTCCTGCAAGGTGGCAACGGGAGTTGTTGACTTAGATGCCTCTTCGAGATTCCAGATTTGAAGACTTCCATCACCCGACGCCGTTGCAGCTACACTGTCCACATATGGACACCAGGCAACGTCAAACAAACCATCGGACCATTCGAATTTGCATAGCTCATCCACTTCACTGTCGGATCGAAGTTCTAAGTAAAACAGCGTTCCGCCTCCTGCCAGGCCATATAGTTGGCTAGTGGCCAACAGTAGGTGATTGCTGTCGAAAGGGGAAAATTTAACATTATAACCATGCCGGTCGGGGGTGACAAATGTGGATGACATTCTGTGCGAGGGCGAATCTGTAAATACAAGGAATATTTAACATTATTTCCGATTGGAAAGGTTTGTGTATTGCATAGGAGAACAAGTTTCCGGTTGATATCTGTGTGCATAAAACGTCTACGAATATGCAATGATAAAAACAAAAAGGAGAACGAATATAGTGCCCTGAGGTATGCTGCATATAATTAATCTAGTACAATTTTTTTACCGGAAACTTCAGCAAAATTGTATGCAACATTCTTTTGGCAGAAGTCTTACTTAATTGATGGTCTTAGAATTAAATAAATCAACTCCTCTAAATATGCAGTACATTTCGTGAAAATGATCTGCTACATTTATTTGGGTTAATGCAACTAACATTTAGTACTGCTCCTGTTGAAATATTATTCGTAGCACAAGTGAAATTATTGATGACAACTCGTCACAAATAACCTGATAGGCCATATGTGTCAATTATTGCTTTAAATAATAATTCGAGGTAAATTTTCTAACTCTATCATTTGTAAACTGTCAAAAAAGGTTCCTGTTCCGGGTGAAAGATAATAAATATATTGCTGTTGGCTCATTTCTTTTTGACGATTTTGTAAACAATTATCTGTAGGTCTGTCAACCGGTTGTATGGATAAGGTCAGGAGCACGATAACGAAAACGTTCAAATGATTTCGTATGCACGAATGATTTGTTCTCTGTTCCAGAAGGAAATCGTACGTGCACACTTACAGAATGCAGACACAGGTTTATGGGAAATTGCTTCAAAGATTTTAACGAAAGTTGAATTGTAGAGTTTGACATTCGAAATAGAAAAGCGTTCTTACAAAGTTCTTTGGCAAATATACGACTAGTGATGTCTACTTTCAAAATGATCGTTTTTGTTTTAAGGGGAAACTTCTTTACCGACTTCGATGAAAAGAAATTCGCAGAGCAATATGGACTTCCAATCACTGAGACAGCAGAAACAGTAAACATGCGTTTCCCTGGATTATTTTGTGAGACATGTGCAATTAAATTCTTACTTCCGCAAAAGAATAAAATCAATTGGCGAAATGCAAGTGCCAATAAATTGGTTAGGTAAGAAGTCGCATGCATTTTAGCGGATATTCTTTAACCACTAATCCACATTCCGAACTCATTTTAACCTCAAATCAATTGGGAAGCCACTACTTTCAAGGGTGCATATTCCCTCCAATTACTGTTCTGTCTTTCATATTTATTTGATAGCTTTTGTCAATTTGCCTATGTAAATGGCATTTCCCTTTTAAGTCAACGTGGTGTGGTTTTAATTTGTTACCTAACCCCACATTTATATAACATTTGCTAAGACTAGACCAATGCTAACGAAGCGTGTGCGGTTGCAGTTTTTTTTATCGATCATTTAAAGTGTTAATCTGTTTAATTGTTTTGATGGAAATTTTATTCCCCATTAGAAATGCTGTGTTACAATTCCGTGTCAAGTTTTGTTATTTCTTTTCAGACAAATTCTATGGACATGAACATGAACATGGTACACAGCACAACCGAAGAAGGTGTTTATTGGCGTTTTTCGATTAATTATTAATGTTCTTATTCTACGGCCTGCGCTTGAGTTAGCAATACAATACCACATCAATGGCTTCTTTGCGCAAATAGAGCAGTTGGTTATTTTTGTTTTCTTCAAAACCAAAATCGATGCAAAGCAACGCCACCGCTAGCCAAACCATTGTACTCTGCCGATGGATTGTGTTTTATAGACAGCCTTCGGGTTGTTGGCTTTGTTCCAAAGGGGTGAACAGTTACTTCATGTTACCATCGAATGACGTTTGAAGTTGTATGTGTTTGATATGTATTCATATAGAAACTGCAAACTCTTCGTCTTAACATAACCTTTAGATAGCTATTACTATAATAGTGTCGACATTTTTGTTTTTGTTAGCCTTATGTCACATTCCATTTGACAAAAAAAAAAAATGCACACAAAACATATATTCTGCCGACACTGAGAAGAGAACAAATGAACACGTCCGCAGACTCATTTTTGAGTATCCCCAAATACATTTGAAAAGAAAATTATTCCATTTTAACAACTCATTCTGAAGAGTGGGTGGAGACGTTCAAGAATGTAGTATAATAAGTCTGACAGTTTGATCTTTTGGGTCGCAGTATCAGCCAATAGGGCATGGGATTTTTTGGTTGGTTTCCTTGATTTGTCTCAGTTTTTAATGGTCTAGATCGATCACATGAACAGTTTTTGCAGTTGCGGTCTATGGAGGGGTAGCCGACGACTCTAGTCAAGAATTTCGTAAGTACCAAGTTGAAAGTGCGTATATAAGTAGCTGTCGTAAGAAAAGTGACGTTACCGACAAATCTAGTTCTATACCAATCTAGTCGAGTTAAGATAAATCGGTTTTTCACGTTTCCGATTCTCTTTTAGATTACCCGCAAAGAACTTTGAAGCTGTGTTAATTTCTTCGTCCAGAGTATGATGAGTTCAGAAGCATGAGTTCAGAATAAATTGAGCACAGTCATTTTGACAGAAAACCTCATGATAGCAAATCATGTGACAACTAAAGGCGTCGTCAATTCGAGAGTTTTTTTTAAGGCCGTTGTGGGAGTATTTTTAACGTTGCTAGCATTACTTTGCTGTGACGTTTTAACTGCCACATTAGAGGATGTCAAGCAGAAAGAGTTCCGTTCTCATAAAGTTAATTTTTACGTTTCTCAACAAATCGAATCGAAATTCACCTGTTCTCGATTAATTTGTGCAGTAGTAAGTTGCAAATTGTTTGAGAAATTATTATTTCTTATATGTATGGCTTCAAAAATGACGCTGTACATGACAGGAGCTATTGTAGTAAAATATAAAGCCAAGCCTTCAGTCTGGACAGTGGTCAAAATTGTCTTCATTCGCAAGCTTCGAGAGACCTCACATTTCAAATATATGTATATCTGACACTCTTTATTACTGAACGTATTCAAAAGGATCATCGACCTCCATCGCAGAGTTTATCGGTTTATCGATCTTGTGAACGACAACTTTGATGACAGCGTCAACTTGGTTTCGATGGTTTTGCTTGTAAATACTAACAAGAAAACTCAAATTCAAGTTGTCGAATTGCTGTAGTCTCAACAAAGGCGGAGAAAGCAGACGGCCAAGCCCGAACTCTTCTTGGGTGCTGTAAAATTTTATAATTTTCAGAGTTTCTGGATCTTTCGCTCAGAACTGCACTCAAATCCGTTTCGTGGGTTCGGAATCTTAAACAAAAGACATACATTACCCAGCCATATGCACACACGTGACAAGACTTAAGCAACTCAAATGTTTCGGTCGCCTTTCCTGTTGTTTTGCATCAAAGTTCCCTTGAAAATTGTTTTATTTTTAATAAACCGATACAATTAGACGGCGCATACACACAGGGTATTAGCATTTGAACTACTTTGTACGTTAGTGTGTCGACTGTTCAACATCTTACGCCAGCGATAAATCCACTTAGCCCCAATTTGCGAAAGGGAGAGAAACCCTTTCAGTGACAAAGGTATATAAGGTAGTGTCCAACTTAGAATCGGCTGCATAGCTAATTTTGCAAACGATACGATTGGTTCGAATAAATAACGTGTACGGTGGTTTTAATTAAAATCCTCTCAAAAATACCAACTGCAACCCGAAGGCATTGTCTGGCAGATTTCGTTTAGTTCGTGAGTGCTTGTTCTACCACCAAGATGGTCGTTTCTGTGAAGGTATTCAAGAAAGGGACTCCGAATGGAAAAGTCGTCTTCTACTTGGGTCGACGTGACTTCATCGATCACTTGGACTACATTGATCCTGTGGACGGCGTTATCGTTGTGGATCCGGATTACTTGAAGAATCGTAAAGTTTTCGGGCAACTTGTTACGACCTACCGTTATGGACGCGAGGAGGATGAAGTCATGGGTGTTAAGTTTTCGAAAGAAATGATTCTTTCCAGGGATCAGATTGTCCCTGTGACCAACCCCAATATGGAAATGACACCAATGCAGGAGAAGCTGGTCCGCAAACTGGGTGCCAATGCATTCCCCTTCACATTCCATTTCCCACCTCATTCACCCAGCTCGGTAACACTACAGCAGGAGGGTGATGATATGGGTAAGCCACTCGGCATTGAGTACACCATTCGGGCGTATGTTGCCGAATCGGAGGACGAACGTCAGCATAAGCGGAGTATGGTCAGTTTGGTGATTAAAAAGTTGCAACACGCTCCATCATCTCGTGGCCAAAGGTTGCCAAGTTCGTTGGTAAGCAAGGGATTCACGTTTTCGAATGGAAAAATCAGTTTGGAAGTGACACTGGACAGGGAAATCTACTACCACGGCGAAAAGGTGGCGGCAACTATGCAGGTCAACAATAATTCGAAAAAGAAGGTACAGAACATCAAGGTGATGGTCATTCAGCATACTGAGATCACAATGGTTAACGCTCAGTTCAGCAAACACGTCTCTTCGCTTGAAACGAAGGAGGGTTGCCCAATCACGCCAGGGGCGAACTTGACGAAGACTTTCTATCTGGTTCCATTGGCGGCCAGCAACAAAGATCGACATGGTAGGTTGATAGAAGGTTTGCTCTATGTATGACGCACAAGTTGTAATGTTTGGTTCAAAGGTATTGCACTCGATGGACACTTGAAGGACGAGGATGTAAATTTGGCCTCCTCGACAATGGTGCAGGATGGAAAATCAACTGGCGATGCCATTGGTATTGTGATATCGTACTCTCTTCGGGTCAAGCTCAATATGGGCACCCTGGGGGGTGAAATTCAAACGGACGTTCCGTTTAAGCTTTTGACACCAGCTCCAGGTATGATCGAACAAACAAAAAAAATGTCCCCTACAACTTGATAGCAATTTATGTACCTTTGCAGGAGCTGTCGAAAAGAAACGCGTCAATGCAATGAAGAAAATGAAGTCCATTGAACAGCATCGCTACGACAAGGGGCACTATCAGGACGATGACGACAATATCGTGTTCGAGGACTTTGCCAAAATGCGTATGAACAACGTGGCCATGAATGATTAGTGATTTAGATGGACAGATTCGTTTGCCATACTAAATATTATTAGGGTATAGCTTTGAATGCTATTAGCAAGGTTCAAGCCCTGTAAGGTGATTTAACTGAAATGTATTAATATTTTAAAGTAGTACGATAATGCGAAACAAAAATGTATTTCATAAATAAAGCCTCAAACCGGTACAACAATTGGTAAGAATTATTAAATTTTTCCAAAAGTTAATTATGTGTACCTATTACGGACGAAAACTTTGTCTTCCCCTTTGTTCTTCGTTGATTGTTTGCATATTCTCAGGGCTTTATGTTTATTGCCGCCGAAGTGAAAGGTTCACTTCCTGGCAGTGGAATAAACACAAACGTCCTTCCCAAAGAAATACAACTGTCAGGATTTTATTCAGTTCCAGGTGTATGTGTTTCAGAATATCTATATTTCCAACTGTAGCGTTTCTAAACAAATTATTGTTGACGAATTACAAGGTGTTTAGATTTTTTTTTTGCGATTCTCAGGTGGTCCGAATTAACTTGAGGAAGATATGGACAGACGAATTAAAGGGCTGTGAGAAAAAGTAAAGTCCACTAATTTTTCCTGCTGTAGTGTTCACTGAAATTTTGGAGAGTTGGAATTTTCAAATATAAAAAAAGGGATTTTACTTTCCTTTTTACTAGGGTTACCTTTTATTAGAGTTCTAACAACTCGTTAGCCACAAAATATTAGTGCAGACTTCGTACAAAAGAAAATATGTTGTCGGTAATGCAGTTTGTTTATAGTTTTTTTTTTTAGCAAATTAACACTCTTTGAGGTTATTCCACATACACTTTTTTCCCGTTTATCTATCACTCATGCAAATTCCTATTGTGACAAGTTTCTTTGCTCTAATTTATAGTCATAGCTCGAAAGAAACTGCAGCAAACTCTGGCATGATTACGGATTAATTGTACCTGTCAATTGAATTTTTGTGGTATTCCACAGGGCTGCATATTGTCAACGCAGTTGTTTTGAATTCAAACAAAAGAAGCAGCGTAACACAAATCAACTTTATGACGTTTGAACATTTGTCACATGTCGTATTGAATGCCCAGCAAATGGCCACCCATTTTTAAGAATATTGTTCCGCCCGACCAGGATGGACTGTAGAACATTGAAAGCTAGGTAGGTAGGTATTGAAACTAAAACACAATGAGCCTTTAGAAACAACGCACTTTACCCAGGAATGTAAGAAAGTGAAGTCCATTACTGTCAGAATTTGAATTTTGTCAACACAAATGCCATCTCTTGTTTCTTTTTGAAACCAACCCCTTGGAGTTTATTGTTCAAAGCCACAAAATCTTATCTAATCTTTTGGTCACTCCTTGAAACTTTTTCACAATTTCAGAACACTTTTTTTTAAATAAATATTAAATGTAGCACTTACCTAAAACAAAAATATATTCAACACTCCCGTTCTAATTAAAGAAATATCAAGAAAATGTTAGTAATTATGTCTCAATAAAAAGATATATATATTCAATACAGTAAGTAAATAAATTTAACCGAAATTAAAAAATATTTCTATAAATCTGTGCAAGTCTTGTAAGTTAAGTTTATTCTTGTATCAACTTCAGAAGCTGAATGAGAATGAAACCTAAATTCCTTTCGTTCATCTTTAATGTGTAGATCTCACCAGGAACAGTATGTACTTCTGCGTGTTATTGTAATTCCTTCCATTCCTCAGATGCCTTTGCTAAGGGATGTCCACCTCAAGGTGGCAGTTGAAACCGCAGACAAATTCTTCACCAATCGCAGCTGAGCAATTATTTCGACCCTCTCTGTACTATGTAATTAGAAAGAGGGGTTGTAAGAATTACACAATCCCTTTACATACAACATTTGAATGAAGAAATATATGGTATGGGGTGACCACATGATTTACTCTAAAATTTGTCCGTTAAAATGCAGATTTATATGGCTATGGCTATACAGATTTGCCAATCGAGGTGTTAAAAACCGTGACCATGCGGAAACTGAACAAAAAACTGCGACTTCGTATTACCATGGATCATTGCTTGTGAATTCGGTTTCTTTTCTCCACCAGTGGCTTTCCAGTTATGGGATATAAGATGATTGAATCGGATATTTTTTCAGTTTGAGTTTTTCATTGTGCCCTGCAGTACCTACAAGTACTTTCCTGCAAGAGTATGAATTTAATTTTCCAAGTGCAGTTCGTAGCGATTTCCTTGTGTTTTGTGGAAATTTTCGCGAAGAATGTTCCGGTGATTCCGGCCACCCTGTCTTTGCACAAATACGAAGGGAATTACTATCCCACCTACGCTTCAAAAAATGTCCAATCGTTTATCGCTCAGGGACTACCCGAACAAGACATAATAACCAGCTACCTTAATCCAGTGGAAATAAACCATCAAATCTACCATGACGATGAAACGCCATTTGACGTCACACCCATCAGTGATTATCAAGTGCAGCCTTTGCAACAAGTCAGTTCAATCAGTTCAAGTGGTGCATTCCAGGCGGCAGAAGATTTGAAAACAATTACAATTCTGCCAAAGGAGCAAAGACCAATCGACAAGCAGAATGACGGCGTGACACGTCATTACCAGTAAGAGAGTACATTCCTTAACTAATGGATGAAATGCGATAATTGAAATGCACCCATTATTGTGTCTAGTGATATATTTTTGAAGTTGAAAACACCGCAGGATTTGGTATTTGGACATGTGCTGAACTGGCCGGAATTGACAGAGAAAAAGTTCGAGAAACGCCAGGGGAATAATTATAAGGGAAAGGTGAGTCATGTTTGTTTTGTCAGGTTAAGTGTCAGTTACGTGTTGCGCACACTGTGTTTTCAAGGAACTGGTGCAACAAATATTTATTATTCTCGTGATCTGATCTGGATCAGGTTTTTGTACGAACTGATATAAGATATATTCATCTGGATAAATTCCCAAGATTCAACTTAAGTTCATTCTTTCACCGCCAGATTGTATACGGGTGGGCAAAATAACAACGGGTTACGTCAAGTTGCTCCACCATACTGTTAAAAAAGACGCAATAAAGTGGGAGTTGCCACACGTTCGTAGTAAATTTCTATAATTTATAGTTAATAAATAAATTAGTTAATTTTTTATTCATAATTTGAATACAGAGATTTTTTTTTTTCTACTGGAAAATGGTGGTGAATCTGAAATTTGAAAAAAAAAGAATTCTTTTCCGAGAAGTTGAAATGCAAATGTCAACAAAACAAAATTCAAGTTCATACTTGCTACTCATATTCCGTCTTAATATATTTATCACTCATGATTAAGATTGAGTAAGGATTTTTACTGGCAAAACCCTCCAACGTTTCACATCACAATTCAGACAAAACTTCAGTTACTTACAAAAATATTCATTAACATTTCATTTTTTTTCCTGGTGGAATCCAATCAGTGGTTTGCTGATTTTTTGTAATTGTTTTCGTGGAGAAACATTTGTCTGACACAATTTTTGCCTACCTAGTCGGTTGCATTTTACGTATGGCTATAACTGGGGCCTTACTTAAAGTTAAAGGAAGGACTATGGATCATTGTGCGTTGCGTTGTTTGTTTAAAAGAATTTCATTACATTAATACGTGAACATCCAAAGTTTTCGTTCATTTTTTTCGTATTTATTATGAAATGAGTAGAATACAACTTACATCATCATAAAAAAAATGTCCGGTATATGTCGCCATTAAGGCTGGTAAAATTAAGATAACAATTCCCCATAAGAATTACGAAATGCTTATCAGTAAATATAAATCATCTTTGATTAGAACCTGTTTTCGATGGAGGGCCTCATAAAGGAACGCTTTTTACGCACTCATAAAATTTAGCAATTGTGTAGTTTTAATTGACTGTGATATATCTGTGAGGTTTTGACAAGAACAAGGAATATTTGTTTGCTCTAAATTTAAAAAATGGCGTGTTAAAATGTAAATCGTGACAATAACTTATTTTCAAAGGGGCGTATTTTTTAGATATCTAGATGTCGTTTTTCGTTCATAAAAAAAATATAAATATCGATATTTGTGGTACGTTTTTTAGTATTACATACTTATAAAAAGGTGGGATCGTTTTTCGACCACAAGCTAGACTAGTTTTTAATAATGGCTGAGAGCGTTATTTATAATGCGTTTCTTTTCAATTGATTTATTATTTACCATCACGTAATATTAATCTTTTTTTGCGTCACATATTATGCTACTTTTATTACATTCAACAATATTTAGATTCGTTTGGTTTTAATAATTTGGGAGCAATTGTTTTCTATATATATATAGTTGGCGCAACAGGTCTGTAGAGACCCAAGGCCTAGCTTCTCACAACCATTCGTTTTGTGTCAGTTTCATTTTTGCAACGAATGGAAGGGATCTACAATTTTATGCCGATTCCAAACGGCTAATTGAGAAGCTCTTAAGACAGTTATACTCTCGGATGTTTGTCAGACGTTACCGAGAGGCGGCGCAGTGGAAAAAACCCTAAGTTGGAATTTGGGTTTTTGCGGGATTCGAACCTGAGACCCCTCGCTTAGTAGTCCAACACACTAACCACTAAGCCACTGCGCCTGCAATTGTTTTCTATAGCCGACTTTACATTTAAAGAGTTTATAATAGCTAGGTATATCTCGTACAAATCGTACAGATATCAGTCTCCGAAGCCAGAATTTGTTGTGAGTTGGTCGCTATGGCCTTACATTTGTGAAGTTCATTTGTTTTATCGATTTTGTTCTTATAATAACAGTGCAATAATGTAAAAATTAATAGCTGTATTTTCATCCGTTTTAGAAGAGGAGTAATTTGTTACAAAACAACTGGATATTGATTAGAACCGCCATAAAAGTTATCAACTGTTTCAAATAAAACATATATATTGCAAATAAAATTGAAAATTTTCTTCCGCAAAATACGATTATACGAATCGTTTATTGGACTAGAACTTTCTTTTAATTCACGGGAAAATTACTAATTTTTAAATGCGATGGATCCCCACATAATTATTATGATGTGGGATTTCAATTTCGAAATTATGGTCGAAAGGATTTCAGAAGAAACTTTTTCAATTAAATTGTTACATACAAGAATTTGACGTAACTACTGCGTAACCATTTGATAACTTTAACGCAACTTTTAATAATGAGAATGACAGTTGTTTTCAAGCGTCACATCATTGTCATTCGATATCGAATAAACTGCCCATTGCCTAATTTTCCAATTCGCAAGTTCGAATTCGAAGTTGCGGTATGAAAATAAAAAACAAAAATAAAACCGAACAAACAAAGTAAAAGCACTGTTGCCACTTGAAAATAAAGTTTGTGTCCAAAATTGGAAATGAAGATAACCAACTGTAGCTAAGAATGAACAAAATAATTTAAGTCCGAAATATTTGTAAACACAGAACAATCAGACGAAAAGAAAAAACACTTTTGGTTGCAGAAAAATTAAAGTTGAGTTTCGTTTTCATTTCGTAAAAAAATTACCAAATGGAATAAAAAATGACAATGTGACCAAGAGGAAAAATAATGACCAAATTTGGTCAGGAATGACTAAATGTGGCAACCGTGAGTAAAAGTAACAATACTTCCGATCTCTTGGAATATATGGTTAGAGTATCGAATCATCCGCTCCAAATGGAATGCTGCCACTTTGTGGGATGCACTGAGTACCCTGATTTTTTACCAAACATCCAAACAGTGTGAAGTCTGACTGCGCCCAATTTTATGTTGTAACTTCAAACTAATTGGACACGATAGTTGATCAGTGGTATGTTCAATGCCATTAATAGGCTCCATTCGACGAGTTGCCTCTCCTATTTCTTTAATTACGCATTCCGCCTAGGGAATAAACCCAATCCACTTAAATTGCTTCGCCCATTTGTCGGCTTCATCGCATAACTAGATGACAGATGAGAGAAATGCTTGATTGACAGATAAATTAGTTAAACGTTGCTTTCCTTTTGATGAACAATGAACTAGCGAACTGTGACAATTAAAAGTTAATTTATGTGGTCGTGGTGTCTTCACCCGTATCGAAGAGCTCTACCTCCATTGAGGCAGCTATACTTCCAGCTTTCATGTAGGTATATCTACTCTTTTTCGCTACAAGACGTTTACTTTCTTTTTATTTGCTATATTATCTCATTCCTGTGGGAAATGATTGCATGCGATTATAAGTTCAATGTTTTTCAGAAAAACTCAGCATTCCGTTTTTTTTTGTATTGACTAGATAGGCAGACAACAGATAAACAAGTCTAAGTATATGAATAACTTCTTTATGCAAATTGATTTAGTTCCCAGGTATATGATATCCGTTCACTTGCATGGTTATCATTAATAAAAGCAATGCCCTAGTGCTACGTAACGAGTGTATGGTAATGAGTCAAAATTAGCAACTGCGATTGCGTTGTAAATAATTTCGAATACACCAAATAAATCAATTACCAAGATGACTTGTAGATCTGATGAAAGAAAATCACCTTCCTAGATATTAATGATACGCTTGTGTTTTTTTTTTTTTTTTATTTCTTCCCGAAGGTAATTTGGGCCGACCGAAAAGGCGGATATGGTGAACATTACTGGGATCTGGCACAAGGAGCTCTGTGAGCGCAACCCGATGACGTACGTGACTTTGTTGGATCTTCAAATCTTATGGTAACATACAAAAATGCAGTTAATGTAAGTCATAAGTTTATAATAAACCACTCTCCAACGGAGACACGAACAACCGAAAGGATAACGCTATGCATTTCCTCAACCCTTGTGAAGTTATCAAAAATTCGTGCATAAGGTCACACGCATTACAAGAATTGCTCTAGCCATCAGCAAACCGAAAGAAAGACCTCTGACTTGAGAGTTTCCCACGAAAACTGGCCAGTCCGGTTTTGAAAGAGAAACCATCCTTCCACCCCTAAAAGGTCATCCTGCACAATGAAAGCCCATTTCATACACATTTTCTCGAAGATCACTAATAAAACCAGTTTTAATGATGACCCAAGATGTCCTTGTCCGCAATATTTTGCTTGTCTCCTTATAAGAAATGTCATGGAAAAAAGGGTCGCGCGCTTACTGCTCGGTGAAGGGTTGAAGGACATGCATTGTAGGTCATTGGGATGTGGATTAATTTGCATAGCTCAGTAGGAGAGTGACTGTCCAAAAACCGGACTTTGCTTTTACTTTAATTGCACCCGAAGAGGGATGACACGATTATGGACGAAAGGGATTGTGCAACATTCAGCTCGAGCATATAATGCTCGTACCTGTAAAAGAAATTGTCCTCAACTCGCTGGGTCATTCATTTGAGATGTCCAGAACCGGTTTAAAGAGTTTTTTTTTACATTTTTATTTTCTATGAGAAAGGACACGCACATAAGGATATCTCAGATAAAGCCCTCATTGCGATGTGCCTCTGATTTTCACCCCTTTTTCCCATAGACACAGTCAAAGAAGAAGCAAATGATAATAGAGGATGCAGTCCTTCGGATGTGTCTTTGCTGGGCATGATAAAATATTATTCCCATTGCTCGGACTTTAAATTTAGTTAATTTATGCAAAATTCCATGATGGTTAGTGTACATTGCCGGGAAACCGGTTTGACCGGTGGTGTTGACCACGAAGACGTCTTCAGACAGTTTTGTTTTTTGTGCTCTCATGGTATACAAACTGTGGGATAGACATTTGAAAGAATGCGAAAGGATTGCCTTTTGGGGAAGGCAAGAAATGTGTTATGGAATAAGAAACTGTACGAAGGATAACATCAGCTTAAGTCGATGTTGCGGGCTACTGGTTGGTGATGATGATGCTGGTTAGTGGTTGAGTTGACGAACAACAAAAAACTGTGTCGAACGCAAACTCATGAAAGAGAGTTGTTATTGTATTATGAAACTTACACCTTGGTTTGCAAATTTCGATGCCAATACAAGCACTAAATCTGACAGTAAAAGTCTAACTAAATTGAATCTAAGACAAAAGTGAAAGGAAGCAATTCAAAATCATGATTTGGGTTGGTACTCGATTTGTATGGTTGTAATAACGTGCGTGGTCACTACAAACGACAGGTGGGTGGTCTGATAATTCAAAATTCAATCATTCATAATCCATTCGAATGAGATAAAGAGGGTACCCACTTCAGAGTGAGACAGGTGCTTTAAATTTCCAATAAGCTGTATTTTTAGCAACAGCTGTAAAAAAATGAAATGACAACAAAATATGTAGGTAACAGAAAAAAATGCTGGCGCAAACAGGTTCCTACGATCATTAGCGAGATGTGGCGCTAAGAAACAAAAAAACTAAATCTTAGCCCAAAGCAGCTCATTTTTCGCTATAAGGTCTCCACCCCAGACAAACTTGGCCTAAATAACTGCCTATACACATAATGCACTTGGAACCGCACAAAATAACTTAATGTTTTGTTTCCACCTTATGGTATATAAAATAATTAAAATAGCAGCACACAACTGTTAAAACTGCCCAATTTAAAGCCCGGGATTCGACTGTCTGCGCACTATTTGTTTGTATGTGTTTCAGCTTTTTCGACCTTGGTTCTAATGTGTTCAGACATTAATGCACAGGCCACTTAACGAAAATGCCAAAAAACCAAAATCAATGGTAAGAGATGCGATGTAATCAAGAACGTAGCCATTTACAATATGAAAATGACCGTCACAAATTCTGCGACGGGAAGAAAAAAAAAAAGTATGTCAGTTAACGATAAAGAGCATTTCGCAACAATGGCCGCCTTTCATTAGCCACTACCTGACCAGCGGCGTGTCAAACATCATTATAAAAAAACTGATGTCTTTTCATTTACACTCAAGCTCTAGCATTAATTGTGAAATATACCTTTCAGGGAAATTTTTCAGTCGAGCATTTAATAATCTGCTAGATTGAGGAAGGGTGGAGACATATTGAGCTGTCAATCAAATTCAGATAGTAAACAAATCTGAAAATGCAAACGGAAGTGGTGGAGCGTGGACTTTGGTAGTAAAATTCATTGTATAAAGTGAAATGAAAAGCGAAATCATGTTGGGGACATTCGAATTAATAGTTTAGTGACTCTATGACAGCTGACTGACTTGATGCATTTCAGTTTTTATTGGCCTATATTTGTCAGGTGAATAGTTTTTACAGTTGACGTTTATGAAGGGGTAGCCGAAAAATTTACTCAAGAAAATCCTGACTGCACACTAAGTATTGAAAATGAGAATAAACCCCAAGAAAAACGACAAAGCAAATTTAAATTGATTAGTCAACGCGTTCGTATTAGTATACCTACCTTATAGTGCAGACAAATCTAGTTGACGTTTTACATGAACAAGTTAGGTACCTACCAGTGGCGTGGCGTCCATATAACTCGATTCCTACCGAGTTACCTTTTGAAATCTCCACCAGGCAACACTATCTATCTACCAAAAACCGAATATACATGACACACTACCAAATGAATGTGAATACTCACCAAATGGTACGCACACAAAAGCACTCATATAAAAATCGTGTGTGTGTATCCATTTTCATACAACGTCGTCATCGTCTCGTGGCGACAAAGCGAAGGTAACCCAAAATAAGACGGGTTATTAAAGATCTCACTTTATAGTTCATTTTGAGAGAAAATTTGCTTGTTATCTCTTTTGTTCTTCCCTGAGTACTTTGTCTGACTCTGACACCTCTTTGTTCAACACCCATTGTAGAAAATAACCCGCTTTTCTTCGAGTTATTCGCGGTTCTCACAAAGTTCATTTTGACTGCTGAGTACTGAGTGAACATTTGTTTGTATCTCTTTTTTTCTTCCCAGAGCCAGAGCTTGTTACTGGTACTGGCCATGGCCACTGGGTTGTGTTTTGGGTATGTCGTATGTGTTTGTTTGGTTATGAAATGAACAAAATAACACGCTTTTCTTCGAGTTATTCGATTTATTCTACTTCTGCTTGTCTGATTGTGAGGATAATTGCAGGTAGTATGTTGAGGTAGGTGTAAGTGTTTTGGTTTACAAATTCAGTTGGCAGATTGCAGTGCATGACTTAAGTGAATTTAGTAATGTGAACCCAATTTGCAAATTTACAATGAATGATTTTCTTTCAAGGTACACAGGTGTAAGGTTTCTTACATTTATATGTGATTCATTTTGCTTCGACTTCCCATTTTTAAACATTCACGCCACGCCACTGGTACCTACCCGTCCCCATTTTTTCGTGGGAAAATCGGGTTCAGTAGAAAGAAACATTAATAAAACCAAATCCCAGATCAGGAAAAATGTATGCTTAATGTTTAGCGGTCAATAGATCTTGGCCATTACCATTAGGTGGGTGTGTTTTTTTGGACTTCGATCTTAGCAAAGCAAAGTAAAGTACGAGTTTCAGCACGCAATTACAAACACTACGCTCTACTTGACACTTCGAGACTCGCAATAGTTGCTGCAATTACGAACTATTGTCAAACGGAAAAATAAAGCAAAGTGACAAATAATAAACTTGAAGAGATAACAGAAAACAGATTTTATGTTGCGAAAGCAGTTCAGTTTGAAGACATATATTTTAAGTGTCAAAAAAGTGAAAAAAGAAAACAAAGACTAAAATGTATTTTTACGAAATCGGAACGTGAAGAGCCATCATTCATTTATTTTGATTTTATATTCTCGCTATGTGAATGCGATTGCGTATTGCATTTTTTGACATTTTATGTTATTTTCAGTCAAATGCAATCTTTTAATATTAAGAATATATAACATATTGCACAGTATTTGTTCAAGAATTCTCATTTTTATCCTTTGTGTACGTAATGAAAGTACGCAAACGGAGGGAACTTGTAACAAAAAAAATTCAAATGTGTAACAAAACACAAATTTGGATAGTCACCGCGTTCTATAACTTAAGAAAAAAAAAACAATTAAAGCTAGTTAAACTGACAAAAAAAAAACTTCCCTACGCTCCTTGTTATTATTAAAGAAGATACTTCCTTTACATTCATAAGGAATTTAGTAAACCGACTGTCAGTACCGACTGTCAGTACTTAATCACAGTTATTTATACACAGCTTTATTATGGGTCAGGGACAACCTTTTCCCCCATGGGCATCACAATGGGTCGATATTGACCTGCGTGTGGCACGGAGTATTCCACGCCAACCCATATACCAATAACCTTACCTTAACCGACTGTCAGAAACTTTCGTGACAGTGGCCGCATCATAACAAATAAACCAACCAACAGGTTTAGTTTCCTATACACCCAAGTTGTCTTCAAAACCGTGTTAGACTGCATATACCTATATGCAAACATGATATACTTCAAACCGATCTTTTTCGCTACTTTAACTTACAAATGACAGTCAAACCAATATGGCTGCCAATCAAAAAATGCTCAAATCGCCATAGCGATTCATTTTGTCCTTAGCTGGAGTTAAAGCTGAACTTTGCATTGACATCAATACCGCAAAACTCGACTGCAATTTGAACCCACCCAATTAATGATGAACACTGCACTTTTAAATGCACATACCTACCACTTTTATCCGTTTAGGTCTCCTCGTTTACCCGAAGGTACTAAAGATTCCAGCCCTTTGCAAAGCCATACACAAGCACCACCAAAATCCCGTAGCAGTGGTTGGCATTTCGCATACAAATACCTACAAATGGTGTAAAACCGCATCTAAACATTGAAGTATTCGATTTCCCCTTACAGATAGTTGGTTATAGGTATAGCTCAACCAACAGTCGACCCAATTTTGTATCCTCACTCTGAAAGCCAACCCAACTAACTTGAAACTTGAATCCATAAGTGTGTGCTTTTAAGTAGCTAGAAACTTTTTTTTCACAATTTTATTCCACATTACTTAAGCAGCTGGACTGACTTTCAATGAACGCACCTCACAATACTGTAAATTAATCCTTCCGTGCAGTGTTCCCTTATCAAATGAATTGTTAGCCTTTCACCTGATGGTACGCTCTATACCTACCTATGAACGTAATGCAACTTTTCATAACAAACAAATGAGTTCAAACAGTAACCGAATATTTAACGAGTCACGTTAACGCAATACGTAAGAGGAAAAAGTACTCGCGGACACACGTCGCGAACCTAAATTATATAAGATGGCAAAATAAAAAAAAATCAACATTCAATGGCGTAACCATCGAGCGTACCAAATTAATCCCATTGTCTTCTAAACAGACAGCAAAACTGCCACTTTAATCTGCTAAGAACTTGTATTAGCGGTACATTGGTGGTTTATTTTTTTAATCTATAGAACACGTCCAATCCAAGGAAAGTTAAAAGTACAGCTGCGAGGGGAACTCGCACCAACACTAAGAGGAACAAAAATTCCTCTGCTCAACTGACGTCATGTCAGTTGGAGCAGTTGACTGGCAATGTATCGTGCAGACGAACGAAAGTGCACAACAACTTGTAGGTTTGATACCCCCTACCCATTGGGTACGCTTACCACCACTTGGGTCTGATAAACCAACTGGGGAGCTTTGCCAAATCGATTGAAACCCTCATATAAAAGGCCAATGCTTAAGCTACAGATCGCATCTGAGTGGCTTTAGTCGGGACACATATTCGGTAGTGGTTGGGCTTAAGAGTTGTTGATTTTTAATTTAAATTTGTTCTCCTGTGATCGACAAGTGGTCGTAACGATTGTAACCCCAACATTTGTGCGACTGAGTGTAGTAAAATATTGTGTTTTGGCAAAATGCGTTCCTTTCAAACGGTTATTGTGGTGTTCGGTGCCCTATTGGGGGTCAGTGTAACAGCTCAGCAAGCAGTTGATCCTGCGTACCTGCGGCAATACTACCAACAGTTATCCGCGCAATCATCCGGTGGTAACCCCGATGCCACGCCTATCTTTGAACAAAATCCCGAACAACATCAGCAACAGTATACGAACAACAATGGACAGCAAATCAGAGTAAAGGATAACGTACAGGATCAGGTATGGTATCTATGAAGAAAAAGGGGTTGATATATTCATGCGGGAATATGTATTCTCCATTAGATACGGGCACAACAGCAGCAACAACAACAGCAACGTAATTCGCAGGGCTATGTAGCGCCTTCGGTTAGGGATTATTTGCAGCAACAACAGCCGCAACAGCAACAACAACAGGCAAGTTTCCCCACCCATGAACTAAGCATGAGCCATGTTACGTAATGAAATGACCTTTTCGGTTAACTTATCAGGTTCAGTATCAACAGCCCCAACAAGTTGCGTATAGGCAACAGCAGGCGGCTCCAGCACCTCGTCCACGTCCACAACAGGCGATACAATACCAATCGCCAGCCAGTAAGCTGAAGCAACAACAGCAGCAAGAGGAAGACGACTACGAAGATGTAAGTTTTAATTGAACATGTGAGTTGTTGCATGCAAATTTTACAAAAGGTGATGGCAGTGTTGCCTCTGCAAATGTTTAGAAAGAGTCCCATTCTGATCTTAATATTTTCTTAATATTTGTCTGTCTTATACCTAACGCGCGCTAATATTGATTAAAGAGATGTAATTATAATTCAAACTCAGGTAAAAAGAAATTCTCTTCAAAGCCAAAGTAAAATAAAACTATCTTACATACACTACGAAAAATATCAAATCATTTATTCCAATGTGTTTATTGTGACTTTACTCAGCCATAGAATGTAGAACATTTTGTACAAAGTCGTTGACCAAATGCATAAAATTATGCAAAGATTTGAATAAATTCATCTAAAGTGCTAGGCTATATAATTTTAAATTATAGCAAAAATGTCCTGCATTTTCAGAAATAGTCCGAATTCACTGATTTTCAAAAGGAGTCAAAGTTTCTCTAAAGCGTCCCGAAGGCAACACCGATGGTTATTATGTGTGTTGAGTTTTATGGGAACTTTCAACTTTTAAGATGAAGCGTTTAGAAATCGCAACAATTTCACGGAAGAGCATGCTTCCGGCATTTTTGCGGAAGCTGATGTTATAGCAATAATCATAAATTAATTAGCACGCTCACAGCTTTTATGTGTTTACAATTCACTGGACTGGTAGTTTATAGCGCATGTCGGCACATAGTTTCCATTCATTTTTAGCATTTCACAAAGGTGCTTGGGACTTATTCCATACAAACTTCAAATCAGTTTTAGTTGCAATTAGATTTCTCGCACAGCGTTTTTTTCGTCATTTTATGGCTGATTTAAAAATTTGCTGTTTTCACTAAAATGCTGCCAGTGCCATACTTTGCGACTAAATTGAAATAGTCCTGCATAATGTTTGAGCGTTTCATTTTGCCCGTTTATGGGAAACCCAAAAGTTGCGCATTCGAATTGCTATTTCAACTGACACATGTTCGTTGCAATTTTATATTTTATTCTTTGACAGTTTTTCCATTAGAACACCATTTATTACAGAGGTTAAGTTTAACTAATACATTTGACAGACAAATGAAGGTTCTTTTATGGGAACGATTTTGTTTATATTTTTGATAAAAAATATGCCAACAATCATCAACTGTTTGTTGCTTTATTGGTTATCAAATTATAGCCTAATTGACAAGTTTCGAGTCAATCGTTTCCTTTCTGGGCTAGTTCCATCAGTTCTCCACATTCCTGAGTGACATTTTGCAGATAATGTTGTCTTACTATTGTCTAGAACCCACTGTTTTCCCCCATATGTGGTATCCGTAAGGCCCAAAAATCGGTATCAATTGCTCGTCTTGAAAGTGGTAATAATTTCCACTTGATTTTAAATTCGAAAAGTTAAATTATGGAAAAACTCGGCAAAACCGTATTTGAAATCGTTGCAGTTTATGTTCTTCGAGAAAGTCAATGCAATCTCACTTTGTATCACTTTATAAAATTTATTTAGGAATAATTTATAACATATTTAATATTTATAGCAAAGCTAGGCGAAAATTCTTCTTATTTAATGCCAAATTTGGCCATTCCATCTTTCTCCCAGCCTTTAAAACATGGTTATTCAGACTTTGTTGAATGTTGTGTACTTATGTCAAAGTTCCTGTCATTTCACCACCAAAAACAAAACAGTCTTCGCATGCCAAATCGACATCCTCGCGATTCTTCAATTACGTCGCCTTTGTGGGACAAAGCAAAACCTTTTTATCAAACCGCTTCTCTTGCATATACCATTAAAAGACACATGAGAACAGTATCTATACCAATCAATGAAAACAAATTTCCTGGCCAGTCTACAGCCAAATTTGCCCCACCTGAGTAACTTGCTGCGTATTGCGTTCAATCGGCTGTAATTCGACATAAATTTCTGACACTTTTTCGACAATTTGTTTATCAATTCAACAACCGCCACTATCCCACAATAATTCCCTGCATTTCGTAAGCTCTTAATGTATTTGGATCTTCAGATACACGTTTGTCTCAGCAAAAGCCATCGATCACATTGTTAAAAGTTGTGAACACAACTCAATCCCCCGCCGTCAATCGGTTTTACATTTCAAATTGCCAACAATCGGAATGAAGTTTAAGTCCAATCGCAAAATCTTGCTACATAAAGAAGAAACTGACATGAAAATGGAATCGGCAAACAAAATGAGCTAAAAATCCTCCACTACGGTGCATGGTATTAAATGGTTGTTTTTTTTCCCCCGCTGGCTATAAAATCAAAGGCCATTAACTTGATTCACGCGCAATGTAACCACGTATACTTCGGGCAGCGCAGCGACAAATCGAATAATCCTCATTGGGAAATCTATAAGAAAACAATTTATGGATGGATGGTTAAAAAGTTTCGTACCGGAAATTTAAATTTTCATTCGCACACACGAATAGCAGCCGAAAGATAAAAGAAAGCGCAAGGTTAATAAACCTGACGATGATGGTTGAGGGGCGCAAACACATTGGCAGATTTGCATAGCCGGAAGATAGTTTCTCTTTCTAAAGGTGTACAGCATCGAAGAGATCTTTCACTTCTATGGGAGGTCCCAAAGTCGACCAAAGACCACACCCGATCCAAATAGCTATATCTTGCAAGCACAATTAACGCATTTCGACTTGAAGCAAGCGATCTATATAGCAAACCACAACAATGTCCACTCCGAAGCTGTGCCAATAACGAGTTTGTTGAACTTAATCGTGCACCCAAAGCACAAGTCGTTGCGCAAAGATCTTGTGCGCGTAGGAAACGTGCGTAAACGCAAACCGATCGCATTAATTATGAAAGTGGAGTTCAATTGCAACTGTCTGACGGCGGTTGCGGTCCACATTTTTCGTATACATTATTTGGGCGAGACGTAAAATTGCACAACGATCGCAGGCAGCAACGAGCCAAGAAATACGAGAAAAGCAAACTGCAATCAACGTTTAAGTTTCGATTGGCTTTTCCTTCCTCTCACTCTCGGTCTGTCTAGAGGCCTGAGCCGAACCCAAAGAACTGCCTTAACCTACTTTTTGCCAGCAGACAGTCGAGACCGCCCTCAAGACCCGTCGCACCCTTTTTAAATGTGTATTCGCAATTGAAGTTGCCCCGATACGATACGTTTGACCTTCTGCCAGAGTGACTGGCTTCACTCTGTGTGCATTCGATGCACAGCAGCACAATGGCTGTATATGCCGAGAGTTCTTCAAACTCCACGCTTTGGTGATTGTTAATAGAAAGTGGCGCAGTCTTCGTAACTCGAACCCCTTCCAGGTGGTGTGTCTTTCAAGCAACACCAATCACGTATCCACACAACCATAGGATTTATTCAAATTCGTAATGCGTATTCGGTTGCATAACAATCCGAGTCCGGCAAAGAGAAGCAAAATTTGATCTGATTTACTTTCACTTGAAACCAGTACATGACGTGCAGTTTGCCGTTCGCTGCCACCATCGCATTGATAGAGGACTCTAACCGGTCTATCGATCATTTGTTGATTTGGTTCAAATGCTTGTATGTTGGTAACTGGTTTTGATAGTCCATTCTTTTTTTTTCGTTTCTTTTTTTCAGCCCAACGCATCCAACTACCAGTTCGGATTCGATGTTAAGGATGACGAATTCACCAACTATCAAAATCGCAAAGAAGTCCGCGATGGATCCGTGATCACGGGGTCCTACTCAGTTGTCGACTCGGATGGTTTCATTCGTACAGTGAAGTACACAGCTGATCCCAAAGAAGGTTTCAAGGCTGAAGTCATCCGAGAGCCAACAGATATTGTTGTTAAAGTCCCAACACCAGCTCCACAACAGCTGCTGCGTCAACCCCAGGGTGGAGTTAAACAGCAAGAGTACTCAAAGGCACAACAGTACCAACCACAGCAATTCCATCAATATCAACAGTAATAGGTATATAGGCGGGGAGGGGACAGTTAATTCGGGTTTGATGGATAACAAGTCCTTTGAACCTATAAC
Organism: Cheilosia grossa; assembly: GCA_963082955.1. Taxonomy (NCBI): domain Eukaryota; kingdom Metazoa; phylum Arthropoda; class Insecta; order Diptera; family Syrphidae; genus Cheilosia; species Cheilosia grossa. The sequence continues at coordinate 16,100,455 of OY720146.1, forward strand.
GTAAAATATGCGAAAATTTAGTCTGACAAACTTTTTGGAATGATGGCGATTTTTTTCTACTTTTTTAATGTGTGTCAATTTAGTTTAATAAATAAATTATGAAAATTTATAGATTTAAAATAAAATTACAAATAAACAGAATGGATTTTGTTTTTCTTTATTTCAAACTTGACTTGATGGTGGCCGTTTGTCCTTTAAATATAATTGCTGCAGGTGAACCAGGCTATTAATTATAAGAGATTTTTAAAATATTTTTTATAATAAGGAACAAATCAACGAAGGCAATCACTTTAAATAAGTGGTAGTGAGTTTCGTATTCTTGGTAAATAGATTTTATTTTCCCCAGAGCGACAGAGCTATAGGCGCAATTGGTGCAAAGCAGAAATATCTTTCAAAGCGGTGAGTCTTGATGCAAACCAAATTGCATTTAATTCACAGCAGTCACAATTGCTCAAAACGGTTACCAAAATCGCAAAAGGTAAACTCTACCACCAATTTATTGCTTGGCAATTGACAACCGCTACAATGACTACGCGCGATATAAATAATAATATTTTGTGCCCACGGTAGATTGTACGAGGTCACAATAGCGAAATTTTCCACATAATAAATATTACCCATTGTGACCTACGAAATATTTAGTGTGATGATTAAAAAAAAACATTATTATTAAGGTCGTATTTCTTTCAAGGCAGTTGTAACAGTGGACCATTTTTAAACTCCACATTAAATGTTTTGTAGGTCACAATGGATAATATTATGTAGACAAGTTCGCAAAATTTAGCCTGGACACTAACATTTTTTACAAGCATGACTTCACAAACCATTGGGACCTTTATTCAAGATAAAATAATATTCAAGTTATGTACCTACTAAAAGCAGCTCTAACTCAAACGGCCTTGCTAATAATCAAACACTAATGTCGAACATTAGTTCGCTGCCAATATAAGAAATTCAGCATTATTGAAACGGTACCAACTCCTGATTTCATAGTGCAACAATTTTCTTTTAGAATCCATTTCTAACATCCGCTGTCGTTGCAGAATTCAAAGTGAATAATTTGTTTTCGTTGAAAACAAGTTCAATGGTTACTTTTAAAATGAACATTTCATTAATCATTTCAATAAACATTTTACTTAAAATGCGTTGAAAGAAATATTATACCTACTCTTTATATGGAAATGCTACTGCGCTTGTGGTTAGTTTCAACCAGTGTCTTAACTCGTGGGAAATTTGCCTTTTCGCGGAATTTCGATGATTAGAAACCGTCTCGTGAGAAAAAGTACAATTTTGTGGAAAATTCGTCTAACTTACAAAAAAAATGTATTTCCTATGATCATATTTCTAAGATTTTATTCAGCGTTCACAAAACAAGCCGATCTATAACAGTTATGTAACAAATCTACTAAAGAAATGAACTATATTCCTTCAATAAAATTCCATTTCATATTAATATATTTCTGTCCCTTTTCTAATACTACATAATTTCTTGTTCATAAATATATTGAAAATAAGGTGTGTGTTTTTTTCTGTGTCTTCAAAATTACTCAAGTGGGAAAATTGTGGGAATTACGACTAGATGCTTACAAAAAGAAAACAAAAATGCAATATTTTCCAATTTCGTGCTTACATTTATACAAATTTGTGTTTGCGATATTCTGGCAACTTTGTTTATTGGTACATGGATTTTGGAAAGTGTTGAGTCTTTGCGTAAGCTTCCAGAATTACGTTGATTATTGGTAAGGCCGAAAGTGTTTGTTTCTGTTGTCTCTGAATGTAATAAGAAAATTAACACATTTGAGAGTTGTTTTAGTTAAATTTTATTGAAACTCTAAGATACACAATTACTATGTTTAAAACAGTGTAAGAGAATGGTTATAATATGACTTGAACAACAAAAAAAGTGCAGTTTATATATGTATCTACTTTATCCACTGCCAAATTTAGCTCAATTATTCGTTTCTTTTCTGACTAGATTTCACCCATTTTCCGTGTCACATATTTTATAACAAAGTAAAATAAAACCTACATAATTTAACAATAAAATATAAATAAAGCTTTATTTTTCTGAAATTATTGATTATTATAAATGGACTTGTATTTTTTGTTTCTTTTAAATTATACGTTTTATGAAATATAAATTATAAAAAAATAGATATTACTTCTCTGCGGTTCGATTAAAAAAATAAAAAAAAATTTAAATAAAGTTCGTATTATTGTTTTCATTAAAAAGAAGATGTTATTCCTTTTTTCGAATTGAATTGTTTTATTCAGAACTTCAACACATCAGTTATTGTGATAAAACATTTATTATTTACTCCACTGTATAGAAATTCGTTGTTATTATATATATATATATTTTTTTTTTTGTTTTAATATGGTTTCAATTTGTTAGTTGTAATTAATTAAATTGAATTTTATTTAGTAATCAGTTGTTCCTAGAACGCTGTACATCAAGCGATTGAATGATCCACTCTGGCGGATTGCATCATCGTGTGTGTTTACCACCTGAAAATGTGAATATTTATTTAGAAATGAAAATCAAAGTCACAATCAAGGTAGGTATATTTTCTTAAAATGGAGAGAACTGAAATCAAGTTTTTTTCCTTTTGTAAACAGGACAAGGTCCTAAGTGAACATTTTGCAATAGAGAGTAAAATTTACGGTGGCGTGCATTTTTTACTTCTTTCGAAAACTACGAACAATGTATCACCACTGAAAAGGTGAGTTTTAACAAAATAGGAATGGAATGGAAAGTGAACAGCCACAAAACGTGAGGTGTTCTGATAGAAAATTAGAGCTACCATTTGTTAACAGCTTTACCTTTTTCGAAACTATGACATTGATGCAAATTATTGCAGTGCTATTTGAAAATGCATCACATATACTTACATGGTACGGCGAGGCACTTGGAACTGGCGCTGGGTGTGGTGAGGAAGGTGGTTTCTAAAATACAAGCAAATCATATGTGAATCAATAATGTTTCAAGAGAAAAATTGTTTTCAAAAAAAAAAAAAAAAAATGAAAAGAATCGCATGTACATATTAGTTTTCGCTATTAATGTTTGGAGCGCTATGCTTATAATTACAATGACAATATATACTCAAAAAAGACACAACAATGCATTGCGGGACAATTTTACACATGATACTACATATATACATAAAAAATATGAAACTATTCGTCAAAATAATATGACAAGGATATCAAATTCAGGTTTTTTTTTTATTTTTAATTCAAATTTTGATAGTTTGACTACATGTGTAACGACATTTAGGCACATCGATCTTACCTTTCCCGGAACCATTCTATTGGGATGGAACACCTTTGGTTGCACTGGATGCGCTAATTCCGGCACTCTATCGCCATATCCATAACCTTCCTCTTGGATTGCTCTGTATGTTTCACTCTTCGACGGATCAAACACAACCGTTGGCTTGTAACTGTCATTTTTGTGTTTTGTTTGTATAATTTTTTATCGTGTTCGAATTCGAAGTATTCATTTCGATTTCCGAAGAGTTTTAATTTTTCAGTAATTGTAGATAGTCCATTGCATTTGCCATTCATGTCGGTTGTTTATTTGACAAAATAGTTGTCATTGTTGTTTCGTTGTAGTTAGAAGGATCAATTTTAAATATTTTATTTTATATATTTGGTTTGATTTTAATTTTGTTTCAGTTTTCATAAATGGTCAACAAAAAAGTAAAGAGAGAGAAAAACAATGTGCACAATATGTTAGAATTTTGTTTAGGTTTCAAATAAAAAAAATTAATGTAAAAATGTCACAAACAAATGTTACACAATGACTGAGAGTGTGAGAATAAAATAAACGAGTGCGAATTTGGATTTTCTAGTCTAAAGATACGTTTTTGGTAATGTTTTACTGTGCTAAATAAATGTTTGTAAAATTTTAAAATTGTCTATGTACATAGGAACTTCTTATCACATTTATATTATGAATTAATCAATTAAACTCGATCACAATTATGTTTTTGGGCATAGATTTGTTAGCTAAAAATAAAAACTAAACAAAAATACTAACAAAATTCTTAAAATACACGCCTTAGCTAAAGCATAATAATGCTATAGTAAGTCATTATGTAAGCCAAACGCGCATCGCATTTAAGCCTTGAATCCGTGTCTTTTGGATTTGTTTTACTTGTGTTTCAGATTACTTTTTAGATTAAAGTAAATTAACAAAACGCTAGTATAAATATTAATATTCTCAGTTTTTACGGGGGGGATTTGGTGTTATCAAGTGCTTGTTATTTGGTTGTTTATGGGATATTGTATAGGGAAAAAATCGTAGTTTTCAGTTATTTATGTTTCAGATTAAGAAATTGATCGTCCATTGTTTTGTTTCAGTGGTGGTGGAAGCGTTGTTGCTGTTGACGTTGAAGTCGTTGTTCTTGTTCTTGTAGTTGTTTTTGTTTTTGTTGCTCCAGGATTTTATGTTTTTGTTCCAGGAAAGATAGATCGATGAAAATTCTAATATTAATTGTGCAGCAATGTTCTTTATATTATACTTAACAACTTCTAGAAATTTTGTTTTCGTAAAATAATAACAACGAATTCTTCCCCTAGATTAGTTTGTGCTATTTGTTTTTCTTTTCTTATGTTTTATTTTTTCTAGTTTCTATAAAACAATAAAATAATGACGACAACTATGCTATTCGTCATCGCTAGACTGTTCCCTTTTAAGCTTCATGAGAAAAGTTTAAGTGTTCTTTTCCAAAATATTAAATTGTCTGTGGGATTGGAGATGCGTCCAAGCAAATTTAAAGTGCACTGACAATTAAGTAATAACACATTTTGCACAAATACGAATATATATAATACAAACTTTTGACAGGAAGGTTTGCCAGAAATAAATGATGAAAACGTGTGTCTTCTCACAAGGAGCAACAAAAGCCTAAACAAGTACGCAGCATTTACAACATCAAGGGTTTTAGATTGATCAGATGGTACTTCCCCATTAATTAATACAAATAGAGTTCTCTTAAGTTGCATTTTCCAAAAATACCTACTTCAATAATTATTTTTCGATTTTGGCTTTTCTTTCTCCTCTTTCTTTTTGATCTGGGGCAATTTTGAGAAATCTCAATTTTTTCTTGGATTTACACATACTTTCACTAATACCAATATATATTGATTTGGCCGCTGACGGTTACGAATTGTTTATCGTTGAAAGGATTGCCTTTTTAGCTGAATTATTCATTTTACGAGTATGGAACTGAATTATTCATTTTACGAGTATGGAACCGAGTTTCGAAATGCGTGATAATAAATTTGAGGAAATCAATTGAAATGGATTTCCAGTCCAAGTGCAACAAAACGTTTTTTTTGCGGCCAACTCAACACACACAAGAAATTCGGATTTAATGTTCGAATCGAAAAGCCAAATCGAAAACGAGATAAGTACAACCCTGCCTGAATAAAGGACATACCTACTCATGAACATCTCGGTTCTGTGACAAATCAAGTCGATACGGTAGTTTAGTTCGCTGCGATGTGTCATTAAACTGACTTCAACCCCGATCGCATCGAGTAAAAAATGTTGTACATAAATGTTTTTGGTGGAGTACTTTACTATTTGACGATATTTATTTGACATCTCAACCAAAAATGTACTGATGGCGGTGATAGAAATAAGCTTATTCATCCGAATACCTATGTTAAACGTTTTCAAAGGGTAGCAAAAATTTTATTTCAATTTTTACAAATAATTCTTTCTTTATCAATATATTATTTTTGTTGGACATTTACAAAAATTTCAGTACAGCTTTAACTTTTCATGGAAATATAATATAAAATTATACAGTGGTTTTTGCGCTGCAGGCTACACTACTGTACAAGACGTTTAAGGTTCGATCCCTACGTCTAACAAACATCCGGCACTATAACTGTTTTACAAAATCTTCTTAATCCAGCCGTTCGAACTCTACAAATGACCTTGAAGGTCCTTCCAATCGTCGCAAACATATTCAATATGGAATATAGCTTTTAGTAACTCTTTTAAATGTTTAAATATATTGACGTTTGGACCTACGTTAGCATCTTATTCAATAGCCCAACCCTTCTGATCAAACTAATATATAAAAATATAACAACCATTACAAATATTCTTACGACGACTAAAGCACATCAAGAAGTTGCAAACAACTATGAACGGGAAGGACACACTAAATGGATAACATTTCTGGGGATTCGGAAGGTTTGTTTTTTGAAATTTTAACATTGAAACATGCCGTGTGAAAAAATATGCATCTGTGTGTGTTTGTTAAGTATAATGTCTATATTTTGCTTGGAGATATTGTGTCTGCATATATAAGATAGTTTCGTGTATTGTATGATTTCATTGAAAATTGTGAAGCATTCCAATCGACAGAAAAGAGTCACAGCTATGAAGCCAATATTCTATGAGAATGATTATTAATTTGAAGATTTCTAAGAAATAGTGTTCGAGAAAAATGTGATTTAAACTAAAAAATACAAAAGAAAAACTGATCTAATAGTTGGTGCTTTTGTTTTTTTTTTAATAACAAGAGATCTACTCATGAAACAAAAAAAAAATATAAATAAAATAAAAACTAAACGAAAAAGCAAAAATAAAAATAAAATGTTTTATTTTATTATTTTTACCGGTCAAGCTTTGATGGCAAGGGACGATGTAAAGGACTACTCCTTTGTCTGTCATCAAATTATTAATATATTTTGTAAGAAGAATATATATATATATTTAAAAAAGAAACGAAAAAAATGTACATTGTCATTAATAGTTGTTCTCTAATGGTGTTTGAGATTTTGATTTGATTTTCATATTTTCTAGCGCTTGTTTAATACCGAAACCATTAATATTAATTTTGTAAGCTAAAAAACGGCTACCTAAGCTCAAGCTCATAATAGCCATACAATTAATGTATAAAGCTTAAGCTTAAACATTATACTAATCTAGTTGATTTGAATTTTTATATTTTTTTTAATTTTTTTAATTTGTAAGCTTTTTAAATGGTTATGTAAAAAACTAAAATCTTAACACTTACGGAACGGTTTGTCTGATTGTGTTTTCAATATTGCTATCTGAGTACAAGCCAATTGGTGAGTTGAATTGTTTGTGATAGACCTTCAAAAGTACAACACATTTTCTGTGAAAAAATTGCTCTACAATTGCTTATTTACCTACGAACCCTTCCATTGTCGGCTTCTTGGCCTACAACTTTGTGCAACATTGTGTCGGCAACGCGTTGTTTCATCAAGATATCATTATAATCATGACCAGGTGCAGCACGTACAGCTGGATTTGGGTAGTGTCTCAAGTAAGAATCCGTTGATGGAGCATCCTTCTTTACTTTGGCACCGGGCAGAACCAGTGGAGTTGTTCGGTATGGCTATAAAGAAAACGAAAATCACATCATTTTTAGAACAAACAATTTTCCTTTTGTATGTCGTGTGTGTTTAATTATATATATAGGTAAACATAAATAAATGTAAGCAACCTTGGACCAGAACAGACGACTAACAAAATTATTCAGTTTATCTAGTTGTTGTATTCTCGGTTTTGGCAAAGCTTTCTAAATATAAATTACAATTTTTTTGCTCATTCGCCCCACCCTCTATTTGTAATCTTAAAATAGATGATCTTTCTCTGTGTCATAAGAAAAAATCTCGTTATTTCATATCAAATTCGAAAGACATTGTTGCATGTGCCAATATAAATCGAAATTAATTTAAAAATTTGACAATTTTAAAAATGTACGCATTCATTAGAATTTTTTTTTACATGCTATTGGTCAAGTAATTTAATAAAAAAGTTTGTACGGAATAGTATTTTCCAAAATAATTTGCCGAGGGTTGGAGCTATTTTTAGATGTTTACGTAATTTGAATCCTCAAATATGTTCAGGGAAAAATTTAATTTTTCACGCAGTTGAAACTTTGGAATTAATGGAAGTATCTAGTTTATTCTACGGAATTTTGCGGGCCTTGTTTAGTCGTTTTCGTCGAATAATATAAATAGTTATATACAAGGTAAGATTCCAGATTATCAATTATTTGTTTTGTATTTCTACTGTAAAGTTAAATGTAAAAAGGTAAAGAGAAAATAGTTACTCAAAATGAGAACTCATTCTTTTTTGTTGTGGGTGGAGTGGCGTAATGGATTACTGATACTGAGGTCGAACTCCCCCGTAGGCAAAAAAACGCAATGCATCTTAAGGTTTTTTTTTCACATTGCTACCTCTCGTGATAGCCTTAAAAACTAGCGAAAATTGTTCTCGGCTATCCGTTCATTTCACAAAACTAATGGCTGTAAGAACTTAGGCCTAGGGCTATGTACGGACCTACTACATACTTATTTTTATTTAAATTTATATCTGAATGACGAGCAACCTTCGAACAGTTGGTCATAGCGATCTAAAAATATACCTAAATGTGTTTTTTTTTTTTTTTTCTGCACAACAAATCCATTTCATGAAGCCTAATCTCAGTCCTTCAGCTAACGTCTTCCACCTACTCAAACTCGCAGCCCATGTACCTATTCTGTTAATATATTAACAATTTCATAAAGTTCTCACACAATAAGATTTGACTGTATTTATTGCAAATATTTATTTTTTTCGCTGAATTTTTTGTGACATCAGTTTTATAATAGTATTTGAAGAGCCTTTCTTTTTTAGTATACATCCAAATATTTCTGCTGCACTCAGTATATAATATTATCCTTTAAATTTTGACAGTACGGCACAAATACATAGGTACAAATATTTAATCTATTAAATAACTATAGAGCATCGCTAAAATTGTTTAATACATTAATTTACCATTAAATAAAGAGCAATTTAACGAATGTTTATCGATAAATTTGCTTAATTAAGTCTGTAAAAGTAAAAGACACTGACATGTCAGTCCATTTCATATACCATCATTGCTTATTAAATATAAATTACTGATTATGCTTAAGGAAATAACTAACAAATTTCGTATTCAAGAGTGAGCATAAAGTATTATTAAATGCACATGATTCGTAATAACCCTTAACAAATGGGTAATGTGTATACAGCTTAACTTTTAATCTGAACACGCACCGCTCTACGTTACCTGCATTTACTAATTATAACTGTCAAAATCATATGCTTCGCCAACAAAGGAGAACCGATTCCAAGGCAAGTTGTCAGCTGTTTCGCGCTTAAAACTCATTAAAAAAAAAAAACAAATCTACCGATTCCTTGATTCCTTAGCAAATATTTATAAATATTACACTCAATTAAAATGTCCACAATTCGCAGATCAACAAGACTGAGTAGTGTAAGCAAAACACCAACCAGCTCGGCTTACAAGTGGAGAACAAACAACATAATCGATACAGACGACGAAGAAATCGAGAATCGTGATATGAATTCGGCCACAAGGACTCCTAAATCGAGAAAGAAACGTGAATCCAAGAGAAAGGTAATAGAATCTGACAGCGAATCCCCTTCAGATGGGCCAAATATATTGGATGTATCACCACCAAAACAAAGTAAAATTCGTGAATTACCCAAAGATGATTTGATTAGTCCATCAAGACTAATTGATCGCCTCAGTATTGATGGAAGGGAAAGTGACGATAACGATTTGAAGAAAACAGAAGAAGAAGCGATTAGAATTAAGGAATCAAAGAGGAACAAATTCCAGAATGCACGACGTGTGCTTAACAGTGCTGAGACGAATTTTTTGCCCGGTCGCGAGAAGGAACTTGCCGAGTTGCGGGAATTTCTCCTTGAACATTTGGAAGATTGCAAATCCGGCAGCTTGTACGTATCGGGGCAACCTGGAACTGGCAAAACGGCTTGTCTCTCGAAGCTGCTAAAGTCTGAGGAGTTCTCAAAGAAGTTTGTAAAAGTCTACATCAACTGTACATCGATTTCTACAATCGGCAGCATTTACAAGAAGATCTGTGCCGAGTTGAACCTCAAGGTGAGTGGAAGAACTGAAAAGGATCACCAGGCGGCTGTTCACAAGCATCTGAGTGGTAATCACAAGATGATACTGATGGTTCTGGACGAAATTGACCAACTGTGTGGGCAAAAGCAATCTGTACTGTATACAATCTTCGAGTGGCCAGCAATAGCGGACTCCAAGCTTATCCTTATCGGCATAGCTAACAGTCTGGACCTGACCGATCGAATGTTGATGAGACTGAATTCAAAGTGCGAGTTGAAGCCTCGTCTCATGCACTTCTCGCCCTACAACAAGCAGCAGATTGTGGACATTTTCAAGTCGCGACTGGAAGAAGCTGGGGTGTTGGACATATTCCCGCCGGTCACCATTCAACTTCTAGCGGCCAAGGTATCAGCTATCAGTGGCGACGTTAGACGAGCTCTCGATATCGGCCGTCGTGTAGTCGAAATCGCTGAGCAACAGAAGGTTGGTGGATCGCTCAACCTCACTGAATTCGGCATCAACTCTGATCCAGAACCAGAGCAGAAACCGGTTCAGGTGACTCAGGTAATAAGCGTCCTCAATAAAGTTTACGGTGCCTCACAGAATCTTAACGATGACATTGAAGAATCGTTTCCCCTTCAACAAAAAATTATTCTCTGCTGCCTTATGCTGATGCTGCGAAAAGAGAAGAATAAGGACATAACGATTGGTCGCTTGCACGATGTTTACAGGAGAGTGTGCTCGAAACGAAACATCCATGCTGTGGATCAGGCAGAATTTGTTGGCTGTGCAGCTCTCATCGAAACACGGGGAATTATCAGAGTCATCCGCCGCAAAGAGCCTCGCCTCAACAAAGTTCAGCTGCAATGGGACGAAGAGGAAGTGAATGCAGCGCTACAAGACAAACAACTCATAGCTTCCATTTTAGATGATACTTCATGTTTAGGACGATAATTGAAGAAAAAATAAAGTTTTTTTACATTTCACATAGACAAGCAAACTTCATGAGCGTTTTTTTTTTTGTATTTTTCCAAAATATAGCAATTTTCAGATCCAGCGGTCCAACGCGGTATGATCGGTTATTTTTATTCATCTCTCTAGAAAACTAACATTTTTCCTTGGTTCGGATGGATGGATGACGGCGGACCGACGCTACGTCCGACTGGTGGTATAAATAATTATTTTTATATTTTTCTGAATTCTGCAGCTGTGGGCCGTCATCATTTTTAAAATAAACAATAATTGTTATCCACACGCCGGACGTTGGTGGCAAAGGGAAACGCAATTAGTTTCATTTGGCCAACAAAAAAGGAGGAAAATAATATAATTGCTTCGATACGGTTGGCTAGATAGCGTTTCTTGGCATTTTATTTTCTTTGGGCATATCGATGTTGAAAATAGTTTTCACTTTGTTCGTACGTACTTAGATAACAAGTACAAATAAAATGATTGCTATTTGTTGTACCTAGTTAGTCTACAGAACCACTGTATATTGCCTTGGAAAATAGAGTCGAAGCCAACAAAAGCTATACAAATATTTAAATACACATAATAATACCTATCGCGAAAGAATTATGTAGATTTTTTTTTTTACTAATTGTCAATAAAGAATAACTTCACTGAGGCCACGATATCGACTAATGTTGACATTCCTTCCAAATTCGCAATATTAGAGGAATATATAAGCATTGTGTGAATTTATGTTATCAACTGCATATTTATACAAAACAAAACTCTTATTTAATATATTTTATATGCTTGCGCTGAATTTATGATCCTACTTTTGACATCCGAATTTGTGATGTTGTGAACCGAGCTTTAACGATGCGAAGGAAAAACATACTGAACGTGCGAATGTGCGAGAGGTGTTATATAAATGAGATAAAAGGTCCTATTAATGGAAGAGTAATGGTGATTTCGTTCAACATGAATTCGGTTGACTTTTTTGTTCGGTTACATTTCCAATAAATTCGCAATAATTTAAGTTGCGAATGAAACAAGGTTTCCTCGATCTTTCTATTATTTAATCATAATAAGTATTCTACAGCAATAACTGAAAGTGTTATTGACTTTCTATGTTTTAACTACCTATATACTTATTATAAAATGTCACTGTCACGCTAACTTTACATCATCCCAATCATTTTCGATGCCTCACTCTTGTCTTTTGATTTGTATGACGTCGCAAAAATATACATAATTATAACAATATCCTTCACTCTGACGTCGTGACAAAGTGACGCGCGCTTGGTGAACTATTCCTTTGAAATTGAAACGATCGATTCGCTGAGTTTTTTTTACAAATATGTTCATAATTAACACCTTGTCATGGTTCCGGCCTGTTAGCATTGAAATCTGCTATTCGTAAACCAACAACCATGATGGTATGAGCACTTTTTTTTGGCAAACCAACATGATATCATATCCTCTCTCTATCCAGAGATCTATCTTTTCCTTCATTTTCGGCCATCATCACTGGTGCCAATAAAAATAAAATAAACGAATATTTAACGTAAACTTATTAAGTTTCACAATAATTTGGACATGCGCAGGGAATCTTAAATAGCACTGTTGTCCGAACAAATGGGAACCGTTAGTCATATAGATCGATTATAATATCTCAAGGAACATTCTCGTATCCATTTTTCAAAAATGTTTACAACCGCAAAAATTCCACTGTGCTACTGTTTGCCCAAACACATTAACGAGAGGTGTTATATAAATGTTATATAAACATTTTTCAATTTAATTTGTTCTTGTTCGAAAAAGTTCAGAACTCACTGACAATTTTTATTTTCAATACTTTTTTTCAGTTAATAAGTAGGTTGATCCTTACTTGATACTGGATGGCTTCGTTGAAATCTGGAACATCTCTGTAGTAGTGTGGGGTACCGTTTTTGAATTGTACATATTCCATTTTGAATTTGTTTTTGTTTTGGTCAAACGTCCTTTCAAAAAAAAATTACAAAAGAATTATTACCACTTTGAAAGCACGGTTTTTAAAAAGAAGAACTGTTGCAGTGTTTTGTAAAAGACCAACAAAAAAAATCACACTATAAAGTAATAAATTAAATGAAAAGAACCTGCAAATGTAATCGTTTTTTTTTTTTTTGAAATTCTCGCTGCTAATGCTGGCTAAGAAATTTCACTTCGAGATCGTGTGGAATTATTCACTGAAGATGATGTTAAATATACAATTTTCCGAAAGCAACTGAATATTAAATCGAATCACAAAATGTTTTGCTCGTTGTTCGGAAACCAAAAAAAAAATCCGCTTTCTATGTATATTTGAAAAAATGTTCTGTTTTTATTACTGAATATAGGCGTTGAGGGAGGCCAAGGAGGGGGTGTTGGAACATATCACCTTCCAACAACCTACACTAATAGCGAAATCATTATTGAATTTTGTAGTATATGCTCATAGATATATATGTGCTATAGATGAGTTCATTATATACTTGTATGACCCATACATCTCAGTTGAGAGGAAAAACAAATTTTCTTCGCTGATCTGAGTGTCAGTATATATTTTGGAAAATGAATTATATGTGCATAAACCTCCACTGAGAAACCAAAAGAAAAATTTGTGATTTTGACGAAGAATTTAATTGAATTCTAACTGAAAATAGAACGTTTCATTCAAAGTACAAAGTGGATTTGATAGGTATGAAGTATGAACTTCGTTTATGAGAATATGCCCTTAAGTCGAAAGAGCCTTGTCCGTGGAAAAGATACTAACAAAATGTGCCTATATACAATATATTAAATATTTTAAAACGGAAAGAACCACGTATCAAGGCCAACTAAGCTCTAAGCGAGGTAAACACTTAGAATGTGTTGTTGCTTGCGTCGAAAACGCTGTTTTCCAAAAAGTAACAAAAACAACACAGCAGGGGTATGGAATCTTTAGTAGAGGGCACTGTCTTTCATATAGAGGCCGTTGTGTTTCGTTAGGGTGTCTGTCGTGCGCTGTTTCTAAAGTAAATATAAAACACCTTGATTTTATTTTTGTGTGTTTCGTGAATGTGCGAGATATTATGCGTGTCCTTGATTTTCAACGCGATAAATGACAGTGCTCATGCTTAGGTCAACCGCTTATTAGTATTTATGTTTTGGCCGCCCTTGACCGAGTATTTTGGGGAAAATATGCATTGCTAATTAATAAACGGTGTGTTGACTGGTCAGATATAACTATGCTATACTTACTATTAAATTGGATTAACAATTTATCATTGAATATATGGAACATTCAAATGGGCAAATTATTATGATTGTATTTACGCTCACGACTACCTACCAGTTGAAAATATAAAATCATTTCACTGTTTTTTGGGTATGTACCTAGTCATTTTTGTGTACGAAATTTCTTTGTACCTACTTTTTTTTTAAATAACTTCAAATACACTCAAATATTTACGAATTCGTGCTTTATTAAATATGGATACGTATTTAAATAGAACACCCTCAACTAACAGATCGATGGATAAGAGTCTTTTCATTTCAACACACTTTGTCCATCAATTGTTTGTTGTTTTATTTGTTTTTCAGAAGTTCTTAATTATATTTTCTTAAATTTACAGCATCCCAATTGGACAAAAATATTTATATGAAAGAAATCCGAAATTCGTTCTATAAAACTTTATAGTGGGGTCTGAACTGATTTCTTTTCTTTAGCAAACAACGGAGATCATTTAACTAGAAAAATAAAATTTCCATTGTTTATTTGCAATTATTTATTCAATGAACGACGAGCATCTTTTTTCCATTTCTCCAAGCCAGGGATGGAAAAGTCGATACAATTGTATTGAATTCGATACAAATGAGTTTGCTAGAGTACAAAAGTACAATTTGCTTTAATTCGATATCTATCTGTATCTTTCAAATTCTCTTGCAATTATTATTTTTCCGAAAATAGAAAATCAAATCAACTAACGAACTATTTGTTTTAAGTTTCACACAAAGCATGGATTCTACTTTTCATTAGAAACTCATCCTGTTATGATTTTCAAGCTTAGGGCAATATTTTGAACATGAAGCCCAAAAATCGTTGAAAATTTGGGTATTTTTCCAACTAACACATCTAACTTATTCGCGTCGTGCATTTTATTTGACTTCTATCTTCTGCAATTAGCTTTTGTGGCTTGGGTCAGATCAAAAGGCCTGCAAAATAAATTGCTGCTTGCTTTTCGATGTCACTTGACTGCAAAAGTGCTGCCAAGTTTTAAAAGTGCTGGTTTGCCCATAAATATCTTCTTTGTTTTTAGTTTTGTGGAGGAATAACACAAAAAACAAACAAAATTAACGCAAAATTTGTAAAATGTGTTGGGCGCTTATGGAAGAAATTTCTATGGTTTTCTCCTTAAGTAGCCCAAAATACGACAAAGCGCCTAATCTGGCAACACTGAATGAGAGTATTAAGCCTGACGAGCTCATAGACTTATATATTATAAACATTTTTTTGAAAATAAAATATTTTGAATTCTCTTTTTTATACGAAAAATAGTTTTCAATACAATTGACTCTAATTCAGTACAATCTTACAACAGTTTTTGGTAAAAATCGAAAATGGCATTTTCCATCCCTGGTATAAGCTGTTTGGCGTTTGTGGAACAGAACTGCCGTTTCCCTTTTCTCATTCAAACGTTGTTCAGAGAAGGTACATAAGTAGTTAGTACTGAATAGAGCTCGAGCACGTCGAGCATTCCCTGAATCAAGCATTCACCTTTAAGCAGTAGCCCCGATTCCCCAATAATAAAAGGCGGTGTAAAAAAGATCCACTAATAACACAACAGCAATTACGTCTTATTGTTGTACACTAGCTGACATGTGCTGACTACAACTTTTTGGCTTCCAACTCTGTTCTGTAATTAACAAGAAAAACGACTAAAAACAATCTACCTTGACGTACGAAATGATCCATTGATCTATAACCTTTCATACATTTTTAAGGAATTAAGTTACATATGCTTCTCAGAAAAATATAGATATACCATTATCCATTACAAATATCTTACAGTCCACACCCTCAAAATGAAAAAGTCAAAACATTATACTAAATGCTAAATGTTTAAATTGTAACCAGTAATATATACATACATATAATCTAGCTGTCAAAAGTATAATGCTCATGTGGTGGGTATGTTCCCGCACTTATCCGAGTAAAATTGATAAAACATAATGTTGGATTATTTGTTCAGTTATCCGCAAAGAACAAAATAAGGAGTTGGATTGTCTTATAAAGTTCGCGTTCTTATAATTTTGAAGCTTGATTGATCTGAAAACTTATATCCGTGCACTTTGGTAAGGAAATTGAAATTATTTAACAGACATTTTGTTTTTTTTTTAGGGACTTAAAGGCAAACACAAGCAGGCGCAGTGGCTTAGTGGTTAGTGTGTTGGACTACTAAGCGAGGGGTCTGAGGTTCGAATCCCGCAAAAACCCAAATTCCAACTTAGGGTTTTTTCCACTGCGCCGCCTCTCGCGAACGTCTGACAAACATCCGAGAGTATAACTGTCTTAAGAGCTTCTCAATTAGCCGTTTGGAATCGGCATAAAATTGTAGATCCCTTCCATTCGTTCCAAAATTGAAACTCACACAAAACGAATGGTTGTGAGAAGCTAGGCCTTGGGTCTCTACAGACCTGTTGCGCCAACTATATATATATATAAAGGCAAACACAAGAAAAGAATGAAGATTATTTATAACTATCTTCAGTTATAAACGACAGCTGCATGTGTAGGTACTTACATATTTCTTCTACATGCGTCTTCACAAGATGACCCCATCAAAATTAAATATGACAGTTCTTCTCAAGCTTAAACATTCTTAAACATTTTGCAAACATGCGGAATGTGGAAAAGAGTCGAAAAATAAGCTTTTTAGTAAAAACATCTCTGTTCAAATTGCTATTTACAAAAAAACGTATGCATAACTAATGCAATAACAATCGTACTCGTCATACTTGTTTTCTTTTTTTTAAATCACATATTTCTTAACAAAACGCATGTACGCATATAAACTGCATACCTTCAAGCTCCAATTATTGTTAGTTTTATTTAAATCAATAATAACATTTATTTATTTTATTAATAAAAACATTTCTCAATGAAATTTTTGTTCCTCCATGAATATTCAATTTTTATAACTTTGCCAATATTGCACGAAATAAACCAATATAACATGAGTTATGCAGCCTGAAAAGAACACAAGTTTATCTACATCAACAGATTTACTTTGAAATGACATTTGACATCCACAAACAACGAACATTCAGTGCACTGTACTAACAACTTTTGGAACATACCTAATGGGTCGTTCAAGTTTCTAATTTGGTAATAGTCTAAGCCCTGGCACACATCGAGTGTCTCAGTTTTTATTGGCCTAGATACAGTCCCATGAACAGCTTTTTAAGTTGACGTTTATGGATGGGTAACCGACAAATCTAGTTAAGAAACTCGTGACAGTACTAACTGCCTGACATAGGAAAAGAAACTTTACCGACTAATCTAGTTTTTTTTTATAGGGCTGTAAAAAGAGGGATTACCAAAAAAGCGAACAGAGAAGCAAATTGACAGAATATTTTCGAAAGGCTGTTGAATCAAATTAGTAGACTAAATCGTCCGAAAACATTTATGAAATACGTGAAATGTAGCAAGTCTACCTACACCTTTTTAACAAAAATGTGAGAGAACCGAAAATTGAAGAAGGTTTTCCAGGCCAAGCTTTTTTTGCCAGACATCCGCGCATCTGTTTCGAAATCAGTTCAGGGTAAATATTATACAAATAATAACTATCCTTGTGTTCTCTTTAAACTACACGAAATATGAATATGCAACCACGAAATATGATTAATCCAATTAATGAATAAATTATCCTCGAAAATAAATTCAAATATTAAGTGGAATGACAATGATTTATCGATGAGTAATTTGTTCTCAATAAAAGAAACGTTAATAAATCACACACGTCATCGCCATAACCGAACGGATACAATTTTGTGGTATAGTTTTGGCCAATGTCCAATGTAGTGTTTGGACTTACATAATTTTAGGAGCAAAATAACGCGTTTGCATTAAAAAGTATGCAACATTATTTAATAAATATAAAAACGTACGAGTGAGCCAGACACTCTTTTATGAATACTCACTTGGTTTACAATGGCAGCTTGTTCTTCCTTAACATCCTGTTGGTGATCTCTGGTTGGCATTGGGCTAAAACTTTGTGATGCCTGAGAGTCTGGATAATAGGGTGCAACATAGCCGCCGGATTCATTCAAATTCGGAAATACTGTATGTGGCAGAGTGTTCAGAGGTGAATGCATTGCCCTGTCATATTGGCCAGGTCCCGGCAAAAATGGTGATGGACCTCTAAAAAATAATAACAAACTTTATTTCCTTTACATGTTCGATGAAAAATTTTTATTTTACCTATGAGGTACAGGACTAACGGGTGGAATAGCCGAGGAACACCTTGAGGATTCATTACTTATACCCTGTGTGTATGCGATTTTGCTGTCC
Source organism: Cheilosia grossa (assembly GCA_963082955.1). Classification (NCBI taxonomy): domain Eukaryota; kingdom Metazoa; phylum Arthropoda; class Insecta; order Diptera; family Syrphidae; genus Cheilosia; species Cheilosia grossa. Next base: position 16,118,893 of record OY720146.1, read on the forward strand.
CTAATTAAATGAGTCATATTTAATTTGTTTTTCCAAATGAGCCAATAAATATTTTTAAATATTTACCTTTGAACTACTATTCTTATTTCATTTCCTGCTGTGCGGAAGAGCATTTGAGCGTCCGAGTGACGTAAGTCTCGAGCGTCGTACTCTCCAATTTTGGAAATAATATCACCACGCAGAACTTCTCCATATGATGGACTGCCCAACTGGACCTACAAAAAGGAATATATTCAAATACGAATTATATTATTTGCTTAGTTAATATGCTTCTGATTTAAAATGGTAAGAAGCGATTGCGTCATTTTAATTTTAGGAGAAATTCTCCGAAAGTGACTTTGAAGAGTGTGTGCAAGTGCAATAAAAACGTCGACATTGAGTCATGATATACCTAAATTGAATATTGACGCGATGCCCACTGCATCCAGTAATTGTTCGGTGTATTATTAGAATCAACGAAATGGGAACATATCTATCCAATTTATTATTGCTGGCGTATTAAAGGACCGAAGTTAAGCAGGCAAATTTGTTATTGTTCTAAATGTCGTGGGATTGTTTAACGCTTGTCCCTGTCAAAATCGACCCACTGCTAATTTGAATAGAAATGAGTGTACATAATACTATTTTAAGAACAATAGTTATAGTTGCATTTTTTTGTCCACCACATTCTGAATATATATACTTCCGAAAGTTATTGCTGTCAAAATAATGCTAAATTGGGACATGCCATAGACCGACGTCAGTTCTGGTTGCACATAGTAACATTTGTATGTGCAGATTGTGTATTACTTACAATATTTATTGTAGAAAAGGCATACCAATTTATACATAAATCTACATTTATGAAAATGTGAAAAATCTAAATATTTCAATATGATATGAAACGTCAAATGCGCCTGAACTTCTATTTGCTGAAAACTAATGGGCTCATTCCAAAATCAATTTATCTAAGTCGACTAGATTGTTCTGGACTAGATGTACCATGAACGTAACAACTAGATCGGTAACGTCACTTTTCTTACGTCAACTACTTATATATAAGCTGTCAACTTAGTACTTATGTGTTATGTGGTATTCGATTAGGCGTTCTCAGAGCACTTTTTTTCCATGTTCAAATCGTACGAATATCAACACAAAAAAGAACAAGTGACGTTCTTATGTTCGATTAGGCACATCAAATCTGAAATCTGAGAGCAAATCTGAAGAAGCCCAATCGAATACCACAAAAATTTGACTATTTTCGTCGGCTAACCCTCCATAGACGTTATCTAAAAAAACTGTCCATTTGATCGATCTAGGCCAATCAAAACTGAGACACATCAAGTCAGCCAGGTATCAGATTTACACAATTTGGTCCCACTTTAGAGTCCCCAATGTATATGTAATGTATACACGAATGACGTTTTTGTACAGAGCTATTACATTTGGGTTTTTTGTGAAAATGTGATTTGTGAAATGTCAGAATTGAAAACAGAAATTGAATGTGTTCATTTCTTTGAGTTTTAAATGCTTTGGAAATAATTTGTATCATACTTTTTTTTTGCAAATTGCATAAACGTCTGATAGAAACGTATTTCGTGTAAATTGGTGACGGCACTTGTCAATTTCTACCGATTTTTCATTTGATATGTTTACTTCAGTTTGAATTATTCATTTCCGTACAGACTAAATTTTACGGACTCACATGCACTTTGTTCTTCCAAACATCGCTAAGACAGGAAAAAGACCATGCCATTACACATGTTTTCACTATCCAATTAAAAAGTATACGAATGTCATTGGATTTTACGAATACCGTAGTTGGGTTAAAATTAAACAACTCGACATTTTGGAGATTTTCCTTTCTAAAAATAAAAAATTTACTATTCGAAATTCATTGCCTTTTATATTAGTTAATAATAATAATAATAATAATTAGTTGGCGCAACAGGTCCGAGGGACCCAAGGCCTAGCTTCTCACAACCATTCGTTTTGTGTAAGTTCCATTTTCTGGAACGAATGGAAGGGATCTACAATTTTAAGCCGATTCCAAACGGTTAATTGATAATTGTCATGAAGACAGTTATACTCTCGGATGCTTGTCAGACGTTCGCGAGAGGTGGCGCAGTGGAAAAAAACCCTAAGTTGGTTAGGTTTTTGCTTGAATAGACATGCATTTTGCAACAATAAAAACCTCAACAAGTCTTACGACTATTGCTTGTTGAATTTATATAAAAGTGGCGGCACGGATATGTACTTGCACTAACTTTACATTCAATATAGTGTTTCGCTTCATTAGGTAATAATTGCAAGACCCATTTATAAAACATAAAAAATAAACATCTAATGCCTAAGTTTAAAAATTATGTACACGTGTTCGCTTGGTTAAAAAATCAGAAATAGAATATTTCTGATGACCGATTATGAGACATAATCAAAATACTTAAAATGTAAATTTGAAAAAGTTTGTGGGAAGCGACGATAAACAATTTAACTGTGCGCAATACTCTAATTTTATTCGAAGCCTTATCTTAAATATAAATCTTTGATGTTCTAAAAATAAATTGGAAAAAGAATGTTATCTTAAAAAAAAGTACGTTCATGTTTATTTCAACGATGAATCACATCATGTCCTATTTATCAGGTGAAAATGAACTATGCTAATTATAAATCACCCTAAACTGATTAATGATTTGTTGTTTCAACACAAATGTCAAGGACGGTTCTGCTTCTGACTGCAGGCGGACCATTTTTAGAAAGTCAGAAAGCTTTTTGCGAATCACATAAATTTTACATCTGAGATTAGTCTAATCAAGTTGGAATGGTTTTCTCCTTGATGAAAGGAATACATTTTAATTAATTCAATTAAGTGACATTAAAAGAAATGGTTCATTTCATATCTGGAAATAGACTTTTTGGTAACATTAAATGTTGTTTGCAGAGCTTTTTTAAATGACTCTCAATGACAGCAAGTTCAGGTTTACTATATTTAAAGTTTTAAACTACACAAAATGGAAATGACGTTGATGTGACATCTGGCCTGACAGAAGCATTATGTTCGTGTCAAAACTCAAAATAATGAAAGAATACCTACGGTGTGCCCCCATATTGTTTATTAACATAAATCGGACTAATTGCCTAAAAACATATGCGTGCGTATATCGCTTTGAAATGATCTGTCACAAGCACACCGACGACGAGCGAAGACCTTCATTGTTTCGCCAACTAGGCCATGGATCAGGGCATACCAAAAGGAATAATTGAAATAATTGCATTTCGAATATAGGACTTCATGCACAGATTTGCATTATATGAATGTGTAAACAAAACGCACTCGTCTCATGAGGATCGCATGTTTTTGCCGGAAATAGAAATGCCTCGCTGTGGTACAACTATATAGAGGATGCATTTAATTATGCAGGTTCGAGAAGCGGCGCACAAAAACATTTAACTTTGGTGCCAAAAAATGAAGAAAAACAAATTAAAACAATGGGATCGAGAAAAATTGGCATCGGGTTCTGGGGTAGTCATACAATTTAAGTCGTCTAACACCATGTCACTGTCTGTTCTTCATGTGCCTAATGAATGTTTGTCTGAGCACCTAATTATATCAGGTTACATGCTGATTTCTGAATTTACTTTAGTTATGATGAGTGGAGTATCCAGATCACTTCCGCCAACTAAACGGATACCCCACGGAGTATCCGGCCCATCGCGCTGAAGTATAACCACGAACTCGTGCAATTTGGGGCTCATCGTGTGCCCGTATGTGTAATATATCCTTCCCGCACTTCCTCACTAAACACTAACACTGACACGGATAGTCTTTGGAGGAACGTTCCACTTAACGAAATATCTGAAAGTCGAAACAGTTGTTGCTATCGCACTGTAATGGCTCTAATAGCTGGCGGTTTTAACGATTTGTTCGAACTGAATGCTGCTGAAATACTAATTTTAAATCTACAACAAGCATTGGTTTCGATACGATACGTATTTTTGCATATCCACTGCTGCCTCTCATTTCACACGATCTCCCTAAATTTCTTTCTCGTTGTCGTTGTCGAGTGCTTGTGCTATCCTTTTCAGTGCCGAACAGTTTTTTTTTTTCGTTTTTATTACAGCTTATACAGTGGTGTTTGTTAATATTTGTTCTAGGTACTTTCTTATTGTATCTCTTGTTTTATTTTAGTTCCATCGATCATTTGCTAATTGCTTTCAGTTCAATTTGATGTGGCTGCATTTTTGGGACATTTGGGACACCTCAATCAATCCGTTTAATGAATTGGTCTACATTTTGGTTGTCATCATTAGATGACCCCTACTGTAGTTTTGTTGTTTATTTAATTCTCGATTTAAGCAGTTGTTGCCAAATTTATTTTGCGAGGGAAGAAACATCGAATCGATTGGTTTGAATGGATATAAGCAAACATTGGTATAAGGCACACCGCAACTTCAAGCAAGATGTTGAAATAATTTTGGGAATTCTATTTGAAATATGATTATATCGTTCATGTTTTTTAATTACACAATCTTCTACGCTCGAGTACATAAACATTATTTTCTTGGAACATGCTCACTTTTTATTAAGACCCAATCATCCCAACATGATATCACTCTTTCATCGTAAAAGTTATGAAGTTGTGCCAAGTTTTTTTTAGCCACAATTTGTTTAGATAAAGACCATATTCATCAGAATAGCAAATAAGTCAAGAATGCGAATGCTATAAAAGTAAAATGTTCGAGTGCAGAGTGATTTTATTGCGCGTCATGAACATTTCAATTTAAGGTGAAAGTGAAAATGAAATGAAGAGATTTAAGTGCATATAATGAAATGATAGAAAACAGTTTTAGGAGCCAAGGAGTTACGAGTATAATGAACGCGTTCGGAGGGGGCACTCACAGGTTCTTTAGTTATTTATTTACTTGTTGGAAGCTTTCAAAACTTACTGCATGAGAATGTCATGAGAATTGCTTTTGGCTTCACGGTTTCACCATTTACGCTGGATTTGCTAGCGTAAGAATCACAATCACAAATCAAGACGCCTGTCATGGATGAGCATCCATAATTATAGATACTATCTAAGACGGAAATAAAAAAAATTTCCGACTACCAGATTTTCTGCAATCATGTCAAAATGTAAGCGGCAATTAGTTTCAGTAAATTTAACTCATCAATCAATTACCCAAAAAAAATAAATAATTGTTCGTTCAATACTTCCGGAAACCTTTTTTTTTTGGAAAGCTAAATTCCCTAGCCATTGCTAAAAAAATATCGACATGCACCACTTAAACAAAATGGCCGACCAGAATACGAGTCACATATTTTTGCTTGTTAGGCTATGCTGTCCCCTTAAGTTAGACGGGAATTTAGTGTTGGGTATCCATTTACTCTTCCGTAGGAGTATGTGATGCTGTAAATACAGTATAGTGATAAATGACAACGCGAATTTGCGTAATCACTAAATATATAACTAGCCCAACGGGTTCATAGAACGAGCTAAGCTTAGCTTCTCACAATCATTCATTCGACTCAGTCCTTCTTTCAGAATCAGTTTTCAGATTTATAAACATAGAACATCGACTCTGATAGTACATGACAAAACACATTTGATGTTCAAGTTAAAACGCTTTAGCGGCTATAACTGAAGTGTGCATGAAGTACGAATAATTAAGTAATATACTACAAAAGAACAGCATGAGCAATATTTCAGAACGTGGGTGAGGACATTGTGACACGTCCCTTCCTGTGAATATTGATTGATTTCATGAATATTTTATCAAAAAATAAATATCACTAAATCCCTTATTTTAGAAGCACTTTCCTTCTATCCTTCTGTTTGTTTTGCGTCGAAAAAAGGATAAAATACAAGAAACTATTTTAATTGAATAGGGACTAAAAAATAAATCACATTAAATGTGCTAACGCCGATTTCAATGTTGAGAGCAATAATATGATCGGAATAAACTCTTCTGCATTTTTTGCAAATGAATATGTTTTTGTTTAAAACGTTATTATCAGCTAAATCTGTTCTCCAAAAGTTTTAGCCAATTAATTCGCAAAGTATAGTTACCCTTTAATTCTTCAACGGTAATAAGAACGGAGACATCCGAAAAGTGGCGTGAACTGGGCTTCAGAATTGAATACAGCATTAATCTGACAGCTGGTTGACATAAGGTGTCCGTTTTTTTAATGAATAGTACGCATTACACCGGATGTACATTGTGTAATGTGTATGTTTTTTTTTTTATGGTGGACAATATAATTAAAAATGTTGAATGTTATGTGGTATTCGATTGGGCAGAGCAATTTTTATGTTCGTTTGGTACAAAAAAAAACAATCTTTTTCAGATTTCAGAGCACTTTTGCGAATCTAGATATTTTTTCAGATTTGCTTCAGTTTTACCAATACAAGTGCATTTGAGTTTTACAACTGGTGGAGTTTGTTTACATTTTCGTGAATTTTTTCTACAGCTAGGAAAGGCGTTGCATCGGTTGAATCTATTTTCGTAAATTATTTATGTACAAATATTTAGAAATCAATCGGGACGGAAATTTCAAATGTTTTAGTATAAAATTTAACCAGTGAATGGAAAGCGCTTTGAAACGTGTCGAAGACAACACATATTCAAGTCGCACGAATATCAACACAAAAAATAGCAAGAGCGTTTTTATGTTCGATTAGGCACACAAAATCTGAAATCTGAGAGCAAATCTGAAGAAGGCCAATCGAATACTTAAACGTCCTTTTTAATAGAATAAAGGCAAGACGTAAGCCTTATAATTATTTGCGTCACTTAAAAAAAATTCTCATATACAAATATCACTATTAATATGATATCTATTCTTATAGAGCAATGACGTGTGTAATAATATTATGCTCTTATTATGCACCCACTGCATCAATTCATTAATAAATGTGTGCCATTAAATGAGGGCACAAGTTGTCAAAACATGTTCAATTTTTACTGCAAATATTCAGGCCATCTACACTGCATCATCAATTATAGATATATATAATCGTCTGTGTACAGCATATGTTCAACATAAATTTCGTTTTCACATTAAATCCTGCCTGATCCATTCCACTGTGCAATCTTACCTCGTCCAAAAAATGAACACGTTTCTTAGGTTTCCGTTTAGTCGATTCCCATTTGTGAAGGGGTGGTGCTTTCAGAATATTATCCTTTTTACGATTATATTGCAACTTGCTCCAAAGGGGTGGATGATCGTGTGACAATGACGACATCACTTGTGGGTCTTTTCATTAATAAAGACGAAGAAGCTGCCAAACACCAAGCGGACAATTAAAATAAATACGAAATGCTAATTGAAAATACGAAAAGAAAAAGATATAGTTCAAGGTGAATCACGCACTAACGATTACGCGCACAACCCAACGCCACTGCGGTTCAATGAAAAATCACATAGACTTTTTGTTACGATGGCAGGAAAATCTACTAAAGTGTGTTCTCAGGACGGAACCGTGCCCCTCCACGTTATACAATTTATTTATTATTATTTTTTTCTGTATAAAAGCAATATCCTCAGCCTCAGTACGCCAGCGTGTAAGAGAAATGGAAATCTCAAGTAAATTTTATTAGAGCGAAAAACAAGTCGGCGTACAGTTGTAGGAATTTTAATTTTAAATTTAGATTCCTTCACTGACGTTCTTCAAGTGAAATCAGATAAAAGTTTTGTAAAGTAAAGGCAAAAACATAAAAGAAAAACTGCAGCGATATGTAGTAGTATAATTGTTCCACACGGTTTATTGGCAACCACAGGGAAACAAATTACTGACAATACGTTATTGTGTATTTATTTGTTTATTTCTATGGGTAAATTATCCGATATAAGCGGGATGACGCTGACTGAAAATAGTAACGAATTGAGACACAAATTGCGCTCTTAAGCTTCGGTAAAAAATACTCTTGGTTCAAAAATAGTTATTGGTACTCAGGAAGTTGTAAAAGCAAGGAAATTTCTTCCAACAGATAGACGATAAATTACCAATAGAACAATATTTTGCAACGATGAAGATTATACGTGAGTAGCTATATACTGGCTATATACTCTTGTGTTCCATAAATCAAATAACTATGGCCTTAAGCTTTTTTTGGAATACTATGGAATAGGAGATTATTTAATTATTTTTCCAGTCCAGGCCTTGTATCAATCTTGGGTAGAGTCGACTGTTTCCACCAGTTAGCGACCTAGGAAATGATGATAAATCGCCAGCTTGAAATAAAAAAACTGTAGTACAATTTTCGTGTCATTTGATGATGGCACTAAAAAGTGTAAAGGAAAGGCGAAGCGGAAGTTATTGCGCTTGATATTTTAAAGACATTTTTGACAGATGTTGCATTTTGGTTTTTTGTCTAAAATGCTAGTTTTTCTGTCTGATCGCTCTTGCACAGAATGAGTACGTTGAGTAAGTACTAACAAATGCAGCAAATATCATTTTATTATTAAGTGGACATTCTTACAACGGATATATTATATATATGACCGAGAAGCAATCATTGTAAATGAAACGAATCTGCAAAAAAGTTAAAACTATAACGCTGCGGCACATATTTTAAAGAAATTTTCTTTACCAGCAAGACCACCCTTGCTAATTAAGATAATTGTCTCCCAAATGGCATAAACTTCCTCTGGATCTTTTTTTCTTCGATGTGTGTGGCTTGGCTGTGAACAATTTCACAATTTAGTTAGCTAGTACATGTTGAACAGTTTGCACAAATTAAGCTATTGCTTCGTAGACAGTTGATATCCTTCTAGCAGCGTTTTGTTATTGATCCCGTGTTACCGAAGGTTTAACGATTTTTGTATTTTACTACCTATGTAGGTATTGTTGTAGCCCCCAAACTGTCGTTCGGAGTTGACTTCGAATTTCGAACAAGAAATTTGGCAATCAGCTGTTTCGATCTGTCAGCGAGATAAATATATGATTGTCAAAAAAAAATACCAGAAAGACAACAAAAATCGAACGCGAAATAACAAATGTCCATTTTCAAAGCCAGGTAAATATCTTTTAATAAATAATTTTGAAGTGATATTAAATAATTGCTTGCCCCTGATTTCAGAGTAAAAGAGTTCGAAGATGCTCTCTCGGAAGAGGAGTTGGATATCAAAAATCTGCGTAATATGTGTTTTCACGGTAATCAACTCTCAAGTACTATGTATTCAGTGTTCTAATGGGGGTGTATTCTATTTTCATTGAAGGCATTCCCGATGTAAATGGCTTTCGAGCACTTTGCTGGAAGTTATTACTTGGTTATTTGGGATCAAAGAAATCTTCTTGGACTACAACACTCGCCCAGAAGAGAGCACTCTACAAGCAATTCATCGAGGAACTTGTAGTCCCACCAGGACTAAAAGAAATGAACGAGTGTCATGATCATCCGTTGAGTGAAGGTCCTGAAAGTGCTTGGAACACATTTTTCAATGACAACGAATTTTTACTGCAAATCGACAAAGACGTTCGTCGTTTATGTCCGGACATATCATTTTTTCAACAGGCAACTGACTATCCATGTGGAAGTGTTGTGAATAGCAAAGGAGAACGAAGGCTCCATCAGCGTGTTGTTCCCTCTGTGCTGAATTCAGCGAATGTTGAACGAAAAGGATTGGGTATGACAAAGGTATGTGGCTAGGTGATATTATGCTTATATTATCGTAATGACGTGTAATTTTGAATTTTGCTTCCCCTGGATCCGTAGCAAGTAAGTTGAAGTATATTATTTTCAAGTGTGTATTTTGGGGTTTGATTATAAGAAAAATGTTTCAATTGTATAGCCTACTAAGTAAAAACGCAGGCTTATTGAGTCAACACAAGTTTTAGACTGTTTGCGTACTTTTGCTACGTTTTTTAATAGGCAAACCATCAGAAGGATGCCAGAACCCTCTGCAGCAAAGAGTGTTGGAAAAAGTACACTCGTCAGCGTTCTGGTATGGCCCATTCCAAGTCACATGAAACAAAATCTCATCTGAAAATTTATTTTTTTCTTTTATTGAGGTTATTTGAACCAGTAAATTCTTTTTCCAAGGTTAGGGTTTGAGACTTGTCAGTGTAAGGCGCGGGAGATATTTTAGGCTATCTTTTCACCTTTTCATTTCTTACTCTTTCTAAGCAGCCCTCTACTTTGACCGTTCAGACAATCTAACACCTAACTCGCGGCTTTCATTTTATTGCCGTTGAGGATGAATTATTTCTACGTTTTATCTCTGTGCTGCTAGTATGCTTTTACCTTTCTAGACACAAAGTATATGCCGTTCTACCAGCCGCATATATGATTGCTTTTTTTCCATATGTATACTGAAGCACCTAACTGTCGTCAATATGTTCTCAGATAAGTCTTATCACGAAGCGTTCTAATGAAAACTACGAAGCAATGGAAGAGGGTCAAGAGGCCCATTGGGAAGTTGTACAGCGAATCTTGTTTCTTTATGCCAAACTCAACCCCGGTCAGGGCTATGTCCAAGGAATGAACGAGATAGTGGGACCAATTTACTATGTGATGGCTTCAGATCCAGACATAGAATATCGAAGTTAGTCTCCCCACCACCAAATAAATATGGTCTGAAGCACTCATTTAAAGAAATCACCTTGCAGAACATGCCGAAGCAGATTGCTTTTTCTGCTTTACATCACTGATGGGAGAAATTCGTGATTTCTTCATTAAAACTCTAGATGACTCCGAAGGAGGTATCAAATACATGATGGCTAAATTGTCGACAATGCTCAAACAAAAGGACCCGCTGATCCACGAAAGACTAAGAGAACAAGAACTACATCCACAATATTATAGCTTTAGGTAGGTTATCAGTTTTTCGATGAACATCTTCACATCGATCATGTTTGATTTTAGGTGGTTGACCCTCCTATTGTCGCAAGAATTTCCACTGCCCGATGTCGTCCGAATTTGGGACTCGGTGTTCTCGGATGAAAATCGTTTCGATTTTCTCATCAAAGTATGCTGTGCAATGATAATGTAGATCTAAACAAATCATGACCCATTTGCAAAATGTTTAAGTTTATTTTCTTTCAGAATTCTACGGGAGCAAATACTAGAGAACGATTTTGGATCGAATGTGAAACTTTTACAAAACTTTCCTCCTTATGATATTAATAGTGTTCTATCCAGGGCGGTTTCCTTGAGTGACTAAACTATACACGCAATCCCTTGTCAATTGTACAAATTTAAATTTAGTATATAACATCTAAGCAATATCGAATATAACTAAACAAAAATTCACAACAATCCCAAGTTTCTGAACTAAAGGAAATTCTCATTTTTGGCCAATTAAAGCTGTAAGGTATAATTTTTGATATGTATCTACCACTTACATTATATTTTTACACCGAAAATACTAAAAAAGAGTAAAAATACTTTATAGTACCTATAAGAATTGTACTACTTTTTAAAATGATACAAGATAATATAATGCTTTATAATTTTTTCTAAATTTGCGTGGTTTTCTTTTACCTTTAATTTACATCTATCCTAGTTCTATATTAATCAAATGCGGCAGCACAGCTCGATTTCTATAGATTACTAGGGAACGATTTAAAGTAAGTATTAACGGATGTCCATAACAACATGTTTCCAAGGTATGCTCTTTTCACAAACATTCTTATAATTCTCTCTTTCCAAATAAATATCTTTATTTTTATTTTGTCTGTCATTTAAAAATCAACTCCGTATTGTTTAAAATGTCGCCTATTCACTAACTTTGTGTTTCTATTTGCAAGAAAGGGTATTTGCACATTTTAGAAACGAAATTCCATGTTTGACATGTCGCTAACTGTCTAGCATTCAACGAAACAGAGTCGTGGCCATAGTTTAGAGATTCAATTCCAAAAATGGTAACCAAGTGCATTTTGACCACGTCAAAATCTAGCTGTGATGGAATGTTAATTGCGGAACATAAATAAGGAACATTTTAGATCATTTCCTAAATTTTATATTTTCTTCATTTAACTAAAAGGTTGACAGTGAAGTATCAAAATCGTAAAAGCGGAAAATGCAGTTTCTATTATTTTTATTTGCTTTAAAATTTTTTCTTACGAATATTTACTCAATGCGGTTCGTTAACTCGAAAAATTCGTAAAAGCGACAATCATCGAGAGAGCAGCAAGGATATTACCCCTCCACTGAGCCTTACAAATGTTTACTCAACAAATTTCTTGGTGTAAGAATTGGAAAAGCTGTTACTCATCTGACAATCAACAGATGATTTGAAATTTGTTGTCCTATTTGGCATAAAATGGTATCAAAAGGCGGCAAAATAAAATTGAATGTACTCCTCAAGATTATTTTCGAAAGCGGTGACGATATTTTTCCCCCCTGTAACAAGAGACAATCTCCTCCACGTAATTTTGAATGCGGTGTCGCTTTTTGCTCTTGTCGAATGCTTGTAGTTAAATCAGTACAATCTCTTCCACATACTCGAATTCATCAAAAAGAAGTCCGATTAATTCCGAATCGCTTTCGTCGCTAGTCAGACGAATCAACAAATTTTGTTAGTAAATTTTCAAATCCTTCGATCAGATATTTTAACGGCTTTTCGTACCACTTTTTGAATTATGTATCTGGCATATTTATAGATTACTACAAAACCTATCCCTAACTTTTTCATTACCACTTTCATACCACTGCCATTTTGACAGTCTTTTCCAATCTTACTACAAAAGCACGTCGGCTTTTTGCTGACATAAAACGTAGAGAAGTAATAAATGGCCGGGTACAGCTACAAGAATGAACTTCTGAAGCGTTTTTGCCAAAGTTTACTTTCTGTTTTTACATTCTTAAATGGTTAGATTCGTAAAAAAAAATGTTTTCAAAATTACGTGTGACTGAAAGTCTTAAAATTATACTACGAAGGGACATAAATTTTAATGAACTGATATATTAGCTGGGACGTAAACGATAGCTTTATATTTTTACGTGTCTGATTTCGTACACGTTTCTCTACCTATGCGGTAATATGAAACAAATTTAGGCAAAAAACAAACTGCACTCAGTACCAATATAATATTTTTGTTTTATTAAAGAATTACAACGTAGTTATACAATTAATATTAAAGTTGTTCTTTATACATAAAAGTGTGTTTTGTCTGTTTTATTTCAATAAATGAAGCAGCTTAACGAATTCGTTTAACTTATCATTCAAATTTGAAGAAGTCTTTAATTAAGAGTTCTTCCATGCTACCACATGTTCATTTCGTTCACCAGAAACATAGCCTAACAGTAATTAAAATTGATTTACCTAATTTTGATGGTTACAAAGTATTACAGAAATCTACAAATTAAGAGACAATGAAGGCGATTCTTAGGTTAAATTTCAATTAAGAGTTTAAAAATACATTATAATGCTTAACAAAATAAGAATATTTTTTTAACAAAATAAGAATATTTTTTTAAGCTGAGTTCCTAAAAAGTTTAAAGCTATAGATACGAGTTTTTGATACTTTATATTTAAGATTTAATACAACCAAAAAACAATCCAGTTTGTAGATTGCGAATTTAGTTATTATATTCGATTTTGTTAGTTTTTCTCTTAAATAATTCAAAGAAAATGTTTATTTCTTAGTATTACTTTTATGTTAGATATACTTCTGGATTCATATACATATAAAATTTTAAAATGTTAGCTCAACATTTGTTAAGAAATTTTTATTTATTCATTAAAACTATTTTTTGTTTGTCCCTTGTAAGAATTTGCGGATATAGTTAACTGCTTTTATTCACTTTTGTTTTTGTTAACAATCTTTTTAATTTAATTCTAACGATCATTTCATTAGTGTAACATGCTTTTTGTGGTGGGATTATTTATTTTATTATCTCACGGAAGCTTTCAAAAATTGTTGATATAATAAATATTGCTTGTTTAAAATGCTCGAATGGATAGAGTAGCTAAATACTTGGGAAGCTGGAGAGTCAATAATTCAAACTGAAGCTGTGAACTGAATACAGAGACGATTGAACTTTGGAAATAAAGTTGAAACTGTATTACGTCTGTCAGATGAACAACAGACAAACTCGCAAATGGTTACCGTTTACTATTATTACCGATGTCAGACAATTTTTTTTTTAATATTAATATTAGTACGTTGGTGTTTTCCTCAAAATGATATTTGCTATTACATATGTTTATGTCTACTTCTATTCTGTTTATACAAAGTGTCAAAATTAACAATTATTTTATCATTTAGTCAGGTATTTCTAGCAAAGCCGTGCAAAATTCAGGCACATTATGACTTTCTCTTTTTTTACGCTAATTGAACTAAAAATGTATTTATTTTAATAATAAGAATGCAATATTGGCACGTTCCATTTCGTTAGCTAAAGTAATAACAATATTTACAAAATTTTAAAACCAAGTTAGAGTTAACATTGTTCCGATATATGAATACACAATTTTTGTATTTTGTTTATACATTTTTTATAATAATTATAGTGAAAAGCAACTCTTTCCTGGTCCAAGTGTTGTGTAGGTATCATTCGAAATTTCGATATGTTTCCAGTTTTGTTTAAATTTAAAGTACAATTACACTTTTAATAACCATCAGCGCATTGTAAAAACGTCTTCCATTGGACACATTTCTCCAATTTTGAGATCAAATTATAAATTGGTAACTCTAAACCTAAATATCATCTGTAAAGCTGCATATATGCTACCAATGGGAATAAAATACATGCCCAATGATATGAAACTCAGCTGCTACTTTTGAATGTAGTATTGTATTACCCATGCTCCGAAAGCGCTAAAAGGATTTTACCAAGTTTCCCTGTAACGAATGGGACTCATTTAAGATCAGGCTTTTACGCACCATTGGAACGGATGGGCGATTACAGCTAGCGTGACATTTTCTTTTTTGAGGAGTCTTTATTTGTAGAAAGGCGTTTTGCTTTTTGATATACACACATATCCACCACTAATGATAATTACTTGTTGGCGATCTGTACAAAACATAAATTCGTATTCCCAAAAGTTTAAATATCGACTGAGATGACCAAACGTGAAACATCCCAGTCTGATACAGTAGTTGCGACGGACTCCACTCTGGTGCAATAGTTGAACTACACAAAGTTAGGAAATACTACTTTAATTTGTCTCCTATACTTTAACCGACTAGTGTGGTAGAAATTCTAGAAGACACTACATATTATAACAAATGAACAGAACACACCTTTAGAATGATCCATTCGAATACAGAAGAAGAATGTTGGGTAAATCCAGTGGAGAACGACATCAGTCAAAATTCGTAACCCATACCAGGTTCTTCTAATTCACTTGATGAAATATTTTCATTGATATCCATTTCACAATTGTTTTGGTTCCGCCCTTGGTGCTTTTATCGTGAATTATTATTTCAACATCTCAATAAAAGAGCGTTTCCTTACCATTTTGCGATTTTTGCTTTCTTAACGAAATTTGAGACGTTCCGTTAAGTATTTGTGTCGCACTCAGGCTCGTTGCCAATCACAACAAGGTACTAGCCACGTTTTGCATTTCGTTTAATCCAAGGGCACAATCCAAAAAGCTAGTTATCCTAAGTCGACTAGATTGGTGTGGACTTATTTGTACCGTGAACGCAAAAACCAGATTGGTCGGTAACCTCACATTTCCTACGTCAGCCAAATATGCGAACTGTCAATTAGGTTCTCATTCATGAAATTCCAGACGAGATTTGTGGGCTACCCATCTATAAACGTCAAATGAAAAAAAACTATTCGCGTGGTCAATCTAGGCCCATAAAAACTGAAACTCACGGAGTCAGTCTTCTGGCAGACTACTGTCGTTTTCCATTGGTTTCACTCAGGGTTCCTCTCATTCTGAAATCTAATGGAACAATACAAACTGCTTCTGGTTCTATCCACAAATGTATTGGTGAAATGCCAAAATTTGAAAACAAATAATACATAAATTCCACTTGTGTAAGTGCTTCTTGAGTGGATTCTGACTTCAAATTGAGAACCGAAATTCTCTTCTCAGAATCAGCAGAATAGTATTTTTTGCTTCAGAAGCGATTTTCTTTTTGATTTCCGAATCCGGACTCTCCACGACGCTTCTCTTTACCCAATAGAAAACGACATCAGGACATTACCAAACAAGATTCTTGAACGTCACATATGACTTTGTCAGACAATGTTTGTCACTCCGCATTCCCATTCCAGACTGATTTAACAAAACTCCCCCAATTTGTGCACTGTTGCCAAAGCATAATAAGGATGACCTTTTTTAACCTATAAACTAATTCTACATAAGTACCTAAAATGTATCATCTCTTTACATTTGTTAACTATTTTGATTCTTTGTAATAAGTTTGAATTAGACTATACAAAATGTACATGCTTAGTAAATATTTTCTTTGGTTTTTTTTTTACTCTAAGAACATTGAGTATATAAGGTAGGTATATTAAATATGTTTGTTTCTCTTCTTTCTTTTAACAATTTCAATTTAAGTAACAATTAAATATAATAGAATGGCAGATATGGCTTGGGAAAAATTGAGTCATTCGAACATTTTTTGATTAAGAAATCACATACGAATAAAATATCTAGAAGGAGTAATCACAAAATAGTTGTGATTGTAATTGAAGCGCCATCTGGATTGACATACTGTTCGGTCTCGACTTTTGGGATGAAGCTCTCGCTTTTTATAGGAATGGGTTCAGATTGCAACTCTGTTGTTTCTAATGCCGGCGAACTGCTGCTCTTCGTCACATTCACGGGTGTTGTTTTCTTTTCGCCCATATGATGAGTAGCCTGCTTTGATGTTGACGGACCGGGCATGTAAATGATGCCATCATCATCATCGTCGTCCTCGTCGTCGGTGGCCTCTCGACGCTCGTAACTATATGTGTTCATGTAGTTTCCACCGTTCTGGTAGGGATTGCTTGTTGTTTTGATATATGAGCTCCGTGAGCTGACACCGCCCGTAGCGCCACCCTCAATATCATGCGGATAGCTATGGCTGTGATGTCCATGGTGACCATGATGGCCATGGTGGTGATGGTGATGATGATGTTGCTGGTGTTGATTTTGATGTAATCCACTACTGGATCCCTGAACCTGATGCCCCACAGTGAGCTGGCCATGCTGTCCACTCCCACTGTGGGTAACTGATTGCTATATGTGAGAATGCGAGTGGGCCATCGAAAGTGAATAAGGGCTGAGATCCTTCTGTATATCCATGGTGTCGTAGAGTGGGAACTCGCAGCATAAAATGAATTTCAACGCACTAGGCACCTCGACGTACACCGACGGCGGAATCGGTATGAGCGGAGACGTGGACGCCTTGTACTTTCGATAGTCCATCAGGCTGTGAATGATTAAAGGAGTTATATTTACAAATTGAAAAGGTCACATTCTTACTCTTTGTATTTCTCATCTGCGGAGCGTTCTCGCAGCGGGATGCCCGAGAGGAAGAGAATGATAAAAGTGGTGAAGATGGGCGAGGCTATAGCTACCCATTCAGGTCCGCGAATGACATTGAGCGATACGACGAATATTCCCCACCAAATAACCACCTCTCCAAAGTAGTTGGGATGCCTCGACATGCTCCATAGTCCTTTAAATAGAAAATTTAAACAAAACAAAACGCATACATGAATAACAATGCGGATGCTGGCAGTCATTTGATTCTCTTAATTTGCACGTGCATTTCACTCTAATGAGCACAAAACATATATGTCTATTGTGTACACAGCACATACTCGTGTACGAGATGTGAAGGTCAAACGAATGGGTGCGGGTCAAGTTGTTCCATCAATGGGAACGATGCCACTCAGTCTTCTGTTTTAGAGCTGCGAACATGGTATTCGGAGAGAGAAAAATCCGTAAACAGGTAAACACGAAAACAGCATAGTGCTGCTGGTTGAAGGGGCAGGATTAAATGAGTTCTTGAATGTATCTATAGTGCAAACCAGTTTACATGTCATCCTCTTAAAAGGGTGGTATGCAAGGATTGATGAACACAAAGCAGTTTGAAGAACATTTGCACATTATTATATTCATCCTGTGCATTTAGTTGTCGAATGGGAACACAAAACAAAACGGCACCCATCCACCGAATGGAGAATACGCTGCTGTATCCCGGCAATGTGTGGGTAAATGGTGAAAGCCTGAAGCTTCCTTTCTAAGGAGGACAGTTGATGCTTTCAGCTCTGCTGCATGATGACATTAAAATTCAATCAAAAATCGAATCGATGAAAACAGGCAGGAGCAGGACACTCTGAGTCTTAATCACACAGGCCATTTCACAGTTAATTAAATTTCGAGCCTAGCATAGAATGATGGTTGGCCGTCAGCAAGCCACATCAACAGTGTGGTTACGTTTTTTAATTGGGGGGAGCCTGTTTGTCGACAGACGTATTAAGAGTAGATGAGTAAACACGAGGGGCAGCGGGTTCCAACAATTAAAAATAAATTAGCAGCGAAACTTGCAACGCGCCGGTGAAGCTGTGCGGTAATTTATTTTCTAGAAAAACAAATTACTTTAAAATTAAGTTAGTTAGGGATCCTTACAAAAATAATTTCATTACCAACAAGAGGTGAGGGTCCAATCATTTCCAAACTACACATATTTATAAGTAATTACTTTAAATAATGTCAGATTATTATTGACTATTGAAGCGTTTAATTAAAGGGAGGGTTGCTTTCAGAGAAACCTTAGTGTACGCATAACGAAAAGTATTTGCTATGGATATCGATAGATTTATGGTGTTGACTGTTAAGCCCTTTAAACGAATTCTCTGAAATTGTAATCTCCTTTTCGACACGAATTTGGACAAGTTTTGAGTTATCCTCGTCGGATTTCCTCCATAAATTGCGTAGGAACTCATTGGTTTGGAAGCATTTCAACAAATGGATGATTTTTGCATACATACAGTAAGCATGAGCACATTGAGCACAAACATATTTATTGGCTTTTGGGCGAAGAGAAATTCGCTGCCAAATCAGCCCACAGCGTATTTTTGGCTTGTTTACCCTTGTGTTGTTTTCGGTTGTATAGATTTGTACTTATGTCTGTTCGATTGCAAAACAATCAGGGCAGGACAACAAATATGGAAAAATAATGGGTAGTAAAAATTACAGCGCAAACTTTGCTTTATACATTGCTTCGAGTGGCTGTCAAACTCTGGAAAGCAAAACGTAAAATGCGATTTACATGGAGATTTCCTATACATCTTATAAAACAAAGGGAAAAAATCTTCAATTTGATATAAAGAATAGAGAAGCATACGAAGACATTCGTTGACAGTCAAAAATGAGGTTAATAAGAGTGGAAAATGGCTTTTTCACGATCTGAAACTAACTAAACATAAGTACCGTTGTCCTTGTTGTCGGTAGTGGCAAAAACAACGTTATAGAAAAATGCACGAAAAACCAATATAAAAAACGCAATGGGTAGAAAGCTGCGGAATTAAGCTTTATTGCTGTGCCAGAATGAGTCTTTTGCGACATCAATATTATACATTCGACTTCCGCGAATGATATAAAGGGTTTTCCAAAAAGAGGTGTTATTTTGGTATTCAAAGAAAAATGCCATTTTTTGAGATAAATGATCGGATGTTTATTTCACAATACAGAGGAAGGTAATAATGAAAAACAACATCAGCCAAATGGCCACCACGAGCACACATACAGGACCATATCCTTTTCATGAAATTTTCCATAACCAAAACGCAAAGTGGCTGCCCTATGTCCTCGATAGCCTCACGAATTTTATCTTTGAGGTCTTGAATCGACGCTGGACTGTTGGCGTAGACCTTATCTTTCACGTGGCCCCAAAGGAAAAAGTCGCAAGATCACCTCTTCGAGAGATAACACGGTCCGGAAACTTTTCCCGTAAAAGATCAATGCTTTCGTTGCTTGTGTGGCACGTAGCGCCGCCTTGTTGAAAGTAAACGTTGTCCAGATCAATGCCATCCAACTCCGACCATAAAATACGTTGTAATGACGTTTGTGGAATGCCAAATTCCAAAGAACGATGAAGAATGGACAAACCTGGGTTTTCTTCAACACTTTGGGCTACAGCAGCAATATTCTCAGTTGTTCTTGAGCGACGTGCACGGGTGCTTAAAGTCTTTTTTCTTTATTCTTCACATCACTAACTTGTCCCAACAGCTCGAATTTTTCCACCAATTTCTGTATTGCGGTCACGACGACCAAAAAATGCTTTAGTTTTGCGAACTGTGACTGCAAGATTTTCACCATTTTTGTAGTGAATTTTAATAATTTCAATGCGTTGTTGAAGCGTGTATCGTTCCATTTTTAATGGCGTAGTTTCTACTTGGCAAATGTCAAAGAATAAAAGCTTCAAAAGTGACAGCTACCGAAATAGCGGGTCATTCACAATAACCCCGCTCATTGGAAACCCTTTATATGTAATATAGCCCACTCCTATTTAGCAGTCGCTCTTAGTTTTATTGAACAATTATTTTAGCAAAGCAAAGTAAAGTAAACGCCAATTCAAGTTACAGAGGAATAGCCACTGATATAGTCACAGAAACGAAACTTGGATGGGTCGTTTATGGCAGGTCGTTTGGTGAAAGAGTTAGATGTTCTATTCAAGGGCCCTGACGATCTCAAGCCATTGGTGGCTATCCTCTTCAACTTTCGAATGCGGCATCAAGGATAAGTTTCTCCGAATTTCAATCCGAAGAGAGGACTAAGACTCGCAACGCTTTCTGTGGAGGGACCAAAGGAATCAGCCAATCGATGTTTACGTCAGAAACAAAAACGGTGGGTTCGAGCTACGAAATATCACTTCAAATCGAAAAGGGTGTTGAGAGACATATCCAGTGTCGATGCAGGGGCCGAGCAGAAGCAGGAGGTCGACATGAATATAGAAGCAGCGGTGGAGAAAGTATTGGGAATGTGCTGGGTGCTGGGTGCCAACTGAAGACAACCGAAGACAGCTCCGAGGAAGCTCATGTCCATCCCTCGCCCAGAGCTTTCAGCCGCTGTATTGGGTATACGTCTATGCAACACGATATGCGAGCATCATAGGTTATCGCTGTAGAGTCGGGTTTTCTGGAGTGATTCGAGGACAGTTTTAAGTTGGCTTCCATCAGACCCTCCGAAAAGCGGAAGTTCTTGAGAGCAGCCAGTGTCACGAATGGCATTGGGTGCGACCAGAGCGCGGTTCGCGCCCAGATACAGAGTGGATAACAAGTGGTTATCCGGACCCTTCTTTCTTTAATTGCCTGAGGATGATTGGCCTGTCTCTATGACAAAGGTAAACTGCTGAACAATACAATCTTTGACAACGAAGCGATCAAGGCCGAGCTCGCTGGAAAGGGGAGCACCAAACTTGACCCAAACTTCAGGTCCAATTGATGACAGAGTGTTGTGCTTACACAAGCAGAGGCGCGCTAGCCAACAGATCAAAGATGGCCGTAAAAATGGCAGTACTGGATGTTGGTGAGGCTTCGGTGAGACCGGGTCGCCTCACGAGGGGTGAAATTTCATGAAGCTGTAAACTATTGTAGTTCGGGGCGTTGATTCGGGTTTCAAACGGACACACCATTTGGCAGAACACATCTTTCGTGATTTTTTGACATCTAAATATGAAGTATGTAGAACCAACACATTTCCAATACGCCGACAAAACTCGAATCATGACCAGGCGACGGGTCTCGTCGACACCTAGTGTGAATCGCGGAAGTATCAAGAAGAGTGTAGTTGGTGTAATTGTGCGCCAACGATTTTACTTTACTTTTCTTTGCTGTTTAATAAAATACACCTAATGTAGTATAAGGTGGGGAACTTCATGGAGCTTGAGTAAGATAGTCTGTGAAACTATCCCAACATTTAGTTAAAAAAGGAACAGCTCCTATGAGAACGAATCGTTAAATGCTACAATGCGAATTTCAACTCTCGTTTTGCACGCACTAATGGTTTTATATTTTTCATTCAATATATTTTACATTCAATTCTAAATTGCATTGGTTTAAACGCAGTGCGCGTATTCGCAAAGTCGAGTCTCACGGATATGATATCTAACTGTCAACAGTTTTTTTCTGATTTATCTAACGCTCGACCTCTTTTATTATTATTACATAAATAGAATTGGCATTTTGTAATAATTTTAGAGTTTTTTTTTAGTATTAGTTAAATCTTTCCAAAATTGTACTAATTTTGACAAAATTTTACAAAATCGCGTATCCAAAATTACGTAAAAACAAAGCTAAGCGAATAGGAATCTGACGTTTAAGTGTTCCTGACATAAAAACTGTTATTTTTGATATACTTTTGGTGAAACCGTTTGGGTACATTTTAGAAATTTCTGAGATTTTAGAAAAAATCTACCACCACTCTTTCAAGTTCGATATTTTCCAAAATCTACTGAGAAAAGTACGGGAATACAACCTTTTTCGTGCATCTACTCACCATCATTGCAAAACTTTCCCTGATTGGCTGGATCTTGTCGAAAGGAGAATTTTTGTAAATCAGCATAAGTTTCAGCTAGTAGCCCAACAACAAACATCCCTGAGCCTGCGGAATCCAAAGTTGTCATCGTTTTTGGTGCATTCGGTTGCGAATGGCGCGGTGAATTTATTATTATAACCGGAAGTGATACGACATACACCCATACTGCCTGTAAAATAAAATAAAAAGACTGTTTAAAATAGCTGATAGTTTGATAAAAAGAGAATGCATTGACACAAGAGGACAGGTATGGCATATTGTTGTCTGAGAGTCAAGAATCTATTCGATTGGATTTTAAAAAGACAATACAAAATAATGCCAAAAAGAAAGAAGATTTTACAATTGGTGCTTAAGAACGCTGTTCGATCTTAAGGCCGTGTGTTATTATTTTCGGCTAATTCTCTGACACAAATGTGACAGTGAGTGTTTAAAAGAGAAGTTAATTGAACTCTAATTTTAAAACCGAAATGTCTCTAGTTTAAGGTTCTTAAAAAATAATCACTGTTTTATAAATTTGATTGATTTGATAGATAGCCTTACCCAAGTAACCGTCTAAATTCAGGAAATATGAGAACAAAATCTAACTATTTTCCATGTATTGCGGTGAAAGAAAAAGTAGGGACAGATAAACGTTTGATAAAATAAACGAAAACAATCGCTTTTTGGCTCAAGTAAGATTAGGAACTCTTCTCCCATGTTACTTTGTTTCGAAAAAACTTTGCCTTGGATCTGCTGTGACTGCTTCGGTGGCAAGTTCTACGTACTTCTTTCCGCACACTACAAAAGCGGAGTCATACAAAACTATCGCATTCGGTAAAAATAGAGGAAATAAAAAAATCTACTCGTCCCTGTTTTTGAATTCAGAAATCCACCTATCAACTTTACAAAAGTACGAAAGAGAAACCTACAAAGAATTCGTCCTTGGGAAATCCAACAACAGCGAAACCATAAGAACCTCCCAGTAGTACGTGTTCTCGAATTTCTCAGAATTCTATAACAGCCGTAAAAGCTTCTTAAGTGTACGAAAGTATCAAATAACAGTCCATGATATCCAACACTTAATACAGTCTTTAGTCTATACCTATGAAAATCACTTTACTATTTCAAACAAAAATCAATACCCATCAATGAACATTCCGGAATACATTTGCTTTGAATCTGAATACCCATCGATTAGGGATTCGATTACAAATCTCGACAGTCAGCGGTGAGCTGAAAACGTTTGTTTATTTATACTTATTGTTGCTGGGTAATCGAATATTCGCAAACAGATGCAAATAATGCAGTACAATGTCTTCCACTTCCGGTTACAAGTGTCTATCTGAAACTCATGATGTCGCTGGTGTTTGCTATCAGATCCATCTACATCCCCAAAGGACAATTACCTTCGCCCTATTGACTGAGTGAATTTGCATTTTAGTTCTTGCAGATTTTATCACGACCTACACAAAAGAAAATCTCTATTACGGCGCCACACGATTTAATAACAAAATCATTCTCGTAATTACTTCTACGCTCTAAAGGGTTAGTATATAGGTATGTGCATGTTCGCAATTGCTCGCAAATGCACCTTGCCCTTCATGGCTGTTCTCTGACCATCTATGCAAGTCGCAAGCTTGTTACCAAAGAAGCAAAATATTCGCAAAATCAGTGCTAGTGCATGTAATTGGCCTGAATCACGAGCATTGCATGGCTCCGTTAGCAAGTCTCGAAACTACGCAAAAAATACCGAAGATTAATGGAAACTTGTTCCTTGTGGAGATGTAAAAATAGAGCGGGGTTGATGGGGGGGACGTACAAAACTAACACTTACATAGGAGCAAAAACTTTGTGTAACTACCGTCTGTCCTTTGATGTTAGCCTTAGCTCATAAGGCTCTTGTGTGTGAAGTGTAAAAGAAAAACAAGCACGTGCAGGGTGTTCAAAAAATAAATTCAAACTCGATGACAGATGAAGGAGAAAATGAAACAAATTTTAGGAGAAACTACTAGTATCGAAGAAAACTACGTAAATGGTCAAAATGTTTGCCTTAAAGGCAACAGATATACAGCGACTTCGAGAAATAAACCCTTATCGGTAGACAAATGATGAGAGAGAAATCATATCAAGTTGCGTAACCAAACCAATAAAATTGATTGAATAACACAGCCTTTTTTTTGTATGAACAATGCTTTCGATAGATAAAAGTATCACTCCCTTTTTATAATTAATGCCGAAAAAGTACATGGAAATTGTCAATGTCCCACTGTTAATATATTTAACCTTTAAACTGTCAGCTAACAGTTGTCCACCTACTTATGTATTCGTAATGTATATTTCAATTTTATACTGACAGCTGACAGTTGGTGTTAAACGTTATTCTTTTTTTTTAAGTACCTCAGTACCACATCTTTGAATGTATTATTTATTAAAATCGCCGACGCTGCATGATCTTTATTTGTCCACATAGTTAAACTCAAATAATAAAGACTTCCGTGGCACCCTTTCATCAAAATAATCACATACTCGTGTGCAACAAAAATGTGTTGTCCCTCGAGGTAGCACAGCGTTGATGAGGGTCGAGGTTATAGAAAGCCTCAAAACATTCGACTAATACGTGTTTGAGTCATGTGCATACATCAAAGTGCCTATCACTATTTGACGCGTTTGTTGTTTCTCGAGCACCGCATATGCGAAATGGAAGGAAGCTCATAAGAGACGAGAGGGCGAACGAGTCGCCTATTTATGCAGAACAATCTAGTACAAGAACAAAACAAATTTGTGTGTTACATTATAGCTATAGCTATTCGTATGTACTCCATCAGTTACCGGTACAAGGAATATTATACTCTTTGTGATGCTTGTTTCAGAACTGTGTCCTGTTTTTTGCCTCAGGTATTGTTTTGGAGGTCCACACTCACGTAAACTTCAGATTATGACAAGAGACATATTGAAACACCGCATAAACAATGAAGTAATGTTTTCGCCAACCGAAATTATTGTTTTCAGAATTTCGTTTAAGATTAAAAGCTTTCACTGAGAGATGATGTCAGTAAAAAATAGAGGCGGAGGTCTAGGTCTAGCTCTTATTTATTAAAGAGTCGTTTTGAATATGTGTCATATATGAACCTGGTCAACCTGTTTATAGACCATGCCCATACTTGACATCATGGACAAATCATACTGAAACCATCAACTCCGAATCCTCTTGCCACTGGCCGATGTCCCCCATAAAGATTTTCAATTTCCGCCATTTTATTTTTCTATCGGTGTTATGTCAATTAGAATCTATGTGACATGCAAAACATACAAAAAAATGCTGCCAACCATGGGGGAATATCAACTTTTATCATAACTGAATACTATTCTCTAGTCTAGTTATTATATATTTTTATAAGGCGAAGAATTTGAAGAAACATATTAGGACAAACATGGTTGCGTATTTTACGCATTTGGATCGCAAAAGACCTAGCTGTTAGGCCACCGTCACCATTAAGAAATACATGGCAGAACATCTTTTCAAAAAGCTTCAGAGGCAACCATGCAAACCACTAACACAAAAAGAATTCAGGTTTTTGTATTCCGGCCCCCAGGTTCCTCGATTTTGTAAATTCGTTGAACTGGAATTTTTTTTTCTTTAATTAATTATGGAAACAGCATTAAGCAAAACATAAGGAATTGTAGGAACTTTTAACCAAAAAATATAGTTGGGTAAGTTCTTGAATAAACCATTTGAAACCATATTTATACTCCTGTTTTATTCAAGCTATTTTTGGGTAATTTTGACTGTCTTCGAATTTGACAACAGATAATTGCTGTTCTGTGCTTATAATCATATTTATTTATATGACACGAATGCCCGGCACGTATTTGTATTTCGAATCAATTGCCGCATCTTTCGAGACACGAACATGTTCTTGAGTCTGTCCTCCCCAAATACATTTAATATTACTTTAAGAAATTAACTTTTCAGAGAAGCACATGAACAAAATAATAGAGAGGGTTCTATAATATCATTCAGAGGACAAACCCTCCTAGCCAGCCAGCACGTAACATCAATTTTTCGATCTATGTATAATGATTTCACAAGCTACATGGTGTTTGCTAACAAAAACTATGCTTCTTCTAAAAATGTTCACCGTCGACCATAAGTCAAGCAGCCATTATTGCCGCTGGCAATGCAATAAAATACCTCAAAATTGCTCGAATTTTCATGCAAACGAATGCCAAAGAACGCAACACGTAAAGAAAATCCCATAAAATATACACGACAGATATGGATGGTCCATTATCTTCGGGGAGGATAATGGTTTTACTGTGGTGCTGTGGTGACACTACCTCAATGCATGCACGAAGCCCCAGAATCATTTTAAAGGCAAAGTTCAAATAGAAAATGTCGTACAAAATAACCGTGACAGTTAAAACAACAACAACAAAAAAAATGTCTATTTAGTGTGGGTTTAATTTCTAGCAAATCCATAAATGCACACTCTGTTATATAGTTACCTGAAATGTCCAAAATATCGCATATCGTATGATGTTTCTTTTTGTATCCTCGAACTGTTTGTCACGACCGATTTTTACTATTCTGTAGAACAGATATCCGGATAGCCTCGCTCCCCAGAGGCACACAAAAATCGTTACCATCAACTGTCGGCTGTCGTACGACTGAAAGTATATACAAACAACCAATTTATAAACAATTCATTAATATTTTGGCCACAAAATAGAGTGTTATAAATAAAGGTTCAAGCAGACACGTTTTAAAATTTAAATTCACATGAAAAAAAAAAAATTAAAACAATATCAAAAAGAAAAATTCGGCAGATATACAATCGTAAAAATTGCGCTGTAAAAGCGATTTCAAAATATTTATTTTGATTTAAAATATTTATCTTCGCTAATACATATCCGTTGGGTATTGTGTTTTGTTTATTTTTAGAGTTATGGATTTGAAAATAATTTCTCTTGAAACTAATAAATTTTGAATTTATTTTGGAACTTTTGTACTGCCTAGCGCATGGTGTCGGGCGTGATTTATCTGTTTGTTACTGTGAGGTGAACAAAACTTGGTGCAGTGCGAAAAAAGAAAAACCATTTCAGTGCACATTTATTCCAAAAAAAAATCGATTTCGGTATGAAATCAGCTTATGCAACTAATTTGCACACTCATCCTGTGATCTATTTTCAAAATCCTTTATCTCGACAAAGTGACAGAGATCCGTCGCAATCATAACATGGACAGTAGAGAACAGAAAGATGAGTACCTAGACCAGTAGACGACCGTCTCTATCAGTTGTGCTCCTCTTTGTTTATTATTTTCTTAACTTAATCCTCCAGTGCAATGAAGAGTATATGTAGCGTGTGAGCGCGTAAGTGAGAGTTGGCACAAATACAAACTTTGAGAGACGGGAACATTTAAATGTCAAAAATCTCATCAAACTCTCGATGCACGAGACCTTAAGATGAATGTTCAAAGCTAATAGGAATATGACGCGTGTCCGACAATCTTTATTGAACCAATAATAGGAAGAGGCGACGACGTTGTCAGAATTGCTCTATTACATTATATCTATTTGCATTGCACGATAGTAATAATAAACGCTAGATTTTACGAACTCACAATGGCGAAATTTTACTCATAGAAATGACTCACAAAATATGTTAGTTAATTAAAAGACTTTCCTATTCTGTCATTGTACTAGAGTACATAAGAATCATATTAACCTAACAAAATAATGTTCTACTATTTTAATCATGTTTGTGCCTTTTGCAGTCAATGATTTTGCGTCGTCTGTTGATTTGATGGGTTAAATCAATTGTAACGTGTGCTTTTGTTCACCTGTACCAATTAGCAAACAAAAGAATTGTCAGGAATTGAACACAGTGAAATAATTTTTAATGCTGTTTAATGCGGTAGCATTATTCAGTGAACTTAATCACCAGAGCTGGAGAACAATTATTTATTCAGCAGACACACGCTTTTAGCAAAATGGTTTACGTTATCAAAAATGAATGGTTATTTAAGGCAGTATTTCTAATCCATTAAGTATTTATTCCAATATTTCCGTGAGGCTATTATAATGGCCAAACATATTAGACTACTCACGGAGCAAAGACTGTGTGTCTGACATATACGTAGTATTTGTTGCAAAACGGAAGTTCACCAAACTCCAAGCTACAATCATTTCAAATTTGGTGTGTCAGAAAAATTCAAAAATGTTGTTAAACAAAGTCGACTTGATTGGTCTGACGTGACGGGAACCTGACTTTTCCTAATAAATGTAAAATTAGTACTCAGTCATGCAATTCTTGCCAATCCATAAACTTCAACTGAAAACATTTCTTAACGTGACCAATCAGCCAGCTATCAGACTTACTAAACTAGATTCTTAGCAAATTTAACGCAATTGACACACGAAAAATTATCCTTTTGGATATACATTTGACGTTTTATCTACTTTATGTAGCGTAGTGTTAAAGAAAGCAAAACTATGACTAACATGCCTTGATCCGACTGCGACTCACTGTCATAAACTTACTACATATATATAACTATATACTTAGTTTATGCTCACTGTGTGCATGCTGTTTGTATGTGATTCAGCTTTTGACAGCTTTGACTTTTTCGGCTCCATATGTGATCAACTTTTCTTTGATTCTTGCGATCAATCGGATCGAGTATTCTTCGAAATTATTAATTTGACTGGAATAAGTTATTTCTGTATATTTACACCGTCACACAAACCTATCGCGTAAGATGAGTACGATGTGCGATGGAAATAGTCGACAGTGCTACCTTCCATACGAAAATGTGTTACACAGATTTTGGTAGTCGGCCATCTTGTTTACGTGACATGAATTATGAAAAATATAGAAAAGGCCTGCTTTCACATAAAAACAAACTGGCGCTAGAAAGAAGTTAAGAACAATAGTTGGTTTTTGTTTTTGATGTTTGTCTGGTAAAATTTACTAAAATCTTTTAAATCAGCAATGGAAAATATTTTAGTTCGCACTTTTTAAAGTTTATATTAATTATCTGTAGTATGATGGTAATTTGTAATATTCCGTTGTGTGACACACACTCAAAATTATCCTCGGTCCAGTGCTTGAAAACTATAAACAATTACAGAGGATTAGGTGATGTCCGAAAAGTTATTTCAATAGATCTGTTCATTAATGCTGCCATTAATGCACAATTGTGTACATCGTCAAGTTACTCTCTATTCTTTGACTTTAGCTGGGGCTGAACTTTGAATTCAAAATTTAATTTGTGCCTATGAAGGGCAAGTGTCTGACTTTGACATATGTAGCTTAATCTGATGGACCAACAATTAAGCTGTCAAACGAACATACCCCCTTGCTCAGCGGGTACATCGGTTTCGTGTTACAACCTTAAAATAACAAACCAATTGTGAATATTAAGGGAAATGATAAAGTCGATTAATTTTAAAATATATAATATCAACCTCTTTTGCTTGTTGAAATACATTAATTCTTCTTCACATCATCTTGTACATTGTATAAGTCACTAGGGAAAGACCATCCATCTGTCAGCCACAAAATATAAGTAGGTACTCGAATAATTAGTCCTTACAAGGAAAACCAATTTCAGATCTTATAACCTCAAACGCTTTGATGGTGTTTCACCAGCTTAATAAAGTAATTTCCTTGAACTTGAAAACTGAGCAAAATTACCCTTTTCAAGGCCACATTAGAAGGCTATTTATTCCCTAGCTACTACCAGAGTTAAGTTCATTGATTTTCGATACGTTTTTTCGCTAGTACACTCGTGTATATGTCATTTATGTATGTGTAAAAAAGGGCACAAAATAAGTTTAATAATAACTTAAAATTGTGCACCCTGCAGTGTGGCCATATGCAGATGTTATAGAGTATAATGACAAAACAGTATTATATAGTACTCACCTTGGAGGGCCGGTCGATTTGACCCAAGTAGAATGTCAAGAGGGCAATAATTATAAAATTCACTCCACCGGCAAAGTCCGTTAGCTTGTCCATGTGAAACGCGGAGTTGATCATAAAAAATATTATTTGCATTGCGGCTGTGACAATGGCGCTTATAGCGAAATGATCGACGTCCAGGATGTTTACGGCCATTTTTTGAATTGTTTTCGTGTTTGATGGTTTTCATTCAACAGAAATGCTGTTCAGCTGTTTTATTTCTATTTTCCAAATTACACTTCTTCAACGACAATTGTTTTATTTCTTTTTTTCCTTACACTTTGAGTGACAATTATTTGGCTATTCATTCTAAAAACAAGAACTTAAATGTTTTCACTGTGCATGACATCAAATCGAAAGACGTTAGAAACACACACTATACAAGTTGATGGGATTATGACACACCAAGCATACTTGAAACGGCTCAAAGAAAACAAAAGATAATAAATGCATGCCTGATACAATGGTGTATTAAAAAGCCATTGACAGACGGTAAACACACATGGGCTGGAAAACCACCTAGGTAGATACTTTCAAAGAAAAATTGAGCCAACAAAACGTATATCCGACAAACGTGTACATAAATAGAACAACAACGACGTTGTATTTTAAACTTGTCCTTTTTTCTTCATAGCAGTCATACGGAATGAATTATGTACAATGGCACAAGACTTACGGTCTGAATGTCACTAGACATTTGTTTTACGTGTGTCGCTTTCTTCTACCTAACCAAAAGAATCAGATTGACATTTGTATAAGAATAATTATTTTGAAGTGTTTTGAAATGTCGAATGGAGTGGTGGAGCTAATTTTTGGGAAACCATAAAAGTCGCCACAAACGACAATACAATTATTTCGGCATGGCCATAACAGCAGCCATTTGGCGAGTTATGAATTGACGACAGTAGAAGATATTTTTATTCTGTTTGTTTCCCACAATTTGTTGGAGATGAACTGAATCTGTTGGTAGACTAGTCGCCAAACAAAATTAGCATTCCGAAACATTAGCATAAGCCAACTCAAAATAGAGGGATATGTGATGCTAAGTAAGAGTAACTAACGACTCTTCTGTCTTTCTTGCGACAACATATTCGTGTCACCGTAATTCGCCTCATTCATAATCGGAACAGGTCGTGGGCGTTGTGTCTTGGTAATTGAGCGTCAAATTTGTGTGTTTGCCATCATCATCTATAAACTAGCTATTCTTTGATGTTTAATTACTCTTTGAAGACATTGAGCATGAATCAATTCATTGTACGACAGAAAAGTAGCAAATGCTTTCATAAAGAAGAGTGAAGTAAGAAAACCAAAAGAGTATCAAAAGAGTAGTAGCGAAACCGTTCTACATCCGACCATTGAGTTAACGAACAAAAAAAGAATAAAGGCTGTTGAACGGAAGATGACTAAAATGATTTTAATAAAACCAGCACTCAGCCGAAAAAAGGTGTCACCTGGCAACGTTCTACCTCTATGGCTATGCGAAACGGATAACTGGACAAGAACCAATACAACCACTACAAAAATCCTTATCGGTAGTGAAGCGCTTAACTTAACTTCTATATAATGATCGCACACACCGGCAAAAAAGGAATACCTATAGCCAAAGATCATAAATAATCTCATTAGGGCTATAAATGCATATAACTGTATGTATACAGCGATTTGAGCTAAAAACAAAACAGGCCACCTGTTGCGCATTTTCTCATTCTATTAATTGACCTTACAAGGGTTTTATTGGCAATAAATATCGATTTCTATTGAACCCTCGGTATTATGGTTTAGTGAAATGTCACGGAAATGAGAACGACAACCCTCACTCAATCCGCACGCCATAAATAATAAATATTCACCTAAGCATGTGCATCATCCTATCATAGGCACAAAGTCACACGGAATTAAAATCCTCAAAGAACGATGCGATGAAAGGCGGAAATAAAAAATACGAAAAAATAACCAGGTTCACTCTGGCGTATGTGGAACATAACATCACTAATTTATTTTGCACTGACTTCAATGGGTGTCCTTCTTTGTACAGTGTATCCACCTCCTTGAAAGTAATTAAAGTGACAGTTTGCTTCCGAGTAAACAACATAACAGCACATACACACATATACTAGGATTCAGCATCAGCATCCCTCGACTTTACATCGGAGTAGAGATAAAAGGTTTAAGAGCGACAAAAACTGCGGGTAGTCAAACAAATATTTTTGCTCTTGTCTGCGTATCCTTGAAATGTTGTGTACCCGAAGAAGGTTAGATGCACAATACAATACCATATACATGCATAACACACACAGTCTAATCAGTGGAGCAGGGAACCGGGACCAGGGACGCAGTGCAAGGCTCTCTCCTCGAATTTCTGCTTAAAACATCTTCAAGGCGATAGAAAGCCAACGGGCTCGGACCAGACCCAGAAGAGCGGCGCTGAATCACTTGATGACTCTTTTTGTTTTTGTTTCTTTTTCCACATACCAGTATACTCAGCTCATTGTAAGATTACACGGGTATACCAGAAATAATTTTTCAGTAGTATCCTTGCGATTCGAATGCATACATATTTTCCATTTCTTTTTTTTCTGTTTTTTGCTTGTTACATTTTTCACACAATTTCCGAGATGTGTTGTTCACTCTTACTTTTGTTTCAACACCTTGAGGCGTTAGAAAATGCTACGACACTTGGAGAGATATGTATTAGACAGGGAAAAAACAATTTCAAGGATATTTTCATCAGTACACTATATATGCATACACTTTCTATTTGACGACACAAATGTGAAACGATTTTACAAAGCAATATACAAGTAACTCAAATACATATAACACACTATCAGAGCAATCATTGAAACTATCCCGACGTCGGCGAAGGATAAAATTATGTGACAATCTCATTGGATGCCGGAGACACACTACTAACATAAGATGTTTGTTGCAAATTATACGAAAACGTTGAAACTGGTGGACATAGCCGATCTACCCGGTGTGTTAAACGTACAGTACCTCGGAATAAACTAAGCGTTCCGGGTGGCGAGAATTTTCGCCGAGGTGCTTTTCCATGACATGTTTTCTGTTATGTTATGCGCGTAGAGAGCCATTCGGCACAGTTTTGGCCTGCGTACGATGGGGAAAGTGTATTGGAGCTCTCTCTACCTTGTACACAAGACTTTACTTTTTGTTCTATTGTGTATAGTATACCAGATGGATTGGATTATTGTTTTGATAAACAACATTGACCATCAATTGCGATATATTTAGAGGATAACCTAGGATTACCTTGTGGTGACAATAGGCTTGTTTCTATTTTGCCATCAATGACACTGTTTCTATTAGTAACTTCGAGGTAACCGCATATTACAAACGAAACGAAAGCCAGACGAACGTGGAGTTATGTATTTAACTTACTGGGACTGAAAGTGTCGAAAAACTGTTAAGTCCAGTTTGGATTCCTTTTTGTTTTTTAAAAGCTATCACTATTTTGACTATTAGTCCAACGCAATGAAAAATTTAACTTTTGCATATACAGAGCGATATTTTTGATAAACTGGTATAAATTGGTATCATAGTATTATATATCAACTTTTGGTATGTTTCAATATGTTATTGGGTATCCGTTCGCACTTTCATATTTTCATGAGTAGAGTAGGTATATGTACGAGAAAAGTGTCAACAGTTCTTTTTCCATGATGAACTGCAATCCAGATCATTGATCCGTACATTCGAAAGTGGAAATGTTAATTAATGTTAATTCAGAAACTAGATTTCGGTATTACTTACTTGCCCTTGGGCAAAAAGAAGCGTCCGGGAGAGTCCTGAATCGAAAAAATCACTTCTGAAACCGTTCAATTGGCACATAAAATACTCTTCTGGTGTCTGAGGAGAGAATTTCGCTTCTCGATTTGAAGTCAGAATCCACTCAAGAAACACTCACACAAGTGTAGTTTATGTATTTTATACAAGTCTGCTGTCAGCTGCCGAAGATTATTTTTTGGCATTTCACCAATACTTTTGCGGATACGACATCAGAGACATCCAAAATTCTGAAAACTGTTTCGAGCCAAAGGAGTAACTACTCATTACTCGTTAATTGATAATCGTCGTGTATAGACTTTGAGCGATTGCGATCGATTAATATCGATTGCGTTTGATTGGAGATATTTACTTTTCGGTCAACAAGTTTCTGTTCTTTAATTGGAATAATGTGAACACTGCTTCAGAGCGTTCCATTTCGCATCATAACACCTATCACTTAAAATGCTTAACCTCAAATATTTTGTGACGTTTTAATAAGTTTTTAAAACATAGATATAGTAACTATTCAATATCTATTTGCTGTCAAACAAAACCACTTTTTGTCTCTTCATATAGAATTCACCAGAGTAGGTAGGTGCTTAACAATTAATACTTCATTTGCAAGTTGTAAACCAGTTGTAAACAAAATGCCGACGGATGACTGACATTACTCTGACAGCTTTGCCTTGTTTTCCTTTTTCAAAAATTAGACCGAATCTCATTTGTTACGTACTTTCTACCATTGTTAATATAGTTTTCCTTCTTATATACACACGAATTATAATATCGTAATTGCATGTTATCTCTTGCTATTGGCACCTGCTACGTAGTACTGGCAACAAAACCAATTCAAAAATACTCGCGATCCTAGCCATCATCGACAAGACGACAACCTTATGAGAAATCAAAAGTCACCGAAGAACACCGACTGCAGCGAACTGCAGTAAAAAGAATCCAATTTATGGGTTTTAACCTTGCGTAATATGACACTGGCTTTTCGATTCGCACGCATAGCGTGTGTGTCTGAATCCCGATTTATCCTTCCCTCATCACTCCCACTTGCCCGGCACTGTTCCAGGTTAGTTCGAAATATCGCTAGTATGTAATATCCACGCAATAGAATAGTTTTCCATTTTTAGCAGTGCCAATCCACCTCCGAAACCAAAGCTTTCGAGTGAAGCCGTACGCAATAATGTGAAAGTGTATATGTTTACTCGATTGTTCGACTACGCAAAGAACTATGACACCGTTTTGGAAAAGAACTTTCCGTCAGCCGTAAAGGTTTACCGTGTCTTTTTCGATGGAGTCAAGGAATTCTTCGCGGACATGAAACGGTACCTCAAAATATATCGCATTGCAAATGACTCTCCTAAGGGACCCAAAGCACTTAATCGCAAAGAACTGGAATTGTATATGCAGATGCCTAGAGATATGTTTAAAGTTGCACCGGCTATAGTCCTCTCATCACTGCCCATGGTAGGCTATGTCGTTTTTCCCCTTGCGTAAGTAGTTTTCACTTAACTCACTGAAAAAAAAAAAAAATGCTTTTCTTTCAGCTATATGTACCCAAAGACATTTTTGAGTTCGCATTTCTGGACACTTGGTCAAAAGTCAGAGTTCCAGCAGATTACACTTTCCGAAAGGCTAAATAACAATCGACCTGTATTTCGATACCTACAGTCCAAACTGAAGAGTGCCAAAAAAAGCGGACATCAAGAAGAACTGAAAGTTATACTGGGATTAGTGGGCAGTGGCTTTCATCCGTCTGTGGAGCAGTTATTGCAAGTGAAGGATATATTTGCAAACCCTCCATACAACTTTAATTCGCTCAGCTCGAAACATATCGTAAGTGGGTAGCGCTTAGTTCTTTTGTTGCATATTCATTTTTCGTTTGTGTGTGCAGAAACTACTCGCCCAGATGCATGGTCTGTCAGGGGCCTGGTTCAGACGGCACCGGCTGGCTGAACATGCATTCATTGTTCATTACATGGATTTGGCTATAATGCGTGAAGGTGGCGTGCACAACATGCCGCAGGAGTCTATTCGGTATGCGTGTTTCATAAGAGGTCTAAACCCAAGCAATCTCAGCAATGAAGAGATGGTGGAGTGGCTAAGGCAA
This sequence comes from Cheilosia grossa, assembly GCA_963082955.1. Taxonomy (NCBI): domain Eukaryota; kingdom Metazoa; phylum Arthropoda; class Insecta; order Diptera; family Syrphidae; genus Cheilosia; species Cheilosia grossa. Next base: position 16,155,165 of record OY720146.1, read on the forward strand.
TGGGTACAAGTGTCGTTGTCCGTTAGGGAAGAGCACATGAGCCTTTTCTTGCATCTTCCCATTCTTCTGGGCTACAATCACCCAAATAACTGGCAAATCATTTATGGCAAGCATTAACTAGTGAGGCATTGACGTAAACACATTTTTTTTTTTTTTTTTTCAGTTATTTGTTATAAATTATTAAAGTATAAAACACAAGGTACCACAAATGACTTTTGAATTATGTTACAGCGCGTCTTCCTTAGGTTTGTCGGATAAGCAACTTCAAATATCGTGCTAAAGAAACCAAGATGACGCTAAAAGCTATTTGTTCCTATTTTTGAGCTCTTGCTATGCATCTTTTGTTATTGAAGCCCTCTTCTGACCAAATGACATTAGCAATTAAGCACGATGCACGTAGATATGGCGAGTAGCGATTTGGAGTTGGCGTAAGTTGAAGCTAAATATTTGCTTTCAATAGTTAATGGAATGTAGTCCAACACAAAACGGTTCTGTGATTCAAATCCAAGGCGCCATCATTCAACAGAACTGAATAGTCTATTCTTTATATGAAAATTAGATAACTAAACCATGTACCTCAATCTAAACACAGAAGACCAAGTCTTGCGCCATCAAATCTACAGTAATTGTTTAATTTGGAAAAGCACACCAACAATAAATTAGGTGTCGTAGCGAGGATTCGACCCTTCTCTAATCTTGGAAAAGAAACAAGTACATTCACGTTTTCTTATGTTTTTAAAATTTATTTTAACGGCGCTTTAAAAAAGGTGTGACAAAAACTAATTCAAGTTTACTTCTTGACTCCAGCCTTCTTCTCTGCCTTCAACTTGAGGATTCTCTCGCGTCTGTCTTTCTTCAAAACACGGGTGGTGCCGTCGCTCTTTGTCCTCTTCTTAAGAGTGTTGAAGGCGATTGTCAGAAGCTTGTTCCTCTGACGCTTAGCATACCGCAACTTGAACCTGTCGAAGTCATTCAGACGGGTACGCTGTAAGAGAAAGAAAAAATTGATATAAGTACAAAAACTGAGATAGAAACTCATAGAGTAAAAAATTTAAATTTCGTTTTGTATCAGTATGGACGATTAGCTTCATTTATGTATCAGCCGGCATTTCCTATCAAGAACGTATTCATCACGGAAAAAAAATCGGAATATACTCATCTCATTGTACTAGAACTGACCTTGCAAATGTTTTGTGATTTTGTGGACCATGCGGTCTGCTTCCACTTGGCCTTCAAGTCATTGTCAACCCAAGCCTTGCGCACAATCCTGGTTGGAGCTGTGAACGGGAACTTGATGCGGAATTTAGTCAAGTGCAGGTTATTCAGCCTGTACTCTTGACGGGGTACGCCAGTCAAGGGTCCATCAACAAGTACCTATAAAACATAAGATGTCGTTATTCAATCTGGTGGTATAAAGGGTCCCAATCTGATTGATTTTATAAATCAATCAGAAATAACGAGAATTTAGCTTCATCTATATATCAGTCGGCAATTCCTATCAAGAAAACGTATTCATCATAGATTGTCTATTTTTTTTAATGCCAACCGCTTCTGAGGACCACAACTTACCCTATTTTGGTCGATTACATCGACGATAGCAATTAAGCGTCCCTTCAAAGGGCCCGCTGAGCACTTGGCAATTCGGCCTGTTTGTACGAATCTTTGGAACGGCTACAAAACAAAAATAAACAGAAGTCGTCGCCATCAATAAAAAAGTCAAAATCTGTGTTTTATAAAATGTGTTTTTCAATGGAAAATTCAGTCAGCACAGTGAATTAACTTTTTCTTTTTCAGACTTGGTACACCACACTACATTGACTACAAAATGTCAACTTTGCACGCCACCATGTGTTTCTGTATATAGTTAAATATATTGTTTGAATTGCATCAATGTACGCACAACTTTATCTTATTTAAATGATTTTCAAAAGACGTAAGTTAGTTTCGTAGCCTTTGATATGAATTTTCCATTTAATTTGAAGATATTTATGAAACAGGGAAAAATTATAACTTTTCCTTACCATGGCTTACCGGAAAGAAAGAAATGCTAAAGTGTGAGTGACAGTTAATAGATGAGAAAATGGCGGAAACTGCTAGAACGTGGGACAATGTGGAGGAAATGCGTAGCGTTCGGAAACGAGTTGATGGATATGTTCAGAACAAGAAAGAATAAAATGTCATAAACACCAATAAGCTCATGTAGTACCCATTCAATTGGCCATTTCAGATTTTCATCTGTAAATTGAAATTTCTGAACTTAAAGACGGAATTTTAGTACATTAGTTTAGTTGACAAAAACATTGGTATTTATTACATTCCCTTATGTGAATATAGTTCGTGATTTTCGTGGTTGACAAGAAAACTGGTTGTTTTTAACTTTCGAGATAAATACAACGCAAGACTCACCATTGAACAATAAAATCATAATGTAAAAAATATGAAAAATCTGACACTAGGATCGCACCTTTTTTAACATTGCTGTACAGCGGACAAGCAGTTTTTTGTTAAAAATCGTTAAAAATCGGAATAAATAAATAATCCTTTGTAATTCAAACACGAATCGCTCTACTATATTCGAAACGCTCCTCTTCAACTCTTTGCTAATAGGCGTTTTTCTTTTTTAGTTCAGAGCTGAGCACTGAACTGAGCTCGAGCATTATGAGCGCACTCTGAACTGAGCGTGCGCAGAGCATTCTGATGTTTTTTTTTTTTTCTGTCCAATGTGACTGAAAGTGTGCTTATACATGCGTAATCAGCATTTTCCTCAGGCTGCTCAGTCAATTTATTCTGAGCTCATAGAGCGAGCTCTGATCATGCTCTGAACGAAAAAAGAAACACAAATTTGAGCTCTGATGTATCTGAGCTAAAAAAGAAACACGAAATTTTTGTATAACAGTTCAGGTTCTGCTCTGAACTAAAAAAGAAAAACGGCTAATAATAGGGTGAAATTAAATTGTTTTCTCTGTACTTGAGTTGAATACAAAATTCTTTTAAATTCGACTCCAAGAAGAACTAATTGGACACACTCCTCCAAACTTTTGTATTTGCAATAACACACATCCGGTTCAAATCTAAACTATTTCATCAACCCAATTGTCAAATGTACAGTACTTTTCTAGTAGTAATATTTTTCTCTGTGGGTGTCAATATGTTTTGTTCTTAATTTATTTTAATATTTTTTTCTATTTTGCATATCAACAGAAGTTTTTAACGTACAAAATAAATAGATTTATTGTCATTGAGCCCACCTAAAACAAAAAAAAAAAAAAAAAACAAAACTTGTATTATAAGAAAAATGTTCCCCGTCGAGCATACTACGTCTTCAAGGACAATTTTCATTAATCCGAATTTTAATAAGCTTCCTCCTACGCACATCAACCCAAAATTCCTGCAAGCACACAAAAAACCTGCCATACATGTTAATCCGAACTTTTTACCACAGAAACCTGTCCAAATTAAGGAAATCCTTCCCGCATTGCCTAAACAGCTGCTACAACCCAATGCAACAGTTGAGCTTAACAAAAATGTACCCCTACTGCCGAACAAAATCATATCAAAGTCAAGAACTAAAATTGTAAGAATTCCAATGAATGCAACACCATCAATAACATCTCCAGTTAAAACGGCACATTCGGTGTCCTCTGGCCCACTAATAAAAGTTGGTCTGCGCAAGCTTATCCGCACGACGGTTTCTGAAAAGGCGAAACTGCTAGATCATATGACTCCGAGTCTTGCTAGGGCGAAATATAAAGTCGATAGACGTGTATTTACAGAAATAAATCCCATTCGAACGAGAAAGACATCATTCACGGGTCATTATGCGTTACGAAGGAGCTCGGAATCGAAGAGGGTTGTATCGAGGTTCGTTAAAAGGTATGTATGAGTCAATAGTTGCAGCGAACTAGAATAGTAAGGGGACTTTTTTCCAGAAACCCAGACGCCTTAACCTTCTCAAAGATTCCTTTCAAGTCATCAACTTCGTCCAAGAATAGGCAGCTCCAGCTACTCAACATTAACGGAGTCTTGTACAAGTCGACACGAAATAAACTAGAACGGAACGATACAAACAAACCACCGCATGTAAAGAGCCTTCCAATTCCGAAAAAGCCGACTGGAGAATGTGCAATATTTGTTCGTGGCACCAAATACCTCCTTGACAAGACAGGATTCAATCTTACTCGTGTGGCCACAGCACCACAGTCTTCTCAGCAAAAGTCTCTGAGACGTATCGATATCGGTGGCCTCACATATGTGGCAAACTCTAAGAACGTACTCGTTCGCACCGACACTCACTTGACGCGAAACCACGTTAGTAGTGCTAAGCAGAAGAGTATCTACTTACTCGCCAGAAGATTCGTGAAAACAAATATACCCTGCCCTATATACCGACGCGTAGGCAAGTGTGCTGCGTTTGAGAGTGGAAAATGCATGAAAGTTCACAACAAGATGCATATCGCCATTTGTCCAAGGTGAGTAGTGATGTCCCAATCGCAAACGTTCCCCTGAATATCTATTGTATTATACAGATTCCTCCGTGGAGAGTGCATGAATGCATGCTGTCTTCTATCGCACAACGTATCTCTGTCCAAGATGCCCGTATGTAAGTTCTTCCTTCAAGGATGCTGTGTTCGGGAAGATTGTCAATATCTGCATAAGAAACTCAGCGCCAAGGCAGAGATATGCAACGACTTCTTGAAAGGATTTTGTAAGCTCGCACAAAAGGTAAATTGTTCCGTTCTTAGCTTAGCTTGGTGTTTACATATATTCTTTTTCATTTCGCGTGCAATAAGTGTAACAAACGGCATGAGTTTGTGTGTCCGGACATGGAAACCAAAGGTAAATGTGAAAAGGTAAAGTGTCCCTTTTGTAGGAAACAGCAAATGCAACTCACCAAGAAAAGGGAAAATCATCTGAAAAGTAATCCATCCCCAAAAGGCGATCTAAGCAGTAGTAAACGTGTAGGACGGGTGCCTGTTGCGGAAACTGATGAGCCTTCTATGGGGACTCGATACTTTGCAACGGATTCTGGGGACTTAGGTGAGCGAGTAAAAGTTTCAGAACCCATTGAAAGCCAAATTGAGCATGATAGTGATGACGATGAGGAAGATAATATCTCTTCCAGTGATGTACCAAAGAGAAGACGTCCACAATTGGGAGAGTTGCCTGCATTTATACCATTTTCATAACATTTTTACCACAATAAATTAAATAAGCAATACAAAACAGAAGAAACAAACTAAACCTCGAGTTGCTCGATGCGACTTGAGCCCTCGAGAGCTCTGTGATGAAGTTAAAATTAAAGTACAAGTTATATTTTTATTTTGTTGCGTGTTTTCTTTTTCTTTTCTTTTTAAATAAAACTATAAGATCAGACAATTGTTTGTTTTAATGAAAAATTCAGAGTGGTCACGGTCAGTGGTTTTGATAAAATGTATCGGTTGTATGTATGTTTTTGCATCAAAAGGCATAATGCACTCAATAATTCTTTTTTGGAATTTTTCGACTGAATCGAAGGAAATTGAATGCCAAATCTAGGGTTTCTCATGACAGTATTAGGTACACTAGGATTTTAATTATACGATTATTGTGGGTTATGTAGTATTACCTGTGATCTGTGAATAAATAAAAAATAATTGCAAATAATTATGACTCAGTTCACCACATCCTGGGCTTGTTCTGAAATCCAATTTATTTTACTTTTTTTACAATAACATTACCTAATACATATCGTCTTCATATAAATATATTGCTATACACACATATCAAACTTATTGTTGGTGATTTTGCTTTTCTTTTGTTTATATTCATATGGTTCTATAAATATGATTTGCTAATAGTGCTTACGAAGGAAAAAATAAGCTGCTTTAATTTGCATTTTACACAATAATACGAGTATACAGAGTTCTCCTTTGCGCATAAATTTGTTAAGCTTATTTTACAGAGTTTTTAGAAACAGACTTTAGAGAGTCGGGACCTTAACACTGTTAGGTGGATTGCAATGGCGATCACAAATATTATATACTATGACCATGAAATCGACAAAGGTGGAGGTTCAGTTCGTCTACAATCTAAATCTAATACTATGCAATCAGGAAGTGGCAGGCGCGTTATATGCGAGTTACGTTGGCAAGAAAGATCAATGGCATACGTCAACCAAGGAATTTTGTGATTGTAAGAACGTTGGGAGAAAATGTTCCTCTTCGATGTCTTGACATCGCTTACCCTTTTGACATTTGAGAATTTTTCAAGTTCTACTCAAAATCTGTTTCCCAAAACGCTCTATAAATATCAAAAGAATACATAAATTTTGCTACAATTTGGTTTAAATGGTTCATTAAAAACCTAGCACATACTGCTTTTGTATGTTTGTTGTGTTGATATAAAATCTACATAATATTCGATGTTTTTTTTTTTTTTGTTCTCCTCTAAAATGTGAATACATTAACACTACAATATTATATGCAGTTGCTTAGAGAAAATAATATTTTCAATTCACAACGATATGAACCTGTAGTCAGTTAATTAAGCAAAAATATAAATTTGTCCCTACAATTCTCAGGAATGTCTATAAGAATATAATAATTTTGGTGCTACAGTGACAAGCACCAAGCAGTGCGCTCTATATTAACTAAACCGGTGAATGTTTTGCGCCCAAACTTAACACAGTTTTACAATAATGTAAATCAATATCACAAGAATAATAAAAAGAGTATAAAAAATATGAGTACACGGCGAAAATATATATAAATTAACGAAAAATGTTGTGAAATAATACGAAAATATATATAAGCCTGGGTTCTAGCCTAAAATGCATAGAAATGAGATCTTGAAAATTTCGTTTATGAATTTTGATTCTTTAGCAGTAATTTTGAAATTTCATTTAATAAAAACATGTCTGTCACCATGATAAATAATAAATAAGTGGGCAGACTGTATTAGTGAGCAGATATTTTTTTGGAACCGTTTGTTGGTGTAGTCACGACTGCTCCTTGTTGGGTAAACTTACTGAGGGTCCATAAGAGTTCACTTACTCACCCGGCAAGCAAAGTTTTGACTTTTATATGCACTTTGCATCGTATTGTTTCACTTTATCCGGTATAGCAGCCTTTTCCACAGCAACTAATGAGCTAAGCTCGTTGAGGGACTGCACGTAGACGAGTTTTCGCCAGAATTTCGAGCTGAAAAGATAAGATTATACTTAAGTACTTAAAGCTAAGCTAAGTAAAAAGGTGGAAGTGGCTTAAAACGACAAGCTATAACAGGAAAATAATAAATAAACAGTAAACTAGAATTATCAGAAAGAGGCATACGAGCATAAATACAGTACGACAATAACCAAAAAGGCCTTGCTAACGTACATAAGTTTATTAACATTTGAAAAGACTGCTGATCGACTAAGCAGAAATATAGTTCCAAAATGTATGGAACCAAATCAAGTGTACTCACCTCACAAAAGGTCTAGACATCCACACAATGGATTTCAGCCAAAACGTGGGATGCACCAAATACAAGTTTTTCAAGCTCTTTCTCAATCTTCGGTCTAAAAGCTGATAGCATCTAAAAGATATATATCTATGATTACCGCAAAACTAACCAAATTCAGGCAACAAATACTTTTTAAGCCAAGGAAAGGGCGGAACATTGCGACGACTTGATCCGCCGTGCAAGTAAATCAGCACATAGTCCTCTGTCACCAGCTGGTCTAGGGTTTTCACTACATACAGAAACAAATTGTCCATCACATAGTGATAATCTGCACGAGACCTATCCGGTAAATGGCAGGCACAAAACATGACTATGGCGTTATGACCACCAGCTTTAAGATAACCCCCATGCGAGAGTACCCGCTTATACGGTTCAATCACCTTCATGTCTATTTCACGAGTACGGCCATCTGGTAACGTTATTTTCTGCCAATTCCTTGAATCTCGTCGTTCATCCTCGGCCGAGTAAATCGGAATTGGAATTGCGGTTTGCAGATTTGTCGGCGTGTCTAAATCTGGAAAATCATCATCTCTATCGTCGTCCAGACCATCAATTAGCGAACTTGAAGGACTCAACGAAGCCAGATTGTGTTCAATATCATCGTCATCGTCGAAACTGTGATTGGAAATTGAGTCCAGCGAAGACATATCATCGGAAAGTCTGTGCTCAGGAGTAGAAATATTGTCGACTTTGCGAGTACTAAGCGTTTTGGGTAGAGCCCGATTTGGCGTATTGGCGATCAAAGCTACAGATTGATAATTTGCCTCTACCGCGGCTTGAAATTGAGAAATGTCTGCCTCTGATTCACTGCTTACAACATCGGGACTAGGTGCACGCAGCGATGACACCTTTGTTCGATTTTTTGGACTGAGATTGCTGAACGAGTGGTTAGTATTAAACGAGTTCTTCACCTCGATCAACGAAACACTGTTCGTTGTGATTCTTTTGTTTGGTGTTGTGATGACAGCAATTTTCTGTTCGCTCTCAGGCACAACATCGGGGAAGTTGAAATTCTTCTTTCTATTCTGATAGTGACTGTTCTCTGAGTCAGAGTCAGTTGCTGTTGGTGACATCAGTGGGTGACTATTGGCCAGTGTAAGCTCACTACGAAGTGGACTATTGTTTTTCGGCTGAGGGTAGGGATGGTGTCCTAAGCGCAACACATTCGGTACTGAATTGTCGTTGTCAAAAAAACCATTCATATGCTCGTCTCCGGCTGTGAGTAGCGATTCCGGTAAAGGTGTTTGATCGTGCAGTTGAGCGATACTCGTCCGAGTTTCAGTTCCGTTCAGATGTTCCGTGATTAAGCAGTTATCGGATGTTATATTGTCGTTTATTGGAGAAACTCCAGCCGACTCTTGAGAAGTCGTAGCTTCGGATATGTCCATTTTATTGTCCGAAATTGGACTCTCCTCAAAATTTTGGCTCAATGAGGCGAACATTTTGATCGATTTTGCTGTTTAATATTTGAGAGTCGATTTGTATGAGAAGAGAAAGGTCGACTCACTTCATTTGTAGGTACTTGGGTGCTTTGACGTAATTGCGTTTGCTTTGAACAATATTTAGAGCGTCACCTCCCCAGTAAAACAATGAATTCTTCTGTTAAATATTTGAGCTAGAATTTTTTTTTTTTTGTCACGAAAAAGGAGCACCAAATTTTGTTCTTTTATTTTTAGTTGGATATTTCTCTTTGGTGCTGTCATCGCATATGTACTACTTACAGCATGCGCATTATTATAGTGACTGAGTTTAGGCGGTACAGCAAGCTCAACACTTTACAAAATTGTGAGTCAAGCGAAAAGCGAAAGCAATTTACAATACTTGTCTCTGGTTGAAATAAAATGTTAAAACGTAAATGACTGTATGAGTTATAAAACTCCCTAAGTAAGTTTAAAACGCTATTGAAACCATCATAAATAAAAAAAATATATTTTTTTGTTACATTAAATTCGTTAGAAATATATAAATTGCCGAAGGGAAATAGTCAACTCTCGATTAACAGGGGTGCTCGGGACCGAGTTCATACCGGAATATCGAAAATCCCGGATAATCGGAAATGATAATACCTAGGCTTGTTTTTTTGAGCTTCGATCTCAGCAAAGTAAAGTGGGGAATAAACCCACTTTATAAAATGTTTTTTCCAGCAAATAAAATAACTTTAAAACAGTCAAAAAACACAAAAACATATAAGAAAGAAAATACTACCTTGCGTGTAAGTTATAACGGATAATAGAGTGAATCTCGGATAATCAATTTTTGAATAAATAAATTTCCCTGTTTTTAGAATTGCCGGTTAACAAAATGACGGATAATCGAGAGTTGACAGGCTAAAAAAACACTTTCACTGCCTTAAGCACAACATATTCGCTTGATTTGTGCTTTCTTGGGAAGATTGTGCAAAGACTCAATACTGTGTTTTTGTTTTTCAATATGTTGTGTATAAAACCAAGTCGCTATTATGGTAGAATTTCCACCACTCTAGTTTGTTTGAAACAGTAATCATAATCATCATAATCACATGTTAAATAAAGATTGCATGCAGATACCTAATTTATTATAGGTAGATAAACTGTAGTACGTATTCTATCCGAACCGCCCATCTGACTGGCTGCTTAATGACGCATCTCATTATTTTGACATTTGAGAATTGAGATATATTTCGAACGTCCGCGAATTATTTCAAGTTCCAGTGATTTTTTTATTTAAAAATATCCAAATTAAGCTATGGAAACATCGGGTCAGCCTACCACGTCTGAAATAAATACAGTATTTTCGTCTTCCATGCAAAATTTACCAATTGAAATACAAAACGATCAGAAAAGACGCAGGTTTTGTTTTCCTTTTCATGGAACGGTGCCTTTAATATTACAAAACATTATTTTTATTTGTGTGTTTGCAGTTCATCTCGTTCAATAAAACGTAAAAGATTTGACGACGAGATAGTAGAGTACAGTATTGGAATACCACAATCGCAACAGAATCGTGTGGGACGACCTAGAACTCAATCTCAGTCGTACGTTACTACTGTAGCCAATTTAGAAGCGCCGTCGACTGCAACTGTAGTACTTCCGCCAAGCAGTGCTACCCCTCCGCACATAGTTTCAGTCAACGTGCAAAACATACCAACTCCAACGTTGATGTCATTTACCGGCCAACAGAGTGCGGAAAAGCGGAAGGCATTAAAAGCAGCAAAAAAATCAAAGAAACCTGGCCGGCCACCAAATCAAATAGCAACGAAGGACTTGGGCCGATGGAAACCTATTGATGACCTTGCACTGATTATAGGAATTCAACAAACTAATGACCTGAGGACAGTACACCGAGGAACAAAGTTCTCTTGCAAGTTTACGCTGCAGGAGATGCAGGCGCGATGGTACACTCTTTTGTATGAAGAACCCATTTCGAGAATTGCAGTAGCAGCAATGAGAAATCTTCACCCAGAATTGGTTGAAAGTGTGCAAAGTCGAGCGCTGTACACCGTGCAGGAGGAAGAGTTGTTAGGAACAGTAAAGAGCGTAAGTTGCCAATTCATCTATTCACCTTTGATAACATTAACGTTGCGTTTTGACGACTGTAGACAGACAATCCCAGGCTTGAAACATTCCAAGATCTTCTGGATAAGAACGCATCAATATTCTATTCGGCGAGAACTGCCAAGACCCTACAGAATCACTGGCAACTGATGAAGCAGTATCAACTACTACCCGATCAAGTGGTAAAGCCTCTCTTCAACGAAGATCAAGCACTAAGTTTTTCCGACGCTGAAGATCTCATCTTGGATGCAGATTTAGTCGACAACAAAGACGATGCCGTTGAAATTGAACTTGCTTTGGCAGACCGCCGAAACAAGCGAGAAATCCGCCAGCTTGAGAACGAACTAGGTCGATGGAACGTATTGGTTGACTCATTGACCGGAGCAGGTGTCACACCTGAGTTTGATGGTCAAACTCTGGCTGTACTGCGCGGCCGTTTGGTTCGTTATCTAATGCGTTCCAAGGAGATTACTTTCGGGCGTGATGCCAAAGAAGTAGTGGTCGATGTAGACTTGTCACTGGAAGGGCCAGCTTGCAAGGTGTCGCGGAAACAAGGCACGATAAAACTACGCAGCAACGGTGATTTTTTCATTTCCAACGAGGGTAAGCGGCCAATTTTCATAGACGGTGTTCCACTGCTGTGCGGCAACAAGACAAGATTGGCTAACAATTGTGTAGTAGAGGTAAGTCTAGTCGTTTCCAGTATGTATGTTTCCTGGCTAATAAAATGTGTTTTTTTTTTTTTCAGATTTCTGGCCTTCGCTTTGTTTTTCTAGTTAACTACGACTTAATAAATGCTATAAGACATGAGAGTGCCAAGACTACGGCTCCATTAAATTAAAGGGAAACTACTACGCATCCCTAAAGATTTCATTGTGTTCGGTTACAATAAATAAAAAAAAATGAAATGATGCGCATGTTTTATTAATAAGTTTCTCAGTTCGACTTATCTGAGGCCTTGAACTACATCTATATAATATGTGTATATTTTTTGTTGTTAATGCATTATCAATATTTCAGCTGAGCGTTAACTTTCACTCTGTATGGTAGTACTCCCCCCAGTTTGTAGGTTGTAGGTACCGAACCAAAATGCGGACTTAAAACATACACGGTATGAATATTAATTGCATTTCATTACGCGACAAGTTATTAAATTGACGACAGCATTGGTGTACATTGGTTTTGTGATTTAGTTTAAGACGAAATTCGGTTTGCAGGAGAAGTATGGTTAGCGATATTGCTCGTGAAAATGAAACAAATATTTAACTTTTTATAGAAAAATTTAAAAAAATGTAATGCACTTGCTCCGACAGCAAAAGCACAACTTTCTTACTTATTTACTTCAACCGATTGGATTTTTTTATAGTTGTTGATAGTTGACAAAGTCCGCAAACTGAGTGAGCTTATAAAAAATATTCTGTGACGAATAGTTTTAGTTTTTTTGCGAACATGTATAACATTTGTGTTTAATACAGAAAATAATTAAAAAAAATAACGGCTAGTTGTAAGAATGTCTGACCACTTAAAAGTCGTCTTAACAAAGTTTGCATAAAAAAATATCAGTTTCCGTTATCCGAGGTGACTAGTGTGCAACTCAACTCGCATAAATATTGGCGCTACTAATTTAAAAGAATTTGAATTACATCTGACACTAAACAATTCTTTGACAAACTAACGGTTAATTCTGTATTTTATTTTCACATTTAACCAACAAACGGAAAAAATTGAAATTTCTCCGAAATGTATCGCAATACCCCATTCTGCATATGAACTGTGCCATTGATTGTATTTAGCAAAGAAAATATTAAACAATAGCAGGCCTTTTTTATTATGCCCACATGATCTATTATAGGATCATTGATTTCCATGGTTTACAACAACAGTTGGATCACATATTATTGTTGTAAACCGTGGAAATCCAATAATTGATATAGATAATGGGGGCATAATAAAAAAAGCCTAGTATTGTCTCTGGTATTTATCTTTTTTTTCGTCAGAAATAACAAAATTAAGGCATCTTATTGTGCAGTGATCAAATGGCGGTTGAAGAAAACAATTGCACTTTCTATCAAATAGCGCTTGGGTAAATTGAAGGAAATGTTCTTCAAGAAACATCAAACGATAGATTCAAATTTTCGTTGTTTCAGAAATATGTGCTATGTAAACCCTTTTGAATTAGCTAATAAAAGTATAATGCTACATAGGTACCTACGGAATTTTATGTTAATGGCGTTTTCGATTGAAGGAAAGAATTGCCCTTTCTATCAAAAGATCAAATCTAGAAATTTCATTGAAGAAAAAAGGGCACTTCCAGGTCAATTCTTAACACAATATAAGTGTCCGGGATGTTTTTAAAGAGTTGTCGAACTCACCAACACACACTAGTAAAATGTGATATCGAAATATTTGTTGTGTTGTTCGAAACAAAATTTGCACTACCTATGTGATCCAATAATATGCAATTTAAGCGTGCAAATTTAAACTTTAATTGAAATAATAATTAATATTTATTGTAGAAAGCAACAAAAAAAGGAGCTACAGAAAGCCAAATCTCACATATTATGGTGTTTACCAATATTTGCAAAAACGCTTCAACGAATTGCATTGAAAAGAGGAGTTCTGAATTTCAGGGCAATTCTATCGAATGTTCGAAGAAAAACGCCATAAAACTTATTTTACTTCGTGGATATTATATAGCTGTATGCTAATTCCATAGAAAATTTATAATAAAAACCTATTTTTTATACAAAATACAACAACGAGTAGGTACATCGTTTTGCACGAACTAACCTTTTTACCATTTTACCAGCGCTCTGCAAAATGCTATTTTTTGTCCCTCTGGGTCTTGGCTCCTGTCAACATAGGTTCCACAATCCACATTTTTTGCCACCCTCTAATTTTTTTTTTGACAGTCGGTCTAGAAAAATGCTGTGCAGCTGCACGTTTTTTTCAGTCCTTACTTATTTTAGAATGATGAAATCAAGAAAACAATAATTGTCCTCGAATATTAAACAAATCAATTAAATTCGGCATGTGTCGTGTGATTTATTACTAATCCGACTCATTACAGCAACGTGCGTGTGAAATCCAAGAACTAAATTTGCAAGTGCGTGTCTATTATGTACAAATCATAGTGTGTCACAAGATCTTTTTTTGGGCATAGTCGTACATATAAAATTTGGAGCAGACATTTGAAGGACTTCTTAGCGATTAGATAAAATAAGGTAATGAGTTTTTATATTTGAAGTTTTTTTTTTCTCTTTGGAATTGGCCGTTTTAGTGTTAAAATCTACATTTATATATAGAGTATCCATAAATGAAAGGAAAGAAAAAAACACCTAGCCGTGCAAAAAGCGGCTGCATGCGTTCCACAAAAGGGTCTCCTGTTTTGACAACTAGTTATAATAAGGAGAATACAAACTTACATACATTTTCCGCAAGTAAAACTCTGATTAAATTTATCAAATAACTCTGATTGAATATAATGATGCGAATATAAGACTTGCAAATTATTTCCCTCTGTGTTTTGTAAACATTTTTTGACCCCAAAAAAGAAGTTAGGGAAATTCTTTCTCTCTCCATACCGGCATTGTTGAGTTTAGTGTTTTCAATGTTCAGATGATGTAAAAAAAACGCGCTGAATCAATCAGCTATATTTACATAAACTAGTTCGATTTGCTGACCATTATCGTGTTAAATATGTCGGTGACCTATTTTTATACGTCAACACAGTTATTTTTAGATAACGCAATGTTATAAAATTTCTATGGTATTATCGACTAAAAATAACACTTCGAGTGTAGGTGGTAGAACGTGCTACACTCTGTCGGATTTGCAATGTAATTCGTCAATAACAGTGCTGGTTACTGGGTTTTCTCGCAGTATAGTTATTTGCGGTTTGCTGATATGATAACAAATACATCTCATCTTATATTTAGGGCTTTTATTAGAACAAACTCTTGGGGATGGTGATAGTCTTATCCCTAGGCTAATTTGCGTGAGGTGTGCAAACTCTATTTCTGATTTAAGTTGTCGCATATGTAAACTCTTGGCAGGAGCTTTGATCTGTTACTGACAATATCCTAGTTTCTGTACTCATATAACATTATATGAAAGATTAAAAATATTTGTTGAAGAAATGTTAACATACTTGATATATTACATTTTCAGGGTTTCTTCAATCAGAAGAATCGCCAATTGGCAGATTTGACTAGTCCCTATCTCTATATCGCAGATACAGAACATCTACAGGTCTCTCAATGAAAAACAAATCAACAAAGCGATTATAAAAATCAATATATAACTTGAGTTTTATAGGCGCGTTATCTGTAAACGCGCTGGATAATTAGTATCACAACAGCATGAATAATCCACAATAATCGCTATGTTAATCTATGACCCAATTTTAATTCGGGCAGATTTAAAAAATTGTCTGTGTATGCACTTAGTTTTATATTGGCTAAAAAATAAATAACAAATAAGAAGTTTGTGCAACAAGTCCTCACAACCATTCGTTTTTACGATTTGTGATGGTTTCTCAGGGATATAATACTCTCAAATGATTGCCAGACGTTAATGCGAGGTGCATGTCTACAACTCGCTGCAGTATAATTGTAGCGACTAACTTAGCCACAACAGATAACACGCGTATACTTCTTTAATACTCGTTAAGGTATCTGGTTGTTTATTTTGCTAAAGACCGCCTAGGCTAGTGCCATACGTCTTATACATCTTGTTTTTGTTGTTTTTATTATTATTGCTGTTTTTTTTGTTGTTGTTGTTGTTATTATTATTGTTGTTGTTGTTGTTATCATTATTATTGTTGTTGTTTTTTTTGTTGTTGTTGTTGGTGTTGCTTTCACCCGTCATTCGTCGATTCGTCTCTACTTCTAAGCCCTAGGAACTGGGAAAATTCACTTAAGTGGGTCCATACGACTTCTTTCATTTCTGCAGAAGTACAGACGATGTGATGACGCACATCGTAATTGTCCTTTAGTAAACCATCAACAAGTCGAATGCTTTTGTCGTTTTTTAATGCATTGTTTGCGGAAGTGGTCTCATTCTAAGAGCTCAGTTGTTGTTTAAGTAGAAATTATTATTATTCGTCGCATAATTTTGTTTATTTTACCGGGGTTTCCAGTTAATAAGAGTCATGCTAATTGTGAACAAAATGTTCTGCGATTAATCTTGCGTTCCATTGAACCGATTTCTTTTTTTAAGCTCAGATAAGCAGTATTGACGTTGTAACAATGTTTCAAGTTGTTTTGCGTTCAAGATAAAAAATATGCTTTCGATTTCGAGATTTCTGAGTATCATAGCAACATTCCCACGTTGCCAGTAGCCCTTCCTGTGAGTAAACAAGAGGTCAAAATTTCTGAATTTTCCATTTGACATTCCGTGATCAAAATACATGCAACTAACCTAGTAGACTATGGGTCTACCAATAAACATTTTTAGTTTCCACTTTAAATTTTAGTAGTTCACAGTGGCCATATTTTCCATACAAATTTTGCAACTGTGAGCTTCTGTAAATTTAATGTCGAGACTAAAATTTGTTATTTTTATGACGGCGCTATATATACTGTATGTCTATATATACTGTATGCCTGTTGTTAATTTACAGAAACAGTTTCTCTGACGGTATATTGGTCTTTTGTACCTGGTGTAAAACTTCATAAACCTATAAGCTTTGTAACTTTTAAACTTCAATATGAATGGTGGTTTGTAGACTATTTTCGAGTAGTACTTCCTCTGCAGTGTTTACTGCTTAAATAACAAAAGGATGTTTGCGTTTCATAAGTAAATATAGCTGCTATCAGCTTTTGCAACTAGATCCTGGTAGCGTCTTGAATAAATTAATTGCAATCGAGTTATGTACCTATTCAAAAACTTCGCGCACATTAATAATATACAACAACACGTACATAGGTACGACGATAATAAACTTTGTCTTATGCGATTGATGTAACTATAAAGGCAAATGAGCTTCTCACTAATCCGTCAGTCAAACTTTTTACTCCGCTTAGACAGCAGCAGCAGTACAATTGGTCAAGTTGCCCATAAAAATACTTTAAATCATTATCGCGGAAATAGATATTTCAATGTAGAACGCCATAAAAGTCCAACCAGTGTAGGTTTCGTATTGTAAGTATGCGAGTGTCAAATAAGGACTCAAATTTTTGCGCGTTTTGTTTGTCTTTGCTTCAGAGGCCCACTCATATATCTGATGCTCTTCTACTTAAATGGTACGTTCACAGAGTTCACCCACCCAAATACGGTGGTTGCTGTGTGAACATAATAAATTAAGCATCGACGTTGTAGTTGCTTTGTTTTTAAATGTCTACACAGCGGAATGTGTGTCGCGTGCAAAGGGCTCCAATTTCGTTTGATAACAAAAAAAAAAAAAAAAACTAATCCCCTCCAATTCGGTCTGCAAAAGTAATACGATGCAAACGTGGGCTCGAAGAACAACTGCCAACCGTCGCTCTGCTAATTGTTGCAAATTTGTGGGAATACCAATTGATTTTCGAACAACCGTCGAGACAGTATTTAATTTTATGCGTTCCGTGCCAAATCAAAGTTTATCAAATTAAATTCGTCATATTGGTCAATTTATATAAATTTATTTTGCCCAGTTCGTCGCCTGCGTCGTCTTTTTTTGTGAATTGTTATTAGGAACATAACGAAGGTACACTTTATTTAACAATCATAATACCTTCAATGCCTTTTGCTGATTGAGGAAGTCTGTCGGAAATATTTTGTCGATATCGGTTCGTGGTTACATGCTAATCCTTTTATTTATTACATTTTCGTCCTTGGTTCGTTCGTGGTGGGCCAACTAACATTGGATTGGTGTACTACTATACATACTGTGTATGCGCCATTTAAAGTTTTGTCAATAAAATTCGTTCAGAAAGTGTTCTCAACGCTTCGCGTGGTTCCCTTTTCTCGTGTTAGGTGTACTTACGGTTGTAGCATTGGCATTGTAAGTATATAACTACGAACCAACATTAGTATGTATTGCATCATTACCAGCGATGAACTTGAAAAATCTAAATTATAATCAAAATCAGTTATTGCGTACAGGTTGAACAGATTGCTTACTAATTTGATTTGACTATAGTACATATAGGTACATGTTGAATAGCGCTCTTCGAGTGTTAATTTATTTTTGAATTGTGACTGCAAATCCAAACACGATGACACTTGTTGATATAGATACTCTCTTAAGTTCATTCTTGAATACTAATTCTGCTGCTGCAATGTGAATAAGTGACCAAGTGAAAGACATGTCAATGAATGCCGCCTACTAATCTATTAATTAACGCGATTCTTACAACATGTAGTTGAATTCGAATTCGAAGTTTGTTTTTTTTTCTTTTATGCCTATATAAATCAATTGGAGTAACAGAAATCAGACAACAAATGAGATAAAGTGTTATGTAACAAAATCAAATTATTCGTGAGTCTATTGTAGAACAAATTGGAAAAGAAATTACAAAATTATGTACATGAATAAAATTTAAAAAAGGTCGTTATTTACACAATTGTTAAGTGGGCTTTGACAAGCCCCAGACTGTTTTTGAACAATTGAAGGAGTTCTGGAAGGTAAACAAGATGAAATGCTTCGATCAGAGTTGTTAACCTGCGATTTTTAAACGTCAATGGATATTATATTCTTTATGACTCTTGCATAGACTGGACGTAGAATAAGGGGAAGACAGTCAGATTGGTACAAATATGTTGTGCTGGATTATGCTTGCGAATGTGAATATCCACTTAAGTTGACATCAGTTATTGGACATCTCGACAGAGAATAAAGACGATACAAATCAGAAGAGTAAACTTGTGTTAACGAAGCAAATTATTAAACCTTTAACAAAATAAGAAAGTGTTGCAATTTTGTTTTTAATTTATTTCAAAATACAGTTGCGTTCTGAAAAATAACAAACATTTTTGCAACTCTTTTCATCATTTGTGATGTGTAATCGCAACTTTTCAAAAATTCTGCCTTAAAAAGTGCAACTTCATCCTTATATTCTTATGAAGGTACTAGATTTTACTCTCCTAATTATAACTGAAGTAAATAAAAAGTGGTATTATCTAAACAATGAAGTGTTCTTTTTCCTGACTTCTTAATCAACGCGGTTTTTATCACAATTTAACATTAAAAGGTTTTTTACTCGGCTATAGCAACAACCTCACTCATTGCAACTTCCACCGATTGCTATTAGTTGCGATAGTCGAGCATGCACTGTAGTTGGTTGTTTAACACCACAGTTTCAAGGCAACCATGGGCTTGAGATTTATTGAATCTTCCTAAGATGTAATTTGCACGTTTTATGCATTTGAATTTGATTTTTATGCTTCTTCGTTACGTCATCTCATTGATTTTAAAGTCGTCTATATAAATTACGATCAATATATGTAATAAAGTTTTACTGTGATCATAGCAGACACTTTTCTACCGTTAACTTTTAAAATGGTTATAGATATATTCTCGAACATAATGACACACTTTCTAAAAGAGATCTCAAATATGTCCTATTGCTTAGAAGAAAACTAGCTTTTGACGCATTTGAGTGGATTCATATGAATTATTTATAAAAAAAACCGAAAGAGTGTAAAGAATTCCGGCCCAAAATGTGACGGGATTTTTTTATCGTTTATATATAAAGTCGATCCAGTTCCGTGAATGGCCCTGTCTTTTTGTCCTTTCCAGTGACATCTCACAAAGCCATAATTCTAAAGTAGAGTCTGCAAATGCAACTTGATTGAGATAAAACGCCATAAAATCAGTAACTAATGTCGTTTTCGATTTGGCAGACAGATCAATCTTTTTGAGAACATTTTTTTTTGATGGAGACTGCTTTTCACGTTCTATTTGCCAAAGAAAAAACAATCTCATATCACTTTTGAGAAATCTCAATTTTTCTCAAATTTACACATACTTTCACTAACAATGTTTATGACACACAGCTGGCGGTTACGAATTGTTATCGTTGGAAGGATTGCTTTTTTAGCCGAATTATTCATTTTACGCGTATGGAATCGAGTTTTTATATTAAACTATTTAGTAATGCATTATTATAAATGTCTGAAAATCAATTGAAATGGATTTCCAGTGCAATTGAAAAAAATGCCAACTCAATACACACAGAAACCAATAAAATTCAGTGGTCAGATGCTGTAAGGCGAAACGATCAAACGTGTTCGTGCGCACGAATGATTGCCTTAAATAGGGCAAGCAAATTTCTTCGTGCACACGAAAACGTTTGAACTGGTTTGAACGTTTCGCCTTACAGAATGCCCACCCAGATTTCATGTTGGATTTGCCAGCAGAAATCTGAAATCTCAGATAAAAATCTGAAAAGCCAAATCGAAAACGACATAACTTTCACTTTTCAATTTTGAAAGGCAGTGAAAAACTTGTAGACTTAAGCTTTTCTATCAAACAGACAAAGATTGTCTTCTCCATGCCAATTTTGTGCTGTGCAAGTGATATGTCAGCAATTCTCAACAACAAATACCAAAAAAAGTGCATTATATGTATTGCTCTGCCTTTAATCTGTTCCGAAAGGTTGTTAAACATTTGTTTGCTTTGCGAAAGCGTTGTTTTTTTGTTCTTTTTATTGGTAATGCACCAGTAAAATTAAGCGAAGATAAGGCTTTGATTCGAACCCAATAATTTAGTTCCAAATGGAGTAAGTACCCAAATGATTTGATTGCCACATGATTAATGAAATTGTGATAATAATAATAACAGATTGCTTTTAAAGATAGAGAGGCATTGAAAGATGTTGCATTTCAAAGTGACCAACAGCTTCTTCATGGTTGGTTTCCCAGCTATTCTGACATTTCTGGTTTTTTTTTGTGAGTGGATAATAATATGTCCGATGCAAGTAATTAGCGCTTTAAACCATAAGCACGATTTGTAATATTTTCCCGCCCAAATGTAATTGGTGACTCACAAGTCACAACTCCCATGAATTCAAATAAAGAACGAAAATTAAAATAAATTATATCCGACAAAAACATTATAAACCAATTTGCAACAAGCAGAAGCATTGTTGATCGTATATGATTGATTTATAAATTTTCATCAATTTATGTTTTCTTTCATTAGGTAACCATCCCATGGCATGAGAGGTCCGTTTAATTGTAATTGGATATTTCAGATGGGTGTACAATAAGACACTGCATATGAATAGAGCTTGATTAGTAAGTTTTATGTTTTAAGCAAGTGGCGCCACAAAAAGATGGCTCGTCACATTATGGCTGTGTGTGTTGTGTGTCTGCTGTGTGCAGAGCACTTACCTTGCGAGGAACACATTGATCCGATATCGTCTGTCGCAAAGAATCTCCAACTGAATGCAAGAGTCTTCCAAAGAAGCGATTTGTCCAATAGCTATGCAAACAAAGATTTGCAAAAAAATGAGAACCACTTGATTGATGGGAATTCGTTTTACGATAAATCAAAACGTCGTAGAAAAAGTGTTGCAACACAGGTCGAGAGAAGAAGCAAACGTCATGCAGCAGAGCATAGCACCAAAGCGCTGGAATCCGCCGAGAGACCAGAAATCACAGAAGACTTCCTGCAGCGAATATTCACAGAATACGGTCAAGGCGATGGCACAATCAATGTGAAAGAGTTTGAACGCATGCTGAGGAGGCTTGGCCTCTATAAAATGTTGGAGGAGAAGGCGTCAAATGAAACGGTAAGTTAAAGTGGCTATTGTCAGTGGGATGGTCTTTAATTGTTTTTTTTTTTAATGTTTAGTGTGCAACGGATCGCCAAGTTTTGGCAAGTATACAACCTCAAAATCATAATCATCATCATCAGGGAGAAGATCATCATCACAAAAAGTCAGACTCCAAGTGTTCAAACTCTAAAAATTCGCCCTGCGAAGAACCAGCACAAGATTTCCTCAGTTCGGATGACGTGATGAACATGTGCCCGATCCTGTTGTATCAGTTGGCCTCACAAGTGACGCTAGAGCGAGCAGGCTGTTTAAATAGTTCCCTTCTGTTCGATGTGGAACAAAGTCATACTGTAGAGGTGGAAGAAAAAGAGTTGATTTACGGTAAGTGGGCCAAACGTTAAGCACGCTACACACATCTTATTTACCAAATGATTGCAGTGTGGGCGTATGCCTTCATATCCGTGCTGGCATGTGGACTGCTGGGCTTGATCGGCGTTGCGATCATCCCATTCATGGACTCGAGGTATTACAAGCACATTATACAGTACCTTGTGTCGCTGGCTGTGGGCACCATGACAGGTGATGCCCTCTTGCATTTGTTGCCACACGTAAGAACTTCCTCATCCACGGAAGGGAAGATTTGTTTCTAATTGTATTCCAATGTAGTCTCTTGCAGGACAATCTGAGTCGAATATGGTATACAAAGGTCTGACGTGTATGGGAGGCATCATATTTTTCTACATAACCGAGCACGGTCTCACCATGATATCAGAGTGGCGCAAGAGTAAGGCCAAGAAGGAGAAGCAAACGTCGCGGGCAAAGGTTGTTCGCGATCCGGACTCGTCAATTAATAATTCGGTGGCCGGCGATAAGCTATGTAAATCAAAGTACAGTTCCTATCCGTATTGTTACGATGAGATTGCTATGGACACGAAGAACGATGTTTGGTTACATTTGCCCAATCCTGAGGGCAGTGACGTGGCAACCGATAGGAATAACAGTAGCAGCCGTGATACTGGCGATGCTAATGAAACGGCTCAAAGTCTTTTGTCGCAGAATTATACACCCATTTCGGATATGAACCACCGAATTCCAGATAGTAACACGATATCAACGAATCTGGATGATACATCGCTTGCAGATGGGACAACAGGAGGTAGTTGTGGCAAAGATAAGCCTCTTGTGCGAAACGATACAGTGACTGTGATACTTAGGGAGCATGAGTCTTCGCACCACGGGCACTCGCACAAGCATGGACACGTTCATTCACCTCCCGAATCGTTGAGTGCGGTTGCGTGGATGATCATTATGGGCGATGGATTGCACAACTTCACCGATGGAATGGCAATTGGTAAGTATTGAAAAAGCTTCTTACACGTTAGTATGTTTCTTCGCAATATTGTTAAAAATGAGTAACACACTTGTTTGATATTTGTTTCGTTTGCACGTTTATGCCCGAAGCTAATCTAAAAGTACAAGTGGCGTAACGAAAAGCGTTTATGCTCTTTTATTTATTATCGTCGTGACGATTGCTCTATGAGTTACGCTTCGGTGGTTGTTAGTATGCTCGTGCGAAGCTTGAAGAATGGGTTTGAATTTAAATTTGCATGCGACATGTGTACGCGTAACCTTGGGGCACTTTGAAACTGTTTATCATCTGAAATGGTGTTTGTAGAGTAGGTAGAATTAATTGGATAATTAAGAAGCGGTCTGATTTTGATTTGAATGAAAAGCTTTTCCTTTTATTGGCGGATGTTTCGATGAAAAGGAAAAATAACAAGTCGCCTTAATAATACAGGTCGCTGTTGAAACTTTGGAATGATTTATATCGCTCCTATGAGCAGCAGGTGAAGGGGGAAAGATGTTTTTTGATATAGACAATGCTCTTATGTAGCTGACCCATGCGTATACACACTTATGCATTTCCTAAAATGTTATTTTCGTCGAAATTATATGCCTGGGGTTTGAGATGTTTTTCTGATAGCGTTGGACCAGCAACCACTAAAATATACTGAAAATGTCGGTGCCTTGCTGGCTTCTAAAACATTAACTGATGGCAATAAAATTTGCCTGTCATTGAGACGCAGGCAAGTCTGTTGAGGATCTTGTATTTATCAAACGCGTCGTAGGTCTAGTAGTAATCCGCATTGCTGCTGCAGAAATCAACTATATTTACACGATTCAAGTACAAGTTCTTTTTTGTCGGCGCTTGCCTTCGCATTTCGGTCCCATTGTTATGCTGCAGCTCGTTGTTTGTATATTTATTTCATATTATTATTTCAATAATATTATTTCAATTCATAATCGGAAGCTTCTGTCGAAGGGGTGTCTATCGCGGGTTATCTGTTGATCAGAATACTAAATGAGTGAATATTTTAAGAGCCATAAAACGATGCCGTTTTTCTTCCATCTTCAGGTGCCGCTTTTGCTGAAAACATTGCCGGTGGTTGCTCAACATCGTTGGCGGTGTTCTGCCATGAATTGCCCCATGAACTGGGAGACTTTGCTATCTTAATCAAAGCTGGAATGTCGGTTAAATCGGCCGTGTACTATAACCTTCTAACAGGCGTACTGAGTTTCATTGGTATGATTTTCGGTATTATATTCGGTCAGTCACACGAAGTCGCCCAATGGATGTTCGCTGCCGCAGCTGGTCTCTTCATATACATTGCGCTTGTTGATATGGTGAGTTATTGTAACCTGTTATTCTGTCTCCAAAATAAATACGCCTATGCTTCCTTCAGATGCCTGAACTATCAGCAGCACACAAATCACTGGATCAATTTGTACTGCAAATATTCGGAATGTCGACTGGTGTTCTACTAATGTTGCTGATAGCTGTGAACGAAAACCGCCTAATGACAATGTTCTCACCCAGTCCGGCTACAGGAATTGGCAACAATCATTAGGCTTGATTAGAAGATCAAGGCACACCCAAGCCAGTGCGCACACATGTGTGTTTGTATACTTAACTATAGAATAAGATAAACTAAAAGATATCCCAATTCATCGTGAACACATAGGCATTATGTTGAGTGTATACTATAAGCATATATTTTCGCTACATTAACTGTTAGAATGTCATATATTGTCTAGTAGAAAATATTCTGTTCTCATTTATGTATTTATTTTATATCTGTTGAATAACAACCTGATGGTCTTTTCAGCAATCTGTCATGCAACCTAGAAAAATACAAAAATATTCTTCTGAACGACACTGTCCTCGGCATTTCAACACAGAACATTGCAAAAGGCTCGTACTTAACCAAATCTACAGCAGATATTCGTAAAAGAATATATACGCCTTACACTCTTTTTTATTTGTAAATACACAGAAACAGGCAACACTGGTAACTTCATGATATTCATTTGCTCTTTTAAACAAATGAATTTTTTTGATAGTCGATAGGGTGTCCTCTGAGAACGACAAATACGATAGCTTATTCAATTAGTATGTACAAAGTGTTAAAATATTTCAACTTAATTTTGTTTGTTTTTCCCTACATTATTATTATTGTACTATACCACAGGGCAGCTTCTTGAAGAGTCTCTTTACTTTAGCTAATAAGCTTGAACTTAGATTGATATAGTTTGTAAGTGCTGTTGGATGAAATAAAGGTCGAGGTTTCTTTTAACTGATTTTTTGTTGTTATTTTTTCTTTTCGGTTATACTTTGTATATCTACTGAATGTGTGTCATATAAATGCAATAGTCCTAACCTATATAAAACAGAAGCACTTATTTTTTTCAAAAGAAACATGTGTTTGCAATAATACCTTCAAACAGTAGTTTCTCTTTTTCGAAACGTGAGAACACATTATATATAGGCATAAATATAAATCCTCACTAGTGAAACTAGATACTATCATCTGTACTTTAAAAAAGAACAAATATTTTCTTAATATTAACTATTTTGTGTATCAAAAACTAATCTATAGACGATAAGGAAGTTTTTACTACAATTGTGATCATCTGAAAGGTTTTTATTATTTTTGTTTTGTGAACAAGGTGTAAAAGTAAATTATGTCACTTTTGCACTACGTGTCAGTCTTTAGGAAATAAGTAAACATTTTATAAACGAGATCATGATAATAAGCGAATAAATCTGTCTTAAGTGTAATGTTGGCAAAAAAAAACTTATTCCTATTCACTTTAGATTATATGCATCAGTGTATAGCTGAGTTCGATACAGTCACTCTCGGCTTCGCTGTTTTGTTAATAAGGAAAATATGGAAGATGGTGCTGTCTCTATGAACTCATTATCAGTACTTGACATTGACGATTATGCGTGGACAAGCAAAACTGATTTAAAAGCGTAATCTATAATCATCGTTAATAATATTACCAGGCACAAGTTGGGTTTAGTATATTGTGTCGTGATTACATTGTGCAGTTTACTTTATGATTTGGGAATTTGTTTCCAAGATTTTTAGGTAGTATCGCCGTTTGTATATTCTTTTCAAACGGCGCAATTTTAGATCCCACTTGCATTAACCATAGTTGTGCTAACGTTTCATACCGGTGAGAGTGCTGATTATTATTGCGCAAAAATCTATTGCCAATATTTAATATGATTTGAGAATCGAATGTGAATAAACTCACCCTGTTGCGGTTTGTGCATTTAGTAAGTCAATCTAAATTGACAAACCAAAATGTGCGAACCAAAATATTGTGTAACTGCGTTAGATTGTGATAAATGCGTTTTTAAGTTTTACAACAAGTGAAATCTATAAACAGAAATCGTTACGAAAACACAGAGCACAGGAAAAAGGTAAATATCATTTATTTGCGCTGCATAACAAGGCAGTTTCGTCAGTGAATTATTATATTTGCGATTAAATAGTTGGTATTGCGCAATAATTTACATCCGTTCGGGTAGTGGTGGTGCCGTCTGGTGTGAGCGGTACAGCAAAAGCAGATTGAGTATACAAAAAATAAGAAACCAACAACAGACTTATTCGAAATAAGCAGAAACAAATCCAAAACATAAGCCAATTAATATATATATAATATAATATAATATATGACAGTTGATACAACTTTATTTCATGTATAACCTACCATCTGACGTAGTCGGAACAAGCCTTATTGAGTTAATGAGCATAACCTTACGTTTCAAAAGAAACCTAAGAAACAACCGCTTTATTGAGAAATATGTTTATTAAAACAGACCTATGATATATATAACATATATAAAAACATTTGATAAATTTTGCAAACATCTAAAAATAACGGCGGCTTCGTGGTTTAATTACCACAAGATGTCATAAGCAACGATAAAATGAGAAAGAACCAACTAGTTTATGTCTTGGCTCGGAAAATTTTAACCAATAACCACAGCCAACTTCGGCTCAATTACATTATAACGCTGTCAAAAAATGGCTGTCACCTGCTTGACGTTACGTTCCTCTAGTTTTTCATTATTTTCGTTAATTTTATTAATTTTCTCACAAAGTAAAGTATCAGGAAATGTAAATAATCTACCTACAGGAGTGCATCGTCGTTTTGAATATAAATATTCATTTAAACCACCATACTTGGCACAAAGAGATGGAACCGTTCCCTTCTGGGAGTACGGTGGAAGTAAGTAACACGTCAGATGATATTGCGTCTCGTACCAACCAATGCTAATTCTAATGCGAGTAAATGGAATGAAACGATGTTGCCTATCTTTTAAAAATATTGACACGCGTACGATTTCCTTTTTTCGAGAAAAAAAAATTAATTTCTATGAAGCCGAATGTCCCAAATTGAATCTCATGAACTACCCAACTCTATGCAATTTCAGATGCCATAGCCAGCGCCGAAAGTGTACGTGTAGCACCCTCGTTGCGCTCCCAAAAGGGTGCAATTTGGACAAAATCGAAGACAAACTTTGACTGGTGGGATGTTGAAATAGTCTTCCGGGTAACAGGTCGTGGCCGTATCGGCGCCGATGGTTTGGCTTTCTGGTATACACAAGATAAGGGCGACTACAACGGTCAGGTCTTTGGCTCGTCAGACAGATGGAATGGTCTGGGATTATTCTTTGATTCATTCGACAACGACAACAAACACAACAATCCCTACATTATGGCTGTGGTGAATGATGGAACAAAACAATTCGATCACCAGAATGATGGCACAACGCAATTGCTGTCTGGTTGTCTGCGTGATTTTAGAAACAAACCTTTCCCCACACGTGCTCGTATTGAATACTACAATAACGTTCTGACAGTGCTCTTCCACAATGGCATGACCAATAACAACGACGATTACGAGATGTGTCTGCGAGCTGATGGAGTGCAGCTGCCAAAGAACGGTTACTTTGGGGTGTCCGCAGCAACTGGTGGGCTTGCTGACGATCATGATGTCTTCCACTTCCTTACGTCTTCTTTGCACGCACCTGGTCAGTTTACCCAGCCATCGGGCATACCCGAAGGCTCTGAGCAGCTGACTCAGGAGTTCAAGGAGTATCAAGACAAACTTGAGAAGCAAAAGCAAGAGTATCGTAAGGATCATCCTGATGAGGTAAGCCGGGTTTAGCATTGCATATTGAAAAGTCCAACGTCCTCTTCTTTCTAGCCCAAACACGATGAAGAATGGGAGGAGTTCTACGAGTCGGAGAACCAACGTGAGCTGCGACAGATTTGGCAGGGACAAAGTCAAATTGGTGAAACACTGCGTGAGCTATCTAGGAAAATGGATGAAGTCATTGGGAGACAGGAGAACACACTTTCGTTGGTGTCACGTGGCCTCAATGTACAAGTGCCTGCTGTTGGTCAACAACAGTTCCCAGCTGGACAACAGGCTCCTGCAATGCAGGGTGTCCCTGTAACTGGCTCAATTACCCGCATAGAGGTGGATTTGTTGCTAAACAACCAGCATATGATAGTGAACACCATTAGAGAAATCAGGACGATCGTCGGAGACATAAACTCGCGAGCGGATACCATTATCACAAATCAGGCTAAAGCACCCACAGCATCGATTCAAAGTGCCTCTGGCTATGATATACAGTCAGTTGTTTCTGAAATGCGTGATGGCCTTAACCAAGTCAAGCAAGGAATGGCCCATGTCGGCCAAAAGTGAGTAACAATTCTTACTTTATCTGATCCGTATCTCTAATCACTTCGCTTTTAGATTAAGTTCTCCAAATGCATTGCCACAAGCTGCGTGTCCAACTGGAAATTGTGTAGGCGTGACCCTCTTCCTCAGCGTGACAGTTGTCCAACTGTTGTTGGTGTTCCTCTATAACATCTTCAAGTAAGTGCCGAATGTCGATCCATTGATTTCGTTTTCATCACGACGCATCTATTTTCAGGAGTCGAAGTGAAGCTCAGGCGAAAAAATTCTACTAGGCAAATTAAATTGACAGGATTCACTTACTAGTTTTTATACTTTTCAACCAGTTAAAAGAAACTAGAAGCGAAACAGAAAGGATCCGTCTTTTCTGCATACAAAGTATCCGAAATCAGTTAATTATAGGTCAAATTGGTACATAGCACCCGGGAGTCAACACGTATGCCAACTTAATTGCAATTAATTTCAAGGAACTGTTTATGGGTGTGCAGTGCATCTCGTCATTCCATAAAAAAAGAAAAATCGTCGTCGAAGATGTACACCTACACAGCTATTAGTTTTCTTTCTAGTTCTACGTTTAGTACTTTTTCTTTTCTCTTTTATTTTTTTTCTGTGTAAAACAATTGTAATTAGCTATCTTTAGAAAGAAAATAGTAACTTTAGGGCTTAATACAATTCAATACAGCATTCAATGTGATTTTAAATTGAATACCTATTAGAAAACATATTTGTTTTTTTTTCTTTGAGAAATACGATTGTTAATTTGAATGCTTAAATGAACAACAAATCTTCTATATTCTTTTTTTTTACATACTTTCTAATTTAATTTATAATTTCTTTTGTTATTCGATATAAAAAAAAACCAATTTTTTTTTACAAACACGAGTGGCTTTTAATTGGTGCTCCGGCAATTTATTCATACTTTACTGCGAACTTAACATACATATATGATGGCAGCACGATCAATCATTTTCTATTAATAATTTCGAAAGGCATTGGAATTTCTGCTGACATGGTTCAGCCGTTCACCTGCCGACACCTGCTACTTAAGAAAACTGGTTTTTCTCTTATTTCCAAGTGATTTGGAACAGACCACTACTTCCAAATTCTAGATCTGTACCTGAAGCGAAACAAAGGTCAACTGACGTTTATTTGTAGTAAGTATGTAGTACGATAAGAAATTAAAATAAGATGTGTATTTTGTACTGTACAGTCAGTGAGCTCCATGAGACAATTCTGATCGTAATTAATATTTAAAACGAAACAATTCCGAAACCCGTTGTATGGTAACTTTTAACGCTTTTGGGTTAGTTTCGCTTGAAATACAGCAGTACGAACAAAACAAAAAAAAAAAAAAAGAATCATTGAAATTCGGCATGTTCTATTGGGCAAAACAATCAATCTTTATTTTTTGATTTGGATCACTTTTTGCAGATCTCGATATTTTTTCAGATTAACACATAGTGGCACAGTACCAATATACTTTGCACAGCTGTTTTACGTCATTTGAGGAAGTTCGTCTTAAAGCAAATGCGCAAAGTTTCGTGAAAACCAAAATAACGAAACACATAAATAGCCATGGATATAAATTTGGAGGAATTATTATCTTCATCGTCTTCCTCGTCATCTGAATGCGTGATATAAAAATGGCCTTTATTCGCTTATTTTGACGCAAAATACCCACACAATCTTTTATAACTGAGATGAAGCCAATATTATCTAGAATGTAAACAGCCAGGCATTTTTGTGTTATTTTTACTCTGAATGTTCACTGCCAACATTTTGAAAGTCGGTTTATTTTAGCTTTCTTGCAAAAATGTGCAAGGCCTTACGGCAAGTACAAAGCATACCCATATTTCCCACTTCGATAAACTATTCTCACACAATGTCGTACCATTTTGATATAATCCGCCGTTATTTTGAACACTTTCAAGCCGAAAGTGTTTCTAATGTGGTATTCGTTTGGGCTTTTTCAGATTTGCACATAAATAATTTACGAAAATAGATTCACCCGCTGCAATGCCTTTCTTTGCTGTAGAAATATTTCATTAAAATGTAAACAAACTCCACCACTTGTCAAACTCAAATGCACTTGTATTGGTAAATCTGAGGGCAAATCTGAGAAAATATCTAGATTCGCAAAAGTGCTCGGAAATCTGAAAAAAAAAAATTTTTTTATACCAAACGAACATAAAAATTACTCTGAGAGCAAAAAAAGTGCTCTGAGAGCCCCCAATCGAATTCCACATAAGTTGAAATTCGGCGAGTAGAAAATTACGAAAAAATTAAAAGAGGGAAAATGGATTTCTCTCTCACTTTTTTCGCATTCGCACAGTTAAAAAAAATTGCTAAGATTTTTTAATAATTTGACGTTTACAAAAAAGTACTCGAACGAACCTAATGTAAAGTTGGATTTTGAGCACGCAATTATAACAACTAGTGTGAGTCCTCGAAGTGTCAAGTAGAGCGTAGTTGTTGTAATTGCGCCCTGAAAATCCCAGTTTACTTTGCTTTGCTGAGATTGAAGCTAAAAAAACACGACTAATAAGTTTTTTTTTTATTTGACCCACATGATCTACATAGATCACTACTGATTTCCATGGTTTAGAACAATAGTACGAGATCCAACAGTTGTCGTAAACCATGAAAATGAATGATCTGTGTAGATCATGTGAGCAAAAAAAAAAAAAAAAAAACTCTTAGGTACTGAATACTCAGTTGATATTTTCAAATTAAAACGTCTACTGCTACCCTATTTCGAGTCAGTCCTAGTTAGTAAACTAAATAATTGAAAATATTTTTGGCAGATTAACTTTTCGGTGTTTGCACAACCGAGCTCATTTTTATGACGGCGGGTCCACAGAAAAATTCGCATATCTACTTTGCTTGCACATTAGTACGACACCTACTACGTCATTGCAAAGTCCACAAACCTTCGCCGCGTTAAAAATTACCGCAAGACGTCTAGCCCAGATTTTTCCTATATGTGGATAGAAACGCTAGAATTCTTACGCCAGAGAAAGAACAATTTGGTTTTGTTTCTCCTTCATTTCTTCCTCTTCAAAAATAAACTAATTAAATTCAACCAACTCAAATTCATGAGAGAAGTATCGAAATCACTTATTTGAATTTTAAAGAAAGAACTCCATCTGTAAAGCTTTTCTTTGTTTTTTACCTTCAAATTTTTAAATTGTTATTCGAAGTGCTCCTTTTACCGCAACTAACGAATAATTTCTCTAAATAAAATATTACAATTTCTGCTACAAGTTTTGTGTTTTATTGAGGCTTTTTTTATGGCAGTTGGCCATATAATGACCGGTCTAACTGCAGAGGATTGTTATTTGAGATCCTATAGTCACCCCAATCGCTAGTAGATTTTAAATATTATCTACTTATGAGGAAGGCTTATAGATCGATCGCTTAAGAGGTAGTAAGTTTGAACATACCCACCTTTGCCTTTTAACCGGCGCCCAACGCGAGGCATTTCATTTAATCGTATGACTCGTCTGAAGGAACAAGAAATATATTCCTTTAGCTCCTTACCTAATTGCAACACCGCTTTCGTGTATTCTTAAAAATGTCGTCCAATCATAAAGGAGTTTTTAATCAAAGTATGCGAAACTAAACAAATTATCTTAACTCCGGTTTATTTATGAGTGTGTGATTTTTGTTAAGAAAGTCAAATTACTTTTTATATCTGCGTTCATATCTATATCATCATCCATCCAAATGTTATAACTTGTGAACTTTCTACGTATTTTTATTCGATTTTATCATAATCTTGGACTCTGTATATTCTTGTTCTTGTTTATGCCATTGTTAAGATGCATTAATTTCATATATTCAATAGAGTTCGAGGCAAGGTCCAGTTCTTTTCTTAGCTTGAACAGTTTTACAGTTAAACTTGGTTCTTTTATTATTTCTTGCCGTCACATCCAATGTAACTTAAATCCTACATCTTTAGCAAGAAAAGAACGGAGGCAGCAAAAATAACAAAATAACAGGATAAGAGAGTAAATAAAATAATAAAAAAAAAGTTTCAAAGTGCCATTACTCAGCTATGGAGCATCTATTCAGAGTTTCTTCCCCATAAAATTTATCTGCAGAGCCATATATCTGCATTTTTATAACCACTTTATCTAGATCATGACTACCGAATAGTGTAAAAGACAACAAACTGAACATGGGAAGTGTGGCGCCGACTTGTCGCATAAGCTTGCCAAATATATGATTCGTCGACGTTGTCGCGTCCTCATCGCCCAATCTGGGTGGCTCGTTATATACTGTCGGTTTGCTGACATACACACTTCGATATCACTGGTTAGGTGTACATATGTAGCTGCCCTTCTTTTATGTACCAGTATACCAGGGTTTTCCGCAAAGAGGATATTTTTATTGCCAGACCTATGGCTGCTGTGTGGGAAGGAATCAACCAATCCGAAGATGCGTAGTATCCAAAATGGCTCCAATTATGGTGTGGGAGAAATGGGTGGATGGCGCAAATAATCATCGGGATAGATACAAATTATAAAAACGAATAGAAGGTGGTTGTTCGGTTGTTGGAGAGATGTTTTTATTGTTGATTTTGAAAGGTCAAGCCAAGGGTATTCTCCTACGGTTTTTTTCTTATTAATAAAGCTTTATTTCTAGTTTTGAGAATATTATAAATCTACGAAACTGTGTAGATGTTCCGTCGTTCAAAGAGCAGCGCAAAAATTGGTCCTCCCTACGATTCAGGATGATTGTACGAACTTATTCGTGATTAATATTTGTTGACACATTTTAGAAGCAGTTCTGTGTTTTCCTACAAATTCATCTGTAGGTATCAAAATTGACGCTAAAATTCTCTTAAGACAAAACCATTTTTCTACAAAAGAAAAAACGACCTGTCACTGAGAGGAGAGGGATATAAATGTAATAACGCCCGTTGAATTAATTAACATGAAAATATGTTATTTGACTGTATGAAACTTAAACAAACATGCTCATCATTTGTGAAAATTGAAAAAGAACTTTCATTGCTCTCAAACTTTAAATCACCGTCGGTACTCAGTTTTTTTTTTGATAATATCTATAATTTATTCGCCTCTATTCAACGAATGTACTAGAACAAGGTACAAAGTTGCTGAGATTTTGTACAAGATTAGTCAAGCCGGTCAATTTCGATACAATTTATTGCTTTTACTTTATTTACAGGGTCCGCCAAATAACTTTTTTTTTTTTAAAATGCTATAAAAAAAACTACTGAATATTTTCTCAAATTTCTTTTCTTATTTGAAAGTACAATCCTTCCGATTAATAATGGAAAATAATTTCATTCAAATGGCTGCCTCGGCTGGCCATGCAGTAGCCTACACGATCGGTCCAATTTTTAAGCACATTATCGATTGTGTGCAGCTGTATTTCACTGGCTTCACGAATATTGTTTTTTAAAGCGTCAATTTTCTCTGGCTTGTCAGCGTAACACTTATCTTTTACGGCACCCCACAAATAATAGTCCAACGGTGTCAAATCGCAGCTCCGAGGTGGCCAAACGACATCAGCTATGCGGCTGATAATGCGATCTTCAAAAACAGGGCGCAAAACATAGAGTGTAGCTTCGGCTGTGTGGCACGTAGCGCCGTCCTGTTGAAACCAAATGTTTCCAATATCCTCCTCTTCAATTTTTGTGAACAAAAATTCGTTCAACGTGGCCCGATAACGATCGCCATTGACTGTAACGGCCACTCCTTGCTCATTAGCGAAGAAAAATGGCCCAATTATGCCGCTCGACCAAATTCCGCACCAAACAGTGACTCGTTTTGGAGGCAGCCATTTGAATGAAATTATTTTCCATTATTAACCGGAAGGATTGTACTTTCAAATAAAAAAAGAAATTTGAGAAAATATTCAGTAGTTTTTTTTTTATAGCATTTTCAGAAAAAAAAAAGTTATTTGGCGGACCCTTTATTTCAAAGTGCTTAGTGCAAAAGCTATAGACTGTCGCTCAGTGGTTTCCGTATATTCCCATCCGACACACTAAGTTTTTGCCTCAAGAGCATCTGACGAATATCCGAGTGTATACAAATTACAAAAAAGCTTGTCAATCTATCCGTTCCAACTTCTAATAAAAAAAAAAAACTGACAAAATAATAGTTGTGAGAAGCAAAGTCTTAGGAATAAAGTTCTATATGAAACTATAATTATTTTAAAGGGCTAGTAAAAAGCCTATTAATATTAACAGTATTAAGGTTATTTGCACGCCACCTCTCGTACACTTTTGGTAGTACATATCCCTCAATATCCCTTTCTTTGTAATTGAGTTTTTGGTTATGTTTATTACGATTGAAATGGGTAGGCGTGCTTTTAGCTTAAGTAGGCTATACCTACCAGAGACAATACCTTGGTATGGTTTGTGCCGTAGCCACGTGTGAAGTGCCTTTTTATTTAGTAGTTCAAATAAGAGGTGTTATTTTGGTATTCCAAGAAATATGCCATTTTTTGAGATAAATGATCGGATGTTTATTTCATAATAAAGAGGAAGGTATGCCGTTAATAATGAAAAACAACATCAGCCAAATGGCCCCCACGAGCACGCATACAGGACAATATCCTTTTCATGAAATTTTCCATAACCAAATCGCAACGTGGCTGTCCTATGTCCTCGATAGCCTCACGAATTTTATCTTTGAGGTCTTGAGTCCACGCTGGGCTGTTGGCGTAGACCTTGTCTTTCACGTGGCCCCAAAGGAAGAAGTCGCAAGGTGTTAAATCACAAGATCTCGGTGGCCAATTGTGATCACCTCTTCGAGAGATAACACGGTCCGGAAACATTTCCCGTAAAAGGTCAATGCTTTCGTTGCTTGTGTGGCACGTAGCTCCGTCTTCTTGAAAGTAAACGTTGTCCAGATCAATATCATCCAACTCCGACCATAAAAAATCATTAATCATCTCTCGATAGCGCAATCCATTCACCGTAACTGTTCATCCAACCTCATTTTTGAAAAAGTAAGGTCCAATAACCCCGCTGGAGCATAAACCGCACCAAACAGTCACACGTTGAGGATGGAGAGGCTTCTCAACAATAACTTTGGGGTTTTCCGAGCCCCAGATGCGACAATTTTGCTTGTTGACATAGCCACCAAGGTGGAAATGTGCCTCATCAGTCAAGATGATTTTTCGATGGAATTCCGGATCATTTTCATGCATTTCAAGGATCCAATCAGCAAAGACACGACGTTGTTGAAGCGCGTATCGTTCCATTTTTAGTAATGGCGTAGTTTCTACTTGTGAAATATCAAAGAATAAAAGCTTCAAAAGTGGCAGCTACCGAAATAGCGGGTCATTCACAATAACACCTCTCATTGGAAAACCCTTTACTTTTTGACATACTATTATAGTGTTGCTAGACAACACATTTCGATTTCGGCCATGCGTTGTTTTTTGCTGTCCAGACGAAGCACTTTGGCATCCTTGATAGCTTCCTCATCTTCGAAAATTCTCTGAGCTTCTGTCCACTTGTTCGGTCACAAATAAGGTATTTCTGGGTATGTAGCCCAAGGGATAGAAAATTAATCAAAAGTAAGTCTGCGACTTACGTAAGAGCTGCCTGGGTAATTTAAGGTACACATATAATTTACTCCTGTTCGTCGTTTTGATTTCACAATGTGTGTGACCTAGTCTGTTAGTGTTTGTGAGTTAAGCAACATTATTCGTTTTTTTTTTGGGAACGGCTTCTTCTTCTGTAAAGTGAGAAGCTACCGCTCCCCCTTCCATTCATCTCCCCGACGCATTCGGATGTCACAAACCAAGAAATTCTTGACATTTCGATGGTGTCAAATTTTTGACTAACAGAGAGGACTCAATTGGAACTAGCTAGTTCCTCAGTTCAGAGGAATTCTGGTCCTGTACTAGAATTTTAAAAATGCCCAACGCTCTTGGCGACTACGGTAGCTATTTGCAGCTATTCCAATTTTCAGATAGAAAGCGTCTTCATCTTGTGGCTATTCTGCTAAACAATTGAGTGCGAACAATTTTTGAAGTCTAATAATAATCGTTCAAATAAAAATGCGACGGCGACGTACAACATTTGATTAGTCCATAAATTGAACTAAATCTTGATAAGCTCCATAGTGTTCTTCAATAGTGTTTTTTGTTTGATAACGGTTTCAAATACAGATCGCTTTTGTGCAGCGCTACTAGCATTCCATATATTATTATATCAATTGCGGTAGATTTGGAAATAAAACTGAACAAAATACTGACTTGGTCATATAAAATCTGACATCGAAAACTATACTCTGCTGGAAAAAGAAGTATACTTTGAAAACTATTATGAGGAAACAACTCAATTATTAAAAAAGCCTAATCAATCATCATTACAATAGTATCGAATACACATAATAGAAACCATTAGATTAATAAATTCTCTTCCAATGCAACGGTCCACACACAAGTATATTGGTGTTTATTGCCAAAAACCAAAGCATCTGACAGGCATGTTGACATTGTGTGAAATCTGGTAAATGCATTAACTGATTAAAATAATAAACGGTGCAGTACTATAATTTGTACCCTAACACGCTCAACACTTTTCGCACAACCACGTAAAGAAGGGTGATACATATAATATTTCGAACTGCCTCATAAATTCCAATTTATGTATGACTGTCCCTTCAAAATGGCCATATTTGCAAATGTTCATTTGGTGCATACATTTTGTGCGTACACGACGTATCATTACGTCTAGCATAGAGATTTTATTATATTGAATAATTTCTTTATGTATACCCACGAATTTTTATTGGATGACAGCATTTCTGCAAAACTTAATCTTTCACTTGACTAACTTAAGTCGTTTCTACACCCATTCGTATAGATCATTTTACCAAACAGTATTTATGTTATTGCGGTTCGGATTTAAGGGGGAAGAAAATAAAAACGAAACAAGGGTTTATATCTGCAGTCATAGTATTCACCCTCAAATCTTTATCCTTATCCTGTTTACGCGATTGAATACAAGTATGTTAAGACAATAATTCATGAACATTTCTATTTCGATGATTAATGGCACGTCTAAAATGTTTGCTCGGATTGTTCTTGTGTTTGGTACTTTTTATACGCAGCGTCTTAAAAGGCATGGTTTTTCTTATGAGTGTGTCATTTATTGAAAAAGTAGGAAAAAAGCCATCTAAGCAACGCACAATAAAAAAACAACGAATTGACGTTCGTAAGATTTGCTTTTCATCTGCAACTCTGCATAAGGTGTGTTTGTTTAACACATTTCAGATGTTCATCTGCAAGTGTAGATTTCTCAAATCTATATGACTTATTATTTTCCATAAAATAAATTGTGTAAACTTGGTACACACACTGCTCAACTCCATCTTGAAGTTTTTGGTTAATTGTCGTAGACCTTCCATTCACGATAGACATCTAACAAAATTACACACGCCATTGATGGTATCTGCGGACATGTGCCGACAATATAAAATGTCAAAACATTATTTATCCTTTATATTCAGACTCAATTGAGTTTCAAATTGTCCTTCTTATCAAGATCTACGTCATCTTGATACGCAGCTGACGCTCATTTGGAATGACAGAATATTTATTTATTTTTAATTTTTTTCTCATTGCACCACTTATCGCTGCAAATATATCTTCGCATCCTTCACAAAGGATGTTAGATGCAACCCATATATATACGTAATTTTTTTTAGCAGTCCGCCTGAATTAATGAACTTGACGTTGAACGGTTGGGTTTGTGGGGTGAGCAGCAAAGTGCGCAAAGAACTTGTGCACATTAACCAAGGATGACAGTAGATACACAAAACACAATTCGTCGCCAAAATAGTTAAAGTGGTAATAAATTATCCCATCGAGGGCGTCTTTAGGGTAATGCGTAGTTTAGCAACATCATCCCAACTAATACTCGTACATGGGTGTTGAAAAAATTCTATTATTGAATTGGAACATGGTTGATTGAACTTTAACGACAACACAGGCCGAGGAGAAGACGTACAACAACAACAACCATCGAACATTTGACATGGCTAGATAGAGCAGAAACCCCAAACAAAAACAACTTTGGTTATGGATGGTTCGCTGAAAGTTGGAATAGATTTATAGCAGGGGTGAGAGATACGTTGTGAAGAATGAGTATTTTTAATGTGTTTGCCTGTTTGCTGTGCTAAAAGATCTATCCCTTAAATAAATGACAATTTTTGTGATTGCTCACTTTGCGTTAGATTGCAATAGAGCGACCGCGTTCATGGAGTGGTTGTATATTGATGGGATGTCCTTTGTTCATCTTGCGGAGGACTTTGCCCTTTCGGCAGGCTCATACATATTTTGTGTTATTTCCAGGCTTCCTTTTTTTCTGATGTAATATGCAATGAGGGTGTCAATTATGTGTGGCTATAATGTTATGCATTTGATTTTTGTATTCAAATGCATATCCAGATTTTGTATGGCTATAGCTTAGTATACAAATTGATGAAATATAACCTAAGATTTTGAAACTAAAAAAAAAAAACACAAAGCCTTCGTTATTTTTGAATGTTATCCAAATCGCAAATCAATTCACCAACAACCACAGAGTCTATTATATTGAATTTGAATTTGAACTTTTTATACATCAAATTTCTGCAACATTTTGCTTGAAAAAATTGTAGCAAAACTCACAAGCCACTAGCCAAGGCCAGCATGAAATATTGTTTCAAAAGTCTAAGGGAACAATTATTGATTATTTAGTTAACATTATGGGTAACTTGGAACTCGCCCCCTGTTAAATTTAATCCAAGTAAACTCGTAGCTAGTAATCTTTTTCAGGTAAAAAGTTTACCAAATGGTCGACTCTCCAACGCTTGGTGCCGAAACTCATGACAACTGGTTCAATAAACAATCAGCTAATACTCGTACATCAAAGAAACGCCAGATAGGCCGATAGCATTTCCGCCGTCCGTGAAAGTGTATTGAGCCAAAACCCGAGGTAGTCAATTCCTTGTCGTGTACAAGAAGTCGTTCTTTCGCAGACTTAAACTTAGCGAATTTTGAGTCGGAACTTGGGCCTACACCTCTACATGATCCAACTAACGCCGGCGCTCAAAGTTAATCCGAGTTACTAATAATAATTTTTAGTGTTCGAAATTTTCGATACAAAATTGCATAAGTATTGTGATCTACAAAATATTTATTGTGAACGTTAAAAATGATGTTTGGTGAGGCGCAATGACCATAGACAACGGGGTTTGTTCGCAGACGGGGCTTCGGAGCTCTGAGCTTTTGGCAGAGAATCCCAATTTTGTCCAAAAAATCATCTTTAGGGACGACGCCAACCCAAGCGAGGGTCACCAGATGGCAATGTATTCAGGAAAAGTTGCTGTTTGATGCGGATTTTGGGAAGGTGGGGTCATTGGCTGTAAGTTTATGAAAATGACGTTAGTGAAACCATCGCACCATTAACGGGGAGCGCTACAGAACGATACTCACTGATTTCTTTTGGCACAAATTGAATGAGATGGAGGTAGACGAAATGTGGTGTGTGGACTACGTGACACAACAAACGAAACGATGCATGATCGATTTGACATTTTCTGGAATGGTTATCCCTTGCATAGGTAACGTTAATTGGCTACCAAGATTGTTCGAATTGACCCTTATGGACACTTTCTTGTGAAGTTTCCTGAAGTCGCCAATAAGCCGTACCCAACCGATACCCTTAAGGTTAACAATAATTGTTAAATATTTGTACTAGTTTTTGATCAGGGTTGGCCTTTTCCAATACAATATAGCCAAACGATTTTTACCTTTACCTTAACCTTACATACTCGTTCCCCTCGCTCAGTAGTGCAGCACAACTGAACTATTTCCGACTGGAAAGAAACTAATATTGGAACAAAAAATGTCAAAAAGAATGTAATGGTTTGAGCAATGCGGCCATTTTCTTCCGTAGTTAATCAACGAACCTTTCTTTCTTTAATCGTCGTTAATCAAAACTAGTTTTCGTCAAGATTTTGTAAAGTTACCGTTGACATACTTTATAGACCTCCAGAAAAACATTTGTGGTACAAAATGATTTAAGTTTGGAACATTTTTCCGTACAAATTTAACAATAAAACTCATATAAGCATATATTTTGTACACCCCCTTTCTAAAAACACTGCTTTCCGTCTACAGAAGTTTATTTATATCCCGCAGCAACAGTAATCCATTATTCCCACAGAAATAAAAATAAATGTTGCAAGGGTGCACTGGACACATTTCTGTTACAAAAATTTGCCTTTTCCTGTTGAAAAAAAATCATCATCATTTCCTGCAAGCTCTTCCCAACAAAGCGATTGAAAAGTTTGTAGGTTTCCCAAGAAAAACATGCATCAAGGAGAGTACAAGAAACCCTTGTACAATAAATCATTAAATGATAGTCATTGGTCCATATCCATCGGGGAATCTGTCCATATCCCCGAAAATCTGTTTGGGAAAAACTGTAACTCATACCGTTGGCAGGAAGTAATGGTTACATCCATGCATCGGAAGTCGAAATATCCTTACAAAGTGTATTGAATTAATATCAATAGATCGCCCGTCGTCATCCACATCCGCACTATCGAAATCGGACTCGATTCACCCTCGACGGCTACGGGGTGAAACCTAATTTCGATAAAATTGTAAATCAGCCACTATCCCTTTCAAATCTTACAACTATTGACAGTTGACTCTTTGCCGATCAACTTCATTGCTCCCATTGTCCTTTGCAACATACACATATTCGTATGGGATGGTAGGAAGCATGGACCATGGAGGATTGCGTTAGTTCCGGTTTTTGCACGCTTCGGTACTGAACTGGTTCGGCTTGAAAGATTTATTGCGAACCAGTACTTCCCAGGATTTCTCAAATTTTCAACTTAAGACACTTTGGCTTTCAAGTGACCACTGGTCCTAATGATGCCATAGCACGCATTGATAATTTATGGACTGTCATAGTCGGCATACGATGACTTGAACAGGTTTAATGAAATCCCACTCGACGAACATGAATAGTAAACTCAAAATTATTATAATTGATGTTCTTTCCGGTTCAGTGTTAATTTATTGTTTCTCGTAATACACCCTTGAGAGGAGTTTCATTCTGTGACCATATTATAAAGTGCAAATCCATATCTTCCGCATGTCTGGCTAAGTCAGCCCCAGAGATTCGGTTTGGCGAAAACACTTGACAATATAATATCATTCGCCATAAAAACGAACATTAAATAGCGGCTCGTCATCGAAATAATCCGCATCTAGAATTTCTGGGGTTGAAACCACAATCATTTTGATGTCTTACTTCGGATTTGGACTGGGTTTTTTGTTGGATTTTGAGAATGCCACATAAATCGACATGAAATGGTTATGAGGATGCACATGGATCGGTTTGAAAACTAAAATTATTATGCAGCGTCACTCAACATCCTCGGACCATTAACCATAAAACGGTTAAGGGTGGAATTTTAACGACAACGAGTATACGCGGAACCGTTAATGGTCACAAAATTTCAACACAACACTTGTTTTGGGATTTTTAATTGAAGACAATTTCATTATGAAACTATAAAAACGAAAGAAGATTCGAGTGATAAATGAAGAGGGTGCAAAACGGTTCGCGTAACAAGGGCGAACTTAATCGCCGAGGAAGGGCGAACTCGCATTCTGTAAACATTTTAAAATCGTCCAGGTCTATGGAATATGGTGTCTGAGTAATGAGCACTTCGTACAACTGGAGGTTTTGTAAATTATAATTAACGGGCATTCGGGGTCGAAAGCATGTTCAGAAACAGAAATCTGTTGTGTAAAAAACAGCTAACGATTTGTTAACCAAGGTCGCAAATTGTGATGAGTTTAAACATAAAAGCTTCTGTCATGATTTGTGTCTATACAAAACTTTTATTCCATCCAAAATTTAATAAACAGCAATAATAAAATCCGTAGCACTGCGTTACAGTAATTCAGACAAACAACGGTAGAGCCCGCGTTCGTTCAGGTGAATGTATTTCGAGTGTTAGTACATTTGAAAAGTGATCTTTGAATTAGGTAGATATATGCATGGTCTTCTGAAGAATTAGAGTAGGTAAGCAGTACATTAAAAATTGTTATTAAATGGAAACACAAACAATACCAACAGAAAAAGAGTTGGGTATAAAATCAACCCAACTCTTTTTCTGTTGGTATTGTTCCCCAGAAGTTTCGTCTAGCATTCACATAATAATGTACTCTACATTATTCTTCTTCATTGACATTTTCACACAACACGTACAGTCGTACAAAGCTTGGGATTCTTTTGATAAACTCGCCGGCAATCGAATTTCCGGGGAAGTATAAGCAAACGAAATGCAAATCGCATTGTTTGATAGGATAAGCACTTACTTAAAGGCTTGGCAACATGGAAGTCCTTTTCTGAGGCATTTTTCTAAAAGACTTCAGATTATTAGTTCGATTCTTTCGAGAAAAGTCTTAAAAAGGGGAGTTTAAATGAAATAATCAGTTAATATCATTGCTATTAGGAAACCATTGTAGACATCCAGAAAATATCCTGTTGCGTTAAATAAGTATGTGATGCTTATGCCTGTTTTTTGAGCTTCAATCTACTTGACATTTCGAGGACTCACAGTAGTTGTTGTAATTGCGTGCTGAAAATCCTGTATTAGCCTTTTCATCTCACATAAAACAATTTTAATACCTCTTGCTCATTCCACATCCACAATTGTTGAACAATGGAAAAGTTTTCCTGCGACACCTGGTAGTTGAAAAAGGAGATCTGTAGAATTTTGACGTTTGTTTGTTTTGCAAGGAACTCAGATAAGGAATACGTGTGTTTTCGTGTAAAACAATTAATTATTTATCTATTTCATAGTGTGAGTCAATTCAATTGGTAAAACAAGCACAAAAGTCTGTTCAAAGTAGTGTTGAATGTAATGTAAACAAATAAAAAATTTGCTTTTGTTTATACATTTTAGTTGCTTATAAAAAGTGTGCTTATTATGATTTCTACAGATTTGCTTGTTGATGAAGGATCCAGCCAGCTTAGAAGCTTCTGAGGTTGTAACAATGTCGCTCTGTGCAATAATTGACTAGGTATTTCAGTGGTCCTGGTTTTTAATTTGTTTTCAGTATCCCATAATGCAGTGAAGCTAGTGAATGGGCTTAAGCATGCCTGCATTCCTATGCTACGAGCACTCTCAGTACAGTTGTTGGATGGTTCTCCTGTATCAGTAGGTGATCCGCCAAACTTGTGGGTTGATGTGTAATATATTGTTGAGTAGATCTAGAGGATGAACTAAAAGTATATCATAACCGCCGTAAGCGTATAATGATTTCGGAAGGTTTACG
Organism: Cheilosia grossa; assembly: GCA_963082955.1. Classification (NCBI taxonomy): domain Eukaryota; kingdom Metazoa; phylum Arthropoda; class Insecta; order Diptera; family Syrphidae; genus Cheilosia; species Cheilosia grossa. The sequence continues at coordinate 16,199,293 of OY720146.1, forward strand.
GTGGGAAAGGCTTCTTTTACAAGTTTGGTTCTATACTGAAAACTATCCCGTGTATTCTGTCGCAAAATGTCTTTATCTCTAAAGTGAAGACTGCAAATAGAAAATCACCTGGGAAATTGTTTCCCCATCCTAAGCACAATACCCCATTTAATCAAAAGAACTTTTGAGCTCCAAACTTATTTTAGAAGATGGTACAATGTAATTCCCTCTTTAGCATTGAAGAACGCCACAATGCTGAGCTCCGATTGTTTTCTGCATTTTCTACAAAAATAAAAACTTATTAATCACTTTTATCACACTCACTTTTAAGATATTATTTTTCTGTTATAAAATTAGTTTTTTTTTATATTAAATGTATATTTTGAATAAAGTACATAATTTCTCACAATAACTTCTTGGTTTTTCATAGAAATACATACCAGCTGTCAAAATCTATAGAAAACTACCGATGCGAAAATTTGCCGCCAGGGGTAAGCCTCCATTCGTCAATAGACGTGTTTTTTGAGCTTCGATTTCAGCAAAGCAAAGTCAAGTAGAACTTTATGCACGCAATTCCAACAACTACTTTGATTTCTCGAGGTGTCAAGTAGAGCGTTTTCATTGTAATTGCGTGCTGAAAATCCTACTTTACTTTGTTTTGCTGAGATCGAATCTAAAAAAAGAAAACCCCAATAGTAGCACACCTAAATTTGCAAATTAATAAAAAAACAAATATTTTCCAACAACACCTTAAAATTTCCAAACACCTCCAACTTTGCTTCGCAGATCGGCTCCCAGATGTCAACTACGTCAGTCCAATCGATGACATATCTCAGGGCGTATGTATTTTTTTTCTATCAAATGACGAGTACGTCAAATAAGTGTTTATTTTTTTAGTTTATTTTTCAAGTTTCCCTACAAATTAAAAAACAATTATCCGTAAGTAATAATAGTTAACAGTGTGCCAGAACAGTGATAGTTGAAAATACCCCAAAAATCCATTGTTCAAGTGACTTAATTGAGTTCAAATCCATCATCTGCTTCGAATTCTGCCCACACCGCCATCTTTGGAGATGTCGATATTGAAAAATAGAAATACATTTTCAGTGCAATTTCGTGTATTTAAGATCTTTCTTCAGCATTGAAGTGTTCAAACATTTGACCAAGAATTGTTCTTAACATTTGACCAAGAATTGATCAATACTGTGCAATTTTATTCCACTTAGGTGACATACATTCCAGTCGAACCGGAAATTTATTCCATATAAGGGACGATATTTTCTTCCTATATCAGTGTGGACACAACAGCGTATTGTATAAAGTATAAACAAGTATATCTTTCGCCACTCAATAAATATGCTCTGCAATATTTGGAACAAGTCTAATCTAAACGAGTTTGTAACGAAGAAGAACTGATAGTATAATGCTCCTCCCTGTATTGCATATTGGATAAGATATATTCTTGTTTTCGTTGGTGTGGTCGCAAAATACACAAGAAAAGCTGGATCTCTGAGACAACCCGGAATTTAGATTTTTAATTTGTGCCGTTTTCTTGGGTGAGACTGAAAGTTAGGTCATACAGGCTCATATTAATCATAACGCGATTATATTTTGCATTGTGTGTAGCGTATTCAAAATTACCTCATAATTTTATTTTTAGGGAGCAGAGCAGATCTCTGTGTATACGGTATACCGCAACGAGGCCAGAGGGGTTTCGATTATTGCCCTCTCTCTATTGATTTCATATCAAAGTGGCTTCACATTATCTGAAGTGTTCTGTTTATATGTATTGAGCATTAAAACCTCTTTAAAACGTTTATAATGGAAGGCTCTATCTATGCTGTGCGTAATCTCTTTAAAGATAAACTAGCGCAATGTTTACTTTTACTTGAGTTTCATAGCATACTGGCACAGCACAGGCACCCAGCATTCATTCAAAGAAAAATGTACTTTTGCTTCTTGGCAAGGTTACACTGAGCGAATTTTTTATAGGTCTATGCGAATTATGGTTGTTTACATTTTAGCAGCGGAAAAGCCATTTAATCATGATAATGAATACTTATTGATTCTGTGCTTACACCTGGTATTGAAGCTTCTATACCGATTTGCAGATAGTCAGATTCCGGTTTGGTTTAGAAAGTTTCCCAACGCCTTTCTCAAAAAGTGAGGTCATAATGTAGCAAACCAAACAGCATATACTCATATATTTTACACTACTGATAATGAAAAGGCTAACAAGCAAACAAACGGTGATTTAGCAGCCGAAAAGAACTTTATGAAGGAGAGGCTGAAAGAACACAAGTTTTACAGAATGCCTTCGGTTAGGAAATGAAAAATAACTCAATTTTCTGCTTCTAGTCTGTTCTTTTTGCGTATTTTCAAGCAGTCATATACATGATTTCGGTTACCTTTCAAATTAATCATTTGTCTTTTCGGAAGTTGTGCAAAAGTGTTCTTCGTGCCATAAAACTCAATTTTATTGAACTAAGTGATGCTAAGGTGATGAGTATGTGACATATCTGTATCAACAGTCAACTACCACTGCCAGGATAATCATACAACATTAAAACAAATATCCGTCGCGATACGACCCACACCAATAAACGTTCAATTAAATTTCGTATCCGCACGTAATTCAGAATGTTTTGTCAGACTTTCACTTAACTGCTGATCCACAAGGGAGTAGAAAAATACACCGCTTTCGTTTAATCTGACTGTGTCCACCCCAGAGGCATACCTCCAACAATTTTGATCAGATCAGACACGGTCTAACCTCATTCAAGTCAATCAGGCAAGATTCGCGGAAGACCTCTGTTTCTGGCCCCACTTCGAAGATTTTTTTCTTAAAATTGGCATACTGCCCATAGCCAAGCAAAGTCATAAATCATGCTCACAATGTGTAACTTAGAATAGCTGCAGTGATTCTTGTATATGGCCAAGTATTTCAGTGTACCTCTTTGTTCACCAGGTGAAAGAAAAACGATCGGTCACTAAATTTCCTCTTACCGATGAAGAGGTTTGCCAAATAACACCGCTGGAACAACAGCGACTTCGTTTACTATACAACGCGTTTCGCTCTTGAATCCTGAAACCATTCGTCGTAGATAAAATTCAAATATATGGTTATCGTGACACTTCTTCCATACGACAGCAGTGAAGTCTTTTTTTTAACTATTTGTTTTGCAAGAAATTCTAACAATGACAGCACAGAGAAAAAAATGTCGCCTCGACCACTTCTGGCCAGTTTACCATAACCACTCGCGCTATTCGCTAATCATTACGCTCCACACACTCGAACTCGCTATAATGATGATGAAAGTTCGTCATAACAAAAAAACAAAAAGCAAACCGTAGCAGCATATTTTTTGTGTTCTCTTATTATTTTTTGTTTTCATATGTTTTTGTGTGTTTTATTCATCACATCGAGCATAGCGAGAACCTACTCAACGCCACCACACAAAATTGCGCTCGGTTTTTCGAAAAGTGAGAGAATTATGTTCATTTAGTCGACCCGAAGACTTCCACCCCTCGACGTGTGTGCGTCTAAATTTGTATAACAAACATTTGATTTGCATTGGAGAAGCCACATACAAGACTCATGCGATTGCATCCAAAAAAAGAATAGCTCCTCGCATTAAATGTTTACAAAACGCAGTGTCTCTCGATAGTAAACAATTGAAGAAAACGAGTGAACTAGTGGATTATACCAGATATTCTGACGCAGGCGTGAAAATTTGAAAAAAAGAAAAGAAAAGAAGAAAAGCCTCCAATCGTTGGAGGGTGTGCTGCTATTTGGAAGACCATACAATTTGACAAGAGAAAAATCCATCTCCTCTACTGTGATAGTGCCAAGAAAAATTTCATTTATTGATTTTATTTCATTTCCAAAGCGAATTTTATTTTGAAATTCCTTAATTGGTGTAGAATTGTACATGTGCTGTGCATAAGAGTGTGCAAGTGGAATGTGTGTTTGTTAAACTTCATCATCGCATCTGCGGAATATTGAACGAGTCCCCACACTCACTTCTGGTATGTGCATACATCGAATTTTCTATACTTTTATTCATTTGGCATTCGCATAAATTGTTGAATGGCACCGAAACGAACAATATAATTGCTGCTATTGGGTTCCATTTCAGATTTAAATCTTGTTGTTGTCGTACTGTTTATTAATACTGTTTGTGGAACACAAGTGGGTGGGTCATTTTCGAAAAAAACAATTCTGTATAGAGTATCGTTTCGATATGTATTGCCAAACGTGGGCTGTGCATCCGTTGTTTAACTGGTATTTAGTGGAGCCGACGCTGAAATTACATGCAACCTGTTCTTTGATTGCTTAGTACATACGTGAAAAGTGCTTCACAATAATTGTAACAACGACGCGCAAAGAAACCTCAATCGCACCAGATTTGGAGACGACTCACATCTCACATGTAAATTGTGATGATTAAGTGAAATTCCACAGAAGCTTTTGTTACGCTCGAAAATTAGTCATTGTTAGGTATATATTGCACACTCACATAGAGGGCTTGCTTGGGTCTCGGTCATTTTTATACTTTTTCTTTATAACGTTGCTCTTGTCGTCTTCATCGTCGTCGTTGTGCTTCCAGTTAATTTAATTCAATTACGTCAGAGTGAGCACTGCGCGTCTGTGAATTTACATTTCCCTGCTGAATATCTTTCGCTTTGATATTTATTTTATTTATCGCGCTGGCTAATATCGTGCCTGTTGTATTTATGTCCTGCGGGCGGTAATCTGTTAAGTTCGTTCTTTTTTTTCGGATTAGATCTCGACAGAGAGATACATTTTTTTATGCCACATAAAGTAGACAAAAAAACAAGAAACAGTATCAAAACATCAAAATTTCCATATAGCCACCACACACCGATAAAAATAGACGTCAAGGTAAACAAAACAAATAGGTATAACACAGCAGAGTGTCTCTAAAACCGACGGCGACTGATGAGTGATTCATTTGGTGGCCGATTGAGTTGGTAGAATTTGGCAGCAAATCATATCCAATAGGTAACACAAATAATACATTTATTATTGGTAGGTTGTCGCCGAGATTTTATTTGTCTCTTTGATCAAACACAGTTGGCGCCTTATCAAAGTGTATACAGTTTCCGTGGAGCAGATTTGAATTTTTCATTAGATCGCACACAATTTAGTTGCAAATTAATATTTTATTTAAAGTTGACATCATGGCTATAGCCGCAGTGAGGAGTGCAACGTAAGTCTCACGTGCAGTGATTTCATGCCAAAGTTATAAAAATAGCCAATTGCTGTGTCTGGTTAGTCATGGTCCAAGTGAGTTTTGTAAAACTTTCGATTTGCCAATCACTTGCGATTTTTGTCTATATTTATTCAGCTTATTTTGAACTTCTATTATACAAACCTGAATGAAATTTGTTGCGGCGTATAATCATGAGTAACCATTCTGACCGTGATGAGGTAATGAATCAATGTCGGCAAATGGCGCGTGTTACTTTCATTCATGTGCATATCTGCTAAACATTTTGCACTCGAATATACTCGTCCTTTGTTCTAATAGGCGGGAGATAAATTTGATACATTCACTGTAGGTAGCTTCTATAAAAATAATTCGAAGTCAAGGGGGCATGGGAAGTCAATATTCACCATTCACCAAGTGGTGCCTACTACGGTTAAGTACCTACCACCAGAAATGAGGAAACCACGAGTCACAACACAAACTATGTGATAGTAGCAGTCTCAAGATGACGTATACTGATGTCAAAAATAGCGATATTATTTTCAGGAACAATCTGTTTTGGCGGGATTTTGGGTAAAGCCTGTTCCTCGATCTGCATGACCCTGCGGCCGTTGCTTGAGATTTTAGCTACCTCTGTTTTAGAATTGAAGATTAACCACCTGGTCGGTTTTTGTTTTTTTTTATTTTGAACCTTGCTCAATGCAGTTATGTGTGGAACAATATGTTTTAATGTCTACCAACCGGCCGCAGCCGATCGCGCCAAGAGCATCTGCAACTAAACTCGATCTTTGGTAAACTTTTCTAATAATTTCTAAACGTCGAGGAAGCGTCAAACGCAGCACGGTTGACTGTAGGAAATAAATAATATCAAACAGGACCTAGTCGTGAAAAAAATAAACAGAATGTCCCTTAGGTACGATTTACAGGCTTTTACAACTTCGAACTCATCACTTTAGTCCAGGGCCCTACCCACGTGACATTTTAGACGACTAGCGTCGAAACGATAGACTCCCTAAACTAGCAACTAATTGTAAAAACTGCGACTTTGAGAGCTTCATTCAGTTCATTCTCCGTAGATGTAATGAAAGATAGTTGGGCACATTCAAGAATCTAGTTATCTTTAGTTGACTAGATTGATAGGATGTAACGCAAAAAATTGACTGATCGGGAACGTCACTTTTCCTATGTCAGCCTCATATGCGAACTGTCAACTAAGTACTCAGTCACGAATTTCTTGACTAGATTCGTCGGCTAGCCCTCCATAAACATCAACTGAAACAGCTGCTCATATGACCGATTCAGCCAATCAAAACCGAGATACATCTAGTCAGACAGCTGTCAAACTTAATAATCTTGAACGTCCCCAATGATAATCCAAAAAAATGGGAAAGAAAATACTTATTAAGTCATCAAAACTGCGAAAACGATATCGTCTAGACGATCATTTGTTATACGTGATCTGCCCCCAAATAGAGTCCATTTATATTTACCGACTTCTGGTTCTGATCATGGAACGCAGTTCCGATATCCGAGTTCCTTTTCGTACATTGGTTTAGTTGCATTCACTGAATGGGAAGGTTTCAGTATTTACTTTAGTAAGTCTGACAGCTGTCTGACTAGACGTTTCTCAGCTTTTACTGGCCTGGTCACATATAAACAGCTTTTTCAGTTGACATTGATGGAGGGGTAGCCGACAAATCGAATCTATTAGAAATTTGTGACTGAGTGCTAAGTTGACAGTCCGTATAAGTGGCTGACGTAGGAAAAGTGAGGTTCAGAGGCCAAGACAAATAATTTGTGCCATCTGATTCATAAATGACACACTAAAGGAATTCGTTCCATCAGTGATAAAGTCTTGCTATTTATAGCGTGCTTCAATCTTGGAACTGTGGACCATTGCCCATCGTACATCCGGCGTAAATAATGTGTCATCGATTACCACAATACAAAGTTATTATGTCGATGTTTGATGTCTACGCCGATAGCAGGTTAATTACGCTATTGCTATGTGCTTTTTAATTCCAGTGAATCTATTATTTTCGTCATAATTATCATGTGCGCATTTGGAACACTGGGGGCATAATTATTTAAACGACCTTTCATACGTCATAGTCTTTCTCTGAATTATGAGTGTTGTATAGCTGGAGTTGGGTTGTATGATGTGGAGGATAATATACCGAACTCGTAATTTTTTACTGTCGATTTGCCCTCGTATAGAGCTCTCAGATTTCAGGTTTTTTAGAAAAACTTCACGAAAACGTGGACCAATTGTCAAACTCAAACGCACTTGTATTGGTAAATCTGAAGCAAATAACGATGAAAAAAACGAACATAACGAGTGACATACCTAGAGAAAAAAAGAGCGCCCAGTCGAATACCACGTTCGATAGAATAGACTAGAATTGTTACCATCGTCCTGACCTGAACAACATGCGTCTTGTAAACGTCGACCCTATAATCTTAACGAGTCTTTTCATAACAAAACGTCAAACTCTTCCACTAAACCGTTTTAAGACAAGTCAAAAGCAAGGCCTGGCTGCATTTATATCTATTCACGTCATCGTTCTTGGCCCTCAAACTGTCGGGCTAGGAAATATCAAGAAATGAAGCTTTCTAATTCCCACTATGCTTGAATATATTCATACCACGTATACACATTGAAAAATAGGCTCAACCCAACCTCTCCCCACGCACGACAAAGAGTATTGGCGCCAGACAGACGGGTTCCAGCATTTTGATAGAATTTACAAAAATCACATCTCTATATATACAGCGGCTACTAGTATACGAGTATACTCGAATGTGACAAAACCCGGTTGTCTTTGATCAAAAGAAATCGGTGCCAATTCCTTCTTTACTTTTCAAGCAAAATGTTTTTCTCCTTCGAAGCTGCACACCATGCACGATTTCTCAAGTAATGCAAAATTCCCACACAAAGCTTTGCTACACAAATACGAAGTAGTAGTAGTATGTAGTACCTTCAAGTAAAACGTAAGTGATGTGCATTTCAATTTGAAATTGAAACTGAAACTGAAACACGAACCCATGCTCGAGTACCTACTGCTGTCTAAGCTAAGTACTAAGTCAATTGTTTGCCTCTTTCCAACCAATGAGCAACAATAAAATGACAACAAATTAATAAAGAACCAACTAAAGTGTATAATCTATCGGATGAGATAAATTTTAATGAAATGGTACAGTTGTGGCAATGTCGCATTTGTGAATAGAGGTTGTTAAGAGATTTGCAATAATTGGCTTTACTCCACTTTGAAGAAGATACATATCTTAACGAAGGCATTGTGCGTGGGTTTTCGAATAATCACGTGACAAAGAACTGGCAACAGCAACCCCTGTGCGTGTTGCAGATGGCAATTTCCTTATGTAAATAGCACAGAAAATATAATTCTTCTGATTTTGTGAATATTGCGTTTGGTCTTATAAGCGTAATTTTGAAATGTCAAGAAAATAAATCGACTTTTGACATGCAGTTGTTGTGAGTACGTACATTTGTGAGCATACGTTTTAGTTGGCCAACATTGTGTTACAATTACAGTGTAATCGTTGACAAGTTTCTCCCAATTTGAGTTGGAAGCGAGTCTCATTTTTCAAACAAATGTCAACGTTACACTTTTTGTTAGATCAACAAAAAGACCACCTGTTTGTTTTTGACTTATCAAAACACCGTGGTCGTTTGTTAAATTGCAATAGAAATAAATGGGACAAAAGATATGACAAGAACGTTGATCTTATAAGGCAACTTTAAAAATAAATACATAGTTGGCGCAACAGGTCCGTAGGTACCCAAGGCCTAGCTAGCCGATTCCAAACGGCTAATGAGTAGCTCTTTAAAAACAGTTATTATACTCTCAGATGTTGGTCAGACGTTCGCGAGAGGTGGTGCAGTGAAAAAACCCTGCGTTGGAATTTGGGTTTTGGCGGGATTCGAACCCGGGGCCCCTCCAACAACCACTGCGCCTAAGACAACAATAATTTTCTTCAATTCTTCGACACTATCAGCAGAGTGCAGCGAATCTTCACTGGTAAAGTAACTAGTCAAAGTAACTACACGCAAAAAACCACTTATTTAAAATCGACCAACCTTCGGCTAAAAACTACCAGGTAATCTTATGTATAAATTGGGGACGGCAAATAGGTTAGAACCTCTTTAACTGCCTTAAGAACAACATAATCGCTTGTTTTTTTTTTTTTTGAAGATTGTGTTGTGTTTATGTAAGTTCACTAGAATGGCAGTATTTCTACCACTCGGCGAACTCTATACTGTTAATATAGCTCCTACAGAGTTAATAAAATAATAATAAATAGTTGGCGCTATTCCTAGTTCCGAAGGGTCCCTAACTTCTTACATTCGTTTGGTGCGAGTTTTTCTTTTTGGGACGAATGGAAAGCATTTAGAATTTTATGCCGAGTCTAATCGGCTAATTGAAAAGCTCGTACATGACAGTTATACACTCGGATATTTGTCAGACGTTCGCGAGAGTGCAGTGGAAAAAACCCTCAAGATGGAAATTTGTTTTTTTTTCGGGAATCGAACATGGAAGATGGGAGCCCTCGCTTAGTAGTCCAACACTCTAACAAATATGCCACTGCGCCTACAGAGTTAGTGGCCTAAAAATAACCGAGTCAACTTGTTTAAGGAAACTCGGTTAATAACAATTTATCAATTTCCCCTCATAAGCGTGTCAGAAAGTAACGAAATCCACCTTGAAGTGGCTACAACTTGCGATTGTAACATATTTCTTGGCTAGTAACTGTGGCTGGTAGTACTATTTTTCTTTAACCAAAGACAAAATGTCAAGTGTGAATAATTTTTTCCGTTGCAAATGACTTAAGTGTTCAAATCGTTGAAGCATCATAAAAAATACTTCACGTAGGAAGTAATATCTTGCCTTGATTTGTAGCTTTGATACCTTTCACCACCTTAGGTTAAGTTAGGTTATGTTGAAAAACGTTAGTCACAAAAGGACAGGCACATTATTGGGCCCATAGTCATCCTCAGAGATTCATTACGGTTAAAAACAAACGACTACCTTACAGCAAACAGTTCCTTTAAATTTAGTTCAATAAAATTGTTTCTTCAAAATCCCAACAAATGAAAAATGAGTCATAGAAAAGCTGACCAAATAAATGTTCTTTGCTATCGCCGAAAATATGGCAAAATCTATTAGCATGTTATTTTATTATCCTCAATTAAACTTGATTACAAAATATTTGTTGACCATTTTGAAGTTTGCCACGAATATGTTATAACAAATGATTAACATTGCGTTAGCAATAGGAATTTACTTTGTTTACTTATATCACAGATTAAAAAAATATCAGTTGTGAACCAAGCATAAGCGATAAACCTCGACGCCAACAACGTCCAGGTTCGTAGTTTGCAATCTGAAAATTTACCTCGGACGAATTTAAGCAATTAAATGTGAGGACTTCTCGAAACAAACGTTTGCTTAAGTTTTTGTTTTTGAGACGAAGTGAAGTGAATTGAAGCATTGCTCGTTGATTTATCGAAAATTCTTACTTTACCCTCCAACGAGAGGATTTTTTCCGCAAATATGTGTCGCCATTGTGAAATATTCTTGTATGTAAACACAAGGTAAATATTGGAAATAAGACGCAGGTGTAGAGGGACTATTAAGTTCTCCAATATTTACCATAATGTTCGCTGGTATTGACCGATTAATGTCAAAGGAAAGTGCAAGAAATTAAATATCTTTTCGCCGACAGTCACATAATTGAATTGTCCCCGACAAAGCAGCTTTGAGCAGGAAAAGGCTGTGAACGTGTTTAACTAAAGTTAATTTATTTACGAGGTCTTTAAACTTTTGACCGCCAACGGCAATCAGTGAGGTCGCCGAAGACATTGTGAATTGACAGCAATTGTGCTCATCCTTTGTGTGGCTTGGACTTCAAGTAATGCTGTTGCTGACAATTTGATATGATTCATTTAAAATTCCATGTTGCTTGCAGTGTTTTCCATTTTTTCTGTTGTAAATAACAACTTGGTATTTGACTTAACCTGTTTAATAAACAATCACAATTTTTGTCCATGTGCTCCATTTGTGTTGGAGTTTTGGATACATCCGCAAATAGATAAAGCTCGTTTATTTGAATTATTGTCTAACAGAACGCGACTTCAAACACAAACTTTGGTTGAAATGTTCGTTTAAGCCATCAAGGTGTTGGACAATGAACCATGAACTCTTCTCCGTTTGAAAATGAAACCCAATACCTTCTCCTTTTGAAAAGTCTTGTTACAACAAATTATAAACAATTTTTTCGCCAGTTGATGCTATTTTTCAATAATACCTGTGAAAAAGGGAAATTTAAGCTTTGGTAGTGGGAATTTTCATATAAAAAGTTTATAAGCACTTCCTTCTTTACGAGAATGTTTGAACATTTGACGCACGCTGTTAGAACCTATATATTTGAATTATTTCGAATAGAAAACAAATTTGAAACCGATGGTTCAATGAACACTCCTGTTCCGCGTGTGCATAACATTGTAGATTTGAGTTTACACCAACTGACAGGCCTTTACGAGCACATTCAACGCACTTCAACTATTTCTTGTGTCTCCACTTTATAAACAGTGTTTTCTAACCTTAATCTTCATTTTTCATTACAGAATTTGATATTGAAACGAACGAAACACACATACGAACGCTAAGGTCCTAATCTGTCCCTACTCCAAGGTATGTACACGATCTTCCATCACGCATATAATTAAATTTTATTTAAGCATTTTCCTGGCGCTTAGTTTTTGTCTTATTGGCTGATTCTTTTTGAACAACAGCACGTTGTTTTTTTTTTGTCCCCAGCAAATTGATAGTGTGGCCTCCTAGAAAAGCTCTCACCATTCTCCCATCTGAATGTGTGCGCTTGTATCTGTGCCTGTGTAAGGAAAATGTATTCATACTCGCAGAACCGAGTGGCGCCAGGATGTCGCGACAATTAAGATGCTGTGGCGCGCCTTGATGTGTTTTTTCCAGCATCCTAGCGATTGAAACAGCCAACAAAAACCCCTGTAACCAATGTAAAAATGGATTTTCCTTTGATTTAGCATTACACACATACTCGCTGGCTTTTATTCTGATATTTCATTTCGTGGTTTTTGCACTGCAACTCCATCTCCATCCACTTTTGAATTTAGTAGGAGTGTAGTTAAAGTCGACATCATTTTTCTCTTAATATATATGCGTAGCTATGTGACTAAAGAATGATGCTGGAGATAAAGAATTCCATTCCTAGACAAACAGGGATATTTTTTCCGAACTGTAGCCCTTTTGACTTTGACATTTGTGTAGGTACATAAGTTGTACATATACTGAACCGCTCACAGCATGGCATTTCTTCAATCATAGCGATCATTGTAAATGATAAAAAAAAGAAAAGAAATCACAGCATGTAAGGGTGAAGCGAAATCATTTCTTTCTTTCGCAAGAAGTTTTATAAGTAAAAGTAAAAACAAAAAAAAAATCTGCATGCCATATCAGCTGCTCTATTACTACTTCCACTATACATAATAGTCCCGCTGCTAACTTTCTATACTATAAATATGGCCACAGGGGTGGGTGTGAGTGGTGGTTGTGCTTTCCACTCATTCCCCTTTCATGTCGTATCTCACTCGCTCGGATAGAAGGATTTTCGTTTTTCTCCTATTCTCAACCACCGATTGGGGAGAATGGCCGACCATCCAAGTCTGCAAATTTTGTCACACGACGCGCGCACTTTTAGAACAAGGATTATGCGTGCACAACAGAAAGAAATGGCTATATACTGTGCTGTTCGAAGCATGATTGAACTATGTGACCGGGATGAAAATGAAATCATACGACTTCGATGTCATACTTTTAGTGAATCATTCTAGGCCTAACCACAGATCAGGAAGGACATCTACTCCTGGATCCTTCCTTGCCTAGAACACACAGAATACAGTTTTATTTTTAAACAGTTTTGTGATACTTGTAAATAGTTTTAAAGTATTTTCTGTTTTTCCTCTTTAAGTTACAAGTTTTTATTTTTATATTTGTTTCTCAAATAAGTGCCTTAGTGAATATTTGGAGAAAAGAAACCAACTAGCTTTGAGTAAAAAGTGCCTTACTAAAAACGACTCTCAGAACGTTGAAAAACAAAAACTTTTTATAAAAAAAATGTTTTAATTCACAACTGTGCCTCATAAAGTTGTTAAGTTTTTGTTGATTTTTTTTTGCTTCACAAAAAACGTGTCGTCGTTACCCAGTGCCTATACAATTGTTTTTTTTTTCTAAATCGTTACATTTTTTTATTAAACGTTAAAAATATTTATATATATATATACAACACTGTTAGCGAGTAGAATTTATTTATGCTGATCGTCGAACTAAAAGTGCCTTATTTGTTATTCCTATAACAACGTGTAGGAAATTGTTTTATTGAAAGTAAGTTGTTTCGTCTTGGTAAAAGGTGTGAATGTTGTCCTTATAAATTCGTAGGTAAAATTAAGGGTTTTAAACTGAAACTTTAACCTCGTAGTTGTAAATTTAGGAACTTATTCTACATCGATACGACAGTAAAATCTGTTTTTCGGTAAATTGTACCTAGGTTGTTTCTCAAAAAAAAAAAAAAAACAGTACTTTACCTGGCAGATCTTGTGGTCCTAAGGGATCAATTTTGTTGGGAGGGCACTTAAGTAAATTTTCCTAAATTGACTGTAAAATCGAGTACATATGATTGAAGTTATAGCCTAATATCATTTAAAAACCAATATATTGCGCATTTTTTAAGGATCGCTTGAAATCTTGCATTGAATCGATGGTCGATTTTAAAAATTGTAATAACCTACAAATTTCGTTTAATGTTGACCGAAGATATGATTATCTTTGTGGGGCTGCAGTGATTGTAAAAAATCCAAAACAAAGTTGGGAAGACGTTCCCACCTTTGCATTGTGATTTTTAATAAGGAACTGTGTACAAAAATTGTTTCAGTTATAACATGTATAAATACAAATTAAATTTTTTTTGTGTCTAAAATACTTAAGCGGGATTCCTACTTAGGATCACACATTTATGTATGTAGGCGGGACTGCTGTCTAAATTTTGTAGGATACACGTTCTGCAAGATTGAACGGGTCCACTGGTAAAATTTACCAATGCTTACTAGCCTGCATTGAATTAGCAATATCTTCGGCTCTAAATATTCGTGTTTTTCAAGTTTGCAGAAATAAACTCTTCTTTAACAATTGTTCACTTTCATTTCTTGCAATGAACTTCGTTTAACTGTTCCATTGGTAATACTGGTAATGATGCCAGACATTAGCCCACAGTTTTTCAAACCTTCGTAGGCGGCAGCGATATGCCATGTCTTAAAATAACTGCGGGATTATATTAAAGCTGGTGTGCTTAAAAGCCAAACCTTTTCTACGCTGATAACAGTTCAATGACATATGGTTTACACTATCAGTTAGACGTATTGCAATAACTTACCCTGGGAGACATTATGCAATCCGCAAAACAAATTTGGACCGTATTTTTTGACCACACATCAGTGTCTACTGACTATGAATTATTAAAACCCCATTCCCCATAATTTGTCCTTGCACGCGCCCTAAAAACACATACTATTTGCCTGGATCTATCTGTTTGTAAAACATTATTCTTTTGAGCTTCAATGCAAAATGCTCAGTGAAGTCAACACTGACACCTAAAAGCTATAAAGTCGATTTTGGTCTGCAAATGTTACCAACGTCACGGCTATATTTTTCAGATCTCGCTGAGATGCGACACTGGTAAAGTTGCTGTTACAATTGTCAATCTGTTTCACATGCTTTTTGCAATTGCAACATTAACAGCAGGTACAACTTTTATTAGTTTCGAAAAGTTATTGCTATTTGGAAAGACTTCTTGCAAAAAAAAAAAAGTTAATCAAAACAAGTAACAACACTTCATTAAAGAATCTGACGAAATGTTGCCGTTTCTGATAAAATCTAACCCAACTAATCTCCCACCATACAGTATCCATAGAGTTCGCCTCTAATTTCTTAACTGTTCTAGAATCCATCTCCAACTCCAATGCGAAACTCGAACCCGATTTCGTGCGACACTAACAAGCTGGCTAATAAATAAAAACTCCATTAGCCTCGCGGTATGTGGTATTATGTTTTCGCTCAGCGGTTGTACAAACAAGAGGGGGCGCTGTACTCACTACGAATCTTTCTTATTGTTATCAGCGTTCTCTTATTAAGTCGATTAATTTCGTCTTCAATGCATAAACTTTGAAATGATGATGGACTTTTATACGTTGGGTTTTTTTTTTTGTTGATGTTTTCGTGTTTTAATGCAAGTAGACAGAGAATTTGTAAATTAGTAAAGTCATTTTAGGTTAATAGACATTGACAGCAAGAGACTGCATTAATCAATCGGCAGGGGTTGTTTTCATTTATTTTTATTATTATTATGGGAGGAGATTTGTTTTTAAGTTGTTATCAAATTGGTGCAGAGTGCGGGAGAAACATTTTTTTAATTAATTGTACGGCAGTTTTTGACGAATAAGATGTGTTACAATGTTTGCATAGTGCGTTGAGTTTTAGAAGTTGTATGACAACTGCAAGTTTGGAAGGAGATCTACTTTTAGTTCAGGGAAATTGCACATATTGAAAAGTCTCCTTTCAGTTAAAACTGTTAATAAGTAAAGCCCTAGTATTGCTGGCAATTTTAACTGAAATTAGCCAAGCTGTTCGATAGAATGGCTACAGTCAAAAGGTAACATTTCTAGTAGGTATAAATGTTGCCATTTGGTAAATATAATAAATACATTTTTTGTAAGTATTTTTGGTCTAGTTTAATAACGACTAACATTCCTGTTTCTGGTGCAAACGAAGATCTTCTAAAATGATTTCTCTATCGTCTTGGCTGAAAAAACATTGTCATATCTAAAAAATTCCTGGTACCACTGGTTATTGAATTGGTACATGCAGTAGTTTATTCTCATTGGTAATTATTCACCAACCACAAATGACTCTCTCCTGTTTCAGCAGAAATCAGAAATAGTTACTCGTCCTAGGGGTAAAAAATACATCATCAAATACGAATGCATTCAATATAAAAAAAAATTAAGTAATTAATCATCTAAATTTATTCTCTTACAGGCGCCACTTCCTTCCTTTCTACTCCCTCGTCGCGTTTCCAAAAAAATAAAAGCACACCCTCTTAACAACCGAATTACCGTCAAAAGTTTAATGACTAGTGTAACCCCTATACCCATAAACCAACACTCCACTTGTTAAAACCCTACTTAGCATGACCTACAAACAAAAAAGAGTAAATGAACCATTTTCCCATTTGCACAGGCAGTGGGCGCCAAATCCATTGGATTCGGAAAGACACTTTATGTACAAAAAAAAAAAAAAAGAAAGAAATCCTTGGCACCACATTGTCGGGCGCCTAGAGAACGCCAATACATAATCTTTTATGTGGCGCCAAATGACTATCACCTCGACTGAGAAGAAAAATCAGCTCTGTGTGGGTGTCCTTGATATCGCATCCTTGCAGTGGTGAGTAAAGCTTTATTTCTTGCACTTATCGCTGAACCATTTCTCTGTTTGATCGTTTCAAGTTTAACAAGCGATTTGAAAATATCCCCTTGCAGACAAATCCATTCATTGCAATTTCAACCCCCCTCCGTTCCAGCGAGAAAAGTCCTTTGGGATTTTTCGCCAAACCGCGCATGCTCTCTCGAAACACTCGATTTTTCGTCGAAACCTACCCCTTATAGTTTTATACCAATCACATTGCTCGCCCTTTTTGCCATTTTTTGCAGGCGCTCAGAAAAGGACAACCACCCCTCTGAATGAACATTTTCCGCTTCGCGCAGCATCCGGCTTGTACCATCTCGACGACAGTCGATTTCAGCAACTATACATTCAGTTCTTCTTCGAATTTCGTTAAGCGCGGTTGTCTCTTAAACAACAAAAAAAAAAAAAAGAAACACAAGAAATATATCAGTGAGTGGGTTCATTCTTTAGTTTTTGTGTGTGAAAAAGTGAGTGTCTACCGCAAGGATTTGGGTCCAAAAACTACTCTATCCGTTTACTGAATAAATATGAATTTTGTTATTCGATATGGCCCTCACCAATTAGATCTTGTATTGTATTCCCTCATTGTTTACGAAAAGGTTTCTTTTCTGCTTTTAATTTTTTTCTTTTGCTTTTTCACAGCTTTTAAGATCTCAAATTTGCTCTTGTGATATCGATTGGCTTTGGCGCTGTTTTTTCTACTGTTGTTGGAAAGCAAATAAAAAAAAATCAATTAGGGAGTAACATCAGCCTATTGTATGTGCATTTGTGTCTGATTTTAAGATGAGTGATACGGATACCCAAACCACTTACCTAGGATAGTGTGTGTACCTAACCGTCTCGTAAGGGTGGTGTTGGCTTTGAATCCTTCTTATTCCATTCACAGGGGGTATTATACAAAGAGATAAATATGTGAAGGGTGGGTTTCCATACTGTGTGTGTGTTGTGTGTGTGTGAGAAAAATCTATTAAACGAATTCAAAAAACTATAAATTAAATATTTTTCTTTAACGTAGCGTTTTCTCATTTTTTATTCTATTTGCAGTGCCTTACAGATATATAAACAATGTCGACGCTGTCTTTACGCATAAGTCTAGAAGGTGGCCGCGTAACAAAGACCATTCAATTCCAGCCAAATACGACAGTGTTTGATGCGTGCAAGATAATTCGTGATAAATTTGCCGATGCTGTACAAGGACAGTGTAAGTATACGTTTTTAAAATTTTAAATATTCTGCTTGTCAAATCCAATTGGTATGGTAATAGTTTAGTGAGGGGTTAATTAAGTCGTTTTTTTTTTTTGTCAAATGGAGAGGATGCGCTCCTCTCTTTCGAATGCAGGGTAAATGTGACGTGAGATATGGATTTCTCAGAAGATGACCATTTTCAACTACACGTTTTGCACACAATTAACTAAATGGAAAACGAAATTTTCTAACTATCCAATGTGCTAAAGGTCATTTCGTAATTGCGCATTAAAAAGCACCATCTGTAGTTTAACCATTGAAAGAATCGAAACAGCTTAGAGGTGAAACACAATTTCAAGCAATTCCTCAGGCTCTTAGGTTGTATCCAGCAGCAACTTTACTCAGGGCAATGCAATTTCTTATAAGTAATCCTTATCCGGATTTGTTAGAATGCATAGGGTATAGTGCTGAAGTCTTTGTTCAACACGTAGGTACTTTTATGTGATTTCACTTTTTGTGTCCACATTTGTAACAATTACATACTTTAGTATCTTGGCGAATGTCGTCAAACAAACGTGGATATGGTGAGTCCACCAATCATATCAGTGAAAAGTAACTTTTGGACTTTAGTACTCTTAAAGTCCAAAATTACTAAGAACTCTGTTTTCTAAAACTAAAGTGAAAATAAGTAGCATACTTTCGGGACTGTCATTTTTATATTATATCCAACTAGTACCCACGGGTTTATAAAACAAACATACAACACCTCAAGGCAAGGGAGTAATAAAGATTTCTGCTTTTCTCGTTGACCTTTTACCAAGAATGAGAGTGACAGTATATCATATGCAAACTGACCAAATGCAGTTGCCTTTACAATTCACGATTAACCTTATCATTTCTCACATATCGATATCTCTTTACAGCAAGTGAATATGGATTATTTTTGTCTGACGAACAAAATCAACAGGGTGTGTGGTTGGAAGCTGGACGCACCCTAGGCTACTACATCTTGCACAACCTAGATGTACTGGAATATCGCCGCAAACTGCGAACACTTCGCGTACGAATGTTGGATGGTGCTGTCAAGACGATTCTAGTGGACGACTCGCAACCTGTGTCACAACTTATGGTTGTTATCTGTACCAAAATCGGTATAACCAATCACGAGGAGTACGGCCTAGTGCGAGAGGAGTCTGAATCACAGAATGAAAATCTACCAGACAATAAATTCGGAACGCTGACACTGAAGAGAAAGTTCACCGAAAAGGATCGCGATGCTAAAATGGAGAGTTTACGCAAAAAACTAAAGACCGATGATGAAAGTGAGTTGGGTGTTTTTTTTTTTTAAACATACTGAGAGGAGTGTTCTGATGAAGGGAATTTGTATATTTTAAGTCAATTGGGTTGATGTTGGTAAAACTCTTCGCGAGCAAGGTATTGATGAATCCGAAACGGTTCTGCTGCGGCGAAAGTTCTTTTTCTCCGATCAGAACATCGATTCCAGAGATCCAGTGCAGCTGAACCTGCTGTATGTGCAGGCAAGAGACGCCATTCTGGATGGCACTCATCCAGTTACACAAGATAAAGGTATGATCAGAGTTTTTGGTTCCTTGGCTTCTGGCTAACATGTATATTTCTTGTTGTAGCTTGTGAATTTGCTGGTATTCAAGTTCACATCCAGTTCGGTCCACACAATGAATTGAAACATAAACCAGGATTTTTGGAGTGAGTACGATTCTTTTTTCGCACCATAAAGTGTGACTTTCCGTTAATTTGATACCACGTAGGATGTCCTTTTATTAAATAAAAATAAATATCATCTCATTGTTTCAGCTTGAAAGATTTCCTTCCTCAGTCTTATGTGCGTGTCAAAGGTATTGAGAAAAAAGTCTTTGCCGAGCATCGTAACCATGTCGAGCTGTCTGAAATCGATGCCAAGGTTTTATACACGAAAACAGCTCGCGAACTACCCACGTATGGTGTCACATTTTTCTTGGTCAAAGAAAAGATGAATGGCAAGAATAAGCTTGTGCCACGTCTGCTTGGCGTCACCAAGGATTCCGTCCTTCGCTTGGACGAGCGAACAAAAGAGATTCTGGTTACCTGGCCACTGACAACGGTTCGAAGGTGGGGTGCTTCCCCCAATACGTTCACCCTCGACTTTGGAGATTACGCCAATCAGTATTATTCTGTGCAAACAACTGAAGCCGAACAGATAGTCCAACTAATTGCTGGCTATATCGATATCATTCTCAAGAAGAAACAAACAAAAGATCATTTCGGTATCGAAGGTGATGAGGGGTCTACTATGGTTGAAGAATCGGTCGCTCCTTCAAAGTAAGTTTTTCTAAAGGAATTGGATTGTCTTATGATAATGTTTGTATTTTCAGAGCAACATTCCTACAGCACGAGACTAGTAGAGTGGGCAAAGTCAATACGGAATCCTTGGCTCAACCGGGCGTAATGCGCGCCTATGATGGTATGTACACACCGTTCATAAGTCTGACTGTAACTTTGTTGTATATATTGAGCTTTTGTTTATTTATTTTGGTGGCTAATTTGTTATACTCTTTGTTTTCTTTTATTTTCCATATTGTTTTCAACTCTATTTTGTAAATTTTGGTTTAAATTACTCTTCTTCATCGAAATACCGCAGGCGAAAAGCCATATACACAAGGTGAAATGCAATCCATGCAGTATGGTGCATTTGTTGGGCAGGTTAATCTTGCTCATCAGCCGCCAACGGTGAGTTGAATTCTATTTTTTTTTGTTCTATATTATACGTTTATATATTTTTTTCTATAAGTGCCGATGGAATTTAGACGAGGGATAGATCTGTTGCTGGTTTGGACTTTTTTTGCACTCGATTTCTTAGAAATACAAACATTGCACAATGCAAGCTGCTAAAAAATAACATTGCTCATCTTCAGTCGTTTGAAGTCATATTTTGAATCTGATTTACAGAATGTAACAAAACACCTTGTGTTTGCCTCATGACAGAGAAGAGTTAAGCGCTCAACCAAGTTTCTTAATTAAGTGCAGAGGACATTCATTAGAGATTCAAATTTCAAACTTGACCATGACTGCAGATCTGATTGTGTCTAGCTGAACCAGTAATTTCTAAACCATTGTCCCTGGTATTTTCAATTTCCAGTTCATAGAGAACTTTTTTGTAGTAAGATATTTATTGGAGGAAAAACAGATGTAAGGATTCGTTTATTTGTGCCTCAACAGATCTATAACGAAATTCGAATTCCATTGTCATAAAAATTCATTGCAACGCATAAAACACAACACAAAACCGCATAATGTATTTCTCGCTACTTTGAAATAGCTATTTGCATTCTTTAGAAGTTTTTTTGTTTTGCAATAATAAGAGCACATACTTTCGCACACAGTTTATGAATAGAAATTTCGAAAAAAAAAAAAAACAAATAACAAATTGAATTCAGCGGTTAAACTATAAATATTTAATTGTTTATATCCATTCATTAATTGCTGCTGGCCTCGTCGGTGCAATAAATAGTACGTCACGGTATACCATAGCTCAACCCTTCAACGACCATTGACTGAGCTGTTTTACATTTACATTTGATATTTTCCTAAGTTCGTTAGTCTTGTTCAGTTTTTTCGTTTGTCCTTTTGCAAACTCTTGGTCTTTTGAGGGTTTCTCTGCGAAGTACCTTCGAATTATAATGATTTTGTTCGACTCCTTACAGACAAAAGAAATTCGCATCAGTTCGGTAAATCTGACAGAGCCACAACGGGCCTTGTTGACTTATATTACCGCCGGTCAGGATATTTTGTCGCGAGCCGATGAAGACCTCAAGACAAAGGTGGGATTTGTGTGTTATAATTTTGGTCATCATTCTAAATGATTTTTTACTGTTTTCAGGCTTCTATACAAGAATTGGGTACAGATAAACGTTCAATCGAATGGCGTGAGAACACATTGGACACATCCAAACAAGCCGTGACCAGTCATATGTCTTCGATGAGTGCTGCCACAGCTGCCATCATCACAGCAACGCAACCGGACGAAATTGACACTGAGACAATATCGGCTTCTGTGTCGCAAATTGCACAAACCATACCCGAGGTGACGAAAGAGGTTCGTTTGATTGCGGCACTGATGGAAGATGACAGTGGCGGTGATCGCTTGTTGGAGGCTGCCCGTAACTTGTGTAGTGCTTTCAGCGATTTGTTGAAAGCGGCTGAGCCGGAGAATAAGGAACCAACACAGAATTTGATAAATGCTGCCAGTCGTGTTGGAGAGGCAACCACTCATGTTTTGAGTACGATCGAGGAGGAACCCCCGGAAGATACTGATTTGCAAGATATGCTTTTGGCTTTGGCTAAAGCAGTTGCCAATACTACTGCTGCGCTTGTAATGCGTGCGAAATCGATTGCATCGAATGTTGAGGACGAGGAAACCCGACACAAAGTCATTGGAGCAGCGAGCCAATGTGCTCTGGCTACTAGTCAGCTAGTTGCCTGCACCAAAGTCATCGCGCCAACTTTGCAAAATGCCGATTGCAGGGAACAGATCGAGTTGGCGGCGAGAAATGTAGCCAAAGCGGTTAATAACTTGTGCGAAGTGTGCAACGAAGCTACGGATGATCAGAAACTGAAGGGAGATCTGCTTAACGCCGCCAGGGATGTATCACGTAGTTTGGCCGATCTGTTGGATCATGTAAAGTTGAGTGCCCGCGAGCATGCTAACCGTTTGTCACAGGAGATGACTCCAGTGGAGAGTGTCATCATTGGAACAGATATTTTAGTGTCATCCACAGACCCTCAGGAGATGGTTCGCCATGCTAAGGTATTGGGACAGGCGACCGCCCAATTAATTCAGAGTATCAAGGGCGAAGCGGAGCAACAGCAGGATTCGGAACTGCAAAGACGATTGCTCGCAGCTGCCAAGCAATTGGCTGACGCTACCGCCAAGTTGGTGGAAGCTGCTCGTTTATGTGCCGGCAATCCACACGACTCTGACAATCAGGAGAATCTGAGAAGGGCAGCTGAGGAACTGCGTGAAATTACCACAACGAAGGCGAACACTCCAGCTATGAAGCGAGGTCTAATTAATCGATTGGACTACTGTTCGAAGCAAGCTGCAACAGCTGCGACTCAGTGCATTTCCGCGGCACAAAACGCCGTGCAACACAGTGACGATCAGCAGACAAAGCAGTCGTTGCTGCTGGACTGTAAACGAGCAGCTGATACCATTCCAAGGTTGGTCACATCGCTTAAGTCGTCAAGGACAACGCCCGATGATGCGAACGCCCAGTTGAATCTGATTGAAGCTGCGGAGCAGTTCATCGAGCCGGCAATACAGTTGTCGAGCTCGGCGCGTGCCTTACAGCCGACGGTAAATGACATACCATCAGCGCAGCAACTTTCAAAGAGCGCCTTGCATTTGGGGCAAACTGTACACGAATTGAATTCCGCGGCACAGAGGGCGCGAGAGGCGTGTGGTGGTCAAGAACTTGAGTCAGCTTTGGATGCGGTCAAGAATTTGAGAAACGTCTTACACGACACAAGAAATGCTGCCCAAACAGGTTCTCTTCGCCCGCTCCCAGGTGAGACAATAGAAAACACAGCACAACAGCTAAACAAATCGGCTAAGAACGTTGGAATCGCTTTAAGTCAGCTTCTGTCGGCGGTTTCACATGGTCAAAGGATGTACGCCGGTGTTGCTGGTCGCGATACCGCACTGGCTTTGGGCGAGTTTACGAAGAGTGTGCATGGAGTTGCTGCGACCACAAATAACCCAACTGTTATCGATTCAGCCGATGATGTCATCCTCAATTCAGTTCGGTTGATCGAGGAGGCCCAGAAAACTTTGCAAAACATAGGAGAGCCGGGTGCTCTCACTCAAGCCGGACGGGAGGTTACAGGCGCGCTTTCAAAGACGCTTGATTGCATTCCCGGACAGAGGGAAGTGGATATTGCTCTGAAGAATGTCAGCGAATTGAGTGAGATTCTGTCAATGAACGAGTTCCCGCCGACGGCTCGCAACTACAACCAACTTCAGACAGAACTCAAACATGTGGCTGAAAGTCTGAGCTCATCGGGTGGTCAAATTGTCCATTCGTACGCCAGTCCAGCTCAGTTGGCCAGCTCCAGCCAGGTTTTCGCAAATAATTACAAAGATCTCCTGTCAGTGGCAATGGAAATGGCTGGACAGACAAAAGATGACGCTGTTCGGTCGCAGATGATGGATTGTCTGCGTCATGTGTCTACGCAATCGTGTTCACTGCTTTCTACCGCCAAGACAACGGCTGGTGATCCAGGACAACCCAACTCGAAGAATCTTCTGAATGCCGCTGCTAGGAGTGTCATGGAGAGCATAAACCAGCTGGTGGATGTTAGTACATCGTCTGCTCCAGGTCAGAAAGAGTGCGACAACGCTATGCGCAACATAGAGTCGCTAAGGGTCTTGCTGGAGTATCCACATGAGGCCATCACTGATCAGGGCTACTTTGAGTGCGTGGAGACGGCGACTGGAAAGTCTAGGAATCTCGGATATGCCATTTCGGAGATGATTAACAACGCAAAGCAGTCCAATCATGTAGATTTTGGTCAGTCCGTAAACAATGTCTCGGAATCCATCCATGGCTTGATCGAGTCGTCTGCGCAGGCCGCGTACCTCATCGGAGTGTCGCATCCAAGCAGTGTCGCTGGACGTCCAGGAATCATCGACCAAGCTCAATTGAACTGGGCATACCAGGGAATCGTTCAGTTCTGTGACATTGTCAGCAGTCCTAAATCGACGAAACAACAGAAGATTTCAGCGCTCACCGGAGTAGCTAAGCACACCAGCTACCTATGTTCGATTTGCCGACAAGCCAGTATGAATACCAACAATCCTGTGGCGAAGAATGAATTCATCGTTGGGGCAAAGCATGTAGCGGGAGCCACATCGAATTTAGTGGAGGAAGTGAAGGGAATTGAAGATGACCACTCTGTGCCATCACGTCAACGGTTTGTCGAGCCGCTATTGGACGCGGTAAAGGCTGTTCGTCAGTACGCCTCAAGTCCGGAGTTCGTTCCAGTGCCAGCTAAGATTTCAGCAGAGGGACGTAAGGCTCAGGAACCAGTATTGAATGCCGGACGCGGAGTTATCGATGGTGTTGTCGAAATGGTGAAGGCCGCGAAATCGTTGGCACTGACACCAGATGATCCACCCGTATGGCAGCAGCTCTCGATGCACAGCACTAAAGTGTCGGAGAGTGTTAAACGTCTTGTTGATAATATTCGGGAGAAGGCACCCGGTCAGGCCCAGTGTGACCAAGTGCTACATACTCTCGGAACGTGCACTCGCGAGTTGGATAGCTGTGGGCTGGCGGTAAACGCTCAGGGACTTGCCCAGCGGAGGGACAACAATTTGCAGGGCTTTAGTAGTCAGACTCTGAACGCTGCAGCTGAATTGCGCGACAAACTGGAACCCATTCGAATGGCTGGCAAAAATAACGCGGAGAAGCTAGGCCATGCCGTTGGAGAAATCTCCCGCTATGTGGTGCCAATGGTGAATGGCGCAATTGGCGCCTGCACCCACATAGTGCATTCAAGCCAACAAATGAGTTTGATCAACCAGGCAAAATCGGTCGTGGAGAGCGCAACTCAACTGGTGCAAGCGGCGAAGGAGTCGGCCGGAAATCCACGAGCTACCCACGCTCACCCTCGTTTAGACGAATCGATTGAGAACACCCAGGAGGCCATTCAAGAACTCACTCAGACAGTGGAGAAGATTTCCACTGAAAGCGGCGTTGTCACCGGTCTAATGGAGCAAGTCAACCGGGCCATCACTCGTCTCACGGATAAGAGGCAGAGCCTGCTGAACGCCTCATTCAGCGATACGTTTGTAGACTACCAAACCAGGATGGTGCAGAGCGCCAAGGAGATCGCTCGCCTGGCAAACGAAATGAATGCCAAAGCTGGTTTCGACACCAGCAAACTGCCTCCTCTCGGCATCGACATGGCCCACCACTATACGCAGATAACTCAGGATTCTGTTGGTGCTTCCACCACAACCACTTCGCCAGAGGTAGCGGTGCGTATACGATCAACTGTCATCGATTTGGGTCGCTCAGTCGGCCAAATCATTCAATCCACAGCCGGGGTACGACCCAATGATCCCTCTGGACAGAATGACATTTCTCGCAATGCACGAGATGTCTCGGAGAAGGTAGCTCAAGTGTTAGCCGCCCTACAGGCGGGTTCACGTGGTACTCAGGCCTGCATAAACGCCGCCCATACCGTGTCCGGAATAATCGGCGACTTGGACACCACAATTATGTTCGCAACTGCGGGCACCCTCCAATCGGATGGAGATGGTGCATTCGCCGACCACCGTGAGCACATCCTACAAACCGCCAAGGCGCTAGTCGAGGACACAAAGGTACTTGTGGCCGGTGCCGCCGGCACACAAGACCAACTGGCGTCCGCTGCTCAAAATGCTGTCACCACTATTTGTAAGCACAAATTTGATCAGGCCACCCAGTTTGGTTTTAATTGCTTTCTTCTTTTCTTCAGTACAACTGGCCGAAGCAGTTAAACGTGGAGCTTGCTCGCTGGGAGCAGCTCAACCCGATTCACAGGTAATGGTAATTAATGCTGTTAAAGATGTCGCCTCCGCTTTAGGTGATCTGATTAACGCTACGAAGCTGGCATCGGGCAAACCGATCCACGATCCAACTATGGAGGGTTTGAAGGAGAGCGCAAAGGTAAGTGTTTTGTTCTTGAAATACACGCATTGCATTTGAATATCCATTCCATTCAATCATTGGAGTATCAGTTGAAATTTGCTTCTTCTTACCAATCTACTACATACATACTCGTACATACATAGATGTTGTTTAACGATGAAAGTCATGTAACAAACTTGCAAATCATATAACAAAGCAGATGATTATTTATATATTTTTATTGGTACTTGGTTTTTTTTTTTATTAAAAAACTTGATTGGCTGTGACAAGTGTGTTGTGGAACCATGTGGTGTGCTGGAAAATTCATGCGAAGTTTTCCTATTTGAACATTTTTTTTTTACCTCGGGGTAGGTAAGAGTCTCAGTGGGGGACAGGTAATGTGTGTTCGTAATGACGTTCGCATTAGGGGCACTGTTGCACGTGCTGTTTAACATGTGATACTCTATGCGATGCAAATCATTTTCAACAAAAAACACATAGTAAAAGAATGACTGCGCACAAAGATTCAATTTCGTCTGAAACAAATGCTTTCTGTCGAACACATTTTGCATCAACCCTTTTCCTTGCACCGAACAGATTATTGCTGACTATGCTGATCGAATGTAGGCTTAGTAGTTAGTGTGTTGGACTACTAAGCGAGGGGTCCCAGGTTCGAATCCCGCAAAAACCCAAATTCCAACTTAGGGTTTTTTCCACTGTTTTTTAACTGTCTTGAAAGAGCTTCTCAATTAGCCGTTTGGAATCGGCATAAAATTGTAGATCCGGTTCCATTCGTTCCAAAAATGAAACTCACACAAAACGAATGGTTGTGAGAAGCTAGGCCTTGGGTCCCTCGGACCAGTTGCGACAGCTAATTATTTTTATTACTATGCTGATCGAAGAGCACGCAATGCACTTCTTGCAAGCTTGTAATATTATCATTAAAAGCTTCGATCTCTTAACGGCGCGCTCAAGTCGATAATTCCTTTGCGACTAATCCATTTCATTTAATGCAATGTCCAGATATTGCCTACTTTACTTCATTGAATGAACTCTCTTTGATCACACATCACAAAACCAATGAAGTCCATTTGTTACAGGCAATCATAT
The DNA here is from genome assembly GCA_963082955.1 of Cheilosia grossa. Taxonomy (NCBI): domain Eukaryota; kingdom Metazoa; phylum Arthropoda; class Insecta; order Diptera; family Syrphidae; genus Cheilosia; species Cheilosia grossa. Next base: position 16,227,061 of record OY720146.1, read on the forward strand.
CGTTCATAAGTTTATTAATAAATTTGTAAAACTGCTTCTTTAACAAACTCCTAACTTCATTCTAAAATGGAGGGGAAACTGACAAATCGTTCAGTGAATACTTGGGCGCTGTTTTACCCCTTTATTCACAGTTGCTATAAATAAATACACTTATCTTGTTTTAAACACCTTAACTTGTAATGGATATGGCACTTAATATCACAAGAAATGCGCTACCTTAGACCAGCCGAAAATGGATGGATTTATACAAATTCACAATTCAATTCACATTCCACACACGTATAATAACTGTTTCTAAAAAAATTCACAATTCACACTCTAGCCCTAAGCGTACTAGTTCATTTTATTGTTATATCAAATAAAAAAAGCCACTATTTTGCTCGCCTATATACATAAATATTTTGTTAATAAGATGCATCCCCGGATTTATTGCTCGCTATCGATGTTGTAATTGCATAAGAATTTCTATTTATCCTACTCTAGTGTAGAACTCAAACAAAATTTATATCTATATTGTAAATTAATTTGTAAAACTTGGAGAATGCTCAGAACTGCATAATACACAATGGGCCTATGGTACTTATAATCATTTTTGATCTTTACATCAATATTATGAAGGTCACAATGGGTAATTCTATATTATAAAGTTTGCTATTGTGAGTTCGTAAAATCTGGCCAGAAAACTAAATATGATTATAAGTATCGCGCAATTGGCCTTACTAAAAATCATTTTTAACCTTCGCCTAAGATATTTTGCAGGTCACAATGGATAATTTTATATTATAAAAGATTCCGCTATTGTGAGTTGGCAAAATGCAACAAATATATTGCAGGCCACAGTGGATTTATATTATAAATTGGTAAAATGCAACCTGCACTAAAAATGATTATTAGAACCGCGGAACTCTTTTAACCAACGAAATAACGAGAGAACCTATGTACTAAAGATTGCACATAATCGCATCCCCCTGGTTTCGCTGGCTGTCCTCTATATTTTAAATTATTTTACTACTTTTATATCTCTACTCTCTCTCTCCCTCTCTGTGTATTAAACCGAACTCCAAAGATATCCAGATCTTCTGTGTACTAAAGTAAAAAACAAACAAAAAAAAAAATGTATATTGTTCTCTTGTTTTCCTTTCCAAACAGATGCTTAGGGATGTGTGCCTCTCTGGCACTAACAGTAGCAAGCGTGCATCAATGGATTATTAAAAGAAAAATGATCATTCTATTCATGAACAAAAACAAGCAAAATTTAACGAAATGCAAAATTGGCTAATATTTTACTCTATGCACCTTAATTATGCATTTTTAGATAAATTTAACTTTGTCCTTTCTTATTGTTGGAATAATTATACATCCGAATTTTAGTACTAAGTTCTGTTTAGCTTGTAACTCTTTGCATTTGTGAGGGAAGTAGGTGATGTTTGTTCGGCTTTTGGTTCTGCTCTTTGTATAGTTTTAGCATTTCCCACATTTTGTTGCACCGCCATTTTATTTGTATGGGGTAGATATGTTTTGAAAACATTTTCATTTTTATATACAATATGGGCCCTACGGCGCAGTGGCTTAGTGGTTAGAGTGTTAACTACTACCTACGGTAGAGTGCCTAACCGTTTTTTTATGGGCCCAACTAATAATCATCTTGAATTACGTTAAATACATGGTAGGTCACAGTAGGACATTTTCACCGAAATTTTGCGTGGAAACTTAAAATGATTATCGACTGTGTCTATATTGTATTCGTAAACTTAAAATGCCTTTCTAATGGTATGTTTCTTAAAAATCTAAGGGTTGCTAATGTTAATATGTATAAATAAGCCACAAACCCTGTTATGCTCACTACATTAACTTGCATTGTAATCACCCAATGGGCTTTACTAATAACTATTTTTAAAATTCACCCAAAAGAGATTATTCTTATCGTGTGACATTGTGAAAACGATGATTTTTTTCTATTCTGGAAATGTTTCTAATAACTTTTAATGAAAATGGGATATTTTGGTCAATTCAGTTAGTAAGACAATGTTGGGATTTATAATATACATGCATCTTTTGTAAGCACTTTCACCCTTACCAAAAGTCGACAGAAAACTCGACATTGTCTCAAAAATATGTCAGCTTATACACTTTTTCGTACGCAACATATTGTGGGAAATGCTTAGCTTATAGAATTACAATTCAGAAATTGCCACTCTCTAGTGTCTAGCTGCACCTACTTCTCAAAGTATTATCCATAAACATATACGTATTATTTTATTATCGTCCACTTATTTATAAATACATATATAAAATATTTAGTATTTTCTATTTTACTTGCAAGTGCCATAACCAGTTTCTTTTCATCTCTAAACAAAATTTTTGATATATTAACGAGGAAAATGTTACATCACTTCAAGAATAGACATCAAATAAAATGTAAAAAAAAGTTGTTTCATTGCTCATTTCTCTATAAATACTACATCATCGCTCACTTTCAAATTATTGCACTGTGCTCTCAATGAACCTATAAACAAAAATCTATATTCCATCGTTTTACCCTCTATTTCCGTGTAATCTCCTTAGGTTATGGTTTTAAATGTATCATCACTGTTGAAAACAGTAAAAGCCGTAGAGGATGAACATACCAGGGGAACAAGAGCTATGGAAGCCACCACCGAAGCCATTTCACAGGAAATTCGGGTAAGATTGCGCGCAACATAACAATGTGCAATGAGATGATTTTTTTTTTTTTTTTTGATTTTTTATAGGCAATGCAAGCACCACCACCACCCGGAACACCACAGTGTTCTCCAGAAGATCTAATTCGTGTCACGAAGAACGTCACACTGGCGACAGCCAAGGCAGTAGCTGCGGGTGCTTCCAATTTGCAGGCTGATATAGTAGCAGCCGCTAACTTAGGTCGACGTGCGATATCGGAGATGCTTTTGGTTTGTCGTACGGTTGCCTGGAATTGTGCTGAGACAACTGAGCTACGCCAAAGGACATTGGAAGCTGGCGCAGCGGTGGGAGAATCTTACAGGGAACTTCTGAACGGAATCCTTCGTAACTGCTCGGCTGACGAGCGAATGCACTTGTCGAGACGAGTGGCCAAGTGTGTCACTGATCTAGTGGCTATGGCGAGGCTATTAAAGGGCTCCGACTGGATTGATCCAGAGGATCCGACTGTAATCGCTGAAAACGAGTTGCTGGGTGCAGCTGCTTCTATTGATGCCGCAGCCAAGAAACTGGCCAGCTTGAGACCACGACGACAGCCTGATGTTAAGGTAAACCATACTTTTTTTTTTTCGCTTGTCTTATATAAATAATAACAACTGTATTGTGGTGAATGTTTTTAACAAATTTACTAAGTTTATGTGGTGATGGGTGCTATAACAAACCAAACAAAAAAAAATAACAGCGCTATGATGGAATGCTTTAACAAAGATAGTTCCAGTCAGATATGTTTGATATTCTTGGTTGTAATTAAATATTCACCCAGGAATCAAACATATTATTACTGTGATTATTAACCTTCTTCTGCTTTTCTAACTAAAAATGCCTGTAACATACTTTTAACTTTTCCCTAACCAAGGTGCTTTGCAATGTAATAAGCCATAGAATCCCTCTAATTCGGTGTTGTTTCTGTATGTATTACAGCTGGAGCTCGATGAGAACATGAAGTTCGATGAAATGATTCTGGAGGCCGCTAAGGGCATCATGGCAGCATCGTCTGCTTTGGTGCGAGCCGCCAACGCCGCTCAAAGGGAGCTTATCGACCAGGGTAAGGTGGCTCGCACCCCGCTAACATCCTCTGACGACGGACAATGGTCTGAGGGTTTGATTTCGGCGGCGAGGTTAGTAGCTGCTGCGACTCACAGCCTTGTGGAGGCTGCCCAGAACTTAGTCCGTGGCGTGGGCACAGAAGTTATGCTGATATCGACAGCGAAGCAAGTGGCGGCATCCACTGCCCAGCTGCTGATTGCCTGCAAGGTCAAGTCGAATCCCAACTCAGAAGCTGGCAGGAGGTTACAGGCCGCTGGCAACGCAGTAATCAAGTCAACCGACAATCTGGTTCGCGCAGCGCAACAGGGTCTCGACGCAGAGGAGGAGCACACGCTGAAGATAAACACGAGCATGGTCGATGGAATGGCACAAGAAATCAATGCGCGATCGGACGTTCTTCGTATGGAGAAACAACTCGAGGAAGCACGCACCAAATTGATTCGCATCCGACAGGCAAGGTCAAGAAAGAACAACCAGGGATTCACCACGGATGAAAGCGACTCTGAGTACCATACGGCGACATATGGTAGCTTGCAAAGTCAAACCAATGTAAGAGTTTGCAAATTTATTAATTCTTATCAAGTAGTTAATAACTAAACAACATTTTTTTTGTTCAATTAACTCGTAACAGACACTTAACCGGTCAGGGTATACTGATACACCAACATCTCCGAGCTACTATCAATCTGCCAAATCACATTATACTTTCCAACAAACTCCCCAACACTTTCACCATCCGGAAGCGGTGTCACCCACATTTAACCAAAGTGAAAACTTTCCACCCCCACCACCTCCGCTTCAGTCAGCCACAACAACAACCACCAATACCACATATAGGCCTAACCCCAAGCTAACAGCTAACGCTATTCCACGCCCCTACCCGGGAGCAAGAATTGCCTCACCAGTCAGTCCATCGCCTATTAATAGTCAATCTTTTGAAACTCTAACCTCAACGTCGACATTGAAAAATGTCTACGTCGATAAAATGCCACCACCAACTTCGCCAAAGAAGCCTTCAAGTAACTTGGAAGCATGTGTCAAGGACCTGCACGACAAGACCTTCGGACAGGGTGGCATTGTACAGATAACCGGTGCATATAATCCTGGTCAGAACTACGAAGGTTACACCTCAAGGTGAGTCAAAATAAAACCTATAAAACCTGATGATACTAACCCTATTTGCATCTTCAGGTATGAAACCAGAAAATACGAGGAAAGCGGCGATGTCAAGCCGCTTGAAGCCGGCTTGTCCCAAATCACTTTGAATTCCGATGGTGGCAAGATCTCCCTCGTCGATGAAGGATCACAGCGTCTCTCCTCAATAACACAGCGTGTCATGGAACGGAAAACGTTCACTACAACCACAGAATCGCGGTCGGAGAAGAAGACCGAGCAACACAGTTTTAGACTAGAATAGTAACAAGTTTGTTTGTTGTATAAGTTGAAAGTTGTTTGACTAGCCTTTTATAATTAAAATGATAGAGAACTATCGATATACAAACATAAATAATATATAAACCATTTAGCTTTTAACCATAACTAACTAAAGAAAAAAAAAACAATTATTCACCAAGTGCCAGACAACTAGCCCCCCACTTCGCCCTCATTTTTAACACATAACTACAACGTTATTGGTTACAACTACAACTTTTAGAATAAATCTACATTCTCCTATTTGTCCAAAAACTTAACCACCACAAGTGCTTTGAATAACAAGAAAAGTAAAAAAAAAATTAGATGTAACAAAAAAAAGAGAGATTACCAAATTTTATTCGAATTTGATTTTAATTATTTGTTTTTCTTCTACTAGGATGTAATTGGACGCATGAAATTGATTTGCCAACAAGTTGCCAAGCATTGACCTATTTTAATTGTTCTCTTTTTTTTTTAAATAATTTGTTTACGAAAAACGATTTTACCGAAAGTTAAATGTTAACTAGGGGAATTAACCAAAATAAAAAAGCTTTTAGTGTTTTTTTTATCATAATTATGAGAGATAATTTGCAATGAGCAGAATTAACATGTATTTTCTTTTAAATTGTATGTACATATATAATTTATATACACATATATTTTTATTATTTTGAAGAATAAATAAAAGTTTATCTAACCAAAGTGAGGTGTGTTGCTTTCAATTTATTTATTTATTTATTTTCAGTGTTTTTTGTTTCGTACACGTCTTTAGGGAATGCAGCGTTTTTGTTTGTACTCGCTGTATGCAGTCGTGCCGCAGCAATTGGGAGAAGAAGTGAATTTTACAAATACGGCATTCCGTCTAGTTTCTGTACACATATTCTTAAGTCATGCGGGTTTTTCTAATGGTCGAAACGTCGAAAAACAGAAAAACAGCTACGGCTGCGATAACTTCAGTTTCGGTTGTACGGCTTTTGAAGCATTTGCTCATCTTCTAGTTAAGAACATGTCACCCAGAACCACACCCAAATAAAACAAAGAAATATTTGCAATTCTTAAAATGTGTACAATGTATACAAAATATATTCTTTTACTATTTCCTGTTAAGCTTAATAGTTAGATGTAGATAAATGCACTTTTTTAGTCTTTACAGTAGTGTAACAGATAAATGTAAACAACACTGTACACTTAGGCGTACTCCTTATTCAGTTCCCTTCCAATCAACCAACGTCTAATCTCCGAAGTACCTGCACCTATCTCATAGAGTTTAGCGTCCCGCATTATCCGTCCAGTGGGGTATTCATTGATGTAACCATTTCCGCCAAGGATTTGAATAGCATCCAATGCAACTTGAGTCGCCTTCTCGGCGCAGTATAAGATAACACCAGCGCAGTCCTTAGCACTCTTATGCCCTAAATCTGTGGCCCGTGCAACGCTGTACAAATACGAACGACACGCACTCAGTGTCGTGTACATATCGGCCATTTTTCCCTGTATCAATTGGTATTCGCCAATAAGCTGATTTTTCTGTTTCCGCTGATGGGCGTAATCGAACGATATATCACATGCAGCTTGCATAAGGCCAACTGGACCCGCAGCCAATACAAGACGTTCAAAGTCCAAACCTGACATCAACACATAGACACCTTTATTAACTGCGCCCAACACATTCTTAGCTGGTACTTTCAAATCTTGGAAAACCAATTCACAAGTACTGCTGCCACGCATACCCAGCTTGTCCAACTTTTGCGCTACACTGAAACCTTCCGAAGCCGTTTCAATTATGAATGCAGTTATCGAATGTTTGTCGGCACTACCTATAAACGCCCAGCATTATGTAACAAGTTAAACATTGAATTTTAGAATTCGCAGTCTCTTACCAGTTCCAGTTTTAGCGTAAACAATCAAGACATCAGCATCGGAACCGTTTGTGATCCAGAATTTTGTACCATTCAGCACGTAATAGTCGCCCTTCTTCTCGGCGCGTAATTTCATGGAGACCACATCACTGCCAGAGCCAGGCTCGGACATGGCCAACCCGCCAATATGCTCACCGCTGCAGAGTTTTGGCAAATATTTTTGCTTTTGCTCGAGGGTTCCGTTCTTTGTTAACTGATTGATACAAAGATTCGAGTGTGCTCCATAAGACAAGGCCACACCACCAGCAGCTCTAATGAAAAATTGTAAAATATGTTCGAGTTACTATTTGTCGTTATTTTTTTAAGAAGGAATAAATGTCTTACAGTTAATTTGAACATCACAGAAGCAAAATGGAATTGATGAAAGTTTAAAAGTAATGATTGGCTTGAGATAACGCAATTCGACATTTACCTGGAGATTTCTTCCATAATAATGCAATGGTCGAGGTATGATCCACCGGTGCCTCCGAATTCTGGATCAGCTGTAATTCCGTGAAAACCTAAAGCTCCCATTTTCTGCCAGAACGCACGCAGATCTCTGAGAGTACAAGACATTTTCATTGCCAGACTTAAAGACTACAAATCGGGAGGTAGGTACTTACTTGAAGTTGTCATTCTTGTCGATCTCCTGTGCGAAAGGAGCCAGCTCCCTTTGAAAGAAGTTGAACGCTGTTTCTCTGAGCTGAAATCAAAAAATCGATTTTAGTATTCAACGAATATTGGCTATTTTCTTTATAAATTGAACGCCATGTCCTCTTTGTCTGTTGCGTTAAGCTATGTAGATGACACTCACGTCTAGCAGTACCTATGCGATCGTGAAGTTTTATAAAAATTAGCCGATTTTGCCGGAGAAATGTAAAAACCTTCCGACAACGCAGACACTACAAAAGTTGCGAATAACCTTATGTAAATAATAACTACTGAAATTTTAACGTAGACATTGTGGAAGCTCCACGTACTTTGCAGTTAAACCGCTGATGGTGCTATGACTATCCCATAAACAATATCTTGTGAATTCAAGCTCCAAACAACAGGCTCTTTGCTGGCGGTCTATTCAGTATATTTATATCAGCTTGTGCGCCTGACACACCCCCATTTACATTCATAATTGCCCGAAATTATATTTAAATAACTTGCCCTTTGCTTCTCTTCGTCCAGTCCATAAACTTTGTCATTGACGGGGTAGTATGCCAAAGATCTTTGCAATAAAACTCCCTGCAGTCGACCTCTGAACACCAATTTCCCGAGAATATTCGAACAAACACGAGCCGACATTTTTTGTCGATAAACTTAAAATTATGCTTAAAATTGCAGCTTAAATTATAAACAAGGAATATACTTTGCAAATATGCAATATGGCACAGTTTCACAAAAAAATTATCTAATAATAATTAAACGTCAATCTAAAATTGTAGTAGATTTTTTGGTTCTTCGTGTTTTTCTTTCAGGGTTGGTATACGGAAGGGGAAGTGGCTGCCATATTCATCAAGTGTCAGTTGAAAGTAGAAATTTGAATTTACTTGAATTTTGTATTTAGAAATTATACTATTCTTTTATTTTAGCTGGAAAATTCTTAGCATATAATTATAAAAATGTAAAAAGAAAACTAACATTTCAATTGCAAAGAATAATTGACAAGGACAAAGCCATCCAAACTGTAAAATGTGCATAGTTAGGCTCTTTTAAACGTGTAGGTATATGTCCTTTGAGGATACTTGATAGGCGCATGTCTGATAAATTGGTGAAAAGAACAACATACGTATACGGCATTTAATTTTTCCCCTAAGCACCCTCGATTTTTTACTGTTTATATTCACTTTTATTGACGTAGAGTGCTGGTGTCATCGTAGATAGATGCATTTTTCTTTCCTTCAACGAGTGGGAGTCAATTAATTCGGCAAACCGGAATATGGTACACAATTTTCCAGATATCCAGCTTGAAAAATAAGCTTATTTCAAATCAAGTGCGTTTGTGAAAATGTTTGGTGAATTATTTTCATATTTATCGGTGAAAATTCGTCGAGTAACAAGTAAGTTTTCGTGAATAAAATGTTATTCAAGTATTCGTCATAATAACGCAGTCAATCAATCAAAAAAACATAATATAAATGTCCTGTGCGTAATGCTTTTAATGAACAAAGGCGTTTGGGGGTATTGAGCATTCTTTTCGTGGGTTTCTTTTTTAGCTTCAAAAATCAATAACATTAACAATAGGTTATACTTATCACTTGACATAACATGACAGTCGAGGACTCTTGTTCAGTTATCGTGACATAGTTGCTGGAATAGTTTTTTTTTCTTTGGTTGATTACAGCGCTTGTTGTTAAAGATATGAAGGAAAAGGACTATTTATTTTGAGCGCTCATTTCCCAGTTGCGTGTTGTTTTACTTTTGTTTTTAATGGTCGAAGTGAAACGGTTTTGTGAGTTTTTTTCTGGCGGTAAAAGAATTGGCTTGACAACGAAATACTCAACATATTGTAAGTGTCCTACAACATTTCATCCCGGTCAAAGTCCTTTTTTCAATGTGTGCTTGGTTATCTGCTCTATATCTATATAGATAGCGATTAGCATTCGAAAAGTATCATTCATTGGGTTTATCTAAATTTAAAACAGTCTTGACATTACAGACAAGCATATTATGTGCATAGTAAATTCAGCGTGCGAGGAGAACCATACTGCACAAAGTTAGGTACACTTGCTATTTATTGCGTTCAAGTATTGGCTAACATAATGTACTTGTGCATATACAGAGTTGCCAACACTCTAATTAAAAACAATTCTGTGTGGGGGGAATACTACATTTGTTGAAACGGACTGTTTTTGTTTTACCCCATATTTCAAAGGGATAACAAAACAGTATAACCGACCTTATGCTGCATTTGTGCTAGTTTTGCTGTTTATGTTGCAACTCAGTGATTTGCAATTGGTTGGTGAAAAAAAAGGGTTAGGGGTTTTTCCATGATACACCCGTATGGGTGTTCCTCTAGGAATATTGAAAGTATGCCGTTTATATAGCAACCTGCTCGACCCATATATTCTGTTATTTATTCAAACCTTGCACAACATCGAATCGTCACGCAAACACCTAGCAATACTCCCATTAGAGTAGAAAATCAATTCGAAGGTGACTCTGAGGACATATGGAGAATTTGTTTCCGGTCATAACCAAAACAAAAACAACTTAACTAAGTAAGTGGTTACCCACGATGATAAAGCACAAAATAGTAAACTAAATACTTTTCCAATAATGTATAAATAGGACTATAGAATAATTAGCATGAAGCCTGATTTAAGGCCCATTTTCATAGCTTTTCTGTTCTTTCTCTTGACATAAATAAAATACTTTAATGGTAGGGGCAAACAAAATATCAGGTGTGCCAACGGCTGTTGTAAATAGATAAAAACCGTTTTATCATGATGAACGCGGGCGCCCAACCCGCGAAGAGTCTCTACCTAAGCTACAGATGCCTTCCATCAGTTGTTCAGAGCAAACGCTCTGGTATCTGAAATATCTTTCAAAAGGAGGTTCGGTCTTCGAACTATATATAGTTGGCGCAACAGCTCTGTAGAGACCCAAGGCCTAGCTTCTCACAACCATTCGTTTTGTGTGAGTTTAATTTTTTGGAACGAATGGAAGGGATCTACAATTTTATGCCGATTCCAAACGGCTAATTGAGAAGCTCTTAAGACAGTTATACTCTCGGATGTTTGTCAGACGTTCGCGAGAGGCGGCGCAGTGGAAAAAACCCTAAGTTGGAATTTGGGTTTTTGCGGGATTCGAACCTGAGCCCCTCGCTTAGTAGTCCAACACACTAACCACTAAGCCACTGCGCACAATGCGCGTCTTCGAACTAGTGGCATTTTTTTTTAAGGACTTAAGAGTTTGTGAAAATTTAATTTTTTGGACCAATGCAGACGGACATAAAAGTTTTTTCAGTGGATGCTTGTTAGACGCGAAGTGTGCCACAATGGAAAAGTATTTCGTCTACATGTTGGCCTTGTTTCATATTCAAGGGGATTCTCTGATATTATTCCGTCAGTGACAGTGTATTGCTGTACCTGGACGGGCCACAGGCGAACACCCTGACTACTGCACTATGAACACTGCCAAATCAGTTTCGTTCTAGCCAACAAATCCACACAAATCTAGTATTCTATTTTCAAGTTCTATCACGCTTAGGAATCAATCGGCACACACTTCTTTCAATGCTTTTTCGATGGAACACAAAACATATTAGAAATAACGAAATGGCCACATTTTGTATTGTTTTCACCTCTACGTCTATGTTGGATTGGTTTTCTTTAAAGAGCTGCAATCATTTTTGTCAGTGCGGCCACGTGTTACATTTCTGCAACTTTATTTCATGTGTCAAATATTAAAAAGTTATTTTTCCTTAGCACTTGGGTCCCTTTATTCTTTTCAAAAATAACTCAACCTCACATTGCTGCGGCGGTCGAGAACAAATAGTTGCTGGTAGCAGTTTGGCGAATTCTATAATTCTATTTGAATTCAAAAATTCCCATCCACTTGGCTCTTTTCGTCAACTGTCCCCGCGCAAGCCATGTTGGCAACCGTGCTAAAAAAACAAACAGGAAATGTATGTGCTATCAGCCACTTTCGAATTTATGTGCACATCCTAAGTTTATTTATAACAAACCCATTGCAAATAACTTCTCTTCCATCTGATTATGTAGACAAACAATCAAATAAAACAAAACCAAGTTTAATTTAAGAAAATCTATAATTAAGTAAATAATATTGCAATAAAAATAAATCAAAAAAAAAGAAAAAAATTCACCCAACCGCAACAGGAACAAACGCAGAATTTCTTCAAGAAATCCCATCCTACGATACACAAAAAAAAAAAGTTTATATCAAAAATCACCGCACTTTAGCAGCAGTTTGATTCCAAAAGCGAATGGGATAAACTGCAGAGTGTATTGGTCTTCGCGGTCCTCTCGTATCTTTAAAAATACTGATTATTCAGTTGACTGCGCGAAAAGATCCAATCTACCGCCAGCAATTTATCGCGTTGATATATTCATCCATTCGACTACAGAGGTACTAATAAACAGTATTTTACTCACGGCGACACACCGGCACGACACTACCACACTATATACCCCCGTCCAAAGCTACCATACTAACTTGGGCCAGCAAAAAACCGAACCTCAGTGATAGAACGAATACGATTCCGACGAGTAGACTTTTAGCGAATGGTCCTCCTCCAATGCGCTGCTAAGCTGTGAAATATATTCTAGTGTGTACGAAAGGGAAATTATTAATTTTACAAAAAAGAAAGTGCGCGGAAAATGAATATTTGTGTTCCACCGAGAGAGCCAAATGCAAGTGATGCCTCTGTTTAATTATAAGTGTGACAAATTTTAAGAATATAGTTACATTAACAGTGTGATTCACACGAGATTTTTTTTTTTTAATAAGTGCATAGTATACACATTCTCCAACTCCAGGATTAACAATATGGATAAACAAAATCTGCCAAGTGACGACAAACTCGATGAAGGTATTCAAACAAATATATTTTCCTATCGCAAAAAAAATCTTTACAATATTTACCAAATGAGGCAATCAACTGGCAATAGCAGTTGGTAATCTTTCTCTCTGTATGTGAATACTTATCAGACGACGCAATAGGTAATGCTAAACACAAAACCAATGTAAATATGATGAGATAAAATAACTTCCTTTGCTACAGACAATCGAAAATATTTACATTGCTAGTTTTCCAATTAGGAAAATGTGCTTCGTTAAGTTTTTATTTTGACATTAGCGACTGCTTGAAAGTACAAAGTAAATAGAAAAAACACGAAATCTTGATAAGAATGCACCATTGATTTTTGGATCTTGAACTTTGTATAGGTTGACAATTTGTATTCTCAATGTATATATTTTTTACAGGACTTCTAGATTTGCCTTCGGTGGGTACCTCGTTGACAAGATTTTTGGCATGCATGGCTCCAGTAATGGGTAATAATATGTTGGCCCTTATCAAAAGAAATTGCCTGCCTTGTGTTGGTTGTCATTATCATATGCGTATGATAAATCATAAAAACATCGCTGTCACTCATAATACCATCTTCATCGAATGTGTACATAATATTTATTTTCGTTTATTCAAGCGAATTATTTGTGTAAAGAAAATAATTAATCTAGGAGGAAAATTTCTTTCTAGTTGGGTGTGACTGTGTCAAGTTTTTTATGTCGTTATATTTTGTTTTCGCAATGAAAAGTCAGTTTATTTTCCATTTTGTGTACGAAATTAGTTCGTTGAGCGAGTTATGTATAATTGTGGGTGGGTGGACTCATCTGGGACTATGGTACGTGTGAATGTGTATTTAAATCTATTTGCGAGGTCAGTTTTTGGCTGCATATAATTTATGTAGGAAATTCGATTTCATGCGGAATAGGCAGGTACACACTGAGTACTCGGCACACATGTAATTAGCATATGGACATTATTATTTAGCTGATGGAATTGAGTGTTTATGTTGTGAAATGTTGCCAACTTATTGAAGGTCTTCTTGAATACGCATGAATCACATACTGTCGGTTGGTTTGTCTGAAACATCTACTGTTCTCAGTTGTTTGTTTGTCAAGAATAAATTCAAGCTCATTATCTGGTTACTGAACTGAGTCAATTGTTTACATTTGGATAAAATTAATGCATATAATCTCAATAGAGATCAAGTTCTGTTTATGTTGGATTAACAAATTCTAGCAATTGGTATTTGAAATCGCGTCTGGATATTCTTTTGAACAGGGTTCGGGTTAGTGGAAATTTGCGACAATTATCTGAGTTCTTCAAATAGCTGTTTCCTTTCGGATACGCCCAAGTAAAACGTATTAAAGTGCGTACTTACTTGGCCGGTGCATCATTTTAAATGCCGTTTATAACTTGTTGGTTGGCAAATTACCAACGAGTATGTGTACATAGGGGCCAATTACTGTCAATCATTGTGTTGCACATATACATTACAATTTAAATGAATTAAACCTTTGTTAGCCATATCAATGGCAATTCCCATGATTTTCATATACAGTCCCAAGAATTTGTAGTTGAAGTACATGCTCGGGAAAACGAATTGCCATATGTCGTCTGAGAATGTCGGCGACTATTTAAGACGCCCGTATTTAAACACATTTCACTAGATTTTTGTGCTTGTAAAGTAATAGGTATTCCCTTATTTTAGAAGAGTTCGATATCTACTTATGTCGGCCCGACATTTTTAATTGTGCAACTGGTAGAATGTATAAGTTCTTCAAAAAAGTAGTTCTTATGCCCAAGACACATGTGCAGAATTCAATAGGGAGCTATATTATAATACACACGTTTATATGGATATAGCCATACGTAAATTCTGCACTCACTGCAACATGTCTCAATTTCTAAATTTGCTGCAAAAATCGAAGGTACCGCATGCCACAACACAAAAGAAAATAAATTGCAAATTCAAGTATTTTGACATCATCGCCTTTTGACACTGCTGATCATGTTTGTTTTTGTTTTGGTTTTAAACACATCAGCTGCTAAGTCGACGAATGACAGCAGCCCTATTAGCCGATGCAATGCATGTCAAACAATTTTTTGCACATCAGTTTTACTTGCAGCACTGCAATCTGCGCTGCGTCCAGAATTTCTGCACATGTATTTTGGGCATTACAGTTGTTTTCTCATCCTTCCGATTTCAATGCAAGCGGTAGGGCGTTTCATCTTCCTCTTTAGTAAGAAAACAGTGAGCGCAATATTTTCATGTAGACCATTGGTCTAGCTTACTCACCTAAATTTGTATATGTTTTATTTCTGTCATTCGTCACAGGAGGAACTTGCAGTTTTACAACAAATCCTAACGGGAGAAAATACAACCTTTATCATGACAGTAGTAGATGCTAGTAGTTGCCAGATCTTCCGACGAGCAGTCTAGATTGCTGCATAGCATACATAACCTGAAAACATCCCCACAAGTGTTGTTTTTACTGTCCAGATTATCTAGCACGTTGAATATGTTTTAATGGGTTCCCTATTTCGCGGGTCTCTTTTAAATGACATGCCAAATCTTATCATTATGGGGATTCGTGGGAAGAATCAAATCACTGATCGCCGGTTCTTAGCTTTTCCTAAACTGTCTGACATCCATGGTGTTCGTCTGATGATCAATTCGGTTCATATGTATTTCTTTCAAATTTGACAAATTATTGTATATTTTGTCTTTTTCTTCTACAGATTTTGCTAAAAAATACTATAACAATTGCCTTTCACGTTAACGGTTTGTACTTCCTTCAAACACATCAGCTGATGGTACAGATTTGACGTTCGGGCAATACTTTTTTCTTATAATGAAGCAGTCTCAAGAGACAAAAAATAAACAGATCATTCCTTACGAATACAAGCTTTACTTAAGGCCCATATGATACTACATTTTTTTTTGCATTTTTCAGACTTTTAAAATGAAACAAGAGCAGTACGAAAAATTACTACGAAAATTCCTGATAGGAGTGAGTGCGTACTCACCAACCTACATAATGTAAAGATATCCAAAAAATGCATAAAAAATTTATTCAAATTACATTTTTCAGCTTTTTTTTGACATTTCAAGATTATTTGAAAATAAATTCGTCTGAAAATTTGTGGTTGCTTAGCAAAAAATTGCTACCCCTTTTGTAATAGGTACACTTTTTGTCTCTTTTACACGCAGCTAACCTTTCAACAGTGGCGCAGTGGCTTAGTGGTTAGTGTGTTGGACTACTAAGCGAGGGGTCCCAGGTTCGAATCCCGCAAAAACCCAAATTCCAACTTGGGGTTTTTTCCACTGCGCCACCTCTCGCGAACGTCTGACAAACATCCGAGAGTATAACTGTCTTAAGAGCTTCTCAATTAGCCGTTTGGAATCGGCATAAAATTGTAGATCCCTTCCATTCGTTCCAAAAATAAAACTCACACAAAACCAATGGTTGCGAGAAGCTAGGCCTTAGGTCCCTACGGACCTGTTGCGCCAACTATATATATAACCTTTCAACATTATTTAATGAGATAAGAATGAGGAAAACAGGAAAGAAAAATGTAGTGTCTTACGGTCTTTACGCACGCCGACTCTATTTTTTTATAATGTAAACAGCTAGGAAGTCGATTTTCAAATTATTTTATTTATATTGAAGGAAAAATGGCTCAAACATTTAAAAATCTAGTTATCTTAAGTCGACCAGGATTTACTGTACTAGATGCAGCGTGAACGCAAAAACTAATGTCGTTTTCCATTGGGACAAAAAGTCAATCTTTTTTTGATCTTAATCACTTTTCATGTTCCATTGGGCAAAAAAATCAATCTTTTTTCCGATTCGGAGCACTTTTTGCAGATCTCCATATTTTTTCAGATCTACACACACAGCCACAATACGTATATACTTTGCACAGCTGTTTTACGTCATTTTAAGGAGTTTGCTTTCAGACCAAATGCGCAAAGTTACGTGAAAACCAAAATAACGAAATACATTAATAGCCATGGTTATAATGTTGGAGGAATTATTATCTTCATAGTCTTCCTCGCATCTGAAGACTAGGAATCACCAAAAATACTAAATTTGTATCTACATTAGGGAAAACATTTTTGTGATTTTTGCAAAAACAAATGCAATTTGAACAGCTGATATTGCTGCCAAATAACACACTAAGACATTTATAAAAGCAGATGATCAATTCTGAGATCTGAAAAAGATTTCTGGTGGTCCCAATGGAAAACGACATAAATTTGTCGGGAACGTCACATTTCCTACGCCAGTCACTTCTACGAACTGTCAACTTAGTACTCATCCACGATTTTCTTGAGTAGATTTGTCTGCTAACTCTCAATAAACGTCAACAGAAAATGTGTGCGATCTAGGCCAATCAAAACTGAGACACATCAAGTCCTCATTGTATGTAATAGGAAAAGTGAAATTTGGTTGTCACACAAAATATAGTGGATGTGAGCAAATAGGGTGCGGGTAACCTATTTACAAAGTGAAGCAAACCTTATACCCACAAGTGAAGAATTTAAATCTTCAAACAAGTAACACATTGTTAGCCGCTCCTTAGTTTGACGTCACTACAAACAACTTGGCTACGTAATTTGTGAAACAAATTGCTCAACTCAACTGTATACATAAGAGGTCAACGAGTATTTATTTAAATCCAAGTCTAAACCGATACTAAGTACTAAAACCACAAAAACACTTGCACATCTTTTCCAAAGCACCCTATAACACACTACTTCTAATCCGTCACCATCAGTACTCGTACACACAGAAACAAATATAAAACTATTAACGATAATTCGTGATGATAAAAGTTAATTGCAATAAATCACGTGTGCTTTTGTTGGTGTTGTGCTTGCAAAAGTGTACTCAAGTGACGGCAGTACACCGCAACGTACCGCATTTGCCCAAACATCATTGTTCCGCAGATGCGGTGTAAAATCTCAGATTCTTATGCTCAGTATTCATTTGGCGCGGACAACCACTGGTCCGCCATCTAAGCCACAGTATACGAAATGAATGTATCAGATACATGTTTTCATGTGTAATTAGCACAATTATATTTTACCGGTCAGTGTCTAAATATACCCAGCAAAGTAAACCAAAAAATAAATACATCCGACCGGTGGTTTGGTGAATGGCACAGATTACATCAGTATTAAAGCAAACATTCTAATCGGAACCTTTTAAGATTCAAACAAGAACTAGTCTGGGTGCTACAAACGATTGCAATTACTAGTATCTGGGTTGCAGACTTCAAAGTGCAAATATATCCAGTTTGGCTAAATGTCCAAGACCTCTCAACTAATTCCCAATTCGAATGCAACCAAAGTGTAACAACAGTGCAAGAACCAATTGAAATCAAACCAAACTAGCAGTGCTTTAGTGCGATAAAGCTTTTCTGTAAGTTTAAACCTTTTCTTTTTTTGCTGAATGAATGGATGCAGTTTGTGTGTATCATGTGACAAAGTTGTTATATAATTCAAGTCAATTAAAGCTCTCTCTGGCCGTCACCGTCACCCTCACCACCATCGTCTACCACCATAGCACAAGTTCAAAGATCGCTGACTGTCCATTTGGGTGGTTGGTAATGTTCCCATATTTTTGGACACGATGGTGTTTGTACGTATTTTAAGTCCTAATGCGATCGCTATATTGTCAGACACGCTTGCAGAAGCTTTGTGTTTTGATGAATTTCTATTCGATCCATAATGAACCTAATCATATGTGTGTACTGTGCTGTGTACATAAAGCGAATTTTTTTATATTTTGCGCATATATCACAGAACTGAAATCAAGCATGTCGCACAGCACCTTCGCTTGAGTGGTAAACGAGTATAGCGAATGTGAGTCTTGCTGAGAGCGGCGTCTATTCGTCGCCCAGTATTCAAGTCGCGATTACTCGGTAAACATGCGGAAAGTACATAGTAGAATAGTTACAGCAATTTAATTCGATATTTATTTTGTTCCACTGACCTTCAAAAAGACAAAATTAAATTCACGAATTTTCTCCCCAAGTTATGTGTACCTGAAACAAGCTAAATTTTAATTTCGAATATGATTTATTTATTTTTGAGTATCGTGGCAAACTATGGTAAGTGCCGAGGTGTGAGTTCTTTTTTACATAAGCTTAAGCACACGTTATCAGTTATTAAAATTGTTCGCAGAAGGTGTTTATTTGGAGTTTAGTTTGTGGGAACACGTACTTTGGTATTTTGTCTGTCCAGCATGACAGCATACGCAAGTTTCTTGCGATAACTCACCCTAAACTGTCTACAAATAAAACAGTTTAACGAATGACTGATTGGGTCGTTTGACCTGTTGAAATGGACACACAAATGTACAGGAGAAAAATGTTACGTATACGTCAGAGTGATTTTTTTTTTATATATTATTTTTATTTTATTTCGCAGTGAAAAAGCTATAATTATTTTATTTTTAAAAACGCAACTGGATCTTGGTTTGGCTGAGTGCATTCACTTGAATTTGGATTAGTATTTGTGATCAATGAAATAGAGATTTTCCAAAGTCACAGTTGGCTGAGTAACCAGCATGCAAAACGGTTCGGGTGTTTAGAGTTCACACTCCCGAGTCGGAAAACTAAAATGGGTGAGACTTTAAGTGCACATTAGTTTTTTGATTAATAAAATTCGGTTAGTATTTCATTTTTCAATTGAACGGTTCCAAAAGTAACAATAAAAAGTCAAAAATAGTTATAATTCCATCAGGGCTGTTAAAACTCAAACTCGTACTTATAAAAAAACTATATCACAGTCAGTTACAAACTACTAATAAATAGACCGTCCGCTTTCGTGCACCTACCCCTCGCAAACTGTGAAACAAAATGCTTTCTCGGAAACTCTCAACTTTTCTATATGTAGCTCTTCAAAATGTCCGCGTCATATCCAAAATGAAATGTCAATGAAATTACTGTCAATTTCAATTGGTTTTTCTTCGGAATCCACTCATTGTGAAATCGAAGAAAACTTCTTCTGGTTGAATCCACAAATGTATTAGTGAGATGTCAAAAATTATTTAAAAGCTGGTGACGGCTTTGTCGTGAAAAATACATAAATTGCACTTGTGCAAGTGTTTCTAAGTAAAACTAAGCACTCTTTTCTCCTTTTCAAACGAACCAATTGGCTCATTTTTGAATGGTTTCTAGTTCCGCAATCAAGCTTCACTTTATCGTTCCTTGTTCCGATAAGCAATCCTTCTCTGTCTATATTT
The DNA here is from genome assembly GCA_963082955.1 of Cheilosia grossa. NCBI lineage: Eukaryota > Metazoa > Arthropoda > Insecta > Diptera > Syrphidae > Cheilosia > Cheilosia grossa. Next base: position 16,246,920 of record OY720146.1, read on the forward strand.
TTTTTTAGCAGCGGACGTTGGGAACGTTCAAGTATCTAATTTAGTAAATCTGACAGCTGCCTGACTTGATCAATTTTGATTGTCTTAGATCAGTCATATGAACAGCTGTTTAAGTTGACGTTTATGGAGAGGTAGCCGACGAATCTAGCCAAAAAATTCGTGACTGAGTGCTAAGTTGACAGTTCGCATAATTATGTAGCTGACGTGGTAAAAGTGACGTTTCCGACAAATTTAGTTTTTGCGTTTCGGTTACATCTAGTCCAGACTAATCTAGTCGAATTAAGATAACTAGATTTTTAAATGTGTGCATTGTTCGTCTCTGTCTTCTGCGTTTTGTTCTAAGTACTGCTGTGTAGAGCTAGTGCATAATTCCTGAAGCAAGTCAAGTTGGTATTATACAATTTCTTGATATTAAAAAAAAAAACAAAATTATTTCATACATATTTGTACTAGACTCACTGTGGCATTTGGGTCACGCTGTACATCCCTGACTCAAATAGTTCACACAATCGACGAAAGAAATGAACTCGCTGGCATATAGCGTCGATGATCAAGTTCGGACTATATGAATTGAATATATAAAAAAAAACATTTCAAGATAGAACAACAAAGGCAATGCCTAGCCCGTGGATTAGGCGCCACACTCAGGCTACGATTATTGCCAGTCATTGTGTAATATTCTAGCAACTATTTGTCCATTTGATTTAATACAGATCTTTGCTTCACTGCTGAGTCGCGTTAAGACCATTTTATCTTCACCTCTTCTTCTTATTATTATTTCTCATACCTTCCATTACAGTCCAGCCCAGTTCTAGATTTATGCGTTTACATTGCACATCTATTCCCAATGCTGAAAGTCGAGTCGAATTGTTGGTTCTGGCGTTTCGTTATGCGTTTCCATCTTAAAAATGCCACTAGCCTCAAGAAGCAGTAAAGATAACAAATACGTGTATAAGGCACGAGCTGCTTTTGTGGTGCAACCGAAATCAGTGGGGCTTCTTGCTAAGTTGAATCGGCCGGCCGCACATGTTCTAATTACATTGTAAATTCTGAACAAAATAATTAATTCAATGGCGATATCTATTCGCCACTTGTTTTAGATAGCCTGAGATCAACACACTTATATATTGATACACATATGACTAGGAATTGTAAAAACTATCTGGAAAAGCTGTCGCTCAAACGAAGAGTTAAATACTTAATTTCGATTTGCTAATCGATGTTTGGGGAATCAATGGCTATTCGAATACTTGATTGATCACTTTGTGTTAAGCTCTATTCAAATTAAAAACAAAAAAACTGAAATGATAATTACATGTCGTATTGGTAATTTAGTTTATTACACTTCGAATTCACTTTTATAGAGTCATGGACGGTCAGCTGTGTGCATGAAAAGAAGTGGTTTTAATATTTCCTTTCGCTTTTATTAGAATCTATACACACTCATTAGTTGTCTTTCCCAATCGCGCCTCTTTAATTGCAGGGTATTAAGAGTTGTTTGCACTAATTATTATTTCCTCGTGAATACATGTTTTTCTGTTCTTAAAATTGAGCATACGATATGGAGGAGCATCTAACACATGGATGATGGATAGATGGGCCAATCGAAAATGAAATTGAAAATAGTTGTCTGTTTGATATGCGTCGCGTTTGTTTATAAACCAAATCCAACATATGTTTAAGTCAACACTACACCTCACGCAGATGATAAAAGCGCTTTCAACAAAACATTTCGACAGAGTACCGTCACACTTTGATAATACGATAATGCCACCAATGTATCAAAGTACTGCTGATATAACCTGGTCGATGATTTAAATACCCACTTGAAATTGTTAGATTTTATTGCAGCATTAACTACTTAAAAGGTAACCAGTTATCTTATCGCAAGGTTGTTTCTATTTAAATTATTTCCAATTAGTGTTCATAAAGTATTAAATCGATAAATCGTATTGGAAGGATCTTTTTCAGTGAACGTCTTGAGGGAATACATTTTCTATTGACAATGTTTAAAAAAAATGAAGAAAGTGAGGGTAGACGATATTTATTGCGGCTTTTTTGCCTTTGGATAAGAAAATTCGCTTCATATATTTCTTCATTTATTTCTAAAAAGTACAAAAATATTGCTAAAGCTCTTAGATAACTAGTAACATGTGCTCTTAGAGACTTCATAACGTAGATAACGCCGCCACTGACACATTTCCACTTCCTTAAGAAATCCGTTGGACCTTCTCTGGAAACTTTTCTTTCCCATATATTTAACTCTTCTCAATAGCTTGTTTTCAAGCAACATGTTATACACAAAAGCCTTCATTCATTAAATGTAACACAAATTTCAACGAACATTGCAAAAATCTAGTATCTTCTCAAATCTGTTTTTCTGTTCTGTGACAATTGTCAATTATTCTTCTAGTACCCCCTCAAAATGAATATAACTTTTTTTCTGTTCTGTGACAATCGTCAATCATTCTTCTAGTACCTCCTCAAAATGAATGTTACTGTTTTTATGTTCAGTGACATCCGGCAACTGTTCTTGTAGTATACTCATTCGTACTTGTTTTCAAAGACAATACTGGGACTCCCAACTTAGGCCGATTTCCCGGTACTTAGCCTTCAAGCTATATTTAAACGGAAGTGCCTTGATTTGGTGCGCTAGTATTGAAACTTCAAAAATTCCGGCTCACCAACATACCTTCCAAAAAGATGATAGATGAAAAGATGAAGAATTTTATCCGTTAAATTTGAAATTATTCGTTACGTGTGGATAGTTAATGATGAAGTTAATGATATTCAAAAGTGGAAAATACTGCACCATGTTTGTCCTAATATGTTGTTAATATATAAAATATCTCATTTAGATAGTTTTATTAACCGACAAATTATATTATTGTCTATTCAAAATAAATATTAACTAACCAATCGCATTCAGTAATGTAAATGTGGTGTTCCCGAACCCATTCCCCACGGTTGGCAGCGGTTGGCAGCATTTATTTTACGTTGTTTGCATCTTTTCAAATGTCACACGGATTCTAAATTGACAAGAGGATTGCGACTTGGGGGTCTCAGTATCGTTTGTCGCTGCTTGTAGTGACGCTTTATAGCTTAGCTTCTCGGTGCACAGCAGAAATAAATGACAACACAACAGGCCCGCGCTAAAAAGTGGTTACCCAGCGAATCAAATCATATGGTTTTATTGACAAGAATAGTACATATGCACTCTGATAAAATTATTTTTTTTTTAAGAATTCGCAGTTTCAATGGGTTTGAACAAAAAAAAAAACATTATAAGCAAAAAATGTGATGTAATCATCTCCATTCTCAATCTGTTTACGGAACTTCTAGTGTTCAAGAATCAATTTTATTTTATAATCATCTTAATCGCAAGAAGTTTTTCGGCTACATTATATGACACTTCGAAAATCAGAAAAAAACAGAACGTATTTCATTGACTTGTATTGGTTTTTTTTTTCTTGCTTCATGTATCTCCCAAATTGAAAGACATTTTCTTTTTCCTGCAAAGGAAAATAGTGACATTTCTGAAATGAAGTTTTTCATTTTCAATTTTTACAGTGGAAATAACATTTGCGTCTTTTACACCAGATAAAAGGTGTCACTCTCCTGATGCAGTACTGGATAACAGCTGTGTGTCTTCTAAAGACGTTTGCGATTAAAGAAGAAAACAAAACTTACCTGAAGTCTGAAATGAGAAATTTATTTTCGATTCGTTTTCACCTCAGATATCCGACTTTTACCTGCATTCATTTAATTCTGGAAATTTTTAACTTACTCGTATATCCCTTAATACATTTAAAAGACACCTGTCAACCAACCTTTGTATCATTCTCGTGCAACCGTAAGACAGAAATGATTCGCCATAAAAACAGAACAGACACACGCAAACAATGCGTTATAAAACGGCAAACCTTACTGAATATTTTCACAGTTGGATATCATTGGTAACTTTGACAGCTGTTGAAACATAACAAATGGAAAAAGTAGCATGGCTATCTGGACACCCTTTATTGGTATTGAGGTTAATTTTAGTACATCGCCAAATCTTGAACAATATTTTAAAAGTAGTCTTTGCCTTGTTAAGTCGGCTGTGTGATGCGGTTCCACCTTAAGTGAGACAATACTTGGGGACATGCAGTACATTGGTTGGGTATAAATGCGTCTCAATGAGTTTAAGGAAACGATGAAACTTTAAATTGTAGACTCATTTCTGCGTCTACGAGACATTACAGCCGGGGACGGGCCAGACCATATTTACCCCTCACCGACTTAGATGTGATGTACCACAGAATCAGTAATTTTGTTGTAAGACACGCTTAATAAATTTCATACTAGTCGCCGCGGCGTTCTTTGTGTATCACTGCAGTTTTTGCAGTCATGCATTCAAATGAGTTCATCTTTCATCTTGATGGAAAAATTATTAACTTACGTCACACATCTGTGAATAAAAGCTCCTGGTCTGTTTTTAAGTCACAATCATAATCACAATCAGTAAAAACAAAACACAATTTCCAATTGAAATGCACAATGCAAAATGATTTCTGCAGTCAGTCGTAAAATTAAAAATAAAACAAAACTATCCAAAATCTATTTCCGTCACTCATATTATAATGGTATGTATGTATATACGTCAAAAACCCATGTGTTAATTGAATACATTTTTAAGTCAATATATTATAACCCATGTGGCCATTTAGAAAACCATAATTATCTTATATTTCCGACTGAAAAAAAAACATGTATTTGAACTTAAAATAGCGTGATGACTACATGAAAATGAAAACTCTCTCTAACTGCGTGTCACATCTCACTCGTTACTACATTCAGCCATGACTTATATACGGATGGTCTCTGCCACCGCAAACAATATTTATGAACCAAGTTTAAAATTAAAACAAAACAACCTGTTACATCGCCACTATTTCATTTATTTTCGCAAAAAAGCTTCCAAGCTGTTCCGACCTATCCCTTGGCCCTATTTTAATCTATTCTTTTATTTTCAAAAATAACCAAAACGTCTAGCCCGTTCGAAATGGACGGCCAACCGAAAGTAATAATTTAAAAAAATATATACATCTTTTTGTTGTAAAAACAAATCACAGTCGTTCTAGAAACAAAAATCTAGCTGTATACACAACTTTAAGACCTAAAAATAACCTAGGGAGAGTGAATGCGAGCAAAAGCCAAACCACCTACAAATAAACTTACAAGTTGCGCAGACCGTTTGTATATTTGTTTGGTTTTCCAAAAGCAATTAGCTCTCTCACCGAGCAGCTCTCTGTGAAAATGACGATTTTTTTCATGCTTCCTTTTCGGATTTTGTGTTTTTTTTGTTAATGGGAAAAGCTCTTGTAGACTATTTTCCTTTGTAGAGATTTGAAGATGAGATATTTCTTCAGTTTGCCCAGACGGTATCCACGGTTGGACTGCAACGATTTTCCAGAAAAAAAAAAAATAAAAACACCAGCAAACTGAGTTTTTTTCTGAATTAGTGTGTTACAACGGGAGTGTCTCCATATCCTAAACAGGTGATAATTGACGTAAATAATTCACTCACCCATCTAGGTACTCGAATCGACTGTATCTAGTATATGTATCTAGGGCTATCGACTTTAAGCTTTATTTTTGTGTTCATTCATTCTTCCATTTTGTGTGATTTTTTTTTTTTGCATCCACATCTTATGACGATTAGAACAAGAACACACACCAAAGAAAAAAACTTGTAAAACATTTTTGGCTAACGAGATCAACAAATTGTTTTATGTCGTCCCATATGAACACTTTTGCTTTCCGAGTCTGTTGCCGCTCTTATGTAACCCCCGACTTATTTCGAAAGTCTTTCGTAAAGATTTTGAAACTAATTTTATGCTTTTCTCGTTTCTTTTCTTTCGCCTATTCCGCAGTGTCTTTGCCGGGAGTCGGAGATAACGAGCAACGAACTATTCTCGAAGTACTTAACAGGGGCATCGTAAATACAGAAGACGAACAGGGAGCCGTTGAGGAAACCGAACAGGCGAAGGAAGATCGAATCAGTTGTGATATTCCGAATGCGATAAAGGTCACTTCCACATTGGAAGCGGAACAGAAAGCCCCAGAAAACGAACAGGAAAGTGATATTCTAGTCAGTAGAAGTTCAAGTGGTAGGGGAGAGGATGAAGGGAACATACCACAACGAAGTCAATTAAGTGAAGATGAAGAGAATGTATTGGATTTTGAATCTCATCTTATCGAAACTGTAAATAATTTTATAGTTAGTGAGGATAGCGAGCCGTGCGGCGTAGATATTAAGGAACTGCCGACAGTTGACGGAGAATCATTGCACAGAACTTCAAAGATCGAAACAGATCCGTTGGGAACGGTGTTTGAGGTGGAACCCGCAACGCCAAAGGTCTTGAAGCAGGTTGAAACAAGTTTCACCGAGCCGCAGAGGCAGTGGGGACTTGCACAAAAAGCTCAAATTACACAGACGGGTGCAGATCAGGTGGTCAAGGGATCCAATAGAACGCACAGTGGTCGCAAACGAAGGGCAGCTAAATTGAGGGCTGGTGTAGAGTCTAAGGTCCAGCTTCCTGAAGACGATAATAAGGCGACGACTGTAAAGGAGGGGCAACGAGAATCTGAAGCGAATTTGCTAACGAAGGAAGACCACGAACTTGTGGACCTTGGGTCTGAGGGCACAAGTGCAGAAAGGGCCGTTGAAAGCTCCCCAGAGTCTAGCATTGAACCACAGCAGAGCGGTGATGCTGAGATAGGAGTACACGAAAACATACGAATAGACCGCACAACCTTAGAGTCTGAGATTGAACCTGTACAAGGTGAAGATCGTGTGGATCCTAAGTTGGAAGTCGCAAGTGCGACTGTAAGTGAAGAGTCAAATAAACCACGCACAGATGCGAGAGCTTTAGAGCCAGACGCTGAGTTTACACAAAGATTAGATAGTGTGGACAAAGGTCTCACCGCACAATCCACAGAAGTGATCCATGACAACGAGGAAGGGACACGTTCCACAAAAGACTTATTCACCCAAGGTATAGCCGCACAATCTCACGAGAACAAAGTTCTAGTTGAGAATACTGCACCAACGGATGATGTTAGTGTAGAGACAGTCAATAGCAATTCCGAAGACAACGTTATAGCAACAGAAGAAACATACTCGGAAGCTATTAGCGCACAACAGAACGTGAATATCAAGCCGGTTGAGAAGAGCCAATCGAAACCAATCGAGCAATCGAAAGATACAACGACACCCCCGTCAGATTTAAATGTTCAAGCTGAAGCTGCACCACTGGAAAGCTCCAACGAAGACACCAAGACTGATTTCTTACCAAAGGAACTCGACCAAACCGCTGTTGGCGTTGAAGATGCAGCTTCACTGACACAGGAAATCGATCAAAAACTTTCCGAGCTAACCACACACTTACCCAGCAGTTCAAAGGTTGACTTGAATGGAAATATTTCCAAGCACGAGGAGCACAATTCGCATTTGGAAACTGATGAGCACGCATTTGACATAAATGGGCTACCCTTACCCAAGACAGCTCTTGAAGAAAAGCAGCGCCAACAATTTTTAGATTCGCTGCCACAAATATCCCCCGAGACTGATTCGAATAAGGTAGCAGCCTTAGCCAAGCGCGAGTACTACCAATCCCTCAGGCAGTACTTAATCACACACAGTGACAGGCCACCGGTACCACCGGAAACATATCGCTGGGAGGACCTCAAACGGGCCAAACAAAGGGTAAGTTGCATGTTAGTTCAATCTTCTATTCTTATTCGCTTTTCTCTATAGGGAGGTTACCCTTGGACACATCTGTATAAACGACCCCTGGGACCAGATGAGGATCCAGAAATAGTTCTTCTCCTGCGCAAGTCGCAAGAACTACATTGTGCTTCTGAATCGCCAAAGTCCTTCAAGAAAGTCCGTATCGACGACCAGGTATCCATCAAGGAGACCGAACGCTACATCCAAGAGCTATCAGACAACGAAGAAAATCCCACAACTGAGGACGAAGCAGACCAACAGGTGGAGCAGGAAGACGCGCGCAGCGAGTGCATTTCATGTGTATCCGATTCTGTACTGACTGTCGAGAAGCGAGCTTCCAAGTTGGGCAAGATCCGTGGTATTCTCAAGAAACGCAGCCCCAAGAAGGAAGTCGACTCTAGATCGCTGCCAGACACATCAACAGCTGCAAGCACATCGGCGTTAACATTGAATCACAAGTCCGAAGAAGACATCAGGGACGGACACATTCGGCCCATAAAGCCGGTGCAAAACAAAGCCAAGTGTTTCCCCATCATGAAGAAGCTAAGGAGCATGGCCGATCGGCAGAAGAAAAACTTTCAGAATATCAAGAAGATCTCCCTGAAGAAGGACGAAAAGATCACCCTGGACGAAGAACAAAAGATAATCAAGTTAAAGACCTCGCCCAAAGCGGAACGCAGTGAGATCCCTCACTTTATCGAGAAGCAAGACAGCGATGATGTACTGGAGATCGTCGAACTTGACGAGTCACCAAGTCGCAAGCGCAAGGACCAATTGGAGCTCCAACAACATGCAGCATCAACCGAGTCTGAGTCCACTGTACTTGTACCCGATGAGATCATTGAAATTCCAACTCCCGTTGATGACAACAAGTCGGGCAGGGAGGAGACTCCAGCACCAGCTGTGCCCAAAATTGTCGAAGAAAAAAATGAATCAGAGCCAGTGTCTGTGGCGGCGCCACCAAAGAAAACTGCCCGCCTTCGGAGGGAGCATGTGTACGAAGATATCGAAGATCCAAACGATGGATTAGTCACCGAGGCGATCGATGAAATCCTTCAACACGCTTCGATGGAGGCGTTGAAGCAATCACTGGCCAAGCAAGATTCATCGGCCCTGGGGGATGTTGAAGCGACCAAGACCGCCCTGCCGTTGGAGCGAATGGGCAGTAGCGAAGAGGAGGTAGAACGATCACGTCTCGCACCAATTTCATCAATAGATTCCGCTTCATCGGAGGAGGAAAGGAAGCCACATCTATCCCCAGTAGCCGAAGAAAGTGATGCTGCTAGTAATGATGGTGTAACTTTGGACGAACCCGATGGAAAGAAGCTTCAACCTGTGGCAGAGGTTGCGACAGAAGTTGCAACAGAAGTGATTCAGGAGACGACCAAGCACATCCCTTGGAATGACATCGAACTGAAGCCGGCTTTGAAGAAGGAAGCATCACCGTCGCCTTCTGATAAGAAGGTTACTTTCTCGCATGTAGAAGATGAGGCTGAGCCGCACAGAGAGGACATTGCCTTACCGGAGGGATTGAGTGGAATGCCGCCAAAGCGCTGGTCCAATATAAGGTAAGCATTACATTTTCTTTTTCCTTCTGTGGGTGGGACCTTTGCAGCGAAAATAACTACATTGCTACATACTTGAAAGTGAAGGACATGCATGCTCAAAATATGTCTTCATTTGAAAAATATGAAAGAAACTCTCTCTGTGAGTTGGGCGATCAGGAGGCGAAATCCTCATTACTCAGTGACGTATTGCTCATTCACGAATGCGGCCCCTGCTTTGAATTCGTTATATTAGAATTGATAACAAGCTTAATTTTGAAATGGTGACCGAAAGCAAACAAGTCCATTCTACAATTCGGGCGACCTTTCGAAAACCGATTTATCTGCTTCTACTAGGTACTAGATTTACGTTCACATAACCTAGAAATAAATGTAAAACTACAAAATACTACGTGGATCAAAGTCAGAAGCAGAACACTAAAAAACACGACTACATTGGTAAAACAAAAAGAGGAAGAATCAATTTTACTAAAAGAATGACATGACATAGAAAACTTTTAAGAGATAAAGAACTCAATGACAAATGGGCGCGTTTAATTTTAAGTTGCTGAACTCCCACAATGAATTTGGCAGCAGTGTCACCAAATTAACTTTTGCGCTTACATTTCTTCGAGAATGGTTTAACAAATGCCTCACTTATTATTTAAATGATGAAAAGGTTTTATTAGCCTTCGAGATTATCCACTCCGTTTGCTTAAATAATATTTTGCTGTCACAATGGAAACGTTCAAAATTCTAGTTTATTAAGTTTGACAGTAGGCGGCCGTAAAATGTCTGAATTTTTATAGGCGTAGGTTGGACACTTGAACAGTTTTTTTTCAGGTGTCATTTATGTCATTTATGGAGTGTTAACCGAGAAATCTAGGGTACATTGCAAGTTTAACTTATTTAACTAAAGGGACACCAGTTGTTGTTTATTTATAATTTTTTAATAGGGACATACATTTCGCTTAATGTCAGTGTTAAAATACACTGACACCTTTTGCTTGGCATGGATGTTCAACACCAACAGTGTGTTAAGAGAAGCCAAATGTCAATCAGGTTGAGTGAGTTGACAGCGAAACCAACCACACTTTCATCTGTTGTTCCACTTGAACTATCACTTCACTTCTTGAACTATCCAACAACTGTCAGTGGCGTAGTTGCTTAATCGAGTTTTATAGAACTGCGGAGCTTTGAATGCAGTGCTAGTAACGAGTTGCTCGACTGATTACCAAGTTGACACTTAAGGACTATTCATATGAGAGCGAATTACGAACTGCGAATATTCGTAGTTTCTGACTCTCATTCACGTGAAAAATTTTTGCCGACGTTTCTAAGGGGAAATCTAGTCCAGAAAAATATTGTTTACTTGATATGACTAACGTGGGTTTCTTCAGATTCGCTCTCAGATTTCCGATTTCATGTGTCTAATCGAACATAAAAACGTCACTGCTCTTTTTTTTTGTATATGCTTGTGCTATTCGAATATGTGTAGCCTTCAAAACCTTTCTGTGTGTTTTCCATTCACTGGTTAAATTTTGTATGAAAACATTCGAAATTTGCTTCCCAATTGATTTCTAAATATTTATACATAAATAACTTACAAAAATAGATTCAACCGATGCAACGACTTTCTTTGCGAAAACCTAAACAAACGCCACCAGTTATCAAACTCAAACGCCCTTGAATTGGTAACTCTAAAGCAAATCTGAGAAAAAATCCAGATTCGCAAAAGTGCTCTGAATTCAGTAAAAGATTCCTTTTTTTTTGTACAAAACGAACATAAAAAGTGAAATGCACTGAGCTAATGGAATACATGAGTGTTTCCAAGAAAAATTGCTGTCGGTAACGAAATCAATGACAGTTGACAGATATATGTAAATGGTACTCAATCGAATAGGCTGTATATTTGAATCGAGCGCTCACGCGAATAATGAAGTCTGCTTATACATTTACGCAATTTATACATTCTGTCTAAGTCTAAGCAAAGTATCCTGTCCGTGCTAAATTTCAGCCCCCATACAAAAATTAATGTCATATAATTTCTTCATCCATTGATTTTGATATTGAAATAATTCGTACCAGACTATATATGCTAATCAAAAATGGAAAAGCAAACAAATCATGACAGCTCGCTTGACAGATATCCATAAGCAAAGCCCTTTACAAAAGCTCATTGAAGCAAATGTGTCAATTGTAATTTAGTTTCAGTACTTCACTGCATACATGTTCTCAGTTCCATTTTGTTTTACTTCATTCCCAAGACAATGTTTGCCAAGATACAAAAATAGAGACCTTGTCCATATTAAAAATAAAATTTTATTTTATTTTATTTAAATTTACAACAAATATTTTTCAGAAACCTACACACAGTTCGTTAAATTGTTAAAGCCTAACCACACATTATTACAAAATTTATAAAAAACAAAATTCCACTAAATTGGTTAAAAAAAAAAGAATTAAATATGGCCAGACAAAAATTACAAAACGCATCTATCATTTTCTGCTTTTCACGAAATAAGGTAGCGAGTATTCACATTCATTCTCCTTCATAAATGCCCCACTTAAAAAACTGTCCAACTTATGGGACAACCCATTGCAGCAAAAGGCATTTAAAACAGATTTACATGTCAGTACTTTTGTCCCCCCCCCCCCTCAAAAATAAATAACAAAACGAATGGAATTGAAAACTATTGAAGGAACCAATGTAGGCGATCTTAAAATAGATTATTTCCTCTTTCAAATTCGCCACATAAATTGTTCGTTCGTCGCTTTGTAGGATATCTCACAACAAATGTTTTTTTTTTTTGCCTTCAACGCAAATTAAAAATTAAAATTCAAACAAAAAGAAACAAAACATAAAATAAAATTAAAAATAAAAACACAATTCTCACTCTCTGCCTCTTAATACATGGGACTCAAATGTTTGAACTGCTCTGCTTAGAAATATCTATATATCTATGCTGAAAGAGATGCGGGTTGCTAAAATTGAACACCTCGAATACGGACGTTACGGCGGACTTTTTAGTTTTCGACAAAACTGCCAACGATGCAGACATGAATGTATAAAAATGGAACGGACGCGATTTGAAACGAAACGGTTTTTAGTTTTTATTTTTTGTTCCTAAAAGATTAATAATAACTGTTGTCGAAGGATTCTTTTTCTTATATTTACTTTCAACGCGTTAATAGAATAAAGAAAATCCCTCGATCGTCGCAGGAGGGAGGTGGGGGTGGCGAAAGTTATAAAAGAAAGAAGAATTATTTTTAAAAATAAATCGGAATCAGTTTTTTTTTCTTTTCGGATTTTGCTACATTTAAAAAAAATAATAATACAAATTAATCGGTTTTCGCTATAGTGCTTTATGTGACAAGTGTGTGTGCGTGTGTGTTTGTGTAGAGTTACTCGAGTGAAACAATGAATAACCGTCGTTCGGCGTCAGTGGGCGCATTGCCCGTCGAAAAGAAGCACTTTGTGTCGCGCAATGAGAGCGCTAGTGGTGCAATACCGGATGTGCGTTGCGCATGTCAGTACTTTCAGTGCGAGTCCTTGCTGCCGGAAAAGGTCAAACCGCCTGAATCACGCCCCAGTTCGAAACAGGGCTTTCTGAGCGACATGGAACATCATCAGCATTTTGACAATACGTCGACAAGGAGCTTCAACGTGACGGGCAGACAGCCCGAATTCGACCGGATGTCTACGGGCAGTTTTGGTGGCCGAATGCAAGCCATGGACGGTCGAGGGCTAGTTGTGAGAAGCATATCCGATGCGAAGGACCCTGAGATGTCTGGAGGGATGATGGCGGGTTTTCGCGGCCGTCAAATGTCAATTGGAGGGATGTCCAGTGGGAGTTTTGGTGGACGAGATCCCGATGCTGTCTCGATTCGGAGCGGGATTTCGCTGCGCCGTATATCCAGATCCCCATCGCATGCGGATTTGTTTGTAGCGGATCTGCATATCCCTACTGCACATGCGCCAGGTCCGTCGAGAAGAGACTCAAGGGGGGAGATACCTAGATTTAATATAGTCGCTCCAACTCCAACGCCAGGAACTGGCGGTATGTCCCCACCAGACTTTGATATCTATGACCGAAAGAGCAGGCCCCGTTGGCCAGAGAGGAACAGAGAAAATCTTTTGAGACACCATGAAACGGTCCTGCCACAGAATAAGCCGATCGATGTTTCGCGATATCCGGACAGAGACGAGACTGGTAGAGCTATCAGTCAGCCAATGAACGTGGACATAGAAAGAATAGAGGCCGTGGTAGACATTAAGGATAACATCAGAATAGACAGGTTGTCGCCACCATTGGAGCAGAACGTCCCCGATCTTTCGCCGGTTGTGGAAGATGAAACAAGAATTGAAATACGGGATTTTGCACCTCAACCTGATCTTAGACCGATTGATGAGATTTTGGCAGACGAGCGGCTGCCTGAACATTTCGACAACTTGAATATTCCCGGCTCAAGAGCGACATCTCCGACGTCACAGTTCAGTCAACTGAAGCGACAGCATCCTCATGAACGGGAAATGTCCCCAGACTACTCCAAGAAACAGTTTATGCAAAGGGGATCGCCAACGGGTGCACAGGCTTTCCAGAGAGGATCTTCGCCAGCCCCGGCTGGTATGCAACACATGGACATGGGATATTCGATGCAAAGAGGATCCTCTCCGGCGCCAAATGGAAGGCAATACGGATCCCCGACAGCTGGTGCACAAACTTTTCAACGGGCATCCTCTCCCCCACCAAATGGCGGACAACATGGAGCATTTCCAACAGGCGGTCAATCCCATCAAAGAGCGTCCTCTCCGCCACTAAATGCCGGGCAACATGGAGCATTTCCAACTGGCGGTCAATCCCATCAAAGAGCGTCCTCTCCGCCACTAAATGCCGGGCAAAATGGAGCATTTCCAACTGGCGGTCAGTTCCATCAAAGAGCGTCCTCTCCGCCACCAAATGACCCACAATATGGAACATTTGCCACTGGCACACAATCCTATCAAAGAGCGTCCTCTCCTTCGCCCAATGATAGGCAATATGGCACACGATCTTATCAAAGAGCGTCCTCTCCTTCGCCAAATGGAGGGCGGCACACAGATGCGAGGCAATTCATGCAATATGGTCCCGGTCCGACTGCAGCTCAGTCATTTCAAAGAGCTTCATCTCCAGCACCTAAAAGCGCGAACGGAACACACCTCCAGCAAAGAGAATCATCTCCAGCACCTTTTAACACCCAATCTTCTCAAAGAGGAGCACCACTTTCCGCAATCGATTCGCAATCCTTCCAAAGAGCATCTTCTCCCCCACCAACCACAGGAATGCAACAAATGAGTGCTCCGCGTTCCTTACAAAGGGCATCTTCTCCACCACCAACTAGATTGGAATCACAACAGTCCTTCCAACGAGCAGCATCCCCAGCTCCCGCAAATGCAAGGCAATTTATGCAAAGAGGATCCCCTGCAGCAGCTTCGCAACCCTTCCAAAGGGCATCCTCGCCACCCTCAACAAACACACAACATGTCGGTAAGCCACACGACGACAAACAATCCTATTCAGCCAGATTCATGTCGATGTTCCACTCTAAAACACCCGATCCGAATCAGGCACCAGCCCCCGAGAAGCAAAAGCTGACTCTCAGCCAACATCTGCACATTGGCCGTGAGAGATCACCATCACCGGGTAAGCAACTGAAACCCGACAGTTCACCCACCCCTTCAAGGCTCATGTCAGTCTTCAAGCGTGAGAAGCACGACCAACATCCCATGCACGCCACCGCTATGACAGTGGTTGAAGGATCACACCTTGGCAATGTGTCGCTCAAAAAAGGTCCCGAAGAGAAGCAGCACACGATCAAGGTCACCGAGACATTCTCCCTCAAAGTCGATGAAATGGATCAGTATTCCAGTAACCCAACAAAGTCACCCTCTCCCGTCAGACAGACGCGTTTATACGCCAGCAGTGATCAGATAGCACTCGCCCAAGATAGGATGTCCGAATTAACCGACATCTATGGCGACCATCATGAACCATTCGCGCCCGTTATTTTTCCCAGTGCCCATTCAAGTCAAATGCAATTACAAGCTGGCGATCGTCGGCAGTATATGTCGGCGAGTCAGTCTGATCTAAGAGGCCCAAGACGATTTGACTCACATGAGCACATCCGCCAACCACCTCATGCCACCACATTTGGCAGCAACAAAAAGCTCATCTCGGTTCCGATTGCCGTTCCTGCTGACTTTTACGACATGGAAATGACAAGTTCCGCGTACATCCATGAAGAGCCCGAAGACCGGCTCAACTATTCCCAAGCGCCCAGATCAAATCTTACCAAGGCCCCCTCCGAACAGCGCCTAGCACAATCAAAACTACTCCAACGCAAAGCCCACACCAGTGATCGCACTCAATCGCAAGATCGTGCCGCCGCGTTAGATCGCGCATCAGAACTCGATACACTAAGTATAAGTACACGATCGATGACAAAAACTGTCAGTTTCAACTTCGGTGATCGTGACTCGCGTTTAAGTCAACACGAGAAAATGGTCTCGTCCAACAATCAATTAGATAATGGCCATTGGCTTGAAAGGACATATTTCTCTCGGTAAGATCCCAACACCCAGCCGAATCATCCCCGTTTACCCAAAATACAAATTCGAAACCATACACATAAAAAAAACAAAAAAAAAAAAAAACATAAAAATCCGCAAAATACATTGACCGTAAGTAAGTATTCGCTTTAAAGCAGATCAAGCAAATACATATAAGCAAAAAACAAAATTTGTAAATGGGATGATTTTATTTTTATCTTATGTTTGTCACTTTATTGCTGCTCAGAAGCAATGTAACTAGCTGTGTGCACTTGGGAAAGAAAGCGGAAAGAACTTTTGTTTTTTTTGGGGCGAAAAAAGTTCACCAAACCTGAACTTCTAAATATAAACAAGCAGTCACATACCGCAGTAAATGAGAAATGGCCGCGGCTACTCGTCGTCGTTGGATTAGTGTATGGTCGGGTGCCGTCGTATTTATATTCTAGAAATGTTTTCTTTTTAAACAAATGGCTGTACTATTGCGTAGTAATTGCAAGTATGTTGTTTGGAAGCCCTTAGATAATCTTTGAAACATGAAGTTCAACAATTTCGACTTGTTATATGTTCGCTTTTGGCTTTTTATCGATGTCAAGAAGACTGACGTTTGTTTAGTGATCAGTTAAACTGCATTTAGCCCGGTGTTTTTTTCGCTGACCGGGCTCATATTCAATTCAATCAATTTTTCTGGTTTATATAGCCCAGCCACGGACATGGAACGGCTAGCTGTTAGCGAGGAAATTACATTTGTTCTTACGATTTTTTGCATAAAAAAAAAATAATTTTTGTTGCAACATTTACCGAGCAAAAAAATCAACCTTTTGTTTCAGAATGTACTTCATATATCTGTTAAAATTTTAAATATGAGAGTTGTATTTTTGAAGCAAGTTATTTCCAAAAAACAACTAGGTTTCCTGTGAACCTTATCTATGTCAACATTTCAGCGAATGTTTGGTGAGGAAAATTGGAGAGCAGATCAAATTAAGTTTAGCTCGAGCAGCATACTAAGCTTTAGCGAAAAAAAGAAACAGAAAATAGACCAATCACATACTTTCCCATTACTTGCATTACTTGCAGAAACGAACAGATGTTTCTGACACTACATATTTGTTCCAGAGGTAGGTGCAGAAAATTCCACTAGACTGTTCAGAAAATCTGACGCTTCGATGTTAATTAGATTAAAAAGGGTGTTAAATTAAATAAAATATAATAAATAATAAATACATGTAAATTGTCCAAAAGTCTCAGAACTGCAACATGTTTTTATTTCTGTCCACTGCACAGCAACGCAGTGAAATGGATTAACTTGGCAGCACTGAAATTCGAATTAAACTGCTGATGCATATGAGCAAAAGGATAGAAACGGGAAATATTATCTTTTCTCACTCTCAAATTTTTCACCATATTGACAGCAACTGATGCAAACTAACGGTGATTGCAGTGAGACGTTTCAAATTTGTGCAAGGGTGCTATCAATGTGCAACAGCATTAAAAAGAAAATAGGTTGGAATGAAATCGCATATTGCCCGTTGTGAAGTTATTGCCATTTGAATTTATGCATGGGAGCACAAATAAATATTTTTAGGTTACCAACAATGGGGCATTATTATTACACAGTAACAAAGCAAATATCTCTCTGCACTTTATTTTGCTACGATTTTGGAAATCATTTTTCTAATGTGGTACTCGATTGGCCACTCTTTCTTTTTTGCTCCAGGTCGCTTTTTATGTTCTATTGGTACGAAAAAAGCTATTTTTTTCCGATTTCAGAACACTTTTACTAATCTGGATTTTTTTCTCGGATTTGCTAAAGATTTACCAACAAAAGTGCGTTTGAGTTTGATAACTGGTGGAGTTTAGGAAACGCATTGCATCGGGTGGATCTATTTTTGTCAACTATTTATGTTCAAATTTTTAGAAATTAATCTGATCGCAAATTTCGAATCTTTTAATATAAAATTTAACCAGTGAATGGAAAACGCTTAGAAAAGTGTCAATCGAACGAACATAAAAAAAGGGCAGTGACATTTTTATGTTCGATTAGACACACGAAATCTGAAATCTGATATCGAATCTGAAAAAGCCCAATCGAATACCACATACATGAATTCTATTTCTGACCGAGGTGACGGAAGGTTTGGGTTTTTTTTTTTTGTTGAATGTGGATCTCAAGACATATCTAGAAGACAACTAAAAAATAGATTCCTTCCAACTTGTATATTTTTTGTTTTTGATATTAAATGGACGCATTCAGGAAAACAGGAATAAAGTGCGAAAGAATTTTTGTAATTTTGGGTTATTTTGTCTCTTAGTGAACACATGATGAACTTAAATACATTCTTAGCTGTTAAATTTTCTTTTCTTTTATTTACTCCTAACTGAATCGTTTTTAACCTCATTGTCAATCTAGTAGGTTCGATTTAAATTATACTAAAATTAGATACATTTATTCTTTTTAAATCAGCAAAAACTTCCTTTGCTCTTAAATGTCATTCGAATTTGTGCGATGAATGATTATCAATTACAACGAGATCCATACCACAGCCACAGCTCGAAATCGAATGTTTGCCAAAATGCTTTCTTCTTTATATTCATTCATACATGAGCAATTCTGAAGAAACGTTTTCTGTCCAATATCATATTTTTTCAATCTCTTACACGTAAGCTCTCTTCAAGTCGAAACTAACAGTTTTCTATTTAAAATTGTCATTTTAGCGACCATGAATATGAACCTATTGGAGAGCCTGCAACTAAAAGTGAAAGCCAGCCAACCATCACACCTCTTGTATCTGCGCTTAAGAAAGAAGCATCACCAGCCCCCCAACCACAAGAAATTCCCAAATTCGAAATATCACAACCCTCGATTGAGTCGCCCTCCGACGAGGCGTCCTCGTCACCAGCCAAATCGGACGAGCTGAAAGAAGCCGAAGAATTGCAAAAGGACATCGAAGATCGTTATTTCAGCTCAAATGCCATTCAACCTGAAACAGAGTATCGCGCTGATTACGGTGACTATACAAGTCAGGTAGACTCAAGTGCCTTAGAGGATCAACCCATGAAGGAAGAAATTCGCAAGAAAAGCTTCATGGCCAGTGCTCAAGATAAAACGCGCAAAATGCAAGCTGGACTCAAGAATCAGGCGGGAAAGATTAAAACAAAGTTTCGTAGTCCAAAGAAGGTGCCATCGGGAAGCCCCAAAGCCAAAGACCGCAAACGGTTCAAGGCGCCGGAGTTTTCCAAAATGAAAATGCCCGAGATCAAGCGTCCCGATTTGTCTGGCTTCAAGCGACCGGAATTCACAAAGTTCAGCAAGCCTGACATGTCCAAATTTAAGCTGCCCGACAAGTTTTCATCCCTCAAGCTATCTCGCAGTAAATCGTTTAAGGAGTCTGCCGACATAGAGGATACAACTGTTTCGGGTACAACTCCAGAGTCTACTAATGCTGCCGCACCGCCCAAGAAGCCAAAGTTCGACTTCAGCTTCGGCACATATCCCCGTGCATTTAGGAAAAAAAGTAAGCCACAGGAAGTCGAGAGTATTGTGGACGAGCCAAGTGTGGTTCTCAGTACTGAGACCCAGCCATCGGCGGAGTCTTCTAGTACGCCACAGGGTGATCGAGGACCAGGGCCGGTGCGGTCGCGTTGGGCTGACAAATTCTCGGATGTCAGCTACAATGACAGTGAAGGCTCGCGTAATCGCCGCTTTGGAAGTGAGCAGGAGAGTTCCTTCGATCGCGAGTCATCCATGGAGCGTCGCATGAAAGATGTGCTCGACGAGAACGCGAAGGAAGAAGCCGAACTTGCTATGCTGGGCGTGGTAGAGCAAAAGCAATTCGCCGATTATGATGAGGAGAACCGAGTCATCCATGAGATATCGAAGACACGCGAGAAAGAGTTCAGGCGTCGTCCGATGATTCACCAGGACTCTGATTTGGTTTCCGAAGAAGGCAGGGATATTGGCTGGACCGAAAGGGAGGCACAGAAGAATCAGATACTTCGCAAAGCCGAACTTGAGGCAGAGGAACATTTCAAGTATCTGACTGACAGGGCGTCCAATCCGGATACTCACTCGACTGCGAGCTCCAAGAAGTTTGTTTTCGAGGAAATCAATGACGATGAGTTCCTCCTCAGGAAGAAGGGTCTTTCGCGGGAATTCAACATCGGAACCCAGAAATTCCTCGATCCACATCTGGAGGCTGGCTTCGATACCTCGCCCAGTGCGTTAGAGTTTATTGGTTTGAAGTCTGGCAGTCTGAATGGCAGCAGTACCGATCGAATGGACTATGGGTATGATGTACCGCCACCAAAGCCGAGACGTTTGAGCCAACAGCAGCGTCAGCATCATTACGACTCTGAGAATGCTTCTCAAATCGACGAGTACGCTGATGACATCTCACTGTCACAGGCTGGCAGTGACTACTTTAGGCATGCGCCGCCTTCTCGCCCCTTGCGCAAGGGACGCTTCAAGAACAGTCAGGAGATCTCAATCGGGGGAACTCCGTCTGTTCAGTTTGATGAGGACGACTATGCCGATCGTAGAGATCCAGATAGAATTCAACACCAAGAGGACGACGAGGAGAAGGAGAATATCTTTCAAGATCGCCACACTGAGTCCCCTATGCAGCCGCCGCAAGCGCCCAGGCGTCGGCGGAAGCAGCAAAGGGATTCATTGGAAAAGGATTCATACGTGAATGGTTTCGGAGGCAGATCCGTGTCAAATAGCTACTTAAAGGAAGACAACAAACCAGAGGAAGTAGGTTCCCCGGACCAGATTTGTAACGATTTCTTCTATTCTATAATGATGTCCTTTTCCTAGGTGATCGTCTATCGTACAGAGCACGAATACAAAATACCTCTAGCCACGGCTGAGAACTACACAGACACCTCAACCACTCCCCGAAAGACTAGATCTCTATCCCGTCTAGGCGTCGACGAAGATGACCGCACATCGCACGGACCTAACTCTCTAGCAATGGAACTGGCGATGCGCGATGAAAACGCCGATCTAGACGAGGAGGAGCTGCATGAGAAGTACATCATCGAAATGTCCGAGAACGATGGGTAATATGAGATAACATTGATTAAGATCTTTGTTTAATGGATGTCATCTCTATTCCAGGTATGCCGTTGTCCGAAAGGAGACCCTTCCCAAGCCGACCCCACCTGCCAGGCGTAAAAAGTTTTCGCGCTCGCCAGGGGAACGTTTTGCAACGATGCCGCACATGCGCAAAGGGTCGCCCTCAGGGCCGGAGCAGCAAAAGTCTGCATCCAAGAACTACAGCACATTTGGAAGGCCCACACCTCCAAGGCGAAGATCTGCTCTGAGCTTGGGAGCAGATTCTCAAAAGTAAGAACACCAAAACACACACAAGGCTTGTATACGAAACAAGATCCAAACACACATCCACTTCCATATCAATTGCACTGGAAGTTTTAAGTACTAAAATATATCGTTTCCTTTTTTCTATTTATTTATTTATTTATTCATATTTAATTCTTATTTATATGTTTGGTTTGCTTTTTTTGTGGAAGCCTTTTGCACAAGAGTTATATAAATGGTTTTTGTGGCCGTCGTAGTAGTTGTTTACCTTTTATTTATTTTTTTTGCAATTGCCATTAGAGCTGACATCCCTCGAAACTAATTGTAATATATTTTTTTTTTCTCGTTTTAAGATTATTTCATTAAAGATTTAGTTGTGCTTAGCTAATTACGCTAGTATCTTTTAGTTGTTACTAATGTTACCATTGTAAGAGAAGACATTCATAATATTTCAAAATTAGATTAATAAAGGTTGTATTTCTTTTAATTAATATGGTTATTGTTTTGTTATTTTATGTTTGCATCTTAATTTTTATATTTTTTTTAAATTGTTTTCCCTTATGTTTAACCATGGTTGGTAATTTGGTATCACTTTCGCTTTCGTACTATTAATGCTCTTAGTTATCGTTTTGGGTTCGTCAAATCAAAGAAAGATGACAGGTCTAAGACGAAAGACGCGTAAATTTAGAGAAGCAATGAAGCGCTAGAATTGCGTACATATGGCGAGTTTATTCTTTTCTTACGTTCCAGTTGTTAGAGAAGGCAACTTTGAGACTGAATATTCTTTGCAAATGGTCTGATAAATCGAGGTTTTTGTTAGGCAGTGTCAAATTCAGTACATTGTTAACTTATTGCAATAAATTAACTTGACATCTTGTAGATCCGATCTTGACAAGTTACTTTTTAGAGAAGCATGTGAAGATTTCTCTTGGTGTAGAGGAACATCAAGCGTCGGTAAACTTGATGGTGAATAACGAAAAGTTTGAAGCTGTCAGAGAGCTGCCAAATAAAGCACTAGTACATTTACAAAAGCAGATCAATTACGTTGCATGTTGCATGAGCAGCGTAAAATCTGAGGTCGGAAAAGGATTTCTGGTGGTCCCAATGGAAACGACACAAATGTGTTATCCCTAAAATATTTAGTATCAGAAGGAGTCGTTATCAGGAAAGTTAATAAGTTCAATTAAAATACTGCTCACACGAACAATTATTTGACAAATTGTGTGAGCCAGCTTTTTAACTTTTGTGGTATTCGATTGGGCACTCTCAGAGCACTTTTTTCACTTTTTATGTTCGTTTGATACAAAAAAAAAACAATCTTTTTCAGATTTCAGAGCACTTTTGCGAATCTGGATTTTTTTCTCAAAATTGCTTTGAGTGGAGTTTGTTTACGTTTTTACAAAGCTTTTCTACTGCAAAGAAAGGCATTGCTTCGGTTGAATCGATTTTTGCAAATAATTTATGTACAAGTATTTAGATATCAATTGGGACGCGAATCTCGAATGTTTTCATACAAAATTTAACCAGTGAATGGAAAACGCATAGAAAAGTATCGATGGCTACACATTTTCGAATAGCACAAGCATACAAAAAAAGAATACCACATTAGTAAACTAAAAAGTCGAAATTATTACTATTGAAAAAAAAAATGGAGTAAAAAAACAACTGTCAATGCTGTTGTTGATTACAAGTATGTACCTAAACAATTTTACAAAACAAACTGAAAAATTTGTTGCCGACAATCCATTAACTCAACCGATAATCGTAGATTCGATTTGTTTAATCCAGATTCAACTTCGTATTATTGAAGTCTTATCAAACTTTATTCGGACAGCAATTTGCCCTTTGTTTCCTACCAACATTTTTAATGCATAAATTAATTCAATTAAAACACTAAATAAAACCAAACAGAATAATTTATTTGTTATAGCTAAACTTTTATGAATGATTATAAAACACCAAATAAAAACAAACAGAATAATTTATTTGTTATAGCTAAACCTTTATCAATGATTTCGAAAACTAATATTTTTAAATGCGTATAGTCCTTATAAGTGAGTGAAAAAAAACAATCGCAAATATAAACTTTGTTGAACTGACGCTATAGCTCTAGAGGGGCATACGTCGATCTACTACATTTATGTCTTATTAAAAGTTTATTATTTCATTTTATTTGAGAAATGAAATCGACTTCATTCCTGTGTTGGTTAAATGTAAAATTTTAATACACGAGAGCCGGCTTATTATTGGCTTATATTAAATATACACGTTAACGGAAAGCTGATACATATTCGTTGGTTGGTAGGTAAAAGTTAATAAGTATACATTTTACCTTAAATGACTTTATCACTAAGTTCTAATAACCTATTGCAAGAAAAACTCAGCAAGTAAAAGACGATCTCAAATAGCAGTTTCCGATTTTGAAATTTCATCAACTTCAGTTTTTAAGGATATTACGGGAGGAGAAAATAATGAAAACCCTATTATTTGCAATTAGCTCCAAACGTACTAAGTAGGCAACTGACGATGACGAAAATATACTTCTTAAGTTCTGTACAATTCTTGGAATGACTCAAACAATTCTGTGGTTATCACGGCATACATTTCCAATAGCATATCGGATTAAGCTGTATTACTCCAATGCATATAATATAAATAAAAATTTGTTTGATAGCTTGCTTCAAGTGAAGATTTGTGCTCAGTGGGCTCTTTAGCAAATAGATGACTCTATTCACCTTTGAAATTAAAAATGCTAAAAAAGTAGTAGATCGTTTAGCGATTTGATCCGAAGTATTTAGACTTTCAGTATTCAGTAGCGGGAGCATCATTTGCTTTCTTGATTGGTTTTTATTTGAGCGGGGTGAAGAAAAAGCTTATAACAAAAATTGGATTGGTAAGTCACTATGTGTGTTAGAAAAAAAACTTTTTCAGTTGAACACATTTTAGCAAAGTAACATCAAAATACCTTGGAACAAGCCTGTTTCTCGTTAAGATTGGAGATCTGGCAGAATTCAATTGCTTTAGAGTCGCAGCTATCAAATGGATTTGGTTTTTCATAAAACCTATATCATCGACGATGACGTGGACGTCACCTAGCTTAAGAAGTTGTCGGGTGATTTTGGTTTTGTATATATATTTTTTTTTTTGTTTTGCCACGGTAACTACTTATATACTAGTTAATCTAAGGATCATATGCAAAATATGAACGTTTTCATCCCATACATCAACTGCACTCCATTTGCTTGCTTTTTTCATAATTGTTTTCCCATGACACGCAGTCACCTTGCACAATATAATTCCATCCTAAACGAATATCAGTATGTAATACTTATCTGACTTATCTTAGGGATTTTGGAAGTGAAGACTTCAACGACTACGAGGTACCCGAACTAGATGACCGTACAGAGTCTCCAAGGAATCTACAATCAGGTGATATTATTAACAAAATGAAGTACCGACCATTGCCGCCGCCACCTCGTCCTCCTCGAGAGAAGAGGCACATTCAAAGGGACAGGCATGGCGATGACGATGACGAATTCGATAGTCGAGATGATCAAGATGACCGCGATGGTGGCGGTGAAAGGATTGTTTTCGACCTCCTTCACGAGCAAAGCAGTGATGACTACAATCTAGAGCAGAACGTAGACAAATCCATTGAGGTGGAAGTGTCCACACAAACCGATCCATTGCCAGATGATTTTGTTTGCGAGGAGTTTGAGATTACGGATGATATGAAGGTAATTGAGCCAAGGCGGAAGAAGACGTTGGATGAAATTCTTCGCGAGGAAGAACAAGCCGATTTGGAACGTGCCAAACAGATTGATGAAGAGGTTCTGCAAAGAGGAATTCAGCGCTTTAGAGAGGCCAATCAACGGAGTGCATCGGAGAAATCGAGAGCCTCATCGCAAGCCAAGTCGCTTAGTAGACCACAGACACCATCAGCTATTCTTATTGAAAAGCGTGTTCCCACACCCGTGCCTAACTCGAACGGGCAATCAGTTTTGGAGGCGTCACTGACAGTGCAACCAATCGACGACTTGGATTTGGAAGAAGAGCTGCTTCGAAAGGAGGGATTATACGATGGATCACATAGCAAATCAGATGCAGATAGTCGGAAACAGGATGACGAGGAGGCTGCTCATGGGTCTGATGAAGAAAATGCTAATGTTGGGGAAGAGTTGCGTTCTTACACTCGCAGTACTGATGCGGAAAGTCAGCAACATGACGAGGAAGACCAGGAACAGAGGTTAGAAGAAGAGAGGTTGCTAGTACAGAGGTTGTTAGAAGAAGATGAGGAGGAACAACGATTACTGGAAAGTATCCGAAAAGAAAAACTAGATGAAAGGCTTCTGGTGCAACGATTGCTGGAAGAAGAGGAGGAAGAGCAAAAGTTGTTGGAGAGAATCCGGAAAGAACAGAAATTGCAAGAAGAAGAGGAACGCAGGCTAGAAGAAGAACAGCACCAGCGGCTGTTACAAAATGAAGAAAGAATTCGGAAAGAACAGAAATTGCAAGAAGAAGAAGAACATCAGCGCCTAATGCAAGAACATGAGCGCCTAATGCGAGAAGAGGAAGAGGAAAGAACACAAATGTTACTAGAAGAAGAGGAAGAAAAGCAACGGATACAGCAGGAAAAGGAGGAACTAAAGCAGAGGTTACAAGATTATTTGGATAAAGAGCAGAGATTGCATGAAGATTTCATATCTGACGAGCATGAAAGCTATGATGAAGAGCATATCGAAAGACTAAAAGTAGAAGAATCCTATGAGCTAAAGTCCGATGTCAGTGAAGAAAAAGAAATCACAGCTTCTCCTCACTCTCCATCTGTTTCCCCTCTGCCCCCGAGGGTTGATGAGATGGTTTCAGCACAATCGAAACCACAAGAACAATCTCAACGACAGCCACAGGAAGAGCCCTCGAGTCAACCACCAACAGCTCCACGAAGAAAACGTTCGTCCGGAGCTGCACTGTTGGAAGATCAAAGCGAATTACTCCCCGTGACAGAGCAGCAGCCCCAGGCAGTTCCATTCACTGGGGCAATGCCAAGCCATCTTGCCTTAGCCGACTTGGAAGTAGAACGCCTTCGTGTACATGCCTTGCAAGCGGGACAGGTGATGGTGTCGCACCTGCACGGCACACATATTCAAGCCGACGAGCTAGAGTGTCGATCCGGCAACTTAGTTGTGAATAATATCGAATTTCCGCCCGGCTTCATTGAAAACATAGTAGAGCGCGTGCGCAGCACCGAGCGTGAACACTCACAAGCCGCAACACAAACCATTGCGGAAGCAAGAACTCAAACCGAAGGAGATTCCATCCCACCACCTCCGATTCCAACGAGGCAGTCCGACTTGCCACCCGTCCGACCACCTCCACCACAAAGAGAAAACTTAGTCTACCCCTCGGAATACATGCAAGCCGCACAATCAGCTGTCTTTCCAAGGGGCGTTCTCCCAAACGAATACATGCAAACAGTTCCTCCCGTTGGCTTTTACAACCATCGACATCCCAATGACGATGATGGCGAGCTCGCTCCAACACCATTCAAACGACGACGCCATTATCGCAGACGTGATTCTTCATCGGAAGAAGGACACACATGTCGGCGTAGCCGAAGCGCCCGTCCAGAGCCACAAACCGTATCTCAAGCCGGCCGACAGTTCATTTCCGCCTGCAGTCTACCGCTAACGAATGTCATAAATCAACTGACAAACGCTGTGCGTCCGAACAACGACAACAAACAGGAACCGGTTCAACCAAGGAACATATCGACTGTGGTAGTGATCTTCATTGTCATGACATTAACCTTTTTGCTTTACCTATTGTCGGGAAGAAATATACACCACCACCATTGGGACTACTTCAATCCACCGGGAAATGACGGACGACTGTCCTAGGCAGTCTCACACAGTCTCGAATAATCTCGGCCTTAATGCATTTGTTTTACTTTTTTTCTTTCGTAACTCTCGCATTGAATTGCGGGACATTGATACAGGACATCCTTCTTCCATTGAAGAAATTGCTTCTTTTTTTTTCTCTGTTTTTGCTACGAACTACAATACTACATAAATCAATTCATAAAAGAAAAGGACAAAATAAACTATTTATATATATATATATATATATATATATATATATATTTGGTCTTTCGTAAGAATGTTTAATACATACGAGTACATACATATTTTATTATCAAAAGGGCAAATTGTTATGTTGTTTTTAACCTAGATGCATAAAAACTGTTTAATTTATAAAAATGAAAATAAAATTGGATTTTAAAGTAAGATTCGGCTTTGAGTTTATTTCGAATTTTAGTTTTTACACAGTTTGTTGTAAATTCAAAGTGGGAATTGTTTTCGTACGTTCTAGAGGAGGAAGTCTTCATTGTAGAGGACCATCTCCCGGCGATCTTTGTGGCTTCCTTTTTGTGACTTGCTGGCGGCTGTAAAGAAATGAAACGGAAAATGCTGTGACAAACCTTAACAACCTTTTGGTACATAAAATAAAAATACGAAAAAATGCGTCTTTCCAAACACGAAGATCGATCTTACCTCAGCAGACGCCACTGCTCTTTCACTTGATATCTTATTAAATAACGATTCCGACTCCTTTAAGTTCTTATATATTTAACTCATTGACACTAAAAAATTATCGGTAGACTTTTAAAGGATACCACACTCCGGAGGAACGAAAAACTGGTGTTGACGCATAATAGGTTTAAGGATACCTGGAGACGGATTATCTAACTAATATAACTGAAAGCTCGCTTATACTTGTCTAGAATATCTTGTATGACGACGAGAGAATTGCAATGTGCAACGTGACAAATGCAAATACGTCAATCTGCTGCCTACATATCCCCACGAAGCAGAGTACAAAAAAGACCGCTTACAAAATCAATAAATAAGGTCGTCGGTCTTACGAGCAGCGCCACCAACATCCGCTTAGCGCCTAATACCAATCATCTCTTTTAAACCTATGGTACTTCGATTTCGAAGAGACACAGCTTTCGCTCCAAAGATTCAATATGGATTATAAAGTGACGTCGTCCCAATGGGAAATGGGTTGTTGTTAACTAAAAGCTACAGAAAACACTTACCAATAGTTGACCACACTGCTGATGATGACGCATCATTGATGGGTTCAATCTGTGGTTGTCGCCGAGCAAGCTGCACCTGCAAGTTAATGCCCCCAATGTTTTTACTGTGCATTTCGGCGATGGCACGATCTGCTGACTCTGGTTTTGAAAATGTTACGAAACCTCTCCTACAAATAACAAAATATATGAATGCGCTACTTCTAGTTGCAAGGACAGACTTTTCCGCACCCCTTTTCGATTTCCATTGATACGTTAACAATTGTCCCGAAGTCATTGAAGTTTTTCTTCAAGAACTCCTCTGTGACCTTGTTTCCAGAAACGAAAATCGTATGCCCAGCGCGTGGTTTATCCCCCTGAGTAGTTTCAAGGCCTTTTTCATTGAGACCACGTTCTTCACGGTCCCGTTCTGTTGCGAATTTTTGATACAAGTCCTGCATACGAGGTTCTTCTTTGATAATCTCGCTTATATTCTCCTGAGCGACGTCATTTTGAGTCGATGAAAATGGCTGGTAGGATGAGACAGTTGCTTCAGGGATAACGCGTTTTCTTTCTTGACCTGCCAATACAAAACATTTAACAACATTTCGAATTGCGCGACTACACTTAATGTTACCTTTTGGTCTTTTGAATGAAGTCTGGTCTTGTTTGGTTTGTTGTTTCTGTATGGCTGGGATTGCACCGCTTTTGATAAGTTTTCTAGCAACTTCGCGTGCATCTCTGGCATCGGTGGGTCGCTTCAACGTTAGAGGCTTCTCGGGCTCTTGTTTTGGTGCTTTGAGTGCTTGAAGGGCTTTTTTCTACGAAATGGAGCAGGTTTTTTTTATTTATTTCGGTGGTTACCGGCATAAGAAACTTACCTTTTTCTTAAGTTTTTGATACTTAGCTTGAAGCATATGCTCCTCTTCGGTTAAATTAGAAGGAAAATGAATGTAAACCATTGGTTTTGATGGTTTTTTATCCAGGGTGAAGAATAAAAATCCACGGAAAGTATTGTATATTCCTTAAAGTGGAATAACACATCTGACGTATGACGTTTTCTTTGATGGTGTCATTCAGCGCGGATGAGGATACCTACGTTTTAAACGAATAGGGGCAGCACATAGGTACCTTGTTTAAACCAGATTTAAACAAGTTGCTACATTGAGAATATTATGAGGAAAAAGTATTCCATAAGTGGATTCAAAAAAATTAGAAAGTTTATGAGTAACAATTTTTTTGATGTAATGCTTTTATCTTTTTAGAGAGAAGATGGAATGTCACTCTATGTTTATAAAATGGTTTATATAGAATAAAAATGTCAATTATAAAACTTTTCAATCGGTCTAGTTTTAACTTTGCCTTTGTTTTAAATAACTTTTATTTCTATGTCGCCCTTAACAAAATATTGTTTGCTTTGAATGCTACACGAATTATTTCCGATAACCACCTGTGACCAATTCACAATTAATTTTTAAAGGCACATGGTACGAGTACGAGATACTCCCCACAAACGTCATTTCGCCTGTTTATAAACCTCATTAAACATTTTTAAAGTTATAAAGTTTTAATCAGAAAAATGGGCAAGAATTTTCATAGACATAAACGCGGTGGAAACAATAATAGGGGACGTAATTCTAAAGACTTTGGAGGCAAAAAATCCACAAATCCGAATAACTGGAAGAGAAATAATTCGCCAAAAAATTTCTCTCACACCGATAAGTACGATAATCAGCTGCTAATTTTTTGCCGGTTAACCAAAATAAATATGATCCATTTAGGCCTCGGCAGTTCCAAAAAGTATCTTTGAAAGAAGACCAAGTTGGAATCACCGAATTCGTTGGCACTGGTAAGGGCTTTACCGGCGTTGTTAAGGCAAGATTCTCCGATTTCCATGTGAATGAAATCGATTTGGATGGCTGCATCTTACATCTGAATGACTTCACTGTCCCAAAAATAAAGGACCCAGATTACAGTATGTAAATTTACTAGTTATGCAAGTGATCACATTTATTGGCTAGTGTTCATTGATAAGGTATTACCACAGAAGAGCTGCAAGAAGCTAAGAACCACATTTCCGATGTTTTTACTAACGACATGTGGAAAGAAATCGAAGAAATTGCGAAAGGAGATCGCACCGAGCCCTTTGAAATGGATGCCACAAACTTGGACAAAGAACAGAGAACTACAATTCACAAGGTGATCAAGAAATTGTATGAGACAGAGTGTAATAGCACGACATTGGAGAAAGATGGCAAAAAGACGATTCGTGTGGTTCGAGCAGACAGGAGTGAGTTCGGGGTTGTCTAAAGGAGCCTTAAGAGGTAGAATGCAATTTTTTTTTTATTTTCAGAAATAAGAAAACGCAGTCAATGGCTGTACCCTGGGGAATACGTACATTTTCTGGTTTACAAAGAGAACATGGACACTTCTGAGGTGGCTGTCATCATAGCCAATTCTGTTAAGTATGTTCAATAATTGAGAATATTGCGTTCAGACAAGCAAGTCCGTCCTCCTCAAATGAATCTCTTCAATGGCTTTTCCTTACGGTAATACAGAATTACCTAATGAGGATTTGACCCCAATCATATCTCAAATTCTGAGTCTGCTTCATGTTGTAAAGTATCCTTTTCCTAGGGCCAAACCATCACAAATAAACTACTGCGGCACAAAAGACAAACGAGGTAAAACAACTCAAAAGTTTTGCGTAAAGAAGCGGCATCCTGAACAAATTGTTCGGGCCGTCCAACGCATACCGTCTATTAAAGTTGGAAACTTTACGTTTCACGAAAACGTGCTCAAACTGGGAGATCTCAAGGGAAATAGGTTTGGATGCAGTTTTGATTTAACTACAATCGTAAAGCAATGACATCTTTTAGGTTCCGCATAGCATTGCGTCACATCGATGGTGATAGAGCAGAAATAGAAACATCCTTAAATAGCGTCAAGGAGTATGGTTTCATAAACTATTACGGTCTCCAGCGATTTGGAAACAACGCAGCCATTCCCACATATCAAGTGGGAATAGCTATCTTGAAGAGTGATTACAAGACGGTAATACTTATCCTAGCACCTATTAGGAATCGAAATCTTTTACTGTAATCTTTTTTGTAGGCGTGTGAGCTAATTTTGAAGCCCCGTGACAATGATATGCCCTTTATGCAAAGCATACGCGAGGCTTGGTGGAAGGACCGTGATTCAAAGGCAGCGGCAGCGATGTTTCACAACGACAAGTTTATCGAAAAGAAGGTCTTGGACGGACTGGCGCAGTATGGAGAGAAGGACTACGCGAATGCTTTGCGCAAGGTGAGGCAGACATTTTTTCTTACACATCTCGCATTCCTAATCATCTACAACGTTTAGATTCCTAGGAACATGCTTCTTTTGTACACCCACGCATATCAAAGTCTCATTTTCAACCGCGTTGCATCGAGAAGAATCCACGAGCATGGTCTTAAACTGATTGTTGGCGATTTAGTGTATCGCAATCAAGATGAACTCGATGAAATTACTATAGACACTGATGATACACTTATCACCACGGATGAAGCCCCAGAAACAGACGCTGCACCGGAAGATAGCACAGCAAAACCAGACGAATCCGTTTTTAAACAGAAAGTTAAATCCCTGACCGAGGAAGATATTTCCAGTGGAAAATACACTATTTTTGACATTGTCCTACCACAACCTGGACACGATATAACTTATCCAGCAAATGACGTAGCCCAGTGGTACGAAGATATCTTAGCTGAGGAGAATCTGAGTTCCGAAAAACTCAAACATGGTGTAAAGACCTTCTCTCTGGGTGGTGCGTATAGAAAACTATTGATACAGCCGCAGAATATGACGTGGTACTTTAAGAAGTATAACTCTCCTCAGGAAGATTTGATACTGTCGCACTTTGAAAAGGCTGATGACAAGCCGACTGAAGGCGAGGGACAGTTAACAGCTTTAGTTTTAGACTTTTGCCTACCAGCATCGGTATATGCGACAATGTTTCTGAGAGAGATTCTCAAGTCTGATACTTCGTCGACACATCAGGCTCAGATCGGTCGAGATGAAATGAAAAAGTTCGAAGAGAAAAACAGCGAGAAAGTGGACGAGAATGTGGATTCTTTGGAAAGCAAAGCCGAAGACGCTGAAGAAGAAAATACTAAATCCGCTGAAAAACGTCCGATTGAAGACGATGGCGAATCGGCCGCGATAAAAAGGGCGAAGGCGGATACTGAATAAATTTGAATTTTGTGTCTGGGAGGACTGTGCATTTCAAAAAAAGCTTACATATACATATATATTTTTTTTATTCCAAAGAGTTTACTTACTTTTTTTCCATCTCTTTTTGTGGGTAAATTAATTAGCTGCAGGCACGTTCATGGTTTGCATGGCTTGCGACCTGGGATCCTATTGATTCATCACAGGAAATGGCCTACGTTAGCCTGCAACTGTTTGCAAAACATCACAGAAACTTGGCTTGTTTTACAGGCAAAAAAGAATGCGATCAGCTGATGCACTTGATAAGCGTAGACCAATTCCCCGAAAGTTCCACGCAACTACAGTTGATCGTTCAGTATTTTCATCCATCTACTAAAAGAAAAATATAATTTAAATTGCCTCAGGGAACGGTTCCACCCCACTGTTGTTGTAAACCATACAAATTAGTGATCAAGGTATATAGATCATGGGGACAAATTAAGAAAAACACCTATTATTGATCACTCAGTTATAACTGCTCAAATGGCGCAAGATATATGTAAGTTTTTGGTCAATTGACAGCGAAGTGTATGCTCCTTATATTGACAAAAAAAAAAGAAGTTTTTTTCAAGAGAAATATACATAAATATACAGCCTTCTCTTTAGAGCAAATGAATTTGTGTTTTCATGAACTTGTTCAATTTTGAAATTCAAAACATAATCGTTGTCATATTTGAAAACGCTTTATTTTTAACGTGACATATTCTCAAATGTCAATAAAACGACATTCAAATCTAATGTGGTATTCGTTCAAATGCACTTGTATTGGTAAATCTGAAGCAAATCTGAGAAAATATCTAGATTCGCAAAAGTGCTCTGAAATCTGAAAAAGATTGTTTTTTTTTTGTACCAAACGAACATAAAAATTGCTCTGAGGGCAAAAAAAGTGCTCTGAGAGCGCCCAATCGAATACCACATAAATCCACCTTCACTTTAATAGACTTTAACAAGAGCCAATGGTAACATCCTCCATGGATGGATCCAATAGGTCCGATTGACGTTGACACTACGTCATATTAGGTTCGGACAGTACCTACCTCGGCATGCATCTTTATTTTGATTTCAAAGTAGATCCAAACAATTTCACAAAACTATAAAGTTCTGTAGTTGAACCAAACCAAACACAGAAGTCATTGCACTTTTCAAGTTATAAAAGGAAACTTAAAATCTAAAAGACAGAAACCGTTAGTGTACGATTTCCTATCGGTTTATTCTTGTAAACTACCACCCTGTGTACAAACCGAAGTGGATATTTGAATTTACGTGTTAAAAAAAATCGATATCTGCTAATTGTGACATTCTCTCCTAAAAAGAACTCGAGCCACCCATTCATGTTATGGTAAATAATCGCTTGACTCTAATGCAAACATAAGAAGAAAAAAATCGATATCCGCCCTCGCGCATTCACATGAATCGATAATAGAGCAAGAGAGAGATGTCCCAAGACCAAACCAATATGTGCACAGTCACAGCAAACTGATGCTGGGTGCCTTCACCTACCACCCTTTAATCATTTCCGTCCGCTGTGTTTCGCTATACCTCACCAACTGTATTCACCCTCACGATTCAAACTATACGTATCCTCCGAGCATTCGATGCAATGCAACTCATTACACGATTGGCCTCGCAGTCGTACGGAAGTGCTACTCATAAGTTGTTTTGAATAAAACGGATATTATTACTCTCGGAGTTCCGGAGTGTCGCGTCATTAGAGGGAATAAATTTTGCTCCTACCCATCCGTGGCCAGTTAAACAAAGTGTTTAAGTTATATATAAATGTACACTAAGGCCTAGGGTGTGTACCTAGGTACTCCGTTTTGAAAAGGCGGGAATGCTTCCATCTTTTGTTCTCGTTGTCTGAATCCTTTTTTGGTGTTTTAGTGCAAATACAACGCTTTCGCCATCGTTAATATTGATTTATATCATCGACCGCGGGCGGCAATATATTCCGGAACGCAACAAAACTTTACATATCGTCTATAGGTATAGACGGGTATTTTCGCAACATATTCAGCAGAGTTAAAAACAACACCTCCAGTTACTGGCATCAAGGTTAATAACAACAATTATTGTGGGGGTGCATGTGCTCATCATTGAACTTTGCTGTAACAAATTTGAATTGGTCTGTCTGATGTCCAGTCTCTGCGACTGTAGACGTAGAGTCTAAAGGAGTGCCAATGATGACTATGAATATGATATGATATGCCTTTTAGTTTTTGTGTCGTTTTTATGTGTTTACGAGATAAACTCGCGCGCAAACCTTAACAGGCGATTTTATTACCATTCGAGTAAAAAACACATTTACCATTAATAATGAAGTGTTTTATGAACTGCACCCCAGGGAATCAACATCAGTTTAACTCCCAATAAGATGTTACTCACTGCTCCCTGCGAATTTGTATCGATTTATCGATTTGCTGTTGGTCCTTGTATGGTGTTTTTAAAAATGGATTTATAAATATGATTACACCTTAACTGACTTCATATAGAACTGCAAAGCTAACGAGTGTTGTTATAGTTGTTTAAAGAAAAAGTTCATTTGCGTAAACAAAGGAATGAACAATTGATTTCCTATTGGGTTGAGATTGAGACTTGAGAGAGGAGGCACAACAATTGCGTAAATGAGCAATACTTGCTGAACGATTCCTCATGCATCTGTTAAGCATTATTTCTACAGAAAGTATACCGCCTATATAATTTATATAATTTCGCAAACATTTAAGAGGGGTGTTTTGACGGGGTACTTTTAAAAGTGTGTAGGTAGATTAGTTCACTTTTACTACATTGCCTTACCTCTAACCGTATGGATACTGAATACCAAGGTATATTGGCGCAAAAACATTTGTAAGACAACGTTCCCACTCACATGAGTGTATTAGGGTTTGTTTTTTTTCATAAAAATATGATATGAAAGTATGTACATACATACATTCTAATTAACAAATAAATATGATACTTTGAATAAGAGACGAAATTTTGTTTGTGCTTTAACAGACTTTGAATGAATATTTTTACTAAATAAAAGTCGCGATGACTGTGGAAAACTATCATCTGAAGTGGGACGCCCATTTATCCCACCTGAATACCTCCATAGCAACATTGTACAGGTAAGCAAAAACACGGTATGTACATCATATCCGATCTTAAATTTGTATTCCTATTGTAGAAATGACAAATTTGCGGATGTTATGTTATACAGTAGCAGCCCAGAGTGTGACTTCCCACGAATTGGTATCTTAGCGCACAAATTTATACTATGTTGTTCAAGTCAGGTATGTACACGGGAACTCCCTACGTGAACAAGACTAACAAATACCAAATGTTTTTCAGTTTTTTGCATCAATTTTTGATTCAACTCTTCCGGCAACCACGTCTTCCGGAGTATTCCACATCGTGCTTCCACCAGACCTTACCCAACGCACCATACAGATTCTAGTGCAGTACATGTACAGCGGGGAAGCTACCGTGCCGAATGATATCCTAGGTGAAGTCCTTCGTGGTGGTGAACTACTTAAAATCCGAGGCCTTTGCCGTCCTTCCCCCAGCAATATGGAGTTGAACAACGAAAATCAAACATCGTACGCGACGTCCAGTGGCGCTGTTGAAAGCAACAACTGCACACATTTTGCGAATGAATTGCGAGGCTTAGGCGCATCAGTGCTCCCGGAAAAAAACCCAGTAATAGTAAAGTCGCCGAAGCCACCACCACAGCAGGGATTGCTGCGCATTTCGAACTGCAATACTATAGTCGGGGGCATCACTGTAAACAAGGAAGTTGCCATAGATCCTGATCCGGATGAAGGTAAATATTCGTATCACGAAAATAGTACATTTCGGCCACAAATAGTGCGTGGGACATGCAGAGAAAGTGGTTGCACCGGATGCCCTGATTCCATTGAGAGGGAGTGTCCCCCCGAAGTGGTCCATTCACCGGAGCCGAAGCTCACAATGAGGTCAGACCTACACCACAATAGTCTATCCATTGATGAAATCCCGCAGGTAACACATCAGGCGTCTTACCGCCGAATAAGTTTACCCATCGATTCGACTATTTCCAAGTCCATAACACAGCCATCGCAAGGTGACGACAAAATCAACTGCTTCCAAATTAAAGAAGAACCTTCTGATTCGTGGCATGCTGATCAACTGCCCTCGAGTGACGCCCCCACAAGAGTGGTCATTCCAAAAATAGTCCTCAAACTGAAAGGAAACCGTTCTACACCACCAATCCCGCCACCTATAAAAGTAGAGCTTCCAACAAGTGCGGACGATGAATGTAGCGAAACCCCGTTGAATGGTACAGATCGCATGCCCTACACTCGACTCATATGTGACATTTGTAAGCAGTTGTTTGACGATCCAAAGGCTTGGGTCAGGCACATCGAGACACATCATGTGGATAAAACCGAAGCGGAAAAGGATCTAGATACTACTACTTCCTTTAGTCAACCATCTTCCAAGGTAACATACGTGCCAAAGAAACGAAGACGAATCTCGGTGAGTAGACATAGGGATCGAAGAAGATTCAATATTATTAATAACAATTTTCCTCCAGCCCCTTCCGAAACCCGATGCCCATGTTACGCTTATCTGTGATCTATGCACGATGTAAGCTGGAAACGTAACATTTTGTACACTTGCATCCAAATATATACATCTTGCAGGTCCTTCAACACACCAGCTGAATGGGTTCGACACATAAACAGTCAGCACACAGAGTCAGAGTTAGCCATGTTCAACAGCCAAAGTACGGCAGTCCAACAGAAACCGGAAACAGAGTTAGTAAGATACAGCCGAAGACACCATTCCAGTGGACTGTTTAAATCGTGAGTGATAACAAATTGATTTAGCAAAGTTTAGCAAGCCATATACTACAGATTCGTCTTTTTTCTCCAACAGTCAGAGCTTTACGTCGTAATGAATTCGACAGCCAATAGTGAGTGATAAGCAAACACACCCGGCTACAATGATTTGTGATATTGTAGAACGCACAAGAATATGCTAAAGCGCAGATTTTGAATGGGAGCTATTTACAATCAAATGAGCAACGAATCGTTTGCAAGAGACAAGAAGTATTGGAACGACCTGTATCACACAACGCGATATCTAATATCTATTTGTAAATATTTACATTGTAAAATGTTAATTTGTTTTTTTTTTTTTTAACTCAAATTCCATTTAAAAATACAACTTTTTCTTAACTAATGGTTTGGTACTTTTGAATATGCTCACAGTATTACTGTGTGTGACTTGCGCAGCGATTACTTGATGCAACCCGTAAAATAAAAAAATCTGTATTAAGTCTCTATTCGGACCAATGTTTATCACATTTTAATAAATAATAAACGAATGCCACTAACAGATCAGTTACAAAACGGATCATAGTTCCGACTGTTGCCGTATACGCTCTCAGGTACATTTATTTGAGCGTTTTTAGTGTAGGTACAACAAATTAAATTAAATTCAAATATTAGGTAGTTTTAAATATTTCACCGCATTTCTCCAACATCTAACCCCGATTTTTTTTTATTCGGCCATGGGTCAGGATATGGGACTTTAAATTCGTAGACTGCGCAAATGACTTTCTACATTCGTCCAATGGACAGGCATATGGGCGGAAGCCCGTATGAATACGCACATGGGTGCGCAGATTAAAATCCAATGAAAAACGTTTTCCACATCCCTCGAAATAGCAAGCAAACGGTTTCTCTCCCGAGTGCACCAAGTTATGACGACTTAGTTTGGAGCGCTCCACAAAAGCCTTACCACACTCGGGGCATATGAATTTTCGCTCTTTGTGTGTTGCCATATGTTTACGCAAGGCAGAGATATGCGTAAATTGTTTCTTACAAGTTGCGAAGGTACACGGTAATGGCAATAAAGATGTTTGACGAGGATAGTTTTTATGCGTTGTCCCGAGTTTACTCGCATTTTTGTTGCCCGCTTCGGTTATAATTTGCGTGTTTCCATCGTCATATTCAACTGACCACATTACTACAGTAAACTCAGATTCTAGAGTTTTAATAACGACCTCCTTTTGCCTCCAGCATTTAGTGGCTTTAGTCACATTAACTTGTTTCGACTTGCCGCTGCTTGTACCAAATAATTGAGTGGCTCCTCTTAGTGTTCTATCGGCGATCTCGAGTTTTAGTAAGTCCTTCGCTATGTCTGTATCTTCAACATGACGATTCTTTTCATAGTCAAAGTTAGCATTAGCATCACCAAAAACAGCCAAGTCACCAACATTGCATTTGGAAATGTCGTCTTCCAAATAGAAAACTCCAACGCCATCTGATAGGTTGTTATTATACGTATCATCATCCATTATTGATTCGTTGCCTAAAAGGATTAAATGAAAAGTTGTTCAAAGCGAAAACATATCCCTAAATTAGTTCAAAGTAATCTCTTCGATTAAAGAAATAGTGAACCTTTTTAAATCCACTGTCAGTTAAATTTTGAATATTTCGGATTAAAAGTATGGGAAAGTCGAATAAAAATGGTGGACGAAGCAGTTCAAGAAAAATCACAAATAAAAATAAGATCTGTTTGACTTAAAAATTATATAACATATCTGTCAAAGCCAAGATGTTCAAATCTATGCACTGATTTTTACAAAACACATACCTACATTTCGTTTGGGACTATTTATTTTAAATTATCATATCAAAACGATGTGGAAATTGATG
Source organism: Cheilosia grossa (assembly GCA_963082955.1). Taxonomy (NCBI): domain Eukaryota; kingdom Metazoa; phylum Arthropoda; class Insecta; order Diptera; family Syrphidae; genus Cheilosia; species Cheilosia grossa. Next base: position 16,286,156 of record OY720146.1, read on the forward strand.
CTTCGCAAACTTATTCTCATGAAGAAACAAAAATCCGATATCACTAGGTACTCCAGTTATAGTGCTAAGTGTACAAAACGAAGAGAACTACTCCACTCCACCAATATAAAATTACACTTCCGCCGGAACATCATCAAACGTGAATTCATTCACATTTATTTATTAATGTAATGATCGGAGATAAAAGGCAGTTGAAGGATAATCGGTTTGTGCCATCACAGGTCGCTTTCCCTTCCATTTAATGCTACAATTCTGGGGTTGAATTACCGCATCCGTGATCGAGTAATACGTGAATGAATTTATTTTGCTTGTAAAATCCACAAAATTCAGTGACGCGCGGTAATTCGGCCCCTGTGTTTGGTTTAATGTTTAAAACATTTTTTCCCTGTTTAGTAACATTTATTTTCCAGTTTGCTATTCAATTCTTTTGTATTGAAATTCAATTAAGAATGTTCAGCCAAAATCATTCACAATCGCTTGAGAAGTAAAAGTTCAGGTAAGTAAATTTTCTTCAATTTCTCCTCCACAAATGGCTCATGCTTCGGTCTAGTCACTAAATTGTCCACCTTGAAGTCGGTTTTATAAAAATGTATCGCTTTCTTGTCTGAACTATATTCCAACTCGTAATATTTACAATCCTCGACCACAGCATCGTCAGAAGGATATAGTAACAGTTTCTGTAACCAGTCTACAGGCACACATAACTTTTTGCTATTGTAGGCTGTGGAGAAAATCTGAAACACTTGCCTAGTAGGTAAGAGAGGAAGTGATAAATTTGCAATAAATGATAGAAAAACTATTTACCTTCGAATTTCTTGCAGTTTCAGGGAAGCTATTGCACATAGTAAATGCGGTAGGCGGGCAATACCATCAAGAACTTTGTAGAAGTTTCCCTGGAGTTGATTGGTAGCTATGTTGCTTACTGCAGTAAAAAGTTTGTCCGATTTAAACTCTATGGGAAGGTGAATACTCCTGTTGAGGGCTTCAACTGATCCAAGGTTAAACAGCTGGTACATAGATTCGATGTAATTTCGACCCCGGATTTCATTTAGTTTCATATCATCCACTTTTGTGACGCTGTAAACTTCGTCATAGCAGCAGAGAACCCTTTTGAGACATTCCTGCAAATGCTGGTCGCAGATTTTGGTATCGAAATTGTCAATTGGCTCTTCACACAGACTATGGAGATGAAGTTCGTTGTTATTCTCATACACAAAGTAGTTCACAAGTATACTACCGATATCGACTGTAAACCAGGAACATTATCATCGGCTCTAAAAGTCTTAAGGTTGCCCATGAATCGTAATTTTTCATAACGATCTCCTGTCTTATGGCTCTCATTCGATCGAAAATAAAGTCATACACGTAATAAAATGGTTTCCGTTTGTCTAGGACTATGCTGGAAATATTATGAGCTTAAGTACGTTATAATGCGTTAATTGAAAAACGAACTCATTTAAAAGGTATTCCAGGGTCTTCAACAGAGCTCGCTCCGTACGCAAGTCTTTTCGTTTTGGAATCTTTATACCTGCAGCGGAACGAGAGAATGACTTGACTAGGATACCGGGAACATTTTTTTGGCCAGATTTTAGTTCATAAAAGTGCAAGAGACGCTCCTTAGTTCGCCTTAATGTGGAATACAGTTTTTAGTATCACTTTGATCGCTTATAAAATACTCACAATTGAACTTCTTGCAGTGGGCACATCTCTTCACAAGTTCCTTGTACAAATTCCGGCATTCTTCTGCTCCTGCTGCAAGAAAAATTATTTCAGAAAGTTTGTTGTTTTGATTTACAAAACCACAGAATCGTCTTACGTCTTTCATACACACCAGTGTACAGTAATAAGAAAAAAATTTCAATGGGTGCATCCCGTCTCAATCCCATGAGATTTGTTGACTGAGTTTGTTGACATTTTCGTGGATTTTTTTACAGCAAAGAAAAGCATTGCATTGGGTCAATCCATTTTTGTAAATTGTTTATGTACAAATATTTAGGAATCAATCGCGACGGAAATTTCGATTGTTTTAATATAAAATTTAAACAGTGAATGGAAAGCGCTTTGGAAAGTGTCGAAGACTACACATATTCAAGTCGCACGAATATCAACACAAAAAAGAGCAAGAGCGTTTTTATGTTCGATTAGGCACACAAAATCTGAAATATGAAATCTGAGAGCAAATCTGAAGAAGCCCAATCGAATACCACATCAGATTATATTAAGATTGACATCTTGTACTCCGCTTTCGTTATGAAAGCACTGGCTGATTGTTTTGAAATGTACCTACCTATTTAATGTTTTAATATTTTTCTTGTATTTGGTTGTTTCGCTCAAAATATACAGGTGAAATTTATACACTTTAAAGGGTTGCAATTGATGGGTAGGTGAATTACGTGAAATAAAGCATTTATTTGCTAGCTAAATGCAATGCAGCGTTAAAACTTGTAATGGAAATAAGAATGAAAACGGTACCATGGGAACCACATCCACACACATCCACTACGATTTTTTATCTGGTAACACTGACAGTGTGTATTTCTGCCGTTTGGTAAAAATACAGCAAAAAATAGTTTCGTTTGTGCAGTACTGAACTATTTGGATACATTTTCTATCGACATTAATTAAAAATCAATTAAAAATCCCATCAAAATGAATATACTCAATTTGCCAAATGTCATGTTAATCCAGATATTTGAGTACCTACCGTACGAGGAAGTGGCCAAAAAACGTCTTGTAAGTAGTAGCAGGAATTTTTCTCGAACTTTTTCTGGTGATGTATCCTCCTTTGTGTTTTTGTTTTGTCGCACATATTAATCTTCTTTTCATTCTGTTTGAAAAGATTTGTAAAAAAATCGACATGATTTGCCAGCACATTCTGAATTGCGGTTTCAACAAAGTTGTAAAGCAACACACAATCAGCCTTAAGAGGATCAAGGCGTTGTTGCCGCGCCGGGAATCCGAACGAAGGTGAGTATCTTTGGATTTGTATTACCATTTTCAATTCCTAAAGTTGTGTTATTTTTTAGAAATCACTGCCTGGCGCGTCATGCTGATATTCTGACATGCATTGAAACACGCATCTCGATGCTGTCAATGACATATTCAAAGTACATGGACCTGAATCTGTGTTGCTTTATTCCGGGCCGTGTGTTGGATGAGATTTTTCGAATTTTAAGATTGATTTCGAAGACAACGAAACCGCTGCGGCCTCATGAAGTTTTGCAAGAATTGAGGGATATCTCGTCCATGGCCATTGAACATTTCGACGAAAAGATTTCACATTCGCTAAAGAAATCTTTTGTCGATACAAATACGCAGATGTATATGAGCAGTGTCGGCGTCAGTGGATCAAGTGCGCTCGCAAGCAGTACTAGAAATGTGTGTTGCGATCAAATGAGACAGAAAGTGAACTTACTGCTCGGATTGGGACAAACTACAATTGAAGCGACACAGGTAACCGTTCAATCAAGATTGCCTCAGGCAGCGGAACAGCCACCGACGCATGGTGAGCATCGTTGTGAGGAAGCGCGCGCCACAATGACTTATTTTAAGAAAATCGAACAGGAGTACAAAAAGGGAATTTCTAAGGTGAGTAATAATTAGCTGATACCTGGTTCTATTTAGAAACTTCGAATGTACACTTCCATGCCACTAACTAGTCTTTAAGTCACAATAAAAGGATATTTAAAAGTCTCTTTGTTTTAGATGAACAGAATGCTGCATGTGCAGACAACTCAATCACGTCGCTTACATCAGAGTTTAGCCACTATAACCGAGCTGAACATGCAGATAAATGAGCTAAAAAAACGAATGGAAGACATGGATGCGAAGAATCGTGAACTCTCGGCGAGTATAAAGCAACTCAATGGCGAATCGACCGCACCTAGTACATCCCAGTCCACCGCCACGTCCCAAGAGTATTCGAACTCTGATGGGATGTCCGAAAAAATTACCGACGTAACCACTGCCGAAGCAGATGACCTCACTGCCACTGTCAAACGCCGTATTGATCAGCTGCCTCTGGAAGAAGAGATTACCACTGCGGGCATTGAAGTAAACACCGCTAAAAAGGCAAAAATTGAATAAGTCCTGCATAAGTCCTGCACTTTATATTATACCCTACAAAGAGACGCATCAATAATTGTGCTGATTGTATTATGAAATTGCTAGTTTTTTTTTTTATAGATGCTAACGACTATTTAGTTCTTTACTTAGTTTATATCTTGGACGCATGAAACAGAAGCTGAGAGAAAGAAATATTTGTATGGATGTACATCAAAATCTTGTTGATTAAGCTGAGCTAATGAACATAAGCGGATAATAAATACATTATGTTGTTTTCTGCGAGAACCATTTGTTCAGATATACCTTAAAATAAAGAGTGCATTTTTATCAAGAATTTCGTGTTTATTCTTTTGCAGTGCGGAAATGTCGACGATGAGGTTTGATTATTAGTCATCCTCATGCTGGTGAAGAAATAAAGTACAAACACAAAGAAGCCCATGACATGAAATGCATTGCATTCAGTTGCGGCTCTCATGTTTCGGTAGACTCTCCAATAGTATTTGATTAACGTTTGATAGCGCTACAATCTGAGTCGCACCTGGGCTCAATTCAAAACTAGCGACGGCTGCCAGCCGGTAAAGTTAGCTTCTAAATGTTCTTGCATATAAATTTATATTTAAACCGAAAAAGGTACTTTCGTCTGCTTCTTTTTGGCATCAAAGTTCTCATTAAGATTACCGACCTTAAATCAATCCGACGAGATGAAAACCGTGTCTTTCGTCATCTAGGTTGAGTGCTTCCTTCTGCCTGACTGCAAGCTACTTTCCACAGTACTTACACGTAGCCCACTTGTAACTTTAGTTCTTCTATGCTTTGTAGACGAATCGTTTTGCTGCACGTGTCTACCGTCACTCTTCGACAAACTATAATTTCGTGTACCATTGAAAAAAAATTGTCTGCTTCGTGGGGTTGTAGGATAAACAGTGTGCCAGTTGCGGAGTTTTTCTTGATACAAGTTGCTTGGGTTGGCCATACCGCAATTCAAAACAAATTCCACGATTTCTTTGGCGCTTTTCATTTTATTTTAAATGCAAAAGGGATACAAACAAATAATTCGTTTTTGTTCATGCCTGTTTAATACTTTACATAGTAGTATAGGTAAATCTCTTTATTGCTTAAACACAAATTGACTACAAGAGATTTTATAAAAAATACAATAAACTGGACAGGAGAGTCAACATTTTCTAGAGGAATCGATTACGAGCTCTTTTCTTCGCTTTTGTTGGACATAAAACAATTTTGTTTTGTTTATTTTTGTATTGTGCCACAGACATGAGATTGTTCTTGCTTCAATGATGTGTCGTCTGTTTCATTGCAGTTTTTGGTGTCTTCTTAAAACTATAACATGAAGGTCGCTGCACTGTGAAATAGGTGCCTGGATGAGTAATTGGTGCAATGAATATTCTCGATATTGGTGGGATTGATTCCAGAGGTGTACGTATAATGCAAATTTTTGTGTTATGTAGAATCAGTAGCGGGCACGCTGTAGAACCAATGGAATGTATAAATATCAGACAGTACTCGATGATTGCTGAAGAATACTGGACACAGGAGTCACTCCCAATAGATTACCGGTGAACGACAGCAGGACAGAGTAGTTGAAATACCAGAAAAGAACGAACAGCACAGCAAATATGATATCTGAAAAGGAAATACGAATACATTAATAAATCACGCAGATAAGATAAACTTATTTGTTATAAACGATGATGAGTGGAAAATGGGTAATCATAATCATAATAAATCGATTTGTGGAAGTGAATTTTTTGGTGAATTTCTTTGACATACGAATAGTGACACGCTCCCATTTCTCGACCATGTACAACTCGGTCACCATTAAATATCGAAACCACCAATAGTTTATAAAATCAATTAGTTTCTGAATCATTTTCTATTAGTGGACTACGGTGATTAATTGGAGTGAGCTAAGGCTAAAGTAAACTAACTGACTAATGACGACATGCACGGTACGTTCCACTGCTATGGAATTTATATTGAAAATTGAACTTCACTCGGCTCTGTATTTCGACTATCAGCTAGCGCTTGTTCAAACAACAATCAGCAAAAGCTCAGTCGCACTCGCACGCAAGGGTGTTTGTTTGCTGGTGCTTCACACAGCCCACAGGGTAGGCGGCAGTGATACCAATTCATTCGGTAGGTATTTCTCCCACTAGATGCGATTTGTCACTAGATGCGATTTGTCACATTGGTAGTAGGTAGCTAGTCATATTTTCGGAGGCAGCGCAGGTAGGCCCAATGTGGCCGCAATCAAACGAAGCTGCTTTCAGCGAATCATTAGCTCCATTGCATAAGCGAGTGTTGCTTTTGAACAGCATTGGGTACAGTGCAACAGTGGTCAGATGTAGGTACCTACTAACTGTGGTTTAATGTGGGAGCTGCTGTTGGTCGTCGTCCGTCTACAAAAATTGCAAATTTGTTTTCTGTACAGCAACACACTGACTCATTACGCACCCGCATTAAGTAGCCAAAGAAGCAAATAATATTCGCACCTATGAATTTCCTCGATTGGTACCTACAACTTCTTCAACTTTTATAAAAGACCAATGGCAATAGGGATGGACTTACAAAAAGAATTGACAGAACTAACCGCGGTAGTGCTCATTGCTTGCGCTAATACCTACCTCACGACTATTTTAACAATTCTTTGAAAGTGTAAATATAAGCGGGTGTATAAGTTACCCAGGTGTTAACATGCCGAGATAAATTACCTCCATAATGTGGATTTGGCACCACTAAATGTTATCATCAAAGAAATTACTCAAGTTTGCCTTGTATTCACTAATCACTATTCATTTTTCATTCAATCGGGTTCGGGGTCGTGTTTCGTGTATTCGTATCGTATTGCATGTGACGGAACAGACGTTTAATGTTTATTAAAGAAGCCGTTCATGCATGCAAATAAGTTGGTTCTTAAATTATAACTAATCATGTGCATCATTATTTAGCATTATCAAATACAACTTACGAATAGTAACTCGTTCCCATTTCTCCACAATATACAGCTCAGTTACCATCAGGTAGCGGAAGTACCAATAATTTAGAAATTCCACCAATTTGTTCAGCATTTTTGTTTACCTACACATGCAGTTTCAATTAAAATACAATTTATTTAATAGCAGATACGGTCTCCAATGAATATGAGATTACCGGATGAAAACTAATCGTGAAATTAAAAATTTTCGATGATCCTTTCTTCTATAGGAGGCGAAGGTACGTGCTCGGGTTGTGTTTAGAAAGTTGACTGTTGTGAAAAACTAAGATCTTTATCGAGACTCGTGGAAATGAATGAATGAGTGCGCTCAGTGCCTTGATTTTGTGCGGTTTTTCCCTCGATGTCGGTAGGGAACGTACTGAATTGGATTTGAATGTATGAGTGAGCTGTGACCACCGTGACAATTTGTCACTTTTTTGGAGGACTGATATAATTTGTTATCCCTTTTTCTTAGTTGAAAAAGGCACTTTACAAATTTTTCAAAAACACTAGATGTTTTTTCTTGAGCTTCGATCTCAGCATAGCAAAGTAAAGTAGAATTTTCAGCACGTAATTACAACAACTACTGTGAGTCCTCGAAGTGTCAAGTAGAGCGTAGTTGTTGTGGCTGTTGTAACTGCGTTGCTGAAAAAACTACTTCACTTTGCTTTGCTGAGATCGATGCTCAAAAAAACACACCTACTTTGAGAGCGTTAAGTGAGCCAATACTTTTTAAAATATTTTGCAGATTTGCTTTAGAAATGTTTTTTTTTTTTTTTGGTTTCTACTACGTGAAGTTTGCCGCAACCACACAAAATCAAATCAAAGAAAATTGCGATTTTGTTCGTGGAGACACGGTGTTAGATATGTGTAAAGTTGTATCTCTCTTATATTTTAGATAGCGGTATTGAACCAGGTACACACATATCAAAAGTAACTACATCTCCTTTGGTGTCTATTTAATGTTGTTTTCTATTCACGCTCTAAATACATGTTTGTTTATCGTTTGGGTTTCGTTGCAGAGTCTTAAAATTTGGATTACGAGTAACACCGAATAGGTATCTATAAAAAAAACACTTAGGTTCAATACTATTTAGCTATTGCTTTATTTGCAAATTGATAATTATTGAATAAACATTGAATAATGGGAACCCTAACATCGACTTTCGAGTATCGACTCAGCAACCATCCATAAAACAAACTTTTTTTTGTTAAACTGCTGTCAAAACGCACTCCTCTTTATAGACTGTCATTTACCTACAAATTTATATCGCAAATTCTATTTCTTCGTGTGTCTACTGCATCTGTTCAATTATCGCCCAAAACAATGGCATCCGAAGCAGCTAAAGAACAAAAGCCCAACGATAAAATCATCCAAGAATTTCAATTATTACGAAATGAACAACGAAATTTGGTAAACAACCTAAATACCCTGGAAATGGACCTTAAAGAACACAAGTGAGTATGGACTCACGCAAGCATAACCTCGAATATATTTATCAAAAAAATCTCTGCACATCCTAAACATAAAATCCAGGCGGTTGTAATTAAATATTGATCTATTTCTTGCAGAACTGTGATAGAAACCTTAAAGACAGTCGATCAGGATCGAAAATGTTTCCGTCTTATCGGTGGCGTTCTCTGTGAGCGAACGGTTAAGGATGTACTACCGCAGCTGGTGGAAAACAAAGACTATATTCAAAAGACCATCACAGTAATAAACGAAGACCTCACAAAAAAAGGTCAGCAGATCAACAAATTCAAACAGGAGCACAACATCCGCATCCGTGGCGAGCAATTGCCGGAAAGCAAAGATGACAAGAAATCTGACTCTTCCTCGGCCAATCCAAATCGAAATGTTCTCGTATCCAATTAATGCCTTTTATCCTCTGCGAGGTGGGCATATGCTTTTGATGGTAAAAACAGAACGAATGTCAAACCATTGCAATTTTCAGTCATTGCCTCTAATTTAATATCTTTTTTTTATTCATTATTCCTATATACCTATTTAATTCTGTTAACACTCAGAGAATTCTCATTCATTGCAAGGTTTTAACAAGCATTAGAAAGTCAAATGACACAAACACGTAAAACTTAAAAACACCAAGAGCTAGTAACTACATCTATGATATTTAAAATAAAGAAGGACAAACAAACCGCATGTATTGATTTAATTGCCAAACCAAAGTATTCCGATTACATTTTTACGGTGCTCAATAAACAATAAACATGAAAGCTAACTTTTGCTTTGACGTTTATATTTGTTTCATAGGAAGTACTTACTGCTTTATTTGAATTCCTAAAAATGAATACTCTTATCTAGGAATCTTTGATCACAAACTAAGTTCACGATCCATAGCCGTGAAGCTGCTCGATCCGCTTTAGAAACAATGACACAATTCTAAACAGTGTAGTGGTGGGAATATATAACAGACTTGCAAGCAATGGTAGGTGCTCTCCACCCATAGAGATAGCTAAGATGCAGCAATCTTTTCCGACGATTGCAGTGAATAAATGCGTAATAAGTTCCATATACAAAACTTGGGGTCAGCGTTGTCGCTTAGATAGAAGCGACGAATGTTCGGCGACCGAATTTTTAAATTTACTTTATTAAGAATTAATCTGCATTTGTTGAATAAATTACTCAACAAACGAATGCTTCCAGTAAATAAAATGCGAAAAAATGTAAACCCTGAAAATATGCATTCAATTTTATTTCAAAATATATGCATAAAGCCCATTTCTAAGACCCGTTTGATGTAAAAATATTAAATCACCTATACTTCTAGTATTATATGAATATAAGGACAGTATTTTTGAACACCGATCTAAGTGAATATGAGCAACTTCAAGTACACGAATGCGCAATGAGACAGTTTCAGTCGCGTTTGGGATAAAGTGGTATAAACTATTATGTTTTGCTATGCGTTCCCTCTCGCTAAACGTGAATGGAGCTGGAAGCAATTTACTAGCAATATCCTGCTGTCAAAATAATTCTACTTAGAGTAATTGCCTAGTTTGTATCTTGGCAGTCTCAAGTAGAGCTTTACTTTCATTCTTTTCATAAGCCGGAAAAGAAGTCATAACATGACTTGCATTATCGCGTGCAGTAGTATTTAGTTGCAACATTTAGTTTTGTGATTTTCTCTGTCGTCACAGCTGTGAGAAAAATAACTTTATTGAATTGACTTACTTTAAAAATAACTTTATTGTACTACCAATTTTAAAATTTACGAAATTCGTTCTTAAGCTACCCATTAATTGGACATAAAACTGCAAGCTTCCATCTTAATATACCCAACCCTTATAATCCAAATATTCAGTTCTACACCTCACGTTTAAAATATCGTTTCCCCCCCGATTTCTCCCATAGTCGGACATCCTTAATGACGATATCATGCGATACAGCTTTACACATATCATATACCGTCAGAGCTGCAATTGAAACCGCTGTGAGGGCTTCCATTTCAACGCCAGTCTTACCCGAACACCGGACAGTAGCTGTGATTATAACTAAATGTTCGTCTCTGCTCAAAGTGGCAGTTACCTTCACATTTGAAAGAAATATATTATGGCATAGCGGGATCAGTTCGGAAGTTTTTTTGGCCCCCATTATTCCAGCTATTTGTGCTATGGAAAGTACGTCACCTTTCGACATATTATTGGCATCAATGAGGTTGGCTATCTCTGGACCAACATCCACAACAGCCTTTGCGACAGCTTCTCTATTTGAGGTTTCCTTCTTCGAGACGTCGACCATATTTGCTTTACCATCTTTGTCTATGTGAGTCAGGTGACAGAGGCGTATTTGAGTGATTTGTTGGAGGTTAGTCTTTGAAACTAGTTCGGCTAGTTGACGTACTATTCGATTGGAATCCATGGTCCATGGTGATAGTGCAGAACTTTGGAAAACTGCAAAATAATATTAGAACGTTAAAATGATTTAGAAAAATGTCTGCAAATACGAACGAGTTTATTAATTTATATAAATAAACATATAGAGTCTGTAAATGGAAGCTTGAAAACTAACCTTAATTGGCCTAAAAGTAAAAAACTAATCGATGACCGCTATCCGCCGATAAGTATCATTGGACGATTTTCCATTTGGGATAAGTTCAGCATTCCTATAAAAAATTATTTTTTAAATGTAGCCTGATTAATCTAATCTATAGGTAGGCAGATGTAAATTTACAAACCCTTTACAATGTGTGTGCAAATCGTCACATAAATATCTCATTATTGCATTACCAACTGCATATACCTACTTCACAAATAGGATGTTTGTATCCTTACAACAAAAATAGAAAATGATAGAACTGGCATTGCCGAAAAAGTGACCATGGCGACTCGAGCAGTGTATATGAGTGTTTAATCAGGTCAAACATCTGCTCAAACGACCTACTCTATTGTCGTTTCAATTGGTTTCACTCGGGGATCCACTCATTCTGTAATCCAAACTGCTTCTGATTGAATCCACAAAAGTATTGGTGAAATGCCAAAAAATAATCTACGGCACCTGTCCGCTGACTTGTATAATACACATAAACTACACTTGTGTGAGTGCTTCTTGAGTGGATTCTGATTTCAAATCCAGATCCAGAAGCGAAATTCTCTCCTCAGAATCACCAGAAGAGTATTTTTTGTATATTTTGTGATTCCGGACTCTCCCGGACGCTTCTTTTTGCCCAATGGAAAACGAGATATGTGTTCAGTGTAAAACAAATTGTATGTGCGTCCGCGCAGTGCTTGCTGGCACATTATGTTAGTCTTTTCTTTTGCTTGTGTTGAACAACAAATAATGGAGCAATTTAAGAGAAGTATGTCCATTAAGTTGGAAAAGCTTGTCAAACTGGTCAAACTGCTTACTTTTTACTGTGGCCTGTGACCTGTGACGAACTATTCTGTAGGTAGATATGTGTCGAAACAATTCAACAATCATTCATCAACATATTTCTTACCAGCATGCTGCTTCTTCTTTCGCTTAACTGCAGTGGAAATCAATTCAATTAACTCCTTCTCGGAGCACTTGCCTCGAATTGCATCTCTCAGCGAAAATTCCTTATTCCCAAACAGACATACCTGTAATTTGATTCCAATATCCCTAGTCAAATCAGAAAACTTGGTGTTTGTCAATCCTACCTTAATATTTCCATCTGCCGTCAGTCTCAACCGATTGCATGTTCCACAAAAGTGTTCTGTCATCGATGTGATAAAACCCACCTGACCCTTAAAGCCGGGCACAGCAAAAGCCTTCGATGTGTCATTTGGCCCATTGGGCAGAGCTTCAAAGTTGGGCCACGTCTCTTTGATAATATCAACTGTTTCCCTGTCATTATAGAAGAAGGATGTTAATTTGCTTAAAACATTTAACAGCAGTTACTCACTTAAAGGACATTAGTCGATCGGTCTGCCATTTATTACCGCTAAAGGGCATATACTCAATAAATCGCACATCTACATTGCGATCTTGTGTGAACTCGACAAAGTCACAGATTTCGTCCTCATTGAAATTCTTCATGAGGACACAATTGATCTTTGGTTTATATCCCAGCTGAATGGCTAGATCGATGCCAGCAATGACTCGTTCCCATCCCTTGCGTCGGGTAATTTCTTCAAATTTGTGCGGCTTCAAAGTGTCCAAACTAATGTTTAGAGCATCAAGACCAGCTCGTTGCATTGGCACCAACAGTCTTGTGAGGACAAGTCCGTTTGTAGTAATGCCGACATTTTCCAATTTTGGGATTTGTTTGATTTTTTCTAAAACAAAAATTATACCTCAAATGATGTTCGAAGAGAATAAGTGGGCTCGGGGGCTTGGCTTACCAATAATTTCAACGATATCACGTCGAATTGTAGGCTCTCCACCGGTCAGACGAATCTTGCGAACGCCTTGCTCGACAAATATTTTCGAAAGGTGGAAAATCTCATCGGTTGTAAGGAGATGTGATTTTGGGTTGAGCGGTACACCATCAGCAGGCATGCAATATTTACCTGCACCGAAATTAGGAAATTTAAACATGTAGTTGAAGACCAGGTACCTACCATGTTCTAACTTTTTCTTGGATGATTGCTTTACGCTTAAAAAAAAATGGGCTTAAAAAGATCGCATGATCGCTAAAATCACAACCAAATAAAAACGCTGGTGACTTATTCACATCTATCTCAGCAAAGCTAGGTAGCATCTTCCACACGCAATGACTAGATTCTACTCAAAACTTCGAGCTATTATCCAAAACACATAGAAAGCGTTACGGACCACGAAACTCCGCCCACATTTTCTGCACGATATTTTGTTCATATTCAAAGATTAGAATCTTAATTTAAATTGGTAGGCGCTAGGCCCCTCAATAGATTCATTTAGTTTGTACAACTAGGCATAAATATGGAAAAGTTATTTCGTTTTCCATTGGGACAAAAAATCAATCTTTTTTTTTGATCTAAATCGCTTTTCATGTTCCATTGGGCAAAAAAATCAATCTTTTTTTCGATTCGGAGCACTTTTTGCAGATCTCGATATTTTTTCAGGTCTACACATACTGCCACAATACCAATATGCTTTGCACAGCTTTTTTACGTCATTTTAAGAAATTTGTTTTCAAGCCAAATGCGCAAAGTTTCGTGAAAACCAAAATAACGAAATACATAAATAGCCATGGATATAATTTTGGAGGAATTATTTTATTCATAGTCTTCCTCGTCATCTGAAGACTACAAAATACTATATGCAATTTGAACAGCTGATATTGCTGCCAAATAACGCACTTATACATTTATAAAAGCAAATCACTTTCGTTGCGCGTTCCATTGGCAGCGTAAAATCTGAGATCTGAAAAAGATTTCTGGTGGTCCCATGGAAAACGACATTAGAATAAAAACAGTGGGCGCATTCAAACACTTAGTTACTTTAAGTCGACTAGATTTGTCTGTACGTCTGTTCGTCAGCCACATATTCGAATTGTGAATTGAGTGCTCAGTCACAAATACTGGTCGGTTACACTTCATAATCGTCAACTCAAATGTAGTCCAATCGAAACTTAGATGGATCAAGTCATTCCATCTGTCAGACTTACTAAACTGTGTACCTGAACTGCCCCAACTATAGTATGTTTGTTTGACGTGCCTAGCATAAAGGTAAGATTAGACGGTATGCCAAGTGGTCATAAAATGCCAATATCTGACATTTCTCCTGTCAAAATGGTCATACAATGTAATGGGCATATCTCATATGCTCTAATGACCTGAATGCCACATATGACCAGGCTGATTTTGACAGATAAAAATGCCCAAATAGCATATGGTGTAATGGGACAATAGGTACGAATGCCAGCATATAGCCTTATATGCCCATATGCTTTTAATTGAAATTTCGTTATGGCATTAATGGCATTTTTGATGGAACAGGAATTATTTTGTTGTCATCGTTGTTTGAGTTCGTAGAATTGTGATTCATTTTAATTTTCGTTCTCTTTTTGGTAATAAATATCAAATGCCTCAAATGACAATCATGTCAAATATGACCATATTGGTAATTTTGGTCATATAGTCTAATATACAGTTTTGATAATCCTGGCATTTTGTTCATTTGACAGCTAATCTGGTCATTTGCCTTTTGGCATTCATATGCTTAATTGGCATACAGTCTTAAGTGCCCACTAGTGCACACTGAGAAGTGTCAGCTGATTTCCATACCTGTTAAAAACCCTGCACAACCCTAAAAACTTGGCTACTATTTGCAACGCAAAATATTTTGTCCTGAAGTCTGTCAGTATTTGATATCGAAAAACATTTATCTTTTGGTGATTGGTGAACAAAGTGTGAAGATATAAAACTATTTTTTGTTTATTGTTAAAAATGAGTGAACTCAATTCTTTTGAATGCCAAATTATTTGTATTTATCTTTATCACTATAAACAAGTGAATGACAGCAAACAAAATGACAGTGCAACTCAGCACTGAATTCTTGCCCGGACAAATTAACTGGGGTCAGTTCAGGGCACAACTAGGGCGCCCTAGAAGTAATGTAAGACACAGGTTTTCAGTACCAGGGCGAGTTCAGTGCTATATCGAACACATTAGGGTTAAACTAGGGCCCACGTCAAACAAACCTAGTGCATGAACGTTTTGACAGCTAGAACATGACAACTTGATATTAGTATGCTGCTCGAGATAAACCAAATTGTAGCTACTCCCCAACTTTTCTCTCCAAACATTAGCTCAATTTTTAACTAAATTTCCATATAGAGTGTTTGCTGGATAAGTTTCACAGAAAACAAATGTTTTTTGAAACAGAAGTCTTTGAAATCTTTCGAAAAATTGAAATCTTCTTTGACCTATCTATTTACCACAATACAAAAACACAACAGAACATAAATATCTATCAAAATTTCTTCTGAGAAAATTTTCCGAACCATTAAATTTTGACAGATACATGAAGTGCATTCTGAATTCATTGGATGCTAAAGATGAAAAAGCGCTATTCATCTGAAGTACCTACCCAATATTTAAGCTTAACAACTGTATCATTTTACGCCATAGCCTAACAGCTTAAACATGCTCACGGAATCAAGACCAACTAACCTAAATTTAAAATTATCTATTCTAAATTCATTCATGTCGTTTTCTTTTTGTTTAAATCAAAGGCCAAACTTGATTACCTAATTTTTGGATAGGCCAACAAATAAACAAACACAAGGAAGTTGGCAGGTAGGTTACTATACTGCGTTCTATTATTTTGCTGTCACATGCGATAAAAAATGTATCCTTTAACAACACCACCTGGCAACGCCTCTTTGGAGAACTCTCCTACTCGATTATCATCAGCTTATATCAGATGCAATATTTATATTATTAGTGTGCACGCCCAGTCTTAATCTAATCTAAAATTACATAAGTACAGCATGACAAATACAACAACTGACAAACTGCCTAAGTATCAATATAGGCACTCAGAAGAGTTGTGCAAAGTGTTAAATATTACTATCGTTGTACTCGAGTGGATGAAAACAATAACAATTTTGAAATTCGTAATTAAAATAACACTTACAGCGCAAATTACATCGTTCGGTCAGCGAGATACGAAGATATGAATGATGTCGTCCGAATGTATCTGTCAGTGGTGCTGCCGCCATTTCGACATTCTATAGGCAATTAGTGTTTATAAACAATTTAATGATCAATGCCAAACAAATCATTGCAGGTGGTGGTGGGGGGGATTTACCTTTTTAGCAGCAACAGGTTCGTTTTCAAATACTGACTCAGCGATATGCAGTTTTGGTGTTGGGTTAACGACTGTTCGGGCATCCAATGAACTGGACAACATGCATTTTTGCAGTACTTGCTTTCTAATTGCTGAGACAGTTCGATATGCCGACGGATACACGTTTCTAAATGTCGCCATCTCGGATCGCAATATTCGAATAGGTTAGGTCTTATCTATTGTCAAAATTGAGCCGGTTTCTGATACTAAAAAGTGTATGATTCACGTATAAATTCGGTCGTTTTCACAGACAAACTCGGAACAGTTCCTAGCAGCTGGAACGTTGGCGATAAACTGAATCTTGCTGAATCGACCGGTGCTAGTCTTAGCATTAGTTTAACTACACTGCTTGTGTCGCGTCGTTTGTAAGTCCATAAACAAATTCACGTTTCACAATGCGAAAGCATACATTTTTATTTGACATTAGACATGATTGATGTTTGTATTTCATGCAGCAGCTGATTTCTGCTGGTGGAGAGATTCGGGTATTTTGACGTCGGCGCACATAATCAAAAGCTTTTTTTAGGGTAAACAAATCGTTGATAGGGAAGCATATAATTAACGTATTCACCCCGTTGAATAGTGCTGAGAAAATTATTACTGTACATTGTACAATTAGGTGTGCAGTTAGTTATTGTTGGTCTTTTTTTACTATGCACACACTATTATGTGGGAATATAGTAGTTAAAAGTAGTTATTATCACGCAATTTGGTGGTCTCCCTGTTCGATTTCAAAAACTGTTAACCCCTTTTTGAAAATTGTCAGCCCAATTTCCAGTTAGTTATTGTATGTATGACAGTCGAAATACCACTTGGTCAAGATTGCTTAATAACAGGTTAACCGATTTCGATAATGATTACTATATCTGATCCTATATTATGAACAGTTTGGAAAATGAACAAATAATGCATAGACTATTAGGTTAGGTTCAAGGGTGGATACGTCAGAGCGTCGGCGATTATGTCCAGTCATCCAGATGTAAAGATTAGATAAAGATACATCTGAAATTTCCTGTATGTCATGGAACTAGTATCTAGTGTTCTGTTCCTCAAGTGACAGAGACTTGGGCATAGCGACAATGGAAGCGAGGTGTGTCCTCGTGTACCTCCTCATCTTCGCAACGCCTGCATATATCGTCATTCCTGAGTTTCATTTTCATTATGTGGTTTCTTAGGAATGCATAGACTATTAGCGGTTATAGACGCATGCTACTATAAAACTATAAGTACAGTAGTGTCTGGTTATAAGGAACTCAGGTGCCTGGCAAAATTGGGTTACTTTATTTTAGTTTTTAATTTATTATTTTTGTCCTAGCTCTTTAAAAAATAACTATGTTAACATCCGTCAGTTATTGTAACTGCGTGCTGAATATTTTACTTTACTTCACTTTCTTGAGATAGAAGTTCAATAAAACGCCGTTAGCGTCTTATACTTACGTATACGAGCAAAGATAACGTGGAATAATTGTAGCTGGGTGTCGTTATCATGTATTTTCTTCTGTCATTGTCGACATCAGGAGACAAAGTGAACTTTGGCAAGTGGGCTCTTGAGTTCATTTATGTAGTACTCTATTGGGCTTCCTCAGATTCGCTCTCAGATTTCAGATTTCTTGTGTCTAATCGAACATAAAAACGTCACTTTCTCTTTTCTAGTATTCGTGCTATTGGAATGTTTAGCCTTCTACGTGTTTCCCATTCACTGATAAAACATTAAATTAAATAACTCGAAATTTGCACCCAGACCAATTACTAAATATTTGTACACAAATTATTAGTTGAAAATTTCCACAAATACGTAAACAAACTCCACTACTTGTCAAACTCAAACGCACTTGTATTGGTAGATCTGATTTTAATGTGAGAAATAAATCCAGATTCGCAAAAGTGGATCTGAAATCAGAAAAAGATTGTTCTTTTTCGTAACAATCGAACATAGAAAGTGACCTAGAGCAAAAAAAAGGTGTTCTGAGAGTGCTCAATCGAATGCCACATTAGTCCGTGAACAACACAGCTCCATTCGTGCGTATAAACTGTCTTTTTCACACTATTAAAACAAAAATCGACTAACCATCTGCATTCTCACAAGTCCTAAGGAGTACTTATACTTGCCTACTTAACTTATCCGACGCAACAACTTTATCTAAATATAGAGCGGCGAATACAAAATTATGCACAAGCATTTCCATTTCCAGTATCTATAATTTATGCTAAGTTAAGGCAAACCCTCTCATCTATGGAAACGAAATAATGCAACGCAGTCGAAGTACCATGATAAGGAGATACGAACTAAAATAGATTTAACCTAAACCTGATTTCGGGTTATCATCTTCATGGTCGCCATCAATATAGGGGACTATGTGGAGCATTTTTCGTTCTCGATTATTTGCTTCAATAAAACTCACGGAAGATATGTGGATTTAAATCAACAAGCCACTTCTGGTTCTATAATAATACCACTAATTTGGATAATGCGCATATGTGGTAGGTAGCATTTGGTTGACAGAGTTGTACACATCTCTTCGATCTTCATTTTTGAAGCAGTTTTTTGCAAAGCACACATTGCCCGAGAATGTGCACAGTCAGTGTAGGCAAATTCCAAACCAAGTCGATTTCAATTGACTGACTTGACGACTACTCACCATAACCAAAGCAGTTGTGTCGCGACCACCTTCGCCACCACATCTGCGGAGAGTTTCTAACCCGATCGCAAAATGACGGATTCCGCATTAGCGCATTTTGCTGTGGTTTTACTATTTACTCTGAACCCGTTCGCGCTGGCACAAAAGTGTCATCCCGATGAAAATGTGGATAGCGTAAGCTGTTCGAATCTATTGTCACTGGCCGAACTCTCCAAGGAGATGAAACCATCATGGAAACAAGTTACGGTTATTAATGACGCTGGAAGTACATTTCACGTAGCAGGTAATCCATCTTAGTCACCCGTGTAAAGTGGGCAATTTTAACGGTTTTGTCGTGGTTGTTTTTAGAACATGAAGCGAAATTTCTGAACATTGTCGAAAAACTTGATTTATCTCAAGCCGGGAGTATCGTTTACTCTGATCATGGATACAAAGACGTACGTTCTCTGCGGAGTTTGAATATCTCTGGCACACAAGCGTCCCAATTCAAAATAAGTTATTTCCATCCAAGGTCTACACTCCAGTATCTGGATGCAAGCTATAACCAGTTTGGGGTGATCGAACGAAGTTTTACGGACAATTTGTCAAACCTACGATCGGCAAATTTGTCACACAATCATATAGACAACGTGCAGACGAATGCATTCCAAAATCTTGGTCAGTTGGAGTATTTGGACTTGAGTTACAATCTCCTCAAGTCGATTTCGTTGGGGGCGGTCCCAAAACTGGCGTATCTGTCGTTAGGCGATAATTTGCTCGATGTGGTGAGTACGAATACACAAGTAGGCGCGTTTAGTAGCATATTCTAAAGTCGGCAACTTTTTTTCCAGCTCCCATCGAACAGCTTTGAGAGAATGCCCCAGCTCGAGGTGCTCTCAATAACAGCAAATCCATTAAGGAAGATCGAAGATCGTGCATTTCAGGGCTTGAACAATTTGAAAGTCCTGAACTTGTCATACAACAGCATCGAATCGCTTACGCCGAATATGTTTCTAGGTTTTGCTAGAGTGAAACTGCTCCACTTGGACCTGAGCTCAAACGATATTGTTGGCCTTTCTGGTCAACCGTTTCGCGACCTTAGCTTACTTCAAAACCTCAACGTATCGGCGAACAGGATTAAGTCCCTTGACTCGGTGTCTTTCGCCGGCCTACGATCATTAAGAAAGCTGTACATCTACAACAACGACATCACAGAAATCGGTGAAAACACCTTCTCCGCCTTACTTAGCTTGGATACGATTGATTTGTCTCGTAATAGCCTTACAACCCTGAATAAAAATATCTTCCCAGAAGCAATGCCACGGTTGCGCAAACTCATTCTCACCCGAAATAACCTAAAAACTCTGCCCCACAACGTATTCGCGGCGCTCAACAATATAGACTACCTCAGTCTGGGACACAACGCGCACGATAAATTGGACGTACGAATGTTTGCCTCGTTGAAGAGGCTGAAGAAACTTCACCTAGCCCACAACTATATTGAGGATATACCCGCCGACGTTTTGGAAAGCTTCAATGGCCTCACCGAGCTCCTGCTCGACCATAACAAGTTCAGTTTCCTGCCAGAAGTCAATGCCACATTTCCATTTCTCCAAAAGGTGTCCATCGAGGGAAATCCTTGGCAGTGTCCATGTTTAGATTGGTTGGTGGAGTTCATGGAAAAGCGAAATATTCAGTACCAACGCAACAATGGCTATTTCGATGGACGAAAGCCACTGTGCGTGGTTACACCGATCAAGGCGTGCGTTCGTAATTTCCAAATAGCTCAGGAATATGGAATCGTTGACATGTATGAACAGATGGCGGGCTCACCTGAAGATGATGATGAAGAGTAAGATGAGCGGTCGTCTTAAATTCCACCAGACTGATAAGTAATAATCATTTACTAATTTTAAGTAATTTTTTCAACGTATAATTTTAATAAAAAGCTGATTTTGACAGCGCAAATCATCTCGTTTGACGTGTTTTCACAACACTATCAGTTCGAACATTTGTGTATTTGTGAGCTTTCGATAGACAACTCCATTTATTTCACTCATCCAATGTTAGGTTTCGTTCAATTGGATCTGGCCATGACAGATGTCACCTTTTTTCTCCCCCAGTACATTTTGAGCTTGAGTTAATGGTAAGTTTGCTTGTTAGGAGGTTTTCCAATGGCGTTATCGATCGAAGAAAAGAATTACCCTCTCTGTCAAAAGATCAAATCTAGAATTGCTCTTTCTATGTTTTCTATGTTTCATTGAAGAAAAACGGGCATGACAGAAGTGTCTGGGATATTTTTAAAGAATTGCTCTGAACTCACCAACACGGAATTTTGAATTTCAGGGCAGTTCTCTCGGATCTTCAATGAAACGCCATAATAAGTTGACATTTTGGAAGAGTTATTGCGAAAGGTCTGCCAATCGCTTCCGGCCGAGACTAAAGTTGAGCAGCCTCAGCTTATGTAGTTAGTCCAAAAAATGAGCCTGGCGAAAGTGACATTCATCCGAAGTTGTGTTATGTTATCTGGGAAGCAGTTTTCATTTGTAAATAAAGGCGACTATGACATGTGGAATTACTACGCCTGTAAAATTATTGTCGATCGAATGGAGAAGGTTTAAAATCCAAGTTCAAATACTCCATGGAGTGAATATTTGAAATGCATTCGCCTGTATTTCGGTCACTTGACTGTCTTCCGATAGACTTAGACTGTTGGCGTTGATCATCATCATTACCAAGCTGCTTATAAATGCTGAATTGTTGAGTGCGAAAATAACTGGCTCAGTGTTGCTGTTTCAGTGGCGGAAATATAATAAGCATCACAATAAAGAGAAAGCCTTAAATCGAGAGTCTGCTGCAACGAGCCTCCCAGCGCCAGGTATATCAAGGTCTCGATCGCGTCAAAGTGTCATGCTTTGTGCTCTGAATTTTAACAACGAGGTTATATATTTTCACTCATTTGTGGGTGTGTGACTGCGTGATTGCAGAACTGAATGTTTAAATGTTCCGCCATCGCTGTTGATAATCGTCACGTATTTTCATGATGGTGTCATCTCCCGGAAGAGATCTGCTAATGAGGCCAGTTGTGAACAGGTTATATTATTCTCATTAACGTTGGGATTGTACTTGTGCGCTTTAACAGAAGAGTTGAAGCATCACAATGCGTCATTTTGAGATCACAGCAGCGTGAGTTGGAGGGTAGTTTTGAGTAACTACTCAATTCTATGTAATCAATTGGCACATTATCGAAATGGACCAAAAATGTGTGTGCATTTTGTAGTGGCCTCTTCTGGTAACTTGAAGATTGTTCAAACATCATCAAGGAATGGAAAAAGTTCTCGTTAATTGGAAAGCTGACCACGACTATTGGTGTTGGAAAATTATAGTCGACATCAAATTAAATCTTTTCCCAAATTTTTGGCGAGAAATCAGAATCACAACCATTTTTCCGCGGTAACAATATTGAGAAATGAGAACCTTGGCATACGAGGATTTGCTTTACAATTGATGATCTTCGTCGTTTCGAATTTAGACACGCTGCTAAAATCATCTCGTTCAATGACGCATCGATTTTGTGTCGTCTTTTTCGAATGCTCACTTGAATACTGAAGACAGCTGCTGTCCCGCTTCTTTTACAGTCAATTTGTGGCGATTTGATTGCATCTAATACGCAAAGCCGCCCATATTCAGAGTTCCAAATTCCCTCCAAAAATCCCTCAATACTTTTCTGTGAAAAAAAAAAAACTCTAACATATTATCGCGATTCTCGTATTCGACAATAACCCGTCCGCTGGTGGACTTTTCTGATTGCTTGCAGCCGTGCTTAGCACCACTTCGGATATAAGATATTCAATATGTCTCTGGAAACAGTATATAAATAAATAAAACACCTTATTCTGTAAATAAATCAAAAGTTCTTCTTTTTATTTTCATTTTCATCTTCATACCATTCAGCTCTACTCAGGCAAATTTTATTTTTTCATTTATTATTATCATTGTGTCTTTAATTTTCTTTTCCGCTTGCTTTTACTTTTAATTTTTATTGGTTGTTATGCCTTTTACTTGCTATTTAGTCCTTCATTCATTCAGCTTTTAATTAAAATACAATAATAGTAGTTATACATAATTAATAATATTTGTATATATATGTGTGTATATATATTTAGCTACTAAAGATTATTAATTGTAATGCTATAATGATTCACTTTTATATAATGATGAATATAACAATAGTAAATATGTTTTAGTAATTCATGTTTAATAATTATATTCATTTGAAATGTTCCACACTGAGAGAATACATATACAATCATTAAATTTAATTGGGTATAAAGTCCATAAAGCAAAAAATAAGTTTGTAAAATTATTTTCTATTTCATTGGATGTTACATGTTAAAAGCTAACCTAAAAAACAAAACGAAATCACTTAGGAAACTTTTACTATAGCCTCTAAGTGGCAAATGTGCAAAAACGTAATTGTACATCTTAAGGTGTTTTCAAGATAAGTAGGGACACCCTGTTGTATCAAATTTCTCTGTTCAACTCAGTAACTATAGATGACAGGATAATTCATTTATATAACTAACCACACATTCAATTGGCTTGCTAGTTACTGAATTTTAATAGTAAACAGGGTGACTCCATCCTATTGTCAAACACCTCCTATTCGTATTTTAAAAACTAGGTCTGGCAAATATTTTATAAAATAGTCATTGCACTTGGAAGTAGGATCTACTCTTACCAAAATAGGTAACTGTGTTGAATAAGTCAGTTGAGTAAGTACAGATTTGAATACGTATATAACTTGAGTAACAAGTTCTCTTGAAAAATAAAATTGTGCGATTTTTGTCCAAGACGATCTTTTGTAAAATTAATCACAAGTCAAAACTAAAAAATTTCTAAAATAAAATTAAAAAATTACATACAATATCTACTGCTGCTGCGTGTAGGGTTTAACTCATGAGCGAAGGACATTTTAGTTGAAAGCCGGAAAGCGTTTTCGCATTCACACAAATAATAGGGATACTTTAAAACACTTCAATTTGAATGAAAAGTTCGCACTGACATTTTTGTGAGTGAACATTATTATTTTTTGAGAAATTTGATAATTTTTGAGTGTCTATTTTGTAAATAAAAGTAACAGTAACAGGACTACTAAGCCCAATGAAATGTTTAAACAATGTTAAAGCAAAATTGTTTTTTTTGTGATCTTGTTTTTGACATTTCGTTTTTGGAAATATAATGTCAATTGTTGTTAAGACAAAATTACTATAGCGATCAGTTTCATTTAATTTTTTTTGACTCTTGGTGCAAGATAAGGACAAATTATAAGACATTTGAACACAGGACCCTTTGGTGTGTTGGAAAAAATCCATCCTCTTGCGTTCTCCTTTATTCCAATTGATAAGTCTGACATCAGTAATCACCAATCACAAATCAGTATCAGGGACGTGCCCTAAATTGTCTTTAGCTTAAGCTGAATTACTCACATACGTAGTCCGATTATGATTCTCCCTTAAGGCAAAAGATTATTCGATTTGTTCGGCCTAGAAATGAGTTTTGAAACAACTTTGACTGATTTATGATAATAAGAATAAAGTTGCGTGAGACAGTCAACGAATTCACAATGCAATGGATTCCTGTTCCTAAGTCCAATAACGTCTTTATTGAGCAATATGGAAGGGTCTGTCCGAACAAAAATATTGCTGAGACCCTGATGTACTGTTGAATTGAGGAAAACTGAGTGATCTAAGGAGTACTCCACGGAATCACATTGGTAATATACTGTGACACATGAAATTCTTCATCGCTCAACGTCCACACTTTTCTTAGCAATTCAAATATCGATACTCCAGCATAATTACAAACTTGCAACATGTTGAGTTCTTTTTTCCATCAACCATTTTTTTTTTTCAGCTTTTCCTAAAAACTTCATCACGACAAGTCGAAGAATGTTCTTTTATATTTTTCAAAGGCGCGGGAATATTCTGCTCTTAAATGTTAAAATATTCGAGCAACGAAAATTTATATAAGAAATCCCGCCACTTAAGCTTTTAAAATGAGCATAACAAGAAGAATGCAGAACACATCAAATGAGAATGTAAAACTATGAAATGTAGACAGATATGTATGATATGTCCACAGTTTACCTGTGACATCATCTGTCATCGAGTTTTGCAGAGTTTTACATATATTCTATAGTATTTCTGGTAGAATTTGGCGTGACGTAACACAATTAGTAGGCGCAGCGGGTCTTCATGAACCAGAGCCCAGGAATTCAGGAGATTTTCTAAGTTTGACACAAATGGAAGTGCAGTACCACGATGACAGAATATGTCGAAAATGCAAGCTCGAGTGGATAAAGAAATGTCAAATTTGTCATCTTCTGATTTCAGACTGTCTTGGGGATTTAACGGGAGCAATTGATGCAGTGGTTTGTTGTATCAGTGAGGTGAGATGACAGTTAAAGTACACTCTCCTTAGATTTACAGTAAGCGATGCACAGTCTGGGTTCTATTTAAGAAAAGTTCTGCCCCAAGCTAAATCGGCCATTCATCCAAATTGAAGCAATTTCCATGCGCCCAAATGTATGTCATTGGAAAAGCAATAATTTACTTTATAGTTAGGTGTGTCTAGTAATTTGTTGCATCATTATTCTAAAATAACAATCAAGAGTTGTTTTGAGATTTGTTGAATTTTTCTTTTTCTTTTCTTTTTTTTTTGTTAATTTAGTTCTGCTTAATACTTAATGTCCTATCGAGTACAAATCACTAAAGTCAGACTATCGTAACAGTAGGGGTTAAATTTTGTTGTTTGTTCTGGTGTTGTTGATTCGGATGAGAATGTTGGTGATATTGATTATGCGTTCTCTTATGATGATGATGATTCCTTAGTGCGACTTCTTCATAACCGTTTTGCTTTGCATTGTACTGATGGCGATGGTAACCGTTTAATAGATTTTTACGATTCTCCTCATCCGCACTGCTACTACTACTGTCAGAGGAACCATTGCTTTGAACATCACTGTTACAACTTGGAATCGATGAAGTGGATGTTGTTGATCCATTACATTTCCCTACCGGTGACACAGCCATGGGATCACCAATGAGGGTTATCTTAACTGGCTTATAGACTACAGTGGCGGCATTTGGACGTTGCTGTTCCCAGGCAATTGATGCTCGCCTGGGCGACGACGATGAGATCTGATTGTAGTTGGTGAAAGTTGTTGAGATAACCGTATGACGGCGAGTTTGATTATTATTTGCAGCTGTGAACGCCTGCGTTGGTGATGTACTATTGGGTGACGTTGTGGTGGTGATTATCGTCGTGGCAGGGAAATGTGTTGTATAACTTGTGTATTCAGGTTTACTTCTAAAAGAAAGAGGAAATTGAAAAAAAAGAGCAACAGAAAAGAAATTAGTTTATTATAAAATTTGCATTTTTAACATCAAGTTTATAAGTCAAGCAGGGAAGAAAGCGAAAAATTGTTTTATTTATGCGGTTTGTTTTATTTTTATTTCTTTTACGGAATGCAAAGACATTTATGTTTTATTATTCGAGTTGACATGCAAGTCAGGGGAGTTAATAAATAAGATTTACCTCACTGGACTACAATTTGCAGCATGCAAAAGTAATAGGTTTACCATGGTTTAACCAAATATTTTGCGGAATAGTTGGGGTTTTTAGTTTTGTGCTTAAAATAGTATGAGCTTAAGAATGAGACTTGTGAGGGGATCTGCTTAATATTGTTTTTGATAAATCACAATTATATCTAAAAGACTGCTAAAAGATAGATATAATAGTGGAATACTATATACAAAAAAACAGATTCAATTAAATTCGATTTTAGGAAGTTAAGTTAAAAGCTATAGAGCTTGGCAGTATATTAAATTGAATGCGGTACAGGCCAACCCGCTCAAAAATGAACTCACTAGGATGTAGGCTGCCACGCCTACCTACCTTTCCTACCTTTCGTAAGGGTTTTTGATAAGAAACATTTTTTTTCTGACATAAGCGCCTTTAACTTGACATTTATCAAGCAATTCTTAATCAAAACAAAAAGAGTGATAATCTAATTGAGGAATATAACATTTGCTTATATATTTTAGGTTAATAATCAGCTTTCTGTGTCATCCAGAAGAGGACTTCCAGACAATTTGTAATGAATGCACTTGGCAACCATCGACGGCTACTGGATGACAGTTTTCTATGTAATACTTCACTTCTCATCCAGTAGCTCAAGCAAAAGGTTAATTTTATTAAAAGCTAGTATAAGTTTAATTATAACATATTATAAGGAATAAAGATATTTGAGAAAATAACACAATTCGATAAATTTTCTTAATCGGACTTGCTTTGGACTAGTGAGCGCTCATCGTCAACACTGTGTATCGGTTTTCTTGTTAGAACAGAACGAAGTAGAAAAATCCAATGTGCATATAGCTTAATCAGCAGCTACGAGTTACAAAATGCGAAGGTGAATGATGACTGATGAGTCACATGCACGAGTAAAAGTATGAATGCAATCCAAAAAATAGGGATTCAACTAGTGAATAGTTTTCGTATAGTCAATAATTTTTGAATTTAAGCTGCCTGGTTCGAAAAACAAGGAACACAGAACATCTGTTTCAAAGAGAAGACCAATCGATCACGTTGCCAATGCGCTTTGTTTGGACAGTTAGAGGCAACACTTCTGTGATTCCACAGGATCAAAGGCGTCAATATTTGGATGGATTCTTTCCCGCTTAGTTAAGTATGCACACATTTAAGACTCTTTCCCGAACCATTATTTCGCTTATTCCCCCTACTCTTTGAAGCCAAATGTGTTTTTACCTAAAATCGAATTTTATTGAATTGATTAATTTCTTAAAAGAATTACAAAACCTTATACAAATATTGTTTAGCATAAACTCTATTAAAAAGGTTCCAAATACCTAAATGTTGGATTTTCGTCTACATGTGTTTTGTGTGTTTCCCTAAAGGCTTAAAGTGCCCACTTACTAAGTTTATTATTGTCCCTCAAGACCGTTGGTATGCCTGGTAATGTAAGTAGTAAATTCTTATACAAAACAAATACTTAGTAACAAGGAAAATATTTTATATTCCAAATGTCTTCGACATAAATTGAATCACAAGCTGAATAAAATTTATTGTTTCGATTATAAAATACTTTTATTTTAAAGGCACGAAGAACATGGATCGATACATGAATAAGTTATATGGAGAATACAAATTATATTAATAGCACACAATAGGATAATTGCCAAAACAACATCACAAAAGAGTACCTGGCCGAATTGTATTCTGTAGAAATCATCAAATTTTCAAAATTATGCGAATTTCATTGTGCAGTGTGAGTTTTTGTGTAAGAATTGTAATTGTGATTAAAAAAAAAATTAAGTACAAATATTATACCATTTTTTGTACATAAATCCAAAATTCAAATACAAATTATTTGTCAATAGCAGCATGTAATGATTCAAAGAGAGAGAGAGAAAAGAAATGATTTACTAAATACAAAAGCTTATTTTTGGAGGTATTCTTTTTTTTTTAATTTAAATGAAGCTATAAAAATAAAAATATTTATTTTTTATCTAAACAGTTGTACTCTCGTTTTTATATAGGAACAGATCTACACAAGACCTACAGCAAAATCCTTTGAATATAATGAAAAACTAAAAACACGTTAGTTCTGAGAAAATGCATAGCTGAACCATACTGACCGACGAATGTTGGAACTACTAGGTGAACCCAAGAGTTCCCAAGCAGGTGTCTACTATAAGCCAATGCCAGTGATTGAAAAGAGTGGATAAGCCTATGACAGAACAAATTTAGCTGATGACAGGAACGATTCACTTCATATTTAACGATATTAATAGCTGAGCTGAGCTGGAAAATTAGATCCTGTATTAAAGGGCGAATGCTACGCGAAATTTGACGGACATTGAAGCGAATGTGTCGCGAAGAATTTGTGACACTATGTATAACAGTGTGGGTTTTTGTTTTAACAATGAAAAACGCATTCGTAAACGAGAGCATTTGTCGGTGCAAAAGCCTATTTAAATAGGTAACTCTGAAAACGATTAGTTTGGTTTATATAAATAAATATAAAAAAATCATAATTCAAATTAAATAAAATGTAAGAATGTACGTTTCGGAGGTTGAGTGAATTGTAATGTTACATGGAGTGGAAATGATTAGATACAAAGGGTGGCGCCAAAAATAAAATTATTCATTTTAAGACACACAATTAAAATTTTGTTGCCCACAAATTTTCATAATAACTTCAATAGGAAATATATTTTATTTACTAGTTCTTAAGACTGCAGTAAAAACTAAAATATACAGCATTTTTGACAAGTCTTGTTTTACTATCCCGCCTACTTTTGCAAAATGTCTGTCATATGCAATTCGTTTATCTAATTTCGTAAACGATTATTACTATAAGTTGCAGGACACATTGTTTTAAAACGGACTTTGTCTGAAAGGTGCCACGCGCCCTACCTTAAACCAAAATCCCTCTACTTTCACATTTAATGAAAGCATTTCTGACGTCTTAGAAGCCATATTAGATTTTGCTTAGCCGAAATGCTCCTCACACACTTCTGTAGCATATTATGTCACATTAATTTCAAATAAATGACAGAACAGAAAACTACAAGAAACCGTCATTTGTGACTTTTTTGTGAATTTTTTTAAAAAATAAATACATATATATATAAAATGAAAGTTTCTGGAGGGCGAAAAATTTGCGATTAATTCGGGAGACATGTGGCACCTTCAATAATTGATTTTCTAAAAATTCTAAACAAATCAAAGGGTTTTCAGATTGAAATTCATTGATTGTTTTTGGCATCCCCTGGTGTAAGTGCAAACTTACAATTCAATCAACCTCCATAGCGATACAAAACAACATTCTACACTCATAACTCATTTACCTTGATAGTCCTTCAGGGCCAATAGAAAGTGGACGGGTCTGCAGGAGCACATTGAAAATAAGAGAAAATCATCATTGTAATGCCAAACAAAATCATTAGGCCATCAACAACTTACCCTTTCAGTTTGTGTTGCAGTGTTAACGCATTCCCTATCGGACAACATTTGTGGCAGTTTGCCATGGTCCGATTCAAGTTTGTCAATAAGAGTCTTCTGCATTCGTATTGTTCTGTCACGATCCTCAACTTGTCCCTAAGAAAATATTGTTGATAAAAAAAAGGTAAACAGTTTTACTATAATGAAACATAGGTCCAACGAGATTGGTTTTACAATACCGAACTAAAAATGAAAATATACTTTTTCAGACTATTTTATCCATGGTTCTATTAAATACTTTGAAAGTCTAAAAATTTAACATTAGCTTTTGAAAAGAACAAAACAAAATTTAATTTGTAAAATCAACATCTGTGCTGTACATGCGATGTTTGTTTGCTGTTGTTATGAATATTTAAAAGATTTATTTCTTACTCAAAGTGTTTTAATTTTTGCTTAAAAATTATATATAACTGTTATAGTACACAAATTTACAAATATTAAAAATTAAAGAATAATTCTTAATGAAATAAGAACAAGGTGTTTTATAGGGGTTATGTTTTTTTTTTCTTGTTCAAAGAAATACGTAGATAAAGGTTTTAATATGTCAAAAGAAGTTACCTTAAAAACTATTTAAACTAAAATGGAAAAAAAACAAATATTTGGGAATATATATTTTTTAAGAATTTTAATTATGTGTGTGTTTTTTGGTTTTTTTTTTTTTTTTTGCTTGGATTTTTATTCGTATTTCTCTAATTATTGAGCATTTTAATATTTTATCAATAAGTTCGATGGTGTACAAATGAAGTAGTGTCATTTGAGTCGATGACTTAAATTTAACATTCTCCTCTGGTGTATATAAGTTTTGTGGCACCCGAAAGAAATCGACAGTGACGGCAAATACTAGGATATATATGAGTGCGTTTTGCGTCATTCCAGAAAGTGATCTATGTATATACCAAAACACAAAATGACCAAATTAGACTTTTGTATAGAGAAGTGCAAATCTTACAGCAAAGTGCTCTTTAACAGTGAAGACGATAACGAATTCATACTTGAACATGTAAATAGCACATTTTCTCCATTAGACTTCCAATCTATTTGCAATTAGAGCTGCACGAAATGGTAAAAAAGCTGATATCTTCAGCGACGAAGACAATTTTTTGTCTTGAAAAGTTTTACCCATTTTGTTTGACATTTTGTTGAAAAAATATTCATTAAAGTTTATTGACTGTCGTTAAATTAAGACATTTCCAAATTTTAATCGGGTATGTTTTTAAAATGTTCACGTTTTTGCGAGTCGACTGTAAATAAAACAAAAGTCACCACTGGTTAGTATAAAAATTTCTGGTTAATTCCAAGTTTATTCGAACTGGCACTGCCATCTAACCACTGATTTTATTCTTCGTTTTCTTGAGAACGAAAATCTCGAGTTTAAAGTTTTTAACCATCTACGTATTAAAATGCTCAGTACAAGTGAATTTCTGTGAATCTACTCAACCCAATCGATTTTGTAAAATATTTACACAGTTTTCTTTGATGTTTTGTTGTTGTTTTGATGTATTGTAAATAAATATTGTAACAAAATGAAAGAAATGAAGTAACGTGCAAATACCTGAAGGTAAACCACCTGTCTACGTAGATCGGCCAACTCCTGTAGTGGGTCGTCAGTAGTAGATGATGTTAGACTGGCCACATCGATGTCTTCTAAAAATTTGGTATCCAGTCCACAGGATGCAAAGAGTTGCCCATTGTTCGTATCGAATGGGTTGAGAGTATCTGTCTGTAAATGTTCACGGCATTTAAGAAAACAAATTAAAACTTGTTAGAATTTTAAACATGCTGTAGGCATGACAATTAAGCATTTTTTTCTTTGTTCAAAAGTGTAACATAAAAGGGGAAAAGGAAAATAATTTAAACAAGTAAAAAATGACAAATACAGCCATGTGCTTAGTATCTATGTTGGTAATGTTTCAGCGGTTTTCCCATGCATCCAACTGAAAATGATTGTGTAAAACATATTGGGGACTAGGCACATAATGAATGAAACGAAATGAACGAGGGAAATGGAAAAGTAGGTAGGTAGATGAAAAGATACACAGTGTGTTTGACAAGACGATAGTAGAAAGTTTAATTGTTTGCATATCAAAGGTTGACATTTCATTGTAGATCGAAAATTGAAAGTTTTTTCCCCACCAGAACTATATTAGAGAGTAAGAGTGACGGAACGCCTGCACGGTGATGCTGATCCCAGATGTCACTGAATCAACGGAGCAGAAACACTGTCACCGACTTTTTAACCGGTCTTAGGTGCTTTAATCGTCCTGTGCAGGACGTTTCAGCAAAAGTGCCTTTAAATTTGGTAAAACGTGTTTTACAGAAGCGTTCTTCTTTTTTATGCGGACTAAGGCTTATTTTCGATCCTCTATTAAATATAAATAAATGCTTATAAGGACCAACCATATCTCAATCAAGCTATTCACTTTAAACTTGAAATTTTTGTTTTAGTTTTCCTTCGAAATTATAACTCTCTTTGTAGTGTAACACCACGGCAACCCTGAGCATAGAAGAAAAGCTATTCAACTTTAATAAAATAGGAGCCAGTTGAAAAAGAAAAATTGAGCAGACACTATCCTTCTTAGATGTAAAATTGTCCATTGTAAAATAAATTGTAAAAAAAACGATTTTGAGAGTTTTTTATTGTTAGTACTATAGTAGCTCCAAACTTAGGGATAGAATCATCTGTTTTCTTCTCTTTATATAATTTGTCGGTCACATAATTTTTGTATGGAAAACTCGTCATTGTGAGTTCGAAGAATTTAGCCTGGACAGTAAAAATGATTATTATTATTGCGGAGATTGTTGAACACAGAAAATTTGTTTTTTTTAGTTTCAACCACGTTGTCAATGATTTCCATTTAAAAACGATTCTTGTCAAACACACTGTATAATGGGACAATTCTGTTCACACTGGAAACTATTATCTAACATTTATTTTGTTGTTGTTTGAAAATACCTACCCTCGTCAAACAATCTTCGTCCTTATGGAAATAATATTTTTTTTCGATATAAAATTGAGTTCGTTTGCGTATGTATTAAATATAAATGTCGACGTACCACAAACCCCGCATATGGGACGTAGTATAAGTAGAGAGAAACGGTAGAATAGCATATTCGATGTGACAACAAAATATGAAATAAAAAATGTGAAACATGCAATAAAATTAAAAATAAAATAAAAGAAAAATATATTAAGAAAAACTTATAACCATCAAATCTCTGTCTCATGCATTGGCAAGACTATGCAATAAAACTGCGCACTCACCTCCTGAAGGATTCGTCGTAGTCGTAGCAGTTGCTTCTTAAAGTGCAACACATCCTGTATCATTGCATTCCTAAAAGATTTGTCATGCAATAGTAAATCGTCCGATGAGCTATTAGTATCACGCTGACTATGGTGTAGCGATGAGGCCCGAGATGATGTCCTTCGGAAGCTGTCTGTTGATTTGGGACTATCAGAGCCGTTATTACTCAGCTGGCACTGCTGCAGGCGGGATCGATTAAGGAGTCGTGTTGCACGCGCTGGCAAGTGTGCGCTGTAATTAGAAAAAAAAAGGAATATAAAAAATACGTCGAAGAGGGTGAAGATATATAAGGATACCTATATTTTTATTAAGGTCATGGAAGTTGTTTCGGTGTATTATGTACATTGGATGTGGAGGCAATTTATTATTTAAGCAAGCACCTATAGTTGGACGGTAGATGAGGCAAGTCCCAGTTAATTAAACAGTCGGTTGTGAAACAAAGTTTCTTATTAGGTAACATTAAAAAAACACGACGAGGTCGAAATAGGTTCTTTCACTTTACTGAGTAAAATTTTCATTAAAAATACCTATAGGAGAGAGATGTTTACTTTTGTTCTACTACTCTTCGTCGCGCTCTTAGTACACACGGTACGCCTGTGACATATTTGTGACACAGCCTTATTTATTGGAATTTTCTGAACGCCCCTAAAAACCTGTATATAAGTATTTATACAGCCTTTTTACACCCACCCAAAAATTCTTATTTATAAAACATTTTCCCATGCATATTAGTTATTCACGGCTTGCGTCAAAAAAGGCACTGAAAAGGAGAAATCTACTACATTTATCTGTCCAAAAAGATAAAATAAAACTTAGCAGCTTGTGCGAAATACAAATTTAAATATAAATAGGAATTACAAAGTGGAAAAAAAAGAAAAATGTCTGCGATTTGGGACTCCTATGAAACGGTAGTCTTATGTTTTAAGACAAATAAATATATAAATATAACTAGCTGATCCGGCGAACTTCGTTCCGCCCAAAGTCGTTATTGTAATGAAAAATAATTCCGAGCATGCGCAATTCACATGCTACTTTATTTTATTCGGTCAATGCAAATTCTGTATTCAAAAGTTATATGAACTTTACTAAAGTATACCAATGTCGGTGTGTTTCAATCAAACCGGAATGATTGATGTGTCGGCCATCCGCTTTTTCACTAAAGTGATTTATGGTAAAGCGGGAGGTTTTGCTCACACGTGACACGTGAGCAGGCCACATACAATTGACCATGCGAGAAACATGGGAATTCAAGAATTGAGGTCACAAATATCCATTCAGCGACTGTCCTTGAGACTTATTATTTGTCATAGTGAAAGCGAGAAGCATGGGGAATTGAAGATGCTTAAAAACCAATGAAAAATCATTCTAGATAAGCGGAATCCATGGGATAATAATGTTTGTCTTGAATTTTCCAGTCAACATCGTCGCTTTCATGACATTTGATTTCAGATTCTTCAAAATCAAATCGAACGCGATCCGTTAAAAAGTGTCGGTGGATTGGGGTTTGCGCAACAAAATTATATCTGAGCAGGCTTTCGATCTCAAATTGTGTCTCGGTAAGCCCGGAACATCCAAAGAATCCAAAAAATAAACAGTTGAAATAAGTTTTGCTGTATTGGAAGTGACACTACCCATACAAAGTTCTATCCCCAATCAAATGCCCTTAAACTTTTATTTTCACTACAAAAAGTAGCATCAATGTCCTTCTTTGGGCTAATACAAATCCACCAAGCCCAAAATTGTAGAAATCGCACCCACTTCCCCCGCAAATTTTGAAAATAAAATTCTCTCTTAGATTTCCTGACTGTGAAAGTTGAAGAGTCATGTACTCACTACTCTTATGCCTGTAACTCTCTTCGGCCGTCGACTCTATTTAGTGACGTCGTTTCTACGGGCGTGAAGAATGAAAGCAAAGTATTTCCCGGAGTCATCGTTTGTACACAGCTGCGTAGTTGAAATTAAATGTAATAAAATTCACCTTTTTCAATTGTTAATATTTCAGAAAACTAAAAATTAAAAAATGAGCACCCAGAAAATCTCTATTTATTGGCACTTCATTATTTGTTTAGATTGGCTGATCGTGTGAACCGCTAGAAGTAAATATACACTACACAGAAACTACAGAAATAATAAAGAGTGAATGGAAGTGGATCGATGGATAGGTAGGTATAGCCTTTATCAGTCAAGCTGCTTCGCAGTGTTTCATTCTTGTAGTGCAAAATATAAAAAAATGAAAATCAAACAAATCGCAATACTCTATCCCGTAGCTTTCTATTGGTGGAAGAATTTTTGAAATCGGTTCAGTAGCTCCGGAGATTACCTCTTACATACAAACATTACCTCTTTATAGTGTGATGTGATAAGATAATTTAAATAAAAATATCTCATATCTGCAGATATTTCTAAGGCAACCTTGGTTGTTAAAAACTGATAAAAGGTCTGTTGCTGTTCTATAACGAAAATTCGGACCAAATTAAGTCGACCTTCGTTCCCTTACGCAAAAGTTGGGCAGAAGAGAGCCGAAAAGAGAAAACAAAACATTTCGACTCCATAAAAAACCTGCAAATATTAGCCCAAGAAATTTCTTTGGGCTAGTTGGTTATTGCTGTCAGGTGGTTGCCAAATCGTTCAAATGCCAATTTGTAACCGACTTTATATTTGATTTCATTTATATTTTGTGATTGTATAGCATTAAAATAAATAAAGGGTCCGCCATCTACCTTTTTTTTTTTCTAACTAGTGCTTATTGGCTCATGTCTGATTTGACAGATAATTAGTTTTATCCTTCCGCTGAACGAATATGGTTGTGTATACGCTTGAACAACGCTGGGAAATATTGCGACATTACTTTGAAAATCATGGTAATGTTGCAGAATGTGTGCGAAAATTGCGTACGGAATTTGGAAGAAGAGAAGCACCGTCAGCTCCGTATGTTCGTTATCTTGTGAAAAAAAGTGAAAGAAACTGGCATCCTCATCGATAAACCAAAGCGTGAAAAGCCAAAAACAGTGCGTACACCCGAGAAAATTGCTGCTGTGGCGGAATTTCGTCCAGAGGCATAATTGGGCCATTTTTCTTGGAAAATGAGCAAGGAGTGGCCGTTACAGTCAATGGCGGTCGTTATCGGGCCATGTTGAACGAATTTTTGTTCACAAAAATTGAAGAGGAGGATATTGGCAACATTTGGTTTCAACAGGACAGCGCTACGTGCCACACAGCCGAAGCTACACTCGATGTTTTGCGCCCTGTTTTTGAAGATCGCATTATCAGCCGCAGAGCTGATGTCGTTTGGCCACCTCGGAGCTGCGATTTGACACCATTGGACTATTATTTGTGCGGTGCCGTAAAAGATAAGTGTTACACCGACAAGCCAGCGACAATTGACGCTTTAAAGGACAATATTCGTGAAGCCATCGGTGAAATACAGCTGCACACAATCGATACTGTGCTTAAAAATTGGACCGATCGTGTAGGCTACTGCATGGCCAAGCGAGGCAGCCATTTGAATGAAATTATTTTCCATTATTTACCAGAAGGATTGTACTTTCAAATAAAAAAAGAAATTTGAGAAAATATTGAGCAGTTTTTTTTTATAGCATTTTCAAAAAAAAAAGTTATTTGGCGGACCCTGTATAAGAATCAAAAGATTTGAACTTTGTAAGTTCTGCAATAAAAGCAATTCAAATGTGCGTCGCAAATTTGAACTTTGTTCGACTTATATTTGAATATTCCCACCTAGAAAAAATTCACATCTTTCAAATTCGTAAATTTGTGGTTCGGTGCGTTCCTTTTCTTTCTGGTTATATTTCATTTTGGTGAGCGAATTCTCTCGTATATTGAGTGAAATGTGACATATTGCCAATTCTTAATTTCGGTAGCTTTTAACAATGAATACTCACTTTTTTTCAACAGAGACTTAGGTAATGTTAACCTTTTGTTTTGGCCCAGCAAAAATCGCACTTGGTTAGAGAAGAGCCATTTTTTGAAGAGTGTAACAATTCCTTGAGTACAGTTGGAAGCTGAGTCGCAGCTCGGAGTATAGTAACAGATAAAAATGTCAAAACCAGTTTTCACCTTGCAGCAGTCGGTAATGTTCTTAAAATTATAATCGACGCAAAATTAAACTCATGGCAACCGAATGAATTGACACGAGGGCTAAGGACAGACAACCGATAAAGCTAACACTTGGCGCTGTTCCAGCCCACCAAGACGACCTCGAATTCAAGCGTTAAATGGGCTTTGCAGCCTGCATAGAAAACCACTTTGTTTAGTGCACATTTGCCCTCTGTCACTATAGTACCACAATCGTTGTCAAAGTAGATCCCATTCGCTGTCAAAGACTACAACTGCATGTGTTGACAATATTTTCAGGCATATGCAGCAAAACAATAAACCAACCTGATGTGTGAAGTATGCGGTGCACTTGATGACAGATTCCTGCCCACAGCTGCATAGCGTCTTGAACTTCGTTGCACTGATGTGGCGACAAATTCGCTGTGGGGTATCGATATGGGCGACGATGTCCTTGGACTATTGCTGAGGAAGACATTTTTCGATGTTTGCAAATCGGTCCGAACGCGTCTAACTCTATTCGGTGATGACATACTACGCTCATTATTGACACATTCACTGTACACACGTTTTTCGATTGATTTCCTCCGGCAAAACCATCTACCATATGCGAAAATTCAACAGCACAGGCATACACAAATGCAAATTCACTTTCATTTAAATCTAAAAAAGGGAAATCTATATTTAAAACTGCAATCTAAACACGGAAATGGAAAAATATAAAATCACGTTCCGCATGCATCACCGAGCGAGTAGGAAAAAAAAAACAACTAAATTCAGTGCCTTCGTCGTAGTAAATTGATAGCCATCCCTGAAGTATGACACAATCGGCGCAGGCGAACTACCGCCCAGCGCCCACCCACAGGGATGATGTCAATCGTTTGGGGGCAGATTGTGTTTCCATTCGAAAGCGTAGCAACATGTTGAGGCGCAGAAACACGAGACATGCCATGAATAAGCTTTTGGCACGACAATATGGAAGTTTTTCTCTCTTATCTAATCCCGAAAGGAACTTAAGGCGAACTACTTGTTAGATCTATGTCTAGTCGGCCGCCGGCGCACAAAATAACTTCTTCAATATGTCTTCTCGACGATGACAAATGTAAAATCAATACCTCCTCGGTGGGGATTTATGCCAGCTCCATTGAAATTCGTTTGCTTATCTATCCATAAAAATGGGACTGGAATTGGACGATGGCCAGTAAAACCTACCACGATGTGCGGTATTTCAACATAAACCCTACACACTCGGATCAAATGGTAATAAAGCGGTTAATTAATATCTATAAAAGTAAAGCAAATATTTGGTGAAAGTTGCCGACATTTGCAAATCTACCACTAGCCCCCCCAAAAGAAACGACTTTCAACAGTAAAAGTGGTTTTTGCTTTCAGAATTCCTTTCACTCTCCGAGTCGAGCATTGTTGAACTTTCTGAAGTTGTTTTTTTTTCGATTTCTTAATTTATTTCGCTGTCAAATATATATATGCAATTCTTTCTCTCCGGCTATTTGATGCGCGAACCCTTTCAACGTGATTAGATTCCCAGTGCCCTTTTTTTGAACGTCCGCCCGTACTAGGAATGCAGTTCGTGTAAAACGAATCCAAACCTTTCACTTTGTTGAGATCGCATCTTTCTCTCTAAACAAATTCACTGTGGACCACAGGATCGAATCAAAACATACCACAATGTGTGTCAGTATACGATTTATGATAATTATTTCAATTCGAACACGAACTCATCGTATTCTTCCTACCACACCGAATAGTTTTGACTCTTCGCCGCTATAGCTATAAATTAAAATGGGAACCCGAACGGTGTAGATTTAATGGGCCATGATAACGAATTTCTTGTAGCATTAACTACTTATCTTCGTCATCGATGCGGAGAAGAACCACTATACGGATACAAGACTTGAATCCCATTTGAATATTCGATTGATCTGTTCAGACGAACGGTTTCTCTCCCTATAAGATTGGAACTAGTACGGCAACATGCTGCAGTAAGATTGATAGACAGCCAACTAATGACTCACACGAGACGGCATTGGAACATGTCCGCAGAGTCAAATGCTCTTGGGGGCCCTTTTTTGGATGCTTCATTAATTATGGCTCAATGCCGTTGAACGCATTGCGGTGTGGGTATTAGAGCTATGTGACGCTAGCAACTTAATAATGGGTATTGGCTATAATCCGCTCAAGGAAATGATTCAAATGCATATTGGCTTCCCAAAGAACGAATACTCCTATTTCGAAGAGAATTAAAACCGTCTTTAGGCATTCGATATGGGATGCGGCACGTGACCCTAATCAGTACTCTGTTGTTTTCGACGGAAGATCAATTTATTTGAATTAATGAATAGGTAACCACATCGCCACAAGTAATAAGACTGAGTATGAGTGTAGAGAGCTCAAATTTGTGATTTCGTATTTTGGAATTTTTGTAGGCTATGTGATCTGGGCACATTGCTCCATTGCACAAGAGTAGCCATAAGCATTAAAGAAAAGCCGATCTGGTTGAGTTATTTTTCTGCTTGTGCCTAGGGCGAAATCCGCTTCCACTGAGACAGCGTATAGGTCCTTTGTTTTAGAATGGAAAACTCTGTGAGTCGGAAGCGGACTCGCCCATATCCGCTCTAAACGGCCTTGCCATCTCAAAGTTGCAAAGTGTAGTTTTCTTTTTTTTTTTAACTACGTCAATATCGCGTTTAATAGTCTCGTCTGTCAACGCATGAACGCAAACGGGAACGTGTTCATCCATAGATTAGAATTGCAATTGTTTAGTACTCATACCGTGTATTGTCAAACTTGGCAGCACTTTCTAGTGACAGCGCCACCGACAAGATGACGTCTGTTATGAGGTTAATCTTGGAGTCAAACATAAATTTATTTTTTCTTCTATGATTTCTTAGTGGATCGCTTGAGGGATTTAAAAATTTAAATAAGTTAAAACAAACCACAATGTTGTATTATAAACTTAATTTTTGGTCGTCAAATAATAATGGTGTAGGAATTTCGAATTAAAAGAAAACTTAAGTGAAAACTTAAGAGTTTCTAACAATTAATTTTAATTATTTTAAAATTTCAAGTCGGGTAATCAGTTTTACTTTCTACGTACTTTTGAGGTATTTTTATAAATAAATATTCGATGCTTGGAAAAAAAAGCTGATCTGATGATTGATTGATGTTTTAATTTAGAAATGTTGACGGTAATTCTTAATACAGACCGACAAAAAAGTTAAAGTTAAAAGGTGGCGAAATGCGGAACTACATATTTCCTGCCTGCATTTTCTGTTG
Organism: Cheilosia grossa; assembly: GCA_963082955.1. Lineage (NCBI taxonomy): Eukaryota > Metazoa > Arthropoda > Insecta > Diptera > Syrphidae > Cheilosia > Cheilosia grossa. Next base: position 16,326,845 of record OY720146.1, read on the forward strand.
AACTCGGCGTCGGTAACACCGCCCTCATTTGTGTACTTAATTTTTTTTGTCATGCTATATATATATCTACCACAATAGAAAAAGAAATTCATAGTGTACCCGTGTGCAGTTATGTTAAAGACGGTACTGCGTACATGTAAAATAGAATTAAGAAAATCGCTCACATTTGTGGAAACTTTATCTTTTTTGATGCCTGATCGTGGGCAATTACAAAATCAGGGGCATTTGGCCTTTCAAAATAAGCTAAAAGGGCGAAAAAAAATGTTTTAACGTTCAGAAAAACAAAAAATAGTGTATTTTGTTTGTTTTTTTTTTAACGCCAGAATGCGCGAAAAGGACATTTTTGGTAACTGTCGTGGGCAATTCTGTCCGAATGGTCTGGATTCACTGGGCTAATGTTCTTTACCTAAAAGAAGAGAGAATCGATTTTTCTCCTCATCCTTCAGTTTGTTTTCTATTTAAATTTCATTTCAGTGTTACAGGGTTAAGTAAGAAAAGTTTTGAATGATCCAAAGGAAAAACTAACAACGAAAAGATTGGCAGCCATCTTTAATCTGCTAAGCAGTTTTGCCTCCAAATTTGCTCTCCTACACCAACTGCTTCGTAACTAATTCAACTTTAAAGACACCATGATTAACAGCAGCATTTTTTAAAACTAGTAGTAGATCAATTCTTCTCTAGGTAATTTAACTGTGAGGGTTTTTATATTCTCTGAGCTCCACCTCCGCTTTTCCTGGCTTCATTTTCGAAATATGTAAGTGGGGCATAAAGACATCAGGTTAACCATTCTAACAGTAAACATCTTTATAATAAAAGCGCAGAGATGTGATACATTATTTCTTTCACCTCTGTACATTTTTTTCCTCGCAAATTTGCAGATTTGTCTTTATGAATTCGCATAAGCTTTATCTATATGATCGAATTTGTTTCTTCCGTAATTTTACACGAAAGTTGTTTCCTCTGGGATTTTTTAATGAATTCAGTGGCGTTCAAAATGCATGTCGAATGGTTTGTTTGTGGTACACAACCGCTTAAATTATTCTCGCCTAAGCAAGGGCGGTTTTCAACTTTTTGAATTTGCTAGTCTTCCATCTGAACGTGTGACAAACATCCGAGAGTATAAATCTCATGAAAGAGCTATGCCGTTTTGGATTCGGCATAAAATTCTATATCCTTTCCATTTGTCCCAAAAATGGAATAAAAAAAACTCGCACAAAGCGAATGGTTGTGAGAAGCTAGGCCTAGGGTCTCTGCTACGCACGAGTTGCACCAACTATATATTTATTTTTTAATTTGTAAGTTTAAGCGCTCTTTGTGACAGGCCTCTGAGGAAAATTGTCAAATTGGGAACCCACTGGACGCATTGTCCGCGTATGCCACTTGGAATTGTTCTTTGGAAGCACGGATGAAAGAAATACAAGAATAAAACCACGACGTTCTTTGATGTTTGATTGATGGGCGTTTGATGTATTGGACGTAGTCATTTCTAGTATTGTGACGTATCTGCGCAGTGAAAGAGTAAGTTAGAAGCACGTGTGGCGGAATGTTTGACATTGGGCAACGCCACGTATATGTCTTCTCTTTTGAATAGGTCTCTACAAGAAAAGACGACGCGCCAACAAATTTAAGCCGAACGCCATTAGTTCTAATAAAATTGTTTTGCTGTTCATATGTTATTTGAGTGGGAGTGTCCGGTTATTATAATTAGTGAAGGAGAATTTTCAACTGTTCCTGACAGTTTTCGATACAAATTTCCTAGTGCAAATACTAAATTTGAGGCAGCCCATACAGTTTGCAGGCAAAGTACTGTCAATCCATCCAAGGGAATCACAGAAGAGGCATCTATACTCAATGGACTGGAATAACCCTATGCAACTTCCGACTCAAAGAATGAAATCCGTAGGCTCTACTGAACTCGAATGCCGCCAGTTCTTCTCCATGGAGTTCTCATAGTGGGCTCCTCTGAATGAAACCAAATTTACGATAGATTTTTAGTTCTGTGCTCGAGGAGTTCAAACAAAGCATAGATACAACCGGGAGGTGCACAAAGCAGCTGATGCAGTCCTAAAAGCCCAAATACGTGAACTACATTCGGTCGGCCACATTAATCTTGGTGTTAAAACCTGCAAGCAATAGCTGCCCGAGATAGAAGACTACAGCATCACGGGCCGAGTATGAGATGAGTGAAGTCAGAAAGTAGTGAATACTCTCACTTCTCAGAGTAATCCAAATAAGCCTAGTGAAAGGCTTGACAGCATTGGAACGGACAACATACTTTCATTGAGAAATTTTGGTAATATTCTTCCAAAGTTCATTTGATAAAAAAATATGTTCAGTTACTTTTCCATCAGCGATTGATTATAAGTCGTCAATTACATATATCGATTTGAAGGAATTGGGGTAAAATATGCCCAGGGCGTCTTCTGGACCCGCGAATACATATCATAAGAAAAAAAAAGGCAAGAAACCAATTCCGGCGGTTGGATCTGGAAGCCAACTTCAAGAGGTGATTCCATGACTTATGATTGCGAATTTCTGAACACTCAAAGCAAACGTATCTCGTTCTTGGTTCACTCACAGTATACAAACACACTAGCCACCTGCGATTGAAGAAATTACACACTCAGCTGCTGATTAAAGCCAAATAAACCGTTTCAATACCAGCTGGCGCAATATAATAACCCCAATTTGTAAGGTAACCTTTTGGCAGGCTAAGCAACATTTACCATGACCTCTTGAGTATATTTCAATGCTCGCGGCGCGATTGCCCTCTTCCGGCCCCGCATCGACAATCGATGAGCTAATGAACCCAATAATTAATCATTAGCTCTGCCATATAATTCACATTAAACGCAGCCATCATCACAATCGTTTGAGCCATTGTGGTGTGACTCAGCGTCATGGAATCTTTTGTATCCAAAATACACCATGCGCCGTCGCAGTATTCCCCGTCGCACGTAATTCGAACAGCATTCCGCGGATATGCGCCGAAGATATTCAATTCTGGCTCTGGTCGTCCTCACCCTCGGGACAGCCGCGCAGCAGTTAGTTTTTGCTCCGCGGGCATGAAATAAGATTTAATGGTGCGTCCGTTTCTTCAACTTCTGCCACTCTACGTCGCCGCAATGACACAAAAGAGATGTATCGCTGTGGAGCATGCTACCCATGCACATCTTCCATCTTCCCTTAACCTATACATATATAGTACATACGTGTCTGGGCTTTTCTAGGAACAAACAAATAAATATAATTACAATGTGGTTGAGATCGCCGCGAAATAGGCAGGTTGCGGGGCCCGCAAAAAACTCTCGCTAACATTAGCCAGCGAAGAATACAAGACTGGTAGAAGAAGAATGGTAAAATGGTAATATTACGACATGACAGAAAGGCAGGCAGGCATACCTTCCCCGAATACGTTGCGATGATGGAAGAGAATGTTGTTTCCTCGGTTATAAGATTCATGATCCATGATCTGGCTTACTGCCATACAGCAGCTACCACCAGCAATCAGCTCGACGACGACATGGAATGACGATTGCAATGAAATTATTTTTATTATTATTTCGGTTCGTTTATTTTTTTCATTTGGTATAATCATCATCATCATCATCACCGGCCGCACAAATGTCAGTTGAATAGAAGAGTTACCAGTACCAGTACCATTACATATTCGATGGAGTGCTCTTGAGAATGATTGCCTTCGGAACAATGCAAAGAGAAGAAAAAACAGAAAACCTGACTGGGGATGTGGATTATTTGCAGGCGAATAAAAAGGTTATTCTCCCTCTTAGAGCGAGATACTTTACTCGCATAATCGCAAATAATGATGGAACGAGGCGAGATCGTTTGAGAAATGCCCCTAGCCCCTCGCGCAGCCAGTTATGAGTGGTGAGCCTAGGAAAGCTTCCCCCCCCCCCCCCCCTCCCCTCCCCTACTGACAGCTGTTAATTGGATTCGTTTCGGAATGGGATCACACTCACTGTTGGTGTAGGGATTTTGCAGCAAAGTCAGAGATTCAGTTTGCATGCAATCGGGTATTCTGTAGCCCAGGCACCATGTCCAAGTAGCTTCGCGATTTTTATAAAACGAAACCCAAAGCCGGTGGTGATCATTTGCATAGAATTGAAATGAACATCATTTTCACCGTGAAAATGTACGCTCGCAGTCACAGTTGTGGGTCAGTGCACATTAGGTGGATTTCAACATGCAGATTTCTCACTTTTAATGGCATTCTTTTGTGCGGTGCGTCTGTCGGGTGAGAAGTTATGTAAAATATAAAGTTTGACTACACGCAATGTTACTAATTGTGCGATGCGTTGAGTGGCAGGTCTGCCTGAAAATATATACTCATCGCCGGCAGAGTCATTTGGAATGGTAACTGAAGCTGGGGAGCGTCAAGTAGAAGGGGTCTCTTAGCTGGCGAGCATTATTGTCCATAGTAAACAAAATGATGAGAGAGAGAAATCATAATATTAAATTGTGTAACCAAAACCGATAAAATTGATTCCATAGTCGACGTATTTTGGCCTTTAAAACTGCCTGCGCATCTTGATACAGCTCATAGCAGAGCTCGCGGTCCTATCGCCCTCATCGCCAGAAATCCGACGAAGAAATTTTCTTTGAAAGGAGCCCAGTACCAGCTCTCCTTTCCTGCTCAGAGTCCGGCACTCGGCACTATAAAGTAGAACTGCCAGGATAAGAGTTTTGTAGAGCACACATTCTGTCCTTTGAGTTAGGACTCTTGAACTAAGTTGTTTTGCCAAAGCAAAGTAGCAGCTCTTTCCTGAGATAAGTCTTCGCCGTATCTCCACTAGGACTAGGGTGTCATTCGTTCAGTTTATGCTTACTCCGGCTTGGATGAACTCCTTAACTACTATCTTGACACATATGCTCATTGTTTATTTATGCCATGTTCTTAGTCTTGTCCTCATTTACTTCAATTTCGCCGGTCTTCAATCGCCGTGAAACCTTTAATCACGGGGAACGCTGGTAACGACCGGCAATGCCAATTCGGTTTGCCTATCCCAGTATAGCATATTTACTGTATATAAGAAAGAAATTCCTGTCTCGAAAACTTCCTAAAAACATGGACAACAGAAGTTCTTATGTGCAATATTGTCTTTTTCGAGTTTGCAAATGCGTAGCATAAACAATCAGTCGTCAGCAGTTCTCCCAGATTGAAGATGAAGGCTCCAATTTCAGCGCTTTTTTAAAGAATATGGGGAAAACGAGGGACGAGCTTTGAAAGGGGGAGTAAACTTAAAATATCTGTGTACATCAATGTCAAAGTTTACTCAGAATGAAATGTTCCCAGCGCATATGAAAACTGCCCATCGAACGTCTACCTAAGAACCTTTGTATAATCGAATGTTTTCACTCACTTGTGTCTAATAGAAAAGGACATCATTGCCATTTTTGTATAACATGCTTATTTTAAACTTGCTTGTTGATAAGAACGGTTTCCTTTTATTTATTTTTTTTATATGAAAATAAAGCAAATTTCACACAGAGGGATTAGAAGGGGAATTTTTTCTCGAATTTACGGGGAAACTTATGTCTTTGCTCATAAAAAAAGGTGAAACAGTCTTCAAAGTCTGGGACCACTGATCGTCAGCCCATTGTTCACTTCATACTGAAGGAAAGATTAGACGGTATGCCAAGTGGTCATAAAATGTAATTTTCTGACAGTTCACCTGTCAAAATATGGTCATACAATGTAATGAATACAATATGGAAAATGCTGTATTTTTGTTTTTTGCTTAAGCTACTTAGTTCAGTCCGAAACTAGGATATTAGAAGCAGAAAGGTTTTTTTTTGGTAATGCGAAGATATAACACGTTTAATGTTTTTATTTTAATTTGTTATCATTGATCCACTATATATTTATTTATTTCAATATATACAGAAAAAACAGATGAATTTAAAAAAATATACATACATATATCATACACAAATGTTGAAGAAAACGAAAACTTGGAAGTTCAAAATGACAATTATAAAAACAAGAACAGTATGACCTAAGTGAACATAATAATTTGAAATAATTAAAACGATGTAAGTAACTCCGTAACTTGTTTTTCTAAATTAAACTTAATTACAAAAAAAAAAAAAAAACACAGTCCTTCTAAATTTATACCCATGTAGTTGTAAATTCTTTACTGACTGAATTCTTTATTCTATGAAAATCCAAAGAAGTAAGTCCTTGATATAAGAAAAGAAAATGACATTAATATTTCGACTTCAAGAAAATTTTGTTTCGCATAAATTAGTCTGAATACTAAATGCACGATTTAAGAAAAAATGTATTAAAATAAAAGAAAAGTTCTTATATTCAAATTCCGAATAAGATATATTTTCCTTTTCTTGAATTCAGAACTAAGTTATTAATTAAAGAAAATTGTTTCTGATATCATACATAAATAATATATAAATAAGCAAATAGTCAATTAAGCCTGTGACAGATATAAGAAAAGAAGTCTTACTGGAAGAAAACAGTTCTTGAGGCAAAAAACCTAAGTAAACATTTGTTTTCTTAAATCAAGAAAAACATTCTGTTTTTTTCTCGTCCTTTACTCATGAAATGAAAATGTCAAAAATTAGAATTAATTGGCTTGGATCATAAACGAAGGTACCTTACTATCTTGTTTTAAGAAACATTTTTTTCCCAGTTGCTAAGAACTTTGACAAGCGGTCGAATACTGTGGTTAACTGACACTTAACTGCCAGCGTCCTCTTAGGCGCAGAGGCATGGACTTTAGAAAAGGCGGTTGAAGACATCTTAAACTATGCGCACTAGTGGGAAACACATGAAGGACAGTTTAGAAGGAGACGCTGTTGGCTCATATTGTTAGAAACTATCATTTGACCAAAAATTGAAAGACCAACGTTCAAAAGAACCACGATGTCAACAATAGAATCAGAATTCTAGGAACTCCAAAATCGGAAGCAAGACTCTGTGCTCACTTACAGTGTCGCCGTTAAATACGAGGACCGCAGCGAAGATGAACTATTTATCCGTTGGAACTTAAAAAAAAGTAACTGTTGACAAAGGCTTGGAAATTAAGGTCAGGAAAATAAATCCTGAGCCGTACTCCAAGTTTATATAAATATTCTTTATGATGGCAAGAACATACCTACCCCAAGGCCAACACAAAAACATAAAAAGAAAAGTCCCCGCATTTTTACAATAAACTGGAGCATATAAAACCGAAAAATAGGGTTAACCTTTCAGAATTGCGACTTCCGTGACCCAAGTTGCCTGTATAACGAATTCCGCACTCGCCGCTAATTCGCCTGCTTCCATACATCCTTATGCAAGGGGCAAAACTGTTTAGGTCTGTATTTTCATCACAAGCAACCACCAATTGCATATAAAATATGCTTATAGCGTTTTGACCAGAGCTAAATCAGTATCCACTGCTACCGTGCTTGAAAGTTACTTTTCCTTTAATGCACCACCACTCCAAAATGTCCTGGATTCTGTAATTTGTTACCAATTATGTCTTCCTTTGCGAGCAATTTAAACTACCACAAGCTTCCGCTCTTACGTACTTGCGTACTAGTTTCCGAACCCACTTCACTTCAATCTTTTGATCCACTTCGGCCAACCACTTGAAACAGCTGAACATGTATACCTTGCTAGCAGATACAATCTCCTGCACTTCGACTATTCGTACGAAAAGGTCAGACAATTCACACCAAGCTTCAGTTCTTTTCTAAGCGCGCCTCAGACAGAGTCTGTCTAGCCAGTGTTACACAAGTCCGACCTGTCATCTATCGTGGGAACGACTTCCTATTTAATTGTACATCAATTATGCCCCTGCCATGCTAACAAGTATCGTCGGTGAAAGTGAATCGAGAACCGCCTAGAAAGGGTTCGCCATTCCAAATCCGAGCAAGTAGAATGTTTGTAAGCCATCGGGTTTGTTTATTTAATCAAATTGAGTACAATCAGTGAGGGGGCTAATTGCTGATCTTCGATGGGAACTGCCTCCCCTCCGCTCATAACAATCACTGTCATAACAATAATTGGACAAAGTCTTTGGCATCGATGGACAGTTGTTTCATTCGGTAAGTAGCAGATGAAAGGCAAAACAACTTTGTAATGCCGAGAAGTGCCTAACGGTCATGATGACTGAAGTAAATCTATTCTTCTCTGTGTAAAGTGGAGAATTTCAAAATTGCTAACATGTGGAAAAATGCTGTTTAGCAAAACAAAAGATTTCTCAGACAAAGTCGAGGCACAAAACTTGGCAGCGGACGTACGGCGAAGAATGAAATGGCAGACGTGATGCGCATTCCGTTTTTCTTTGCTTCTGTTGGAAAATTTTATTATCTCGATGCAAGCAATTATGATGCATAAATGTCATAAGATATTCAACGTGCGCTGGATTATTGTCATTACGGCGACGGCGAGTTGATATTTATTGGTGGGGAATTGCTGATGTGACATTTTGATTGGTATATCTATATCTATAGTAATAATGTTTTTTTTTTGCAGTTTTTGCAGAGTGCTTGTAGATAAGGCGGTTTTAGAAAGTTCGCACTTAGTAGCGTAGCTCGTGAGAATGATGTATGTTGCGATAGGTTAGGATTGAAATTCGATCCGGATTTATACGGATTTGTTGGTCCTACCAGGTTTTTGTGTTACTTCAACTCATATTTGTAGTACATCGGATATGTACCAACCTACAGTCTGTATAGAAGGACACAACCTGTTAAGTGTTGGGAAACAGTTATTACGAACAAATAGGACTACAATTATATGTAATTGTAGTTGACATTTTACCAATTACAATTACTTATTGTTTGTAATAAGAAAACTTTCAAAGCCTGTATTTCAATTATCTACATAAAAGTAATCGAAACAAAAGCAATTTTGAAAAAAAAACTGTAATGATTACTCTTTTCTGTAATGATTACACATAAATAGGTGCATGTAATTTAATTTATTTCCTGTTCTCATTATGTTGGCATATCATAACACAAAAAAATTGTTTTACATCATTCCATGGATATTCTTGTCTGTTTTTTAAAGACATTCTTCAAAATCCATTATTGTCTGACTATCAGTTTCTTTTTTTTTTTTTCTCATAGCACAGTGACGAACTCTGTTGCAAATTGAAATTTTTGTAATTATCGTTTGGCTTTAACCAACATTTTCAACATTCTGTTGAAGGCTGATAATTTATTTTAAAAATTTATGTTAATTTTTGACTTATTTCAATTTTTAGTAATGAACTGAATCCTAAGTAGGCAATTACTTAGCAAATTAATAACACTGCGTTTTTCTTCAATTGCCTTTAGAAACCAATTACTTTTCTGTAATAACATGCAATTTTGAATTTTGATTTTCAATAGCTGCAGTTAATGTACCTACTTGATTTTTTTGCAAATTTGAATTACACGTAATTGTTAAAGTAAGCCAATTTTTAGTTGCTTAAGTTTAAGTTGTAATCAATTACTAAAAGTAATAATTATTTCCCGAAACAGGTCCTGTATTCGTACCTGTCACAAAAGCTTTCCACACTTTTGCAGTAATTATTTATATGCTACTCTGGGGTCTGGTGGTTTCATGCGGTACTGTAGGGTCGATTTCTATAAATTTATAAAGGCTTTCTAACTTTTCTTCCATATACATAGATGAGGTTGCAGAAAATATGTAGGCACTCAGACGATCTATCCGAGCACTCAGTGGACTTAAATAAAACCAGATATCGCAACTTCTTGCATTTTAAAAGCAAATCAAAACTTGTACCGGTGAAGATTGGGGGAACTAACGTGCGGATTTGGACGCATAGGACCTTAGGACAGCGTGCAAAACTAGCAAAATTGAGACATGAGAAAGGGAAAATACAGAAAACCTCTGTCATTTTCCATGGTTCCGCAATACGCAGCTTAAGCTTTAGTTATATATAAGTGGTCTTCGATGAGACGCACAAAGGTCCACTTGTGCTGTAGCAAAGAAAACATCTGGAGCTTATTTGGATGTTAAGTACGGTGATTTTTCGTCCTCTTTTTCGCTATTATGTCCTCTCTGATGTTTGGTTAAAGAATACAATACAAAGAGAAAGAGGACATTTGGAGGTCAGTTTAGTAAAAGCTCTTTTTACTTCTAAAGTAATTTTTTTTCTCCTAATGACCATTATTCTCCGATAAGCAATACCCAAGTAGGTATTTATTCAATTCTCACAAAGCTGGAGATAGATTATAATCTTGATGCAATGATTTTCAAAGACCAGGGCGACTGGTCTTATCAAACCTGCAAACTTTGATAATAATCATTTTCTCTAAGCGTTGTGGACTGCATTTTTTTTAAAATCAAAAATTGATTTTTGATTGAAAATAGGGTTAAACGATTTCTGCCCGCACGCTGTCGTTGGAATGGTTTCCACCACTCTAAGCCTTAGAACAGCTATCAAATAGTTTTAAGGATCTTCCTAAGCTGTTTACATAAAAATAAAATGTTTTCCCTTTTTTGTGATTGAAAAAATGCTCATCGTATGCATAATTCTAGCCGCACAGCCTTGCGGATCCGTAGGCCCGTTTATGATAAGATTTCTGCCACGACTTGGGGTGGATTCCACCACTCTTAGCCTTAGAACAGCTATCTTATGTTTGCAAGGTCGTCCCAAGTTGGTAGCTCGAAGTGGTTTATGAAATAAGCACCGCATTACCTCTTGTTAAAAGAAGATAAGTATTTCTTTGGAAAGCCAGCTTTATAGAAAAGAACCACTTAAAAAGCGTGTAAATCGATTTACGAAAGGGAAAATAGTCTAAGCAGCCAGCTCATGTTCAGTCTTAACCTTGGAACAGCCTTTTCAACCAAAGTAAGGCTGATTGCGAGTAAATGCTACACTCGACATTTCTGAAGAATTTATATGAAAAAGGGGTTTTCTGTAGGGACGCGTTGAAATGGAATAAAACAAGCTGTGTGTGAAGTCCTGCAGGAATCGCATTTCACCTACCATTATCACATTTAATTTGCCTAAAAGAAATCGGTTGTCATCGTTCGTATTAACGCTCGGGGATGGCCTCACCAACGTCATTTTCAAAAAAGAGTAACGCCACCGGCCTGAAATCCGCACCTTTTCGTCTCTTTTTGTGGATGCATTTCCAGCGGGTGAACCATTTTGCTTGTTCACATAGCCATTTAGTCAAAATTGGATTTGTCGCTATAGACAATTTTTCGGTCGAAATTAGGGTTGCTCCGAAGCCCAATCAAGAAGGGTAGCAGTCTGTGGTCATTAACGTTCAGTTACTTGGATTTTTTAGGCCTAAAAATTACGCGGTAATAATACCAACCTATCTGTCGTTTATTTGACCTACGGGTGTTGGCTGATTGTGTCTCGAATTTGGCCACCAACCGTTGGAGAGTCGACTTTCAAGGGCCATCGCAAATGCCGTAAAATGGGCGCAACGTTTGCAATGACGAACACTTATTTTGATAATAAAGTCAATTACACATGCTGCTCAATCATGTAGCTTGCCATGGTTATTTGGCATTATTGGTTGAAAAAACGCTAGACTAGGCAGATGACACCAAAGAAACATGGCCGCCACAGGCTGCCAACATTGTCCCTTTCGAATTGAAAATAAAACCTTTTATTGTTAAGTTTTGTTTCTTAAATTACTACCTTTTCGAATTTTATTTTGTTATAATTAAACCACTAAACTGTCATTTCTTTGGAAAACTATTTCAGTTTTTCTTTTGTGGCGCCACCACACATGAATACCTGACAAACATACGAGAGTATGAATGTCATTGAAGAGCGCCCCAATTCAGCCGTTCGGACTCGGAATAAAATTGCAGGTCCCTTCTATTCCTCGCTCAAAAAGAAAATTTGTAAAAAGCTAGGCCTAAGGACCTCTTGCACCAACCTTTTATTTATTTTTTTATTTATTTATTACCAAGCGATTAATTGATGTTGTTATTTTTGAATAAATAAGTTAACATCCCGTATTGCTCACATTGCAGTTACTTTATTTTATCACTTTCGACGCCACAATACAATAAATTGTTCAAGCCCAAGGCTGACTCTTTATTTTCACTTCTTAAAACTACATCTACTCTTCAAGCCCTCACGCTTGTGTGGTCTTTTAAATTAAAAGAAACAAACAAAAAAGATAAAACCGATTTACAATGCTTTCGCCTGCAACACTTGAGGTACTCGTATACAACATTAAACAAATCACAAACAATGGTTTCGTGAATACTCATTCGACTTCGAGTGTTTCAATTGTACTTGCCTACCATGTCATGCATAGTCTGACATAGCCGATGCAGTTTTGAAACTCTAATTACACCTTCGCCGTAATTATGCATAACTAATTGCGTTGTCATGCATATCACGACTTGCCTCTCCGGCGGCTTTGCTGTGGGAAAAGGTATTTCAGCACATTTTTTGTTGGGATGATGAGAAATATTCCATGTATCGATAAATATCGCATGTGCCGGGTAAAATTTAGACACACGGTGTATCAGAGAAGTCTACGGTCACTCATAATGAAGATGCTTCGTTCGCCAGGCAATATAGACGCTCTTAAGTCTCAAGTGCCAGCCTATTGTTACCTAGAAAAATGTTGACTTCCTTTTCTCACCCTCAGCTTACGGACATCTTTCAATTTGTGTACTACGATTCATATACGATATTCATCAGTCGTGACTCTGACTTACTGTGGCTGGGATTGAAAAACTGAAGTCACTTTTAGATGCAAGCGACAATAATTTCACTATAGTTTCCAAAGTTTTCACAAGTTACTCAAAGAACATTTTACAGTTTACAGACTGGACACATTAAAATATCAAAAAGTTATCCGAGCTGGAATAGATTGATCTGTATAAGATGTAACCTAAATTGGTCGGTAAAGTCACTTTTCCTATACGTCGGCCACATATGCGAACTGTCAAATTAGTCACGAATTTCTTGACTAGATTCGTCGGGTAGCCCTCCATAAACGTCAACTGAAGTTCATGTGACCGATTTAGTAACAGAGACACATCAGGTTTTATCCTTTTCTTTTGTAGTAAGAATGGAAGAGACTGTCGCAATGTCAGTCGTGGGGATGGATTTTCTTTCACAGAGAGAAACTTACGAAAAAGTAAGGGAACGCTTTTGTAGTGTTAAATGAAAAATGACAGATATATAATTCAAAAACTAAAACATGTGGTACGAAAATGCGTTAAAATACCTGATAAACTGCATATAATTATTATACATGCTTATGCCAAACAGGACAACAAATTTCAACTCATCTATCAAAATTCAGCTTAATTTAAGAAATTTGTTGAGTAAAAACTCATAAGATTCGCAGTTAAAGAGTAATATCTCGCACTGTTGATGACTCTTTCTTTTAAGAATTTTTCGAGTTAGGCAACGGCATTGAGTAAGAACTCGTAAAATTTAGAAGTAAAAGAACAGACCTAACAAGCAGCCCGCTGTCTGACTTACTCTAATTTAGTAAGTCTGACAGCTGGCTAAGACTGATGTGTCTCAGATTAGTTTGGACTAAATCGATCACATTAACAGCTTTTTTAGTTGGCGTTTATGGAGGGTTAGTCGACGAGAATCAAGTCAAGAAATTCGTGATGGAGAACTAAATTGGCTGACGTAGGGAAAGTGAGCTTACCGACGTTCAAGTTACGTCTAGCCCATAACAATGTAGTAGACTTAAGATAACTAGATTTTTGAACGTGTCCACTGTCATTCGTTCCTCAGTTTGGTGTAGCGCCCGTCGCAGATGCTTCTTTACAAAACATTTGGAAAAACCTTTATCAAAAGAACTCAATCTGTAACAATCCCATTACAGCAGTTAGCTGCCCTATCTGGAAACCCAACATCCGCCTTACAAAACACTAATCAATTGAACAGAAAACTCACAAAATAAAAAACAACTATATTATGCAAGTACCTAAAAACAAAATTTCAACTCAATCATAATCTTATTTACCAGTTGAGTGGATTTTCCAACATTAATCCGTCGTTGGTTTTCATCTTTCAACACAGACGGCTGTGGTTTGCTTTAGTTTTAGACCGATAATATAATTGTTGTGCAATCAAGATACACGTTCACGTTTTGCAAAACCACATTTACAATTCTAATCGAAATTCACAAAAACAAAAACACAAAAAAATCAAGACAATGCCAGTTACACACTATAACCACGAACATCTTGTGCACACATCTCCCTCAACCATAACGCGCGAAAGCACAACTTACAAAACAACAACAAAAATCACTTGTGGTCAGTGCAATTAATAAGCAGATTCGCGCTTCGAATACGCGTCTGTCGTCAGCAGGCTTTTGTTTAGAGTGTATCTTTTGCGTGTAACCCGAAACCGCCACTAAAAGATACCCTCACTAGACCGCATTCACTGCCACTGTCGCTGCGGCAAAGAAATAAATCTCTTCCTGACGAGTAGAGTATCAAAGTAACTTGTCTCCGTGGTGAAACCCTTCAAAGGCGCAAACAAACCACCCAGCAAAGGTTGGGGTCAGAGGAACCCTAAAACCGAAATCGAAATTTTTTAATTAGCACTAACGCTCAGACGTACTTCCTATGAGGGTTTTTTTTTTTTGTTTTCAAACTTTATTTTATGATGTCACCATGCGACACTATTACCGGGGGTCGTAGTACTTTGAATTGGCGAACAGCACTTTATTCGCTGGGCTTAGACGGATTTTCTGCTTTTGTTCTTAAACACGGCATAGATTAAATTTTGGAACGAATATTACCACCGACTGAGATCGAGCCGTGAACACGCGACGCGGTCTGTGAACACACTGAACCTAGAGTTGGACTGGCCTCACCTGTGCACCGGCGGGCGATGATAGTTTGTGAGGCGTCTTAGCTGGTGGTGGTGCTTTGGCGGGGATTTGGAATTGTTGGCTTGAACTCCAAGATAAACACGAAGAAATGGCTAAGCAGCAAAGCAAACATCACCACAACACAACATAAACGAGCAGAGCCGAGACAGCAACAGCAGCACGCACAGAGTGAGGTTTGACGTATGAACCATGGAAACGACTCAAACCGAAATTTGGTGTGAAGTATAAGTCGTTCGATTTTTATCGACGCTGCTGTTGACTCAGCCGGTGTATTGTGTTGTGACTGCTGCGGATTAGTGGCAGCACATTTAAGTCGGATTGCTGGATTCATAATCTGGTATAGTGGGTGGAACTTGAATAATATTTGGAATACGAAACAGATCAACGGGGGTTTGTGTGCGAGCACAAAGCAAACGGTCGTTTGCGGTAAAGTTACACGATATGCAGAAGGGGGCTGTATGAATGAGGCGAACTCTGGTTGGCATCAAACTGGCGGTGACCATTAATTGTGCGTAGTCTGCCTTTAAGTGAAAGTAGGGTTGCCAGTTCGAAATGAAAACACGTCTGGACGTGGACATCATGTTGATATTTCGCGACTCGTTCGAACATTTCAAAGTTGGAAGATTTTATTTTTTTTTTATTAAAAAAAGTGGTTTCAGTTTTATTGTACAAATGAATCAAGTTTTTTAACTCATCGGAAGAATTGTTCAAAAGGGACGACCGTATTTTGTCTTTCGACACGTTTCTTGGAAGATGATTAAAAGGTTATCCGAGATAGTAATAATCGGAGTAAAAACCAGAGCCAAGGTTAGATTGATAAATCAGGCGATCAATTGCAGCCTAAAAAGAACCGTCTAGTCTTAGCATTTAAGCTCATTTACTAATCGGATTCAGTTTCAAAGTGATTCTTCAATTTTTGTTAAATGTTACGTTTTATATTAAACAAAATTTCATTGGAAAATGTGCTTTGGCGAGATTTCGAACTTTTGACTGGACAAATCACTTTTAAGCGGGACTTTGGACCGGCGAGTACCGGTTGTCTGGCAAGTGGAAACCGCAAAATCGCGCCATTGGAGAGTACGAAAGAAAATAGAAAAACTATAATATTCTTCCGAAAATAACTGCCCGAAAGAGTCCAAAGCGGGTAGATCCACAATATTTAATCAACGCTTTGGTTAATCTTCTTGATGGTAGATACCTCACACGAGCTACTTCATCTTATTTCGAGCTGAGATCAGTGAGGATTGGGGAATGTCAGTTATAAATTTGAAGTTTAAGGGTCAGATAGACAAAAATATTGCTTTGAGTGAGTAACTGGAAGCTATCCTCACGACCGCAGAGCGTGCGGATACCAGCGAAGAGTGCATTAAAGCCAAACGCAGTAGTGAGGTCTTCTCTCCTCTGTTATGGCCCTTTGGTGATGCAGAGGTGGATGAGGGGCTTGAGAAATTTATTTATTTAGAGGGCAATTAGATCCGAAAGGACGACTAGGTTTTTAAGGCTAAGGATCCACACACTTTCTGACAACTGAATGGACTGAGTATATATTCCAATCAATGCCGTAGAAAAATCAATCCGACTAGCAAAGATCTTATCTGGTCATAATCTTCTTGAGGCTAGATTCAGAGCTCGAAAGTCTAAGAAAGGAAACTTCGAAATGTCCAATAGAAGAAAAAAGCCATTGGACAAAGTCAAAAAAAGGATGAATGAGAAATCCGCCACTGTGTAATTTGGCCACGGATGAGCACATAAAAGTAGCTTACCGGAAAACGAAGGCAGTAGAATAAGCACATACTAAGACTCTGCAGCAACATAAGGGAGTATTGATCTAGAAGAAGGGAGGAGAAGAAACGACTAAGCCCAAGCAGTTTCCCAGCTTAAGGCGGTCGAAGCGTGCCAAGCTGTAGCCGAAGGTTTCATAACAAAGTAAAAAAAAACCTCCGAACTACGAATAACTTGGACGGTTTTGGGGTCGAATGTGCATGTGATCCATTGAAGGAGGGAAGAGAATCACAAAATCCGTGAACTCTAATAAGATCTGGTTTAAGTCGAATAAGCAAGACATATCGAAGACAATGGCTCAGCAATGTCGAATGAAAAATAATGCTCTAGCTATGGGAGTCTTCCAGTGGCAGCTCGAAGGTTTCAAGGCACAGCAACACTGAAAGCTTAAAATACTCTCCGCTTCAAAGACTAAGCTGACGCTGATCCCAGAGCGCGTGAGTCCAGCATCGCTAAGAATTAAAGGCCTGCAGTGTCTCATGTGAAGACCTTTTAGGGGTACGTCGCTATTTTGTCACTTATTATTTTAAATTTAAAGTAAAAGTAGACGAAACAACTAGCATTGGCATGAACCTGTCTCATACTAAGCCGGGTTTAACGACGCTCACATAAAACTGGTCCATGGTAACTCAATGAACTGAAAAGTCTCTTGAAGGCTCACTTTAGTTACTTATTTGATGGCGTTGGCATGAACCTGTCTGATGCTAAGCCGGGTTTAATGACGCTCATATAAAAGTGGTCCATGGTAACTCAATGAACTAAAAAGTCTCTTGAAGGCTCACTTTAGTTACTTATTTGATGGGGACTGTATTTGGTACAATTTGAACTGTATTACTTGACGAGTTCCTAAATGAACCTTAATCGTTTGTCACTTCGCCGTCTATTTCTCGTTTTCCCGTGGTCTAGGGGTTATCCATGCTGTGCACAGAGAAAGCGGAAAGAAGAATTTTTCCTATGATTGGTTTACACCCCCGCTAATGCAGAGGTTGTTGTAGTGGCTATTTTATTAACTCCTAAAAGGGAAAGCATTGCCTTCGCGAATAAGTTGGTCTATGTCAGAAATGGCATTGCTATGATTAGGGAACACTGAAAGTGAGAAACTGCCGGCATTTTTCACGATTAGCGTTCAAGTAGGCGCGCTTCGTTATAAATTTCCTGCGATCGCCAACAGTTCACAGAAAAACTTATTTGATGGTTGTCATAGTCAGCTTCATTTAAAAAAATTCCCCGTCTTTCTATTACTGAGGGGTCCGCCAAATAATTTTTTTTTTGAAAATGCTATAAAAAAAAACTACTGAATATTTTCTCAAATCTCTTTTTTTATTTGAAAGTACAATCCTTCCGGAAAATAATTTCATTCAAATGGCTGCCTCGGCTGGACACGCAGTAGCCTACACGATCGGTCCAATTTTTAAGCACATGTGTGCAGCTGTATTTCACCAATGGCTTCACGAATATTGTCCTTTAAAGCCATAACTCCATAACTCTCGATCTTTTCCGATCGACTTCCACACATGTAAAGAAGTGATGTCGGATTTGATGCAAAAAACTCATACGCGCCTTAGTAAATTAAAATAAAGGCGTTCAGGCGGTCCAATTTTGCGCACCTTTTACTCCTTGTTTTTTATGCGACTGGAGTCAGTTTCAGTTGTATACACCTGTAGCCATTTTATGGCTTCCAATAATTGTGTCTTTCTGCCATTTACCAATCAAGTTGTTTTTTTTTTTTTTTTGTTACGGAAGCCTAAAATTCTACCCACCATACTTCTCCGGAAGACCCAAGATTTTTGATTGAAACTTTTATTGCCTTGCAACACTTTACTACCATAGGCGAGCGGTATTTTCAAAGGCAGTCCTTCCTCACATATCACGTAGATGGGCTCCAACCACTTTATATATCGGCGCTAAGACACACTCGAAGACGGTTTGGTTGACCTACTCAAAAACGAGTAAAACAAACACGCATTGATGTCAATTTGATCGTTCAGTGATAGCACTCATCGATTCTTAGGCTGAAGAGGGTTCACTTTAGCTGCACATGCACTGAACTTACAACTTGTAAGCTTGTCGTATATTTTACATATAAACAACTTGAATAAACAACTTGAATTTGACTACTCGAATGATGCACCCTACCACCAATAGAACTACTTTCAATTTCATTCCTATTCATCACCGCAGCAAAGCGGTTTCGGTAACTCCATGGTCCTCCAAAAAAAATATCTGAGGGTTATTAAAACCGAACGCTCTACACTAGCAACTTGTTCCCATCCAACAGTGCGCACATACAAGTGCGAAGGAGCCGCTAAAAGTTTGTGTTGTACCTCGTGTGCAGACTGTAGACCTGCAGAGTTCACAAGTTGCACGATTCTATCTATAATGACAGCGCTATGGCCTCCATACATAGATCAAACGACGCCACCCGCTCTCAGGCTGAACCATGAGCCACGAACCACTACAGCACGAGATCTATCTTTCAATTGACTTTGGTGATTCATACTTATAATACCTATACAGCGTGAGCGTTGTTGGTATGGTAAGGTTACCCATAGAAACGCGGCATTATAACGGAATATAATGTATATGGCTATGCTGTGGGAAAGGTGCACCTTGGAGGCCATTTACAGTTGCTGGAGTAAGGTGCACCGCCACCAGGAATGCAATGCACTGCAGTGCGGCGGCGAAAGGTCCTCCTAGGCTTTTCGCGCACGATTTTTCATTGGGGAGAGAGAATTACATTACCACGGTGCAGTTGCAATAAATTTTCCGCCCGATAAAATAACAAAGTGCGGCGAGAGAGTATGTGCGGAGATAGTACTCCACGATAGCAGGGCGCTACTAGTCGGCTAGACTTTATCATATACATAGCCAGCTGTATAAATGCGACCGATAGTATGGTCTGTTGGGTATGTTGCTGATATATGCAAAGCAATTGCTGTATGGTATGCAGTAAGCTATACCTTAATGAGGTTAACTAGCGCACATTCTCCACTCTCTATCGCGTATCCACCTGATGGGATACTTCACATGTTGCCGAGTTACAAATCCAAAATGCAAACATCGATGCAATCCGATACGAGAAAAGACTGATTGAGAGTTTTCCCAAAGTTGTCATTTGATTCAGCCAGCCATGATTCATGAATTAATGTACCTTCAGTGGAGTACGCATTGGATATAAAATATTAATTAGCTTATACACGCGACTTTCTATTAGGACTGCGGATTACCAACATGTGCTGAGGATCATAAAACGAGTGAGAAATCTGTACAGCTTTCACGAAGAAAGTGAAAAACCATCACCGAATGAAGATGTTAATAGGATGACATTAGGTGTTTTATGGGTTATTTGACAGCGGAAGGATAAGTTGGCGGTAGTAGAAGAACGCACTTCAACAAGCAAATGGATTCTCTTTTTTGGGTGCATGAAGTGTGACAAAAAGGAGTCTAACGTCGGATTTTGTAAGCACACACAACCTGAGAAGTATCTATCGCTCATATGTTCGATAGTACAAGCACTTGAAGACGGCTTACGTGACAACAGATTGATAATTGAGAAAATCAGTCAATCAATATGCGGTCTTCAAGTTTTGTGAACTTTTAAATGAAGATAAGCAATGAGGAATAATCACGTTGCAACTTTTGGCTTGGAATTGGGCCGGCTCCCTTAGTTGCGGTCTGGGTAACTCCTCTACCACGAGAAACAGAAATATATACGTAGAGCAAACAACTGCAATAGGATGCAAAAGGTGCATTTCAGAAGCATCGAATATTTGGGTACTATTTTTCTATTAACTTACACAAGGCTTCGCGAGTTCTCATCACGTCGTCAGTGAATGCCTTGCAAAATGCCTTTCAAGAAAAAATGTGTTAACATAAACCTGTGGTCAATAATGCCGACTTTACACATGAAATGACAACAAATTGCGTCACGTATTGCTCGTTCACAGGCTCAGTGGCTTTGTGGTTATTATTTTGCACTACTGAGCGAGTTCTGTTCCCGAAATAAAAGAAAAGAAATCTCCGGACCTGTTGTGCGAACTTAATATTTTTTATATATTTATTGCCCGTTCATCGAAACGTAGAAAAGTCCCGAATTCGCTATTAAAATTTGTCGACAGAGATTGTTACAGAAAAAGAGCTTAGAGAACTCCTCTGGACTTAAGCTGATTGACTCTGCTGTGGGACACAATGCTGCCTTTGCCAGTATACAGTGCCCTAACGTCAACATTCATAGAATAACACGGCTAGTGATAGCCAAAACGTCCACTAAATTGATCATGTTGCTATTGCCGTATATCGTTCTAAACTCTAAATTTCCGAACATTTCGAGGTGCCAACTCAGACTTTGCTATAGTAGGTACTTTTGTTTAGCCATGATATATCTTGGACTTGTATAGGCCCACAACAAAGATACTGTGAGAGGGTTTAACATCTACCGGTAGTGAGTCACCATACAGCATTAAAACCTTTTGCCAGCACATATCCCTAAACCTATCGAGAAGTCCTATGCACAGCCTTCGTTGCCGTCCTATTCCGATACCAAAGTTAAATAAAAAAAAAACACAATAGAGCGATAAAAATAAATAAATAAATGGCATGTAATTTGTGTTATTAAATTATTTTTAAATTAGTTTTTATTGTTTCTTTCAATATACTTCCACTGAGTCCACTGAGCGCCTTCCGCTCACAATACAGCGCAAACTTGAGAGCTGTGATGGCTAACGCCCGGTTTCACCCCCGTTTTCAGCGCCGGCTAAAAATAGGTAATCCAAGCCATGCACTTACTCGTCATTGAAGTGGTTTAAATTTTAAAACATAACCAAACAATGCTAGCAATAAAAACTGCGAAAACAATTGCGAGCAGCGAAAAAGAAAAGACTTGACCACCACTCTCCCTCTGACTCGCATAAATTAACGGGAGCACACATTATAGTCAACGTGACCGTCGTGCGACTAAAAGTTGCATTTTGGCACCTTTTTGAGAGCCTACCTCAATTTTTTTTGCTATTTTGGCCCTTTTTTCAGATGGAGAAGGTGCTTCAAGCTTTTTTTCAAATGCGGATATTTCCAAATAAAAACCTTTAAAATGTAACGCGGTTGTCCACCATAATACTACTGCAGTGTTTAGCTAGCCAATGTTTGTTAAATGTCGTTCAAAAATACAGAATTGTAGAGTACCTTCAGAAGTGAAACCTTTTTTTTCTCATTTGCTATTTTTCTTGCGACTTTTCAGAATTCGGCAGCGTTCACCCTGAATAGTACCAAGTTCGATCGCCTTAATAGTCCACAGAAACAGTGTGTTTTGCACCTCGGGTGTCAACCCAAAACTCTCAAGTTATCCACCCGAAACTAATAAAAGTAACACAAACTGGCACATGCATTAACTTGACACAAAATATTTCATCAAAACCTTTAAAAATTTCATCGAAAACTGATTATACCAAATTTCGACTCGTTTGCGCGGAAGTTTGCAGCACTGACCCGTCAAATATTTTAATACCGTACAGAATGTCGCCGACTACCGGTAGCGGGGCCGCCATCATATTACCATAATGAAAAACAAAGTTCACAACAGTTCACTCCCACAATCGAGGCAAGTTGTATTTACTTTGCCATTAGGAGGGCCAGCCAATGTATAGCCCACAAAAATAGCTGACAACTTTATAACCCACTTATGCAACAGAATTCAGCTTACTTTTCCCTTTTTTGTGTTTCCATCTCCATCTCACTGAATGCGATACACTGTGTCCGGCAGTAGAACGTTAGATTGATGTCTTATCTCTTCCCATCCACTATAGACCACACATACTCGTATTTCGTATACGAAAAGTGCAACACACTCCCAAATGGCAAAGTGCCAAGTGGCGAATTTTGTTTGATTTTTTAGTTGCACAAGGGCACAATATGTTGTTTGTGCCTTACCTACGAGTATGTGATGTATAAATCAGAAAATAGAATCGAAATACATTCAGGTTAGTAGGCGGAGATGTGTTTAGCTGTAAAATGGATAAAAGTCGTTTGATAGCCTTTTGGGAATTTCCATCTTGCTGACACCGTAATGGTGGTTTTAATTAGTTTTTTTTTTACTATGGTGTTTGATCTTTGGTTGTGCATAATATAAATGGGTGTCAGTTGGTGGAAGTCGTAATTCAATTCAAAGTATTTGAAGGACCTTGTTGAAATGGATGTGGACAATTTTGTCTGTGCGGTTTGACTAAACTAAATTATTGGAAATCGGAACTGTATACATGTAAAATCAACCTAATACAGTCAGTTGGCAAAAAGTAAGAATGAGATGATTGCTTTTGATTTTACATAGTATCCTTGGGATGAGATGGTCTGCTGTTTGTGAACAGCGTTACCTTTAAACGTAAAACCACGCTGGTGACAGTCGAAACCACAAGAAAATCACTATTACCAAGGCATTAACTTATCGACAGATGCAAAATATATAATTAACGAAAGATTGTACACTTCATAAACACTACAGGGTGTTACCTTTTTTTGGCATATAAGTCGGTCGCACCTACAATTTTATGCCGTATCCCAGAGGCTGAATTAGAAACCATTCCCAATAAATCTGAAGGACCGATTTCTGTAATCTGAAAACTATACTTGCCTTCGCAAATCTCCATCAAAATTTGTATACCACGGAATTTGACAGTGTTAATTTCCACCATCCAATTTTGTTGTTTTTTGGTTTCTGAAATTTGTTTTTTTTTGTTTTTCTCCCAATCTAACGGGTCATTTCTGCACTACATTGAAAAATCTCCTACTTTTCGAATAATGTGACAGCTGGCAATTGATTTTTGTTTAGTTGTCATACTTGAGAGGTCTTTAACCACATTTGTTTTAACTAGAAAATCGATTGAGTTTCATTGACCGCTAGACATCTAGCACATAATATAATATAATATCACTGAAATAGGAAAAACAGTGATATTCGATTGCATTTACGTTTCTTTTTTGAAAGAAAATAGACGAAGAATATATAATTTTAGATCCAGTTTATCCATAATTTCATCGACCAACTACGTTTGTTTGATTTTCGAAGCTAGTTCACTTTTAATCGAGTTGCACTGACAGCTCATTTTGGTTCGACATTTTTCTCAGACTAGCAGCTGGTTTGAAAAATATACTAAAAGGGAAATTGCACAAATTGTGCTTCTACCAGTGATCCCAGATTGAAGGGAAAAGCGCTGGCGTTTTTATAATGAAAAAAAAAAGGAAAATCAGGCTTAAAAAAGGAGAAAAATAAAAAAATCTCACTGAAACGTAAATTGTTTAAAAGCTTACTTAAAACGTATATATTTTCATTACACACAAACTTCAAAGAATTGAATGTTTATACTAAATGTGAAAATGGCCCATCGAATGTTAACGTAAGAATTTGTGTGTATCTGAATGCATTCACTCGTTTTAAGCTATAGGTTTATTTTAAACTTGCTAATAAATACTTGTGTAAAAAAACTTACATTATAATATTTTTTATATAAAAATAAATAAATGAAAAAAAGGGAAAAATAATGTTTTTGGTGATAAAAAAAGGGGAAAACAGTCTTCAAGGTTTGAGAACACTTTCTACTACTACTACAGCGGGAAAGTCGAAAAGTACACTTTTGTGTATAAGGTTCGGCATGTCGCTAATCATCTAGTAATCACTGGAACGCGGCCATTATGTTTATTACGAAAACTGTACGGCCTTCGCGAAGGGTTCATATCAAAGAAAATCATTAACAAAGATCCAAAAGAGATTTTTTTTAAGATAAACCAAGCCACTTGGAAACCACTCGCATCGTGGGTTTGAACAAAAATACGAAGCGGAACAGATATTGTACAAATCGTGTATCTATACCTATTAATAGAGGGCAATGCTGGTGTGACTCAGAACCTACTCAAAACCAGAATCGAATAGGTAGCGCTGTTGTCATCTATTTGCGTACGATAGCGCTCGAGAACCACTGAATGGATTTCGATATGGATTTCGATATGGATTTCATTGCTTGCTTCCTTTACTTAATAAAAAACGACCCAAAATCAAATCTAGTACAAAAGGTGTTTGCTTACAAGGTTGATCCATCCAATTTGCATTCGATGTAGCGTTAAAAATTCAGTAATGTTTTTACTTACATCATATTGGCGTCCTTTTCGTTCCGATTATGCACCCGTAGGATCGTGTTCAATTCCCTCATCATATCGCTGCTTCTGCCCTCTAGTTCCGACAGCATTTGCGAATCGTCCATTTTGTGCAAAGCTGATCCACTGCGGCTCCTAATCGATGCTGACATCCTGTCAAAAGAATACAAAATAGAAGACTTAGATGCGAACTTCAAGCTCAAAACTGCTGCCCATTACTTGTCTATTGAATCCATACTGCTGTTCACATCAAAGTCCATCATCAGATCGTCTGAGCATATGGACTCACATGGTGACAACGTGTCTAGCGATTCAGCTCGATTGAGTACAGCCTTTCGCAGAGATACTGGTGTCCTTAAACTGAGTTCAATGGCAGCTTGCAGGGCGCTCCTTGCCTTCGACTGACTCTTCAGTGATCGCATTGATCCGGTTTCCATCAAAGTCGGAGTATCCGTGTGTGAATGGCCCAAATTTGCACCAGCATCGGTTCCATCGTTTGATTCATTGAACAGCAGTGCCGGCTGATCTGCGATCTCATCGTCAATTAGAAAATCCCGTCCACAATCGGACAGCGACAGTGAGTGTGATGCATGCGTCGGTGTGCCCGGCGAAAGTGGTGAACAAATATCCAATTCTGGGGATATCTCATCGATGTCCTTCTCTTGCATCTCTTCGTTTGCCTTCTTCTTCTGGCGCTTACAAACTACGTCTTCTGACTCAGTACTGCTGACTAGGCTATCTGTGGGCGAAGTTTCATCGTCCAGAAGGAACTCGGATGCTGCTGCTGCTGCCATTTCGGCAAATTTCGACTCGGTGATGTTGGTCAGGGACTTTGGTCGCTCTGGCTTGGATTCGAATTCTTTTTCCTCTTTCAGCGATTCCTTTGATTGGTGCTCGTTGTCCATTTGAGGCATAGACTCTGTGATGGATGCTACAAGAAAGGTACAGTTAGTGGGTCTATTCGAGGGAATGGTGAGCATGAACTTACAAATGGAACTTATTGGAATATCACTGATCATTATGGGACTGATGTCCTCGGTTATGGGCATGGTCGCCTCGGTCTTTTCATTTTGATTATCCTTACTCTCGTCGCTACTGCTGATGCTGAGACTACTGCAGTCCTTTATGGCTAATGACTCGCCAGCGTTACACCATGACGCCCTTGAGCTTCCGGGCGATGAATTTTTGCTGAACGTGTTAATGTCTTTGAAATTGTGATTCTGCGGAAAAGAAGAGGAGGAAAAATCTTAATAACCGTGTGAAGAGAGTGTTTGGAAATCTTAGGCTTGTCCCGCAGCATGTGGGTGGCGGTTCACTGAATAGAACCGAAACTTTTCCGTTGGATTGTAGTACCGGACCTTTGCGAACTGTGTTCACATCCATGATTCTTCTTAACCCTAAATATGGAGCCTGGTTGTAGACGAACTGCTGGCATAATTAATCAGACCGTCAACAACTGTGAGAAATATGTTGACGACCTAGAAAAAATTGTCATCGGAAAGCTTAGGTAAGGGTGAAGTCGTCCTTATTGTAACCCAAAATTGATGCCACACGACTGGATCTAACATCCCACGTTCAAAAACAACGACTTTTCACAAGAATAATACTACTTTCAACAATGAAAGGTCAAAAGAAATCCGACTTGCAGGTACGACACTCTTATTGACAGTTCAAATCACTTAAAAGGGGGAACGTTCTGTGCGACCCATCAGTGGTGCACATTTTTTTTTTGTAAAAAATTGGAAATAGGTAGGTACGCCAAAAAATGAACTAAATAAGTCGAAACCCGTTTCTTTTAGGTATGAAGAAGATAAAGATTGAACAATTTGATATATATAAGGTCGAATATTTAGCTTTCGGGCTTCTGAAAACGTCTCGAAAAGGCGCTCAAACCTGTTAGGCGATACAAGACTGCAGAATTAGAAGAATACATTTGATTAGAAGAAGCGTAAGTGAATCTTTTAAATGTTAATATAAGTTATCATTGAAAGTAAGACCTAGGCAGATCTGTTAATCTTAATTTTCTTAATTTTACATCTTCGGTTTCAATTCAATATCACAGGCTTTCATTACAAAAAACCAATCAAATAAATGGGAAAAAGATTGATAAAATGAACTTGGTTCGTAGTGAGGGTGATTTTTGGAAAACGCGATTTGTTAGAAGAGTGTTTCATAAGATCTGCACGCGAATAGGTATAAGAATAAGCTAATAGTTAGATTGCAATTTTAAACAAAGTTATAAAAAAAACGAGCACATTTTGAAAATGCCCTTTAATTTATATACCTTCTTGTCAAAAACTGGGTGTTTGTAGAACCCCAAAATATAGTCAGGTACATAGTACAGTTTTTGAACTTTTTATCTGAGTAGAGAAATAATTGAAGGCACATTTTTTTTTTTGAAAATTGGTTAAAAATGTTTTCGAAATAAAGAAATTACTATAAAATGTGGAGTTCACTGACGCAATGGCCAGAATATAAATAAGGCCCTCACAATGGGTCCAGGAGGACATAAGTATGATATTGTAGGGTTCACCTAGCTCTACATACTCGTTTACCTTACCTAACTTTTACTGAACAAATAGATTTTAATAATATAGTTCTAATGGGCATAGCCAAAGAGACCGAAATTAGGTTACGTCAGGTTAGGTTGAGTAGGGTTTTGAGATGGTCACAAACAATTTGGAAACCATTACACCAATTTCCCCACCCAGAATTTAAGTATAGTTTCAATTTTTTTGGAGATTAGCTAAGCTCAGTCCCATGGAGTGAGACCGGCATTACTAAGGCCCAATATTTCGAGTTCATGAGAGGAGTACTGTCATTTGCTGCCGTTAAAAAATTGAAAAAGGCGGCATGATGCAAATCATACACACTCTTCAAGAAAAGGTTAAGCGATATCCGAGAATACTCACTTTGGCACTCTTCTCCGAAGCGGATCGGTCCAAAAATAGTTTCTCCTCCTCCAGACCCTCGTTGTCTGATGTATTTTTGAGAACCTTGCCTCCAGTCTCACCAGAGTCTAAAATAGACACCACTTGTTAAACAGTATAGAATTAACGCGACTCCAAACAAACCTTGTTCATCTTGCGATCCAGTCGTCGAGCGGAAGAACGCTTCCCTATTCAAGACAGTATTCGATCGGACCAGTCCACTCAGTGGCACAGTCTGATTGTCTGACGAAAACGCACTCGGTAGCTTTGGCAGTGCCAACGGTTCGACGGCACTTTCACTGGACAGCGGATCTTCTAGGTCGCGCACTTCGAACTTGTGACGCCCACTCATGACCATCTGTAGGTTTCGTGGGCGACTGCGGTTCCTCGTAGGTGATCCCGGTGCCGCTTGATTCTCTGTCAAAGTGACATCCAAACTGGCTATTCCCGAATCAGCTGATATCTCTCGGCTGCCCTGGAATACCTTGCGATTGTTGTTGGCCATCTGTTTGGCGGTCTTTTGATCCATCGGTGCAACTGCTGCTGCTGTGGACGCGGCAGCCGTTGCTGATGGTGTGTTGCTGCTGCTGCTGGTGCTGTTCAATCTGATCGGCACCGGATATTCCGGCTTGGGGAGACTTGTTGTTTGCAGGGTGAACTTTGAAAACGTTGCCGACGGTGGACGAGGTGTTGGTCGGACTCTATATACATATGCGTGGAAGTTGTCATTAGATAAAAGATTCACTCTATCTATATCCGAATCTACTTACATAACATTTGTGTGCATTCCAGTGTTGACGAACGTATACTGAGGTGGATTCACTAGGCATGGCGTCGGCCTGTTCGTCGGTTGTTGCTGCTGCAGCAGCTGATACGGTTGTTGCTGCAGAAACTGCAGCCTGCTCCGCTGATACTCATTACTGTGGTAGTTGAGTGATTTCTGAGTTATTTTCGGAGCATGCGGCTGATACTTTGATTCATCGAGATTCGATAGATTCGGTGTCATTGCACGACCAGAATGTGCGCTCTTCGACCGTCGTTTGACTGTGACGAGGTAGACGATGAAAAACAACGAAAAACAAAAGGAGAAACTCATTATACAAGGAACCGAAATAGATTCACACACATCGCAGATCGGTGAGTGGTGTCTTTACAACATGTGTGTCGTGTGTGCTGTGTACTTACTTGTGGAATTGATGTTGTTGTTGTTGAAGTTGTTGTTGTTATTACTGGCCTGACTGTAGTTATTGTTGTCGAGGTTATCTTGAAAATCACTCTGGTACCTGGGAGTGATGCCTGTCGATGCTGGTCGCACTGTGTTGCCTCCTTTGAAGCCGAAGCGGTTGCTGCGATTGGTGGTACCGGTAGTGAGGATGGATCGTCCAACCGTGCTGTCGACAGCCACTCCTTGAGTTGCTGATGGGTTTGTCTGATGTTGAATCTTTCCTGCGCCCACTTTCTCAAAGGTAACCACTGAGTTGGCTACCGATGCTGGCGATAGTGCTCCTGGGGTTGGTTCTAAAAATATTCCAAAAAGTCAGGAAATAGAATGAGTCTTTGTAAAGAGTCAATTACACACTGGCTCGCAGCTATTTTTATTTGTTAATGTGATTGGAGTAGGGCAGATAAGTAAATCGATGACCCGCTATTTCGGTAGCTGTCACTTTTGAAGCTTTTATTCTTTGACTTTTGACAAGTAGAAACTACGCCATTTCTAAAAATGGAACGATTGGGTCCTTGAATTGCATGAACATGATCCGGAATTCCATCGAAAAATCATCTTGACTGATGAGGCCCATTTCCACCTCGGCGGCTACGTCAACAAGCAAAATTGTCGCATCTGGGGCTCGGAAAACCCAAGAGTTTTGTTGAGAAGCCTCTCGATCCTCAAAGTGTGACTGTTTGGTGCGGCTTATGGTCCGGCGGGGTCATTGGACCTTACTTTTTCGAAAATGAGGTTGGATGAACAGTTACGGTGAATGGATTGCGCTATCGAGAGATGATTAATGATTTTTTATGGTCGGAGTTGGATGGTATTAATCTGGACAACGTTTGCTTTCAACAAGACGGCGCCACACAAGCAACGAAAGCATTGATCTTTTACGGGAACAGTTTCCGGACCGTGTTATCTCTCGAAGAGGTGATCACAATTGGCCACCGAGATCTTGTGATTTAACACCTTGCGACTTCTTCCTTTGGGGCCACGTGAAAGATAAGGTCTACGCCAACAGCCCAGCGTCGATTCAAGACCTCAAAGACAAAATTCGTGAGGCTATCGAGGACATAGGGCAGCCACTTTGCGATTTGGTTATGGAAAATTTCATGAAAAGAAAGGGAAAACAAATAGAAAGATGAACTCTTCCAGAGAGGACTCATGGAATTCGAGAACTTGCACTTTTCAGTTCTTATTTCTGTGCAACTCCGAGTCACCAAAAAGACCACTTGTATCACATACTGTATTTTTTTCATTTCTTGCGCATTAACGGGTAGGTAAAGTTTAAAATCGTCCCAAAAGCGCTCAGATAAAATACGTTATCGCTGAAATCAAATTTGAAATTCCCATCTGCTCATTCTGCCACGCGAACAATATAAACAAAAATAAAACCTCCACCACAACGACACTGACAGTTGCATGATTCATAGAAAAATCTACACTTCAGGGCTAGTCAAATGTAAAATGAAAACTCACCCGTGTTACCATTTTTATCACTTTGCTGTTGGTTTGTTGTTGTTTTTGTATTCTCCACCACTGTTGCGGCATTCGTTATCACAGTATCTGAATTGAGTTTCTGTTTCGTCTTTTCATCGCAACTAAGATTGTTGTCTTGCATTTCCTTCTGTTTTTGAAGATTTTTCGATTTCTTCGGTGTGGTATGGAGTTTCTTGCGGAAACCAAATGACATGGCTGTGCCCTTTGTTTCGGGTGCGCCAGCCTTCTTTGAGCTTTTCTTGCTTTCTGTTTGACCCTGAAAGTGTAAAGAAGAATATGCTTTCAATTTATTTTGACCATCCACTACTGCGCAAATGTTTGATAATAATAAAAGCAAGACTGATCTGGAAGAGTTCGGGAAGACATCTGAAAGTGTTCATGTCGGTGTGTGTCGGTTGTAATAACACAGCGCACGGAAGTGCGTGCAGCTGCAGACACTATAGTGCTCATGAAAGCATTCAATTTTGATTTTCCAGCGCAAGTTAATTGAATCTCTTAAGAAACGTATTCAGCGTAAGTGGTGTAGTACTGCACAGGCAAACTGTTGCACTCACTGAGCGTAGCATCAATTAAGTTTAATTTATTAGAATTGTTGTTTTGCTTTTATTTGAGTTTATTTTCGTTATCTAAGGTATTTTAGTATTCCACTGAGGAAGAGTAAAGAGTTTAATGCAGTCGGTTGTGATAGGAAGTAGGTAACTACAGTGTGTTTGTTTTTTTAAAGGAAATGATCGCACATGCGGACGGGTAGGGGATGAATGAAAAAGAGAGCTGGTTCCGCGAAATTTGTATTGAATAGGTTGCTTTTCACGCTGCATTTCTTCACCAATCTCAGACGAAGAAGGCAATCGTCTGCAAAAATGAGAACTTGTCATTGGCAACACTTTTCTTGAGGTACCAATTACGGTGTTTTTTTCGAAACGGAATTTTATGAAATATTATCCAAATAAAGTGCGGGGAGCATCATAGAAGGCAGGTGTGCAAACTTTCTTTCAAAAATCTTGTAACAATTTGTCAAAGTATTTCATAGAAAGATCTGCAAAAAAAATAGCATTTCGATTTCCACTAGAAAAATAAACTTTACCCAACTGTTGGCAATATTTATTAATTTTCAATGTCCTACCCATTCACTAGAAGACACAGGAACTCCACTTAAAGAATAAATCACCTCAAAAAGAGTTGTGTAGGTCGAAGTGATTTCAAAACTCACAAATTTTAATTTAAAATCTCACAGTTCTTCCGAAATCTCTTTCCTATTACTCACAATATATGGAAAAGTTCAAAAAAGGCGACAGGCATGTATCCCATGTTATTTATAGGACCTTGTCCTTACATTGGATGCAAGGAATATGAAACATTTTTATCGGATAACGAGTGGCGCCACCCAAAATCCGAAAGACTTATTTTAGAACTCTAAACGAGGGCATGTGTGTGTTGTGTTTTATAATCAAATAGCGTGAGTAATTTCAATGCCACAGTAGGGAGCCGCATGCGAAGTATTCTGCTGCCAGAAAAGTTGTGGGAGTTGTGTTGTCGCGTAAAATAAACTGTTTAATTACCCGGCCGGCGTACAATTAAGGACAATAAACGGACAGGCCGACCTAAACGGTATGATACAAATGATAACAAACGAAGTTTATTACTTTCTGAAGGTGTTCACTTGTTCAGCCTGAAATTTAGGTCTAAGCTGCAAACGAGGAAAGAAAAACATATCGGTTTAAAGGGGATTTAGGCCGTCTGCAGTACCAATAACACATTTTTAGAGTCCAGTCTAAGTTTTACGAACTCACAATGGCGAAATTTTCCATACAAATTTGCATATGCTGACCTACAAAATATGTAAGGTGAAGGCTATAAATGATTGTTAGCAAGGCCCAGTATGCATTTTCTATCCTCCTTTGTGCTTAAATTTTATTGAAGCTGCACAGTCTTGAAATACATCATAAAAGAATTGCCATATGTACGTTTAGGGAGCTGTTGGTGAACCATGAACGAAATGATTTATGTCGTCAATTCTAAATTCAATACAGAAGTCGTGAAGAAGTGAAAAGTCACCGTTAAATTCAACCGGTACGACCAACAGAAATGGCTGAATTTATATACGGACTAAGGGAAGTCTGTTTGGCAAGTCATATATATAAACCATGCAAAGAATATGCTTAGGAAAATAAAAAACGTCTGAAAGTGCAAACGAAAGGAGAGATCCATGTATAAAGAAAAAGGCACGCGTGCCTTCTCAGTTCCATTGTTACGGGTCCAAGGTTCAGCAGATCGATATAACTGGCCACATTTTCACACCGGAAAAATCAGGAAACGGACAAAAAATCCTGGGAGAAGACTCACCATGTTTTCATAGAATTTTCAATGCTGAAGATTGAGTTCGGAACAGTGTTCCCAGACTTGAAGACTGTTTCACCCTTTTTTATGAGGAACAGCATTAGTTTTCAACTATACATTGGAAAGAATTCCCTTTTTCTTTCCTTCGTGTGAAATAATCAAATTAAAAAAAGATTAATTCATTAACAAGCTTAACAAAATTGGCAATGATTTCCTTTTCTATGAAACATAAAATCAAAACGAGTGAGTACATTCGGATAGACAAAAATTCTTACGTAGACGTTTGATGGGCTGCTTTCTTTCATTTTACATTCTGAGTAAATTATGAATTGTTTGTAATGCATATGCATTTTAACCCCTTCTTTAAGCTTGTCCCTCGTTTTCCACTTTTTCATTATAAAAGTGTTAACATTTTTCCCTCTATCTGTTATCACTGGTTCGGAATACCGCCAAAACTGTGTTTTGTGCGAAAACATAGATTTGTTGAATGCAAAATGCAGCATTTCTTAAACCAGCGCACATTTATGTCAATTATTTATATTAATTATATTTCATGGGACTGACTGTAAACCCCTTTTCATCGAAAACAGAAGTTTTCCCATACATATTTCAGTTTTAAAACGAGTCGTTTAAAGTCATTCTCTACAAAAACGACTTCCAATCGTTGGGTTGTTTAAACAAACAAACCTTATGCAATACTCAGCAAATTCAGCAGAATAGTTGACCGAACAAATGTCACAACTCACAACCTAAAATCATTTTCCACAATTAATAGATGGGCTACTTCTATTTTTAAATGCAAAATCACCGAAGGTGTCCCACAGCTGATTGAAACGTCAAACGAAAACTAGTTTGTGTTCGGTGTGAATACATCGACAGGCTTTCGCCGAAAACCCTGTTTTCGGCTCGCTGTGAAAAGGGTATAAGGGACATTCTTTGCTTATAAAATTTTTTCAGCATTCGTATATTATGCAAAAGAGTAAGCGGCTTCTGCAGACAGATGCGTTCAGTCAAATTAACCAGAGCGACGAAAGGCCCAAAGTTATTTTCCAAATATCTGTGCGGAACAGAAACAGCCACCTATCAATTTGATGATAATCGACTTAAAGTCAAGCTTATGAAAATCGAAAAGAGCTTGTAAAGCCAACTCATATTTTTTCTAAATATGGTATTTATTTTGCCATATATGCCAACTCCCCACATTGCGCAGCCATAGATAGTTGAAAAGAGATCGCAATAAAGACAAAACCATCTGCATCGATTGCCAATTCCATAAAGTTTATTTCATTTAAAGATGGTGACTTTTCGCCCTGCAAAAACCTAACGAGAAGGTCAGACTGTAAATGCCAACCTCTAGTCATTGAAATAAATATGTTCCCATTCCACAAACACACACACACACAGATTATATCCACCTTGAACTTGATCCTGTGCGATGGGGGGTGAAAGAGGTGAGTAGAGGCAATTTCTATGCAGACAACTGTATAGTCACGAACGCAAGACCCTTAATGGACTTAACATTTATGGCCCTCCCTTCGTCATGTGGAAAAGGACCATCCAAAGTGGAATCCCTTAATAAATTTTTCCCAATATGCAACCAATTGGGTATTCATTGATGAAATCATCACGTAGTACATTTTCCCTAAAATGCCCTGAAAGCACCTGGGTTAACCCATAAATAAACCCTTCAAAGCCAACAACTACATGAACATACACCGCTGTAACGTGACTGAAATGTAGATTCCATTTTGCGGCTAATTTCCGTTGAAAGATTTCGCCGGCAGGTGTAACGACCTGAATGCTTTCCACGGTATAAATTCAGACAATGCGACCCCTAATAAGGAGGGTTCGCCACATTTTTTCATTTTAATTACTCCATAGGGTAAAATCATGACCAGACAATACAATTATGATGGCATACATTAGGCTTTAGAGTGTTGGGTTACGTTTTAGAGTGCGTGGAATGGGCTGGCGTCAAAAATCGAACATTGCACTTTTAAGTCATGCAAAGGAGGGGGCGCGCCACACACAGAGGGCGTTGTTCTCGTACTAATCCATTCCGTGTACGATGTCAAAGCAATCCGTTTGCTAAGCCTGATATTGTTGTGCTTATGAAAGGCATATCTATTTCGAGAATTTTCGTCCTATTGCGGCATGGAAAACGGAAACTCTTTGCGTTAATCCACCAAGAATAAGGACACACAGAGGAAATTCAATTATTGTGACATGAAACATCCATTCTGTCAGAGTTCATAACCTCTTTAAAATTGGTGCATGCACTAATACTGATGGCAGATGGAATTGCATCCCTAAAACGTATGTCCTTAGCTCGGAGTGCATTTATTTAGAAAGGCGAATCCCATAATCCACATCCATGCAATTATAAAAGTATTCAAATCGTAATTACTTTTTTTTTGCTTTTTACTTTGCCCGATGGAAGGGGGAAAAGGAAATGAGAAAAAACATAATAAGCACCTCGGTCTGTGGGCGCATAGACAGTGTGGTTGACAAGAGGGGAGACTATGCATTGCTAGGCACAAGTGGAGCGGTCTCAGAGGGAAATAGTTCAATGAAATCGAACAAATTCTCACGACTATTCGACATTTTCACTGGAAAACTAATACATGAAGAGGATTCAGCTTGATTCAGCTCTGAATGGATTTGGAAATGACAAGTGAACTGAAATTAAATAACACACCAGTGAAACTGATAGATAAACTGAAAACTTTTGGAATTCCATCAGTTTCGGTCTCAGTTTTAGTTACAAGCTTCAATTAATTTCAATAGTTCATCTGATAGCTCAACTAAAAGTGAAATGATCTCGTAAATAGGGGTTTAGAACTTTTCTGCGGAAACCACTTTTCAATCGTTTTATTTTCCGAGAAGATTACCGTCAATTACTTGTCATTCAGGGCGAGATGTGAGGGGATCATTTCTTTAAATGGGACTTAACATTTTGAAGTAGGAAATAGCAACAAAGAAGAAACAGTTCATCACCATTTCTTGGAAAAATTCGACATCAGTTACAACTAATCAAAATGTGTAACGAGCCTATAAAAGCAAGGAAAGGAAGGCGTTTTGAATAAGGAGTCAACTGAAAAGTAATCTCATATTTAAATTGGAAAACCCGAGGAAGAGACAAACCAAAATACCTCCAAATAGTCGATATGGACAAACTGTCAAGTGTCAGCGATTTCGCTCTCAAAATCAAAGCTGAATCGACACACAAGTTTTCTTTCGAAGCCACGCTACTGTCCATTCGCTGAACCAGTTAAGTGTATTTTGTATTGTCATTATAATTGTTATCCTTGTTGCTGTACCAATAGCAGATTAATCGAAAATCGTTGCTACGAAACTGACTTCTGTTTGCGGTTTGGCAATTGTTGATTACAGGTACAAACAGTGGCCCAATGATGCTTGAAAAACCATTTCTACTACAATCTCCCGTCTCTCAAGATCTCTAATTGGGTCTTGTTGCAAAATGAAACATTCGTTTAACTTTTTTTGCAAGACTTTTGGGCAATCTTAGTGGAGTAGCTTGTCTCTATTTCTTCAATCTCATATGCATTCCCTTCTCGTCGTTGAAAATCAAGAGCTTGAAGTTTGCAGCATTAGCAATCGCCAAAGGGTTGTGCTTGTCAGTACAGTGGACGTAAATTCAACTTGGATTATCTACTTGGAGACGCCAATGTTATGTTATGTATTATGTTATGTTAAAGTGGTTCTCGGTGAGAGAAACACCGTTAATCGGCCCATTGTGCATGCCACTGGTGTTCAGGGGTTCCTTTGCTGGCTATTCATGCGAACCATTTACTACCATTAATAGAGCTGTGAATGTTAGCAGCGCTGGTAAAGCTTAGATCACCTAGATCATTGAGGAGGTAGTTTCCTAAGTACGCCATCCTTAGGTTGGATAGGACGGGGCAGCTGCAGAGAAGGTGGGTGACGGACTCATCGTCCTCCTCATCCCTACAGCTACTGCAAAAGTCATTGTATGGCAGTCCAAGTCTTTGCGCGTGTCTGCCCAGAATACAATGACCGGTAATAACATTAGCAACTAACGAGATATTATGTCTGTTGAGTCGCAGTAGCTCCTTGGACTTTTTCGTATCCAGTGTTGGCCAAGTAAGCCTGGCAACATCGCAATATCCCAGATGTTTCCATCTATGACTTGCTTTTCTTGCTGCGTTCGCATAAATGATTTGTTTAGCGTAGGACAGCGGTGCATGCACATTTTGCAGACTAACACTATCAACGTCGGAGGAGTCATACCTTGGAAGTTCGTCAGCTGCACAGTTCCCTGGGATGTCCACAGTGTCCCGGAACCCCAGCAAAGGGTGAGGTTGTACTTTCCAGCTGTCTCGTTAAGAGATACGCGGCAATCTTCCACCGCTTCAGATCTTGTTTCGCTGGATACTAATAATCTGATGGCAGCCTGACAGTCGATCTACATTACAATATCCTAATCGACAGCCACGCTATGGCTTTCCGTATAGCTGTGATTTCGGCTGGAAAGACACTACAGTGTTTCGGGAGACGCCAATGAATTGGCTTCAGCGTATATCCAGTACTTGACATCAACTTGTACATTAGATTAGTTTGAGATGACAGATGGTGTTCCACAAGGCTGTGCCCCTGGCCCAATACTTTTTATTGATGGAATTTGGGCTTTCTAGCTAAGTCTTTGAGCTGCCCAGGCGTATTTGTACTATTCCAAGTAATCATCGCCACGTACAAGTCTATCTATAGGTATATTACCCCCTTTGTAACTTTAAAAATCTCGAACTTATACTTCAGGTGTTGGCCTCAATGTTTGTTTCGAAAAGTAATGGATGCAGCCATTTCTTTCAGCTTTTAAACTTCAGCAAGGGAGTCGACTTTCGACAGTAAAGGATCGTTAAACAAACAACCTTGTAACAGAGACTTTGCCAAGGCCTTCACTAAAACACGCACAACGCCTACTTTTTGTGGGCGTTTTTTCCTGGTAAGTCGACTAAGCTGAGACCACCACTGTATTTTGCTTTTCACCTCCTCTTTATTTACTAGAATAACAAAATCTATCGATTGCGTCCATGAGCTTGAGTTATGACTGGGGAGAGAACAACAGTTAAGACCTGCCAAATCTGATTTTTTTTTACATTCAATACGTTCTTAAAATGAGAAAGAAAGTAATCGTTTAGGAAACTTAAAGAAGCAATTATTCGATTATCTAAGAAAAGACATTTTAAAATCAATAATAAATAAAAACTGTTTCTTGCGACCATCAACTTCGAATGCGACAGATAACTCTATGTTGCACTGGGTTCCATTTGGCGTGTTGCCACTGTTGTTGCGTTTGATTACTGATGTTTTCAATGTCCTAGAACGTTCGACGAGAGAAAGGACTCACTTTGTTTGAAATAGATCATGTTCTTGCTCCATACACTGTTCAAATACAAATCCCACCCTCTCCTTAATGTATTGCACTGTATCCACCCCAGATCCCACCCTTCGGCCTACACATTGTGACTTGTGAGTGCACTTGGGTATCATTTACGGTTGAATTTTCTAACGACAGCATTTTGTCCTTCTGGGTGTGCACACAAAACCTACAAATACCTTTACATAATACCTATATGTGTACACATAAACAAGACTGTGTGTTGTCCTTTTTAGCAAACATACAGGACACCGGCTGCTTGTTTCTATATCTGTATCTAATGGGACTCCTCCAACACTGGTTTGTGCCTTAGATAGTAAGTGCTGATATGATTCATCGTCGTGATTTTATGTCACAGCAAAAATATGAACTAGCTCAGGAGGGTGGAGGGTGGTCGATGGATACGATGCGGTTGAACTACCCACATCCATTCAAGGAAGACATAATGGAGAATGAAATTTAATTTACCATCGCGTCGCCTTCGTCTGCTATTTCGTCATTAAGTGGTGACTCCTCGAAATCTTCTGGATCGATCACGAGGTTCTCACATTCATCCATTTTGAGCCAGAGTTCGCCCCGTAGTGGCAGGTGAATGTTTTGTTGTTGTGTTCGCCAATGAGTCGTGTGTATCGACGTCGATGGCACTTACATCCACTGTTAGGTGTTTTATTGTGTATGCTTTCAATTCATTCTGGATGTACGCGAACGGGTTTACTATATTGTGTTTGTCCTTGCAGATACCGAAAATTTTACTTATATTTCTCTTCGACAATCGCACTCACACTTTGCACACAAATAACAAGTGTAGCATCGGCACTTTTGAAGGAGAAACCACCAATAAGGAAGGATACACTTTTTTTATACGAATTTTCTTATATTTTGTTTCTTGGGTTTGGGTAAATTGCGTTCTTCGCAGTTCAAATTTGCAGATGGAAAAGTCCTTGAAAATTAGAATTTCCTCTTGGCCGTGTGTTATGATTCACACTGGCGGACGATATGGCTTGGAAATTGATTTTGAGCAATATTGGATTAATGTGGAATAAAAACACTGTCACAATGTTTTCCAAAAATATTGATATTTTAACACTTTTCACTGAGACGTTTGCAGTTTTCCTGCAAGGATTTGTCGTATCGGACATGAATCCTCG
This sequence comes from Cheilosia grossa, assembly GCA_963082955.1. Classification (NCBI taxonomy): domain Eukaryota; kingdom Metazoa; phylum Arthropoda; class Insecta; order Diptera; family Syrphidae; genus Cheilosia; species Cheilosia grossa. The sequence goes on from OY720146.1 coordinate 16,366,136, forward strand.
TGAATGTACTCGAATCCGTTTTTCAAATGAATAAGTACGCAGACGGCCGAGAGAGAAAGTACCTTACGTTGTTGAGCTGTACGGTGGAGGATTAAGGAGTGTGCGCAGTGGTAACCGACCAGCCAGCGCCATATTGGGAAAGGGAAGAAAAATCGATATCCGTTTTTAAGAGGCATCTGTCAGTTGGTGGGGGCAGTTATTTATACACGGTTCAAGCAGTGGCTATTTATGGTGGCGACATTTGCGGCAGGCAGTTGGGAATTATATTTTTGACGGTAGGGGGCGCCGCATCAGTTCAGTCAGAGTTACCTACCACTTTCGAAATCGAATCGGTGGGAAAAGTCTATGGAGTGGAAAAAGAGCTGAAGGGTGTCACGTTTCGAACATGGGGTAGCTGTGAGAAAAAATGTATATTTAGTGGGGTCTGGCAATGCTTGTGTAAAAGTTAAATGAGAACAGGAGTTTCTTCAACTCAAACAAGACAAGAGACTCCCACTTAGTAACAGCAAGCAAAATAGAAAGGGTTGAAGGGCTGAAAATGAATAAGGCAACATAATCGAGCCTCTTACGTAGGGTCCTCAGCAAAAAAGTAAAATTGAAACAAAGAACCTTAAAAACATAGCTTTCTGACATTTTTTCCAATCGAACGGTGGCTTGTTGAGGTCGAAAAGTTTCAGTTTTCATTAGGGGACTCGTTCCTAAAGCATATATAAATATTGAAACCACCCAACAGTTTTAAGGAAAAATTATAGTACGGTCACTATATTTCAAATCACAGATAAGAGGATATTTTTCTTAAAGTAAAAATAAAGTCAAAAGTTTGTGGGTTTGAGTAAAGAATTGACTTATGAAACACATCAAAATTACCATCTAAATCCAGCCTTGTAATAGTTCAGAAAGTACCTACTTGCACATTTCTTACCGTAGAAGGATGGTTTTTAGGAGAAAAAGAGGATATTTGGTGGTCAGTTTAGAGAAATAGGACAACCAAACCAATTCAGAGAGGACATAGAATGAAAAAAGAAGGTTTGTTTTTACTCAAACTAAGGCGCAGAGGTTCAGCATGCTCGACTACTAAGCGAAGGGCCCGAGGTTCAAACCATAAAAAAGAACATTTTTTTTTGTGAGACGTCAGGTCTAGTTTAGGGTACCTGTGTGGGCCGTCTGCGCAAACCTTCTCCTCCCTTTAAACAAGTACCGAGCGAAGAGTATCATGCAATTGATTGAATACTGGGCATTGCCCACCGTAATATTGAGTTTTGACCAAGAGCGTTTGAGATGAAGGTTGAGATGGTAGCTAGTTTTGGAAATAATGTAATCAAATTGAAGCCTCCAAGTAGCTACAAGGATTGGTACCAAAACACTTAGAGCCTTACCAATAAATACTTTTAGTTTCGACTCTAAATTTTAGTAGTTCGCAGTGGCTATATTTTCCATACAAATTTCGCAATTGTTAGCTTCAGTAAATTTAAAGACGAGGCTAAAATTTGTTTCGAGTACGGCGCTAAGTGTATATTATAACTAAATGGCATTGCAAATAGAGAACATTTACGTCAATCTCTAAGAAGGGAACCATCATTCAATCCCTCTGCACCATCATTTGCAAGTTCTGGAACCTGACGAACTCAGTTTCTCAGAATGGTCTTTGGTTTGTCTTGGTAAGAATGATAATTCTTTGTCAGGAGGATACTCTGTTGTATTCATTGTGATGGATAGTCGAACCTACTTCATTACAAATCAATCATCTTCCTCTCAGACCTCATATACCGCACTAAATTATTCCCGCACCGAAAAAGCCTATGATCAAATAAAATTAAGCTCTTCGTAACCATTCGCCTTAATCTTTGAGTTGGGAACTGTTCTTACACCAGTTGCATCTGCGGATACTTGTGACGTGTTTGCAAAAGTCATTTAGTCGCTAACCTCAATGAAATTGTCTGGGACGTAACCCTTACTAGTCCAATTCAAAAATATGTTCTCAAACTCGACAAAATCGCACATCTCCTCGCAAAACTCATCTTTACCAATTTCGATCTTTTGCTTGTCTGAAAGAACTCCTTGAAGCCATTCAAAGTCTAACCCCAGCTTCATACCATATTTGTCAAAATTGTATAGCAAAAGGACCTTGAAAATAATACCCATCGGGCTTTAGAAAATTTAATTCGATATCCTTGCCTGATATACATACAACATGCGAAAGTTTGCAAACTGGAAAACTTTTTACGAGTAAGTATATCCGGGGCTTGTCGCCAGCCTCAAGGAAGAATCCTTCTAATTTCATTTCCATCCACTTTTCATGATTTTCAATACAGGATGCAGCAAAAAAAGCATCACTCTTCTTTTCATCCGTGTATTATGTGGGTAGGAATATTCCGGTAGTGCAGTAACCAGACCCAGAAATAATAAGCAGAATCGCCAACTTTCACCTCGTTCCGCCGAAAAATGTTGTGTGAATACAGCGACGAGTCGTTACCGATGCAGTAGATAGGTCTCCCTCTATAGCTAGCTTTATTTTGTGATTTTCCAAGTTCGAAGACTATTTTCTGGAATTTCCACAATGAAAAATTAGACAGGGTGCCTCGGGCTTTTTTTTTAATGAGTGCATCCTTTTCAAGGATCTTTGTTGAATAGTCTCAAAAAACGAAACTGGTCTGGTTACATACGGACGACGTAAACTTTAAAAAAAGAAAACTAACCGGCAAAACCCTTAAATTAAACCCTTATTATCGACGAAAGAACGGGAACCAATAATAAAGGGGAATACATTTGGCTAGCTGGCTCCTTCGCCTAGTGTGTGCCTTTGTACATATTTATGTACAATCGTGGAGTGCTGTGTATTTTGCTTTGGTGTAGTTAACTTTTACTTCTTCCGGCGGGTGCAGGCGGGTGCTATACGGGACGGTTGGTAAATTGTTGATTTTACCGATAAGGAAAGTTTATTTGTTCGCAAGTTTTGGCAAATAAAACTTTTTGTTTCGATGTGATTACATTCTGTATAGAGGAGGAGGACGACGACTACGATGATGATGACGATAATGATGATGCGGAGGAAGGGGAATTGAAAAAGTGCCCGATAAGTAACGAATTTAATCCGAATCTATGGAATGCGGAGGTGATATTGATTATCGAGATTATTTTTGTTATGGCATGGGTGTGGGTGTGGATGTGCGGCGATTCGTAGAGCAAGGTCAGGCTTAGGAGACCTTTTGTCCTTCGTTCTAGAATGGGCATCGAAGCTCAAGACGTGTTCAATTCGCCGGTATTACTTTACATTCCTTGAAATGAAAGTGTAAAAGTGACGGATGTGTTTACTAATGACACCTAAACGTACACGCGGGCAGGAAGGCATCCATAAGCGTCATAATAATATTAAATACATACTCATTTGGAGTACAAGCAACATTTCATTAATAAAGCTCACTGACTGTGCACACATTTTTAAATGAATTTCGAGGGATAAAAAAGTCTTAAGCCCGTCGCCGATAAGAAGTTGGTATCAAGGAAAATTTTGAATAGGTTCATGGGAAATTCTCGAACTAGAAACAGAGTACTGAGAACAATTTGCATTAGATGAATGGAGAGGCAACTTTTACGCGCAGTTGGCAGGAACAGGTATACGTCGCAGTATTTTGGTGGTCCCACTTATTCAGGCTCTTGCAATTGGAACAAATTGTATAATCATCTCCTGCTGTTAGTAAGTTGCCCTGGATAGGTGGTTTATATTGAGCATGTGGAAACCATGGAAAGTTTAAGCGCAACTAGATGAAACAAACATGATGAATACTATCTATGAACCAAGTGCTGTCGCAGTCCAGCATTTTTAATAAGCCAATAAGTGTAAGTAGAAAATAGGCGTAGTGGCTAAGTGGTTAGTAGACCACTAAGTGAGGGGTCCCAGGTTTGATTCCCAAGGAAACACAAATTCCACCTTAAAGATTTATTCACCGGGCCTACTCTAGCGAACGTCTGACAAACATCCGAGAGTATGTCTAGCTGCCATGAAAAACCTTCTCAATTAGCCGTTAGGACTTGAAATTTATTGTAGATCTCTTCCAATAGCCCCAAAAATGAAAAACTCAGAAGTAAGGCCTAGGGTCCATACGGATCTAATGAGCCAGCTATTTATATTTTATTTGCAATAAGTAGGAAGGCAAGGAGCCTACACCAGATCCGTTTTAATATTCATAACAACCCATGTAAGGCCATGGGAATCTGCAAGGACTTCTTAGACCATACAAGTCTACATGAAGGAGAAATTCAGCGGTAACAACATAAACAACCTTAAAAAAATTGACTGATTTAGGCCAATGTCGTCCGGAAGTTCTTGTGAAAAGATCGGATTCTTATTAGGACCCGCCCTACTGTATGATAAACGGTCACATTGTGGGCTCACAAAGCTCAGAACAAAACCTATCTTACGACTCCTACAAAGGCGAAAGTTAGGGGGAGCAGTATAGCAGCTTGCAGATTCATCATTAAAACCCGACTAAGATATTACAATACTGCTCTCCCTATCTTTTGCCGTTACAGAGTTTGCAAGTTGGCTTTATTATGGGCTTTGTGAGCCAGCATTGCCATACGGTCAAAATAAGACCAATCAGATAAATCTGAAAAACTCCCAGATTTGGGTTTTTCTTTCAAAACAAAACCTCAACTTGATGTAATCATTTTTTTAGCTTGTTCGACTTTAAAATATAAGAATTTCAAATTTCAAACGCAAACATTTAAGTCAAATGTAGAAAGTGCGGTAAATAAAATACAAAGCATTTTGAAACCATCTTGAACGATTTTACACAGATGAAATTGTTGTTTATAAAATTTACAGGAGATGTTGGTGCTTCAATCTGGCCTTTATTATAAGCCCAGCGTAGAGTCTGCTCTAAAATGCCCATACGCGGGAAATGTGATTTATAAAGATTTTTCGAACTTAAGCAACGTTACTTTAGGGCTGCGTCAGTTAAACGCGCTTAACATTTATTGCGTTGAGAGAAATTGCGCAAACAAAACCAAAAAGTGAAACTTATTTTATTTTGTGCATTCATTTCGTTTAATAAATAAAAAAATATCAAATAATTGTGTGTTTGTGATATTATTTCTTCTACTTCAGTTTTGTTGCTTGTAGGGAAGCTCAATTTTGAATCACTTTAATGTGCACAGAAACTAATAAAATAAAAAAAATCCAGATTCCACATTAAATAATATTTCTCCCCAGATTTCCCCATGTCGACAAAAAAAAAAAAAAACCCTAATCCTCGCGAGAAAACACCTAAACTAGCAACCCTGTTGTATTAGCCCACAATGTGACCATTTATTGTTCAGCTTACTATTTGGCTATAGGCAGTGGGAACCGGACTCTGATATTGTAAATTCGGCACAGTTCGTTAGTGCAACTGTTGAACGTAAACAAAATAGCAATATCAGCACTAAAATTTTCCATCGGAAGCGACTTGTTGAATGAGTATTAAAAAATCCACACGAAAACCGTAAAAGAAGAAAGCTTCGGCAACCAGGCAGTAAAACCGCCAACCAAAGCGACAATGTGCTAATCAATTGGAGGCTCTCATTCAGCGTCCTATAGAACTGGCGGTCGACTGACCTATGAGACTTTCGACGAATTAGCAGACTCAGTGTTACCTCTGAACATTTTCAGAAAGTCTCCAAAAATAGAGTCCCGGCCGAAAAAAAGAGTCCCTTATCCTTTTCTTTTACACGTTTACCGCACTTAATGTTATATGCCCTTGTACCGATTAAAGAAAAACACTCTTTTTTCATTAAACGTTATAATTTATTATAATTCAACTTAACTTAACACACGCAGAACGTTGGTTTTTTTTTCACAAATAGATATGTTGACAAAACGCACAGATTACGTCAAAACTAGTAGGTGTAAGTAAATGATGCTTACGAATTAAGTCAACCCCTTTAGTTTCACAAGTTTGTGATTAAATTACAAAAAAAGCGTCCCACCCCTACATTTGACAAAAGAGTCCAATTTCACTCATTTTCAAAACGATGAGTCCGGAGTCCAGGCTGTCACAAAAGGAAGAGACTACCTGTAGTGGTTCCATTGTTACATCACAACATAAAGAGATATGAAGAACGACTTTGACTTTCCGGTCAATAAAATCGTCTTGGAGTTTCTGTCGAAAATGTCAGTATCAAAACATATGTATACTGACTGTCGTAGACAGGAAGTCGCCTCAGGTAGGGTCAAAAGAAGCCGGTTATCTAAGTAATACAAATAACGAGGTTTGACCAGTATAGGCTTCGATCTATTCTAACAAGAGTTCACTCGATGTGCAGGAACCTTGGTCTAGAACCAGCATTACCATAAAAAATCCCCCTTCACTAATTGATCGGAAACAGTCGTATTACGCGTACTCGCATTGCCCTGTTTCAATCTGCCGATTACTTGCAAACTCCGTTTGCTAACCTACTTTCAATGCTAATCCACAAAACATCCTACCTACAGGTAGTTCTCCGCCCCCACATCCGCTCCAATCCCCCGAGCTAAGTCAGTAAATTAATTTCCCTCCTTTCATCGGAACTCAAAACAAACTTTGCCTGCCCTCTAAAACTTGTCAAACACTGATACTGCTGCCGGAACCCATCGCATCTACCCCAATTAAACATAGGAAAGCATCTACCATCCAAGAGTCTACACTCTCGAGCTGCCATTCAACTGAAAATAATTAATCGATTGTGTAATCTAATTAGATATATTTACGAACTTACCTCATTATCTAGACCACATCCAGTGTCGTCACCAAAGCTATTCAAATCAACCGGAACCTCTCCCTGTCGTCGTCGATAATTCCTATTGTTGTTGGTGTCCCCGGGCTCAGTGTTTGAGGTCCGATTGCCGCCGGGCGCAGCTCGTGTCTGGTAATAGACTTGTGTATTCCCCTCGCCAAAGTATTCGTACAGCGGATTACCCTGCTCGTCCTTGATTGATATGTACTCAGCACTGTCTGAGAATTTACTTAAAATATGATTTGCTGTTCCCAAATCTGTCGTGGATAGCGCTATGGTTATAGCCGACGGATGCTTCGAGATACACTTTCCCATAGATTTGCTACAGCGGTGCCGTTCCGCTATCGGCCTATGTTCACTATACCGATGACTACGATGACAACGATGACAATAACAGTTCAGCAACAATTGGTGATGATGATGATCAGCGCCACCATTCCTCCCACTGCTGCGATATTGTGTCCTCGAGCAAGAGCCTTCGAATCTGTGCTCCTCCTAACGAAATAAAGAGAAAACCATCACTAAACAGGCACAATAAATAAGAAAAAACTGTTTGCATGCGAGGATAATGAATAAATGGATATGGGCTGTTCAATGGTCCATCGCAGCATCCGCGCTCGCGACAAAAGGACATTTCTAAATAATTTTCTTGATAAAACAACACCGTCGCCGGAGGAATGCCTGGCTGGCTGGCACTCGCACTGAAGCGGATTATTGAAAATTGTATCGCGAAAGCGTTAGCCAGCACGAGAGGACTTGCTTTGGGTGGCTATATAGGGTGCCCTCTGGCAGGGGGATGTTATTAATGGTTGCTGTTAGTGTGATAGGAAACATGAGCCGGACTTAATAACTGTTGAAATATGTGCAGTGGGTGGTGGTTTTGCCTTTTGGTTGACAGTTTTCGTTAAAAAGTAGTGTCTACTGTGTATACACTAGATCCTGACGGTCGGGGGAATACCAGGATAATATTGCGATTTTCGTATCTTGTTGCATATAATGTTCGCTGTGTTGGGGGCGGGCATAGAGTTTCGTGTTAATGGCAAGTTTTGAAATAATTTATCGCGTTTGATGTGGCGTCGCTTGCGATAGGAATGGGACAGATTTGTGGATTACAAGGACAAATGGTCTTTAAGTATAGGATGGAGGAGGGTTTCGCTTTCGGGCTGTACATATTTGGTGATTACACGGGGAAATGTTTTCTGCTTGACAGATGGGTAGGGGGATGATGTTGGGAAAGGCTCGGACGATTCTATTAACTAAGAAACTTTTGGCGAATCCGCGCCTCTAGTTACAGATTTCACGACAGAAATTGCCGTCTAAATAAAAATACATGTGACTGATATAACAGTGACTGATTTAACTGTTGCTTGGATCTTAAAAAGGCGGCTTCGAAAACTCACACCGGTTTTAATGTCGTGATAGCAAAACCGGAAGAACTTCTACGGAACTCACGAAGTGCGTTAAGTTCATTTCACGAAATACGGTACTAAGTCAAGAGTACCTCAGAGTAACTTGTCAGATAGATCCACTTGGTCATGTACATGGAATGCGGCTGAAAAATGTGTATTCGAGCTATGAAATTAAAGCTTTTAAAATGAAAACTCTTTAGATGAAAGTTGAGTTCCATCACACAGATCAGTGCTGTCACTTAAACGTGGGCTCTGCTGTTGAAGCCGGACCTTTAGGCAAAATACCGATTGATGATCAGCATTAAGAGCATTTAAAACAAGTCTTTTTGACTTCCAATTTATTAAAAATCAATTTTAGAGAAGCATTCGGGGGTGTGTCCAATATGCGACTTCAATTAAGCAGTCCACTACTCAGAATTCAATACATGCTCAGCGATATTACAACCAGGGCTCGGAAGTAAGAATACAGTAATGTCACAATCGGTAAAAAATAAATGCCATGCATCCCATAAATGTCGAAAAACTACTCTGAGCAGATGGTCCCAGAACCAAATATCTTTATCAGGAATAATAAGATTCCAATAAGGAAGCGGGACCAATCAACTGGTCGAAATGTGTTTGCATATAATAAGGGTTGTGGACAAAACTCTGGAACGGTAAAAATTATTTTTACAAAATTCTACTTTTCAAAATTAAGTTTTTCAAAATTCTGTTTTACAGAATCCTAAAATGCGGGCGCTTTTGAACATTTTCCAACCCTTTTTGTTTGCAGAGTTTTGTCAAGAAAAAATGAAGAGGTCATTTTCATTTTTCGTTTTTGCAATTTGTAATTTTTTTCCCTAAATTCGCTTTTTCAATTTCCTTTCTGTTAAATCTTAATTTTTTTTTATTGAATATTGCATTTATTTTCTATTAGGTATGTAGGTATTGTTTTTTTTTTCAATATTGTAGCTATTTTTAATTGTTTCTTTTTAATATTTTTGCTTTATTTAAAATTTAATTATAATTTAGCTAAACATGTTTTTTTTTCATAAATTTTTATTTTTTTCAATATAGTTTTTTGTTTGTTTATATTTGTTAGTTGGAAAAAGCATAATAAGAAGAATTTTCTTTGCTTTAAATTTGAAAAGCAGAAACTACAAAAAGAAGAATTCCGAAAAGCAGAATTTTCGTGAGAGAAGATAGCATTTTGAAAGCAGCATTTAGACCCGCTGCTATTTACAAAACTAACAAACATCCATCAGAGTATAAGCGTCATCACGTTAAAGCTATCAAAGTTGACCTTAGGGAAGCCTGCGACATGGCAGACTAAAATAACAAGATATACTTGAAGATGTTGACGAAACGATGCGTATTACAGAAAGAAGGGTTTTCAAAATTGACTTATTGGCAATGAACGAAGGATGAGGTTCCTCAGGGCTATAAACTAGGTCCCCCTTTATTTCCGTAGGACCTTACACAATAAACATTTTTAGTTGCGACTTCAAATTTAAGTTGTTCACAGTGTTTACAAGTAGTTTACCATACAAACTTCGCAATTGTGAGCTTCTGTAAATTTAAAGTCGATACTTAGTAACGGCGCATAGTGTATATTGATGACGTGTTTACTTATGAATCGGTGAGTCGACGTAATTTGGGGGCTAATGCACTCGAAGGTGCCTTTCACTTTTACGCTTGACTTTAGGCGAAGACTTCGTCTAAGACTGGGTCAAAATTTTGGAATCTTTAAATCAAAATTCTGTCTCCTCTCTGCACTTTCTTGTTATAATCTTATCTAAATGGATCCTTTCTGCTATCAGTTCGACCCCGCTGTAGAGTTCGAATAGGGTATAGTTTGCTCTTGGAGGGTTTTTGGGTTGTTCTCGATGATGTGCACTAAAGCAGACCCACTGTGCTGCTACAGAAAAAGTTTTTGGGATCAACTTAACCAATCCAAGAAGCAATCTTCTTTTTAATAAATCTATAAGGGTTCTCCATGCAAGCCTACTTAAGGTGGATGTGGACCTTTACGATGAAAGTTGGTCTGGGGACAAAAACCTTTTTCTATCATAAGAGGCAGTGGTTTCATTTTAAAATTGTTCGTCCATTTCAAGTGACTTGTTGCACTTCATTGCGTCCACTGCTTTTATGACTACTGCAGTAGGGACGAGTGGTAATTGTTCCGGTATCTTCTGCTGTTAGTAGGATCGCACAGAAAACTGAAGAATTAAGACAGCTCTAACTTGGTCGACAGCTCTGTGTTATGTGTGTAAACAACGAATGAAATTGCTTTTATAACCAAAAGAAAGCTGTAACGCCGTAAGTTATATGTCAAGAGCGCATTAAGGCTAAGACAACCATCAGCAGGCAATATTTAGGTACACCCATAGAAAATGATTATACCCAAATGCAGGCAGAGCTGTTAGAACCTTTTCAGCGAATTTAATGAGACCACATACGAGTAAGAAGCTGTCATAGCCTCTCAAAAGACTTGCAATACAGTGTCACAGATTCTGCAGATGCGGAACTTAAAATGAATATTAATCTGATAAAGGACTGGTTAAGGAGGACCAAACTGGTAATTATACTGTAAGGAGATATTGGAGTTTTCCATTACCTGCTCTTCAATGCAAGACACTTTTCAATCTGTACGTCAGTAATTAACCAACAACGCCTACTTCCCTCTTTTTCGTTCGGTTTCTGTTTCCATTAATTAATAACTAGTTTTGCTTCCGTATTGGTTTCACTTTTAATATTCATTATCTAAGTCTCCTTTGAATGAATTGACAACGGTATTGCATTCTTTAATGGCTTCACGAACCCTGTGACGGGGGTACGGCAATCCCTCCACCTAACCAAACAATACAAGAGCTCCCATCCATCAGCTATCAATTATACCCGACCTAATTAACTCAAAATTGTAAATGCAGACATCCTGCCTACAGTGTAGTACCACCCCGCCAGCGTTTTTTCTCATTTCCACCCTTCACGAGGATACCTCCGTAATTGGCCGCACGGCACCATCAGTAATGCGGTATAATAGTGACATTTTCCACCACAACCCTAATGGGTAAAATCATAAAATCAATTACATTCAAAGCTTGCGATTAAATGTGGCCCCGATCTTCTTAGGTTGTAATGATAGCCACTGTCGTAGTTGTAAATTTAAAAGTTAATAAAAAGAAATTTTCATGTTTTTTTTCTCTTTTTCTAATTTCTTTCAATGGTGTGATAGAGTCCAGGCCACATCCTGGCGCACAGGAATTTTGTGCACGCAGGCAAATTTCAATTGTCCTGGTCACGTGGTAGCATTGTACCGTTGTAACGGCGACAGAGAGCGGATGAATAAAATTCATTACACCGCTCATAAGCGGCGTCGTGTCTGGTTGAGTTGGTTTGTCCGACCGACCGAAGCGGCGGTTGAAATAAAAATGTCCGAACCTGCGGCAGGAAATATACTTTCTTACCTTGTTAGCTGTTTAATTTTTTTTTATTGATGCACAGATAAAAACGACCGAACATAGAAATGAGAAGGGGACGAAAAGGGCAATTACTTTAATTTTATTTGGCGTAGGTATGTGGCAGTGGGGGGAGTAGAGAATGAAAGGTATGAAATGAGGTTAGAATTTTCCATAATCTTATATCGATTCTTATGTGTTATATGTCTTGTGACGAGACACAAAAAATATAGGACAGAATATCATCCCATGAGAAGGAGAAGAGGAGAATTTTCGCGGAAAAATAAATCATTTCATTTCCTGAGAACAAAAAAAAAAAAGAAAAATGATAATCGATTCTATAGAGGCTCAGCATTGCAGCTGAAAATTTCAAAAAATAGATTGGAATTTTATGCGCGAATATACAAAGGTTATTATACCCTCAGTTGATCGTCCCTTTCCTACGCTACGCCCACAAAAATCAAAGTGCTCTCAAACTAATGGTTGTGAGAAGCTTCGCCAACTGTCCGAGCATAGACCCTTTGTGCCGACGTGATACGTTTGAATCACCACTTTTATAGTAAGTTTTAATAATTTTATTGCGTTGTTCGATTGTTGAGCGATCCATTTTCGTAAATGCCAAACATTCAACTTATATTATGACACTTCAAATGACAGCTGAGATTGACAGCTGTCAAATGCCAGCGCTACCATCTTGAAACCTCGAAATGAATGACCCTGTATTTATTTAGCTAAATAGCTTTGACCTACTCTTTTATTGAAAAACGGTTTTTTTATTTTATTTTTTTGCAAAACATTCATATGACAAATCGCACATCTTTCCTTCGACCTTTCGGTTTTTCTTTTCAATTTTAAATCCTTACTAACTGAATATTTCACAAAACTATTGTTCAAAATCACTTTCTACCTGCATTGCATCAAAAAGCAACTCGTCTCTATTTAATAATCTTTACCAAAAGTATTTCCACAAAACTAAATCTTACCTTTCAGCGAATAGCGCAACAGCCCCTTGAACTCTTAAGCTATATTACAAAAAACACCCTTAACGGAGAAAAACGAACGCGAATAGCGGCGCTGAAAGGTTAAGCGGAAGTCACAATTACGTTTCAAACGACAAATTGCTTCCGACGACTGTAAATATAAATTTCCATTAAATAAACGATTTATGAATGCTCCTAGATATTCACAATAGTGGCAATTTCAGTTCCTTTCCGTTGATCCCCTCAACTGCTGCACGTCGCATCCTTGAGCTGAAGGAGAAATTGTTGTTTTATTTTTTTTTTTGCTCTTTGAAAACACTTTTCGTTCGCGCTCCTTCAATTTTCCCCTATTGTTGCTGAGTAGCGATGTGAATGTGACTTGCAGAAAAAAAGTACTACCAGTAGCACAGCAGCTGGGTGATTGCCTAAGGAATTGACCTACAATACCACTAAAGTTGAAATAGAAATGAGGTCACAAATCTGTGATAGTGTTTTAAAGAAAAATGGGAGGGGGTAGAAATGGTGCTTTTAAAATTTTTTTTTAGTGCTGTGCAAAATTCAGCTTTTTCCAACTATAACAACTATTAGATAAACAACAAAAATTTTGTTTAAAAAAGCAACCTGACAGATGGTAGGCGCAGTGGCTTAGTGGTTAGTGTGTTAGTGTTGGAGGGGTCCCAGGTTCGAATCCCGCAAAAAAACCCAAATTCCAACGTAGGGTCTTTTCCACTGCGCCACCTCTCGCGAACGTCTGACAAACATCCGAGAGTACAACTGTCTTTAAAGAGCTTCTCAATTAGCTTCTCAATTCCATTCGTTCCAAAAATTAAACTCACACAAAACGAATGGTTGAGAGAAGCTAGGCCTTGGGTCCCTCGGCCCTCCTGTGCCAACTTATTATTAATTAATTATTATTAACCTGACAGATGACTGGCGGGTCTTTCTGTGGTGACATTGGAAAAAATTCAAATAATTCAAATTATAGGCCGTTATCGGGGTGTATATTTCCCACGAGGCGTGGGCATTTTTCCCTTTTCACCGAACTCAAATTCCCTGGATTTGTTTATGAAAAAATGTTTCTTCTAAAAGTAAAATAAGTATTATTCGAATAGAAATTCACATTAAATTATCCTTCAGTATAAAAATTGCAGTTATAATGATTATATCTTGGTACTAAAAATGTTTACTAAAAGTAAAATCCCATTTTTACGGACATGTAGTGTGTTGCAATGTAGTTCGAAAGTTGTTTCGTCAGATTCTTAATATTACCACAATTTTGATGCTTTATTTCTGTTTTGCACGGAAGGTTTTTCGGACATCAACATTTCCACAAAAAGGTAGAAATACCACGATGTACCCCCTCCATTTAGAATTCTGTTTTTTTTTGCTGCTTCACACGTATTCACGCATACGAAATTTAAGAGAGAATTTGCTTTTCAAAGTTTGCGGGGGGAATCGAGTAGGCGCACGGGAGCTGGCGGTCTATTTAATACTTGGTTTATGACCCAACCTCTCCCCACTACCCAGCAGGGTTAATGTAAAATGTAATTTACTTCTAAAAACGAACATCAATAGTAGGTAGCCCGCCCAATCCACAACCAAAGTAAAACACAAAAACTATCATATCGCGTCATATCGATTTCTTGTCAATTTTACTCACCTCTCAGTCAAAAGTTTTGCTACACTTTGTGGCCCGCAGGAAAGTTGCTCCTCACTTGACTTTTAGTTTCCTTCCGCCTGCAGACGCCGGTCGTCAAGGATGCCCAGCAATTCACAAGTATAAGAACACACACACCAATAGGGTGGCACGAACACCCACCAAATCTAGACGGTAAAATTGACAAAGAAAAATGATAAAATGTTATGTCGTCAAAAAGACCGGAGAACTTCTCGCAAAAGATGACATGATGATATAGTTTTTTGTGTCCTAGATAGTTTTCCTTCTTATTTGCTTTAATGATATGAAAATCTTTACCATGGAAGAGCATGACGCCGAGAAAGCAACGAAACGAAAAAAAAAAAAACACAATATTGGGGGAAGAAATCATCATCATCAATTTATTTTCGCTTCACATTCGGACCACCCACCCGCCACAGTACCACTACTCCTACAATAGTGGGCTGACATCAAGACGTTAGTGGGAGCAAATTTGCCAAAGTGACTTTAAAGTCTTTTTTGTTTTCCCCTTCGCGACAAAAAATGTTATTTTTCCAAAAGCCAGAGAAAGTTGTGGAATAGAAAAAAAGCCAGATCTCTCTGTCCCAAGCGACAGATTATTTCATGACTTTGTTAGCGAACACGATGATGATGGTGCAGCGAACAACTTGTAGTTAACAAATCTTTTCTCTCTCCCCTCTTGGATATCTCTGTTTTCTTGTTTTCGTCTTTTGCAATTTTTGTTTCTATTCCTTGGCGAGGAACTTACAAGAATTGTTTGTTAAACTGAGTTAACTTTCCAAGGGAAGAGAGAGCAATTTCGTGAAGATTTTC
The DNA here is from genome assembly GCA_963082955.1 of Cheilosia grossa. Taxonomy (NCBI): domain Eukaryota; kingdom Metazoa; phylum Arthropoda; class Insecta; order Diptera; family Syrphidae; genus Cheilosia; species Cheilosia grossa. Next base: position 16,381,206 of record OY720146.1, read on the forward strand.
ACCCTCTTTTCTGGTTGCATTCATTGAACTGTTGGAAATGAAATTTGGGTGGCGTCTTGTTTTTTTATTTAGTCGAATTGGTAGAGCATTGGCTGTTGAATGTTGGTATTATGTGCTAACATTTTATTTTGACGGCACGGATGTGGGCCGCAACCAACGTAGGTAGTTGGCTCCTGAAACTGACGCACATTACCAAGGTGAGATTTGCATTTTCTGGAACCGGCTAAATCTAGTAAGAAATGCCTTTGAAAACAAGTTGTGATCGGTACTCGGGTGTAAACAAAGTCTTCTTTTCACATTCTTCTAAGAAAGAAATGGAGAATTCGGATAATCTTAGTTGCTACTTGCTTTTTGCAACTCAGAGCTATACGATTCTCAAAATTGCCTAAAAAACAATCAACCAAAGTGCGCCTTCCTAGCACGCCAATCCGCAATCCTTGAACAATTCCAAATAAATTAAATCTTACCAAACTTGTCACCAATGTCAACGCATAATATACACACAAGCACATTAAATGTTCAGAGAGATGCCATAATCTTGCTCCGTGTTCGACAATCGTTTATAAACGTCAATAGTTTCGGTTTTGGACAGTTCAGCTGAAATGGTAACAACGTCCAAGGAATCGTACATTAAACGTTTAATTTATCCGTAATCATATCGATAATGTGTAGGCTTGTTTCCCGTCGCTTATCCTGCCCTCTAATCTGTGTGCGTTCATACCGTAAAAATACTTCTGCCGCACTTTTGATTAATGACAACTTTTCCAAAGTGGCAAATCCATTCCCATTCACTTTCGCTTGGCAAACTTGTGGCCACTTCGAGCGGCAAAAAAATCGAAAAGAAAACTAAAATCAATTTCCGACGAAAGTCATCGATCGTCTAAGCTTAATTCGGGCGGGGAGTACAAGATTTCGCAACTGTCGTCATCATCCAGCATATATCCAGTATCCAACAGCGAAACTATCATCCATTGGTATAATGGTCCTTCGACCATGGTCCGGTGAGTGAGTGAAATCCCAGATTATCCTTGAAGTACGAAAAACTTTGCGGATTTCTGTGTTTGATGATGGTGCTGCGCCGGCATACGTTTGCCAGGATAAAGCTGACGAAAGTTGTTCCTTCGTACATGGAAACTGAGGTAATTGCGAATTCTAATCAAAAAGTCCTCGTCCGGTGAACCAAAACAATTCCAGAGAACTCCGCAGTGCATTCACACACTCCACTTGACATTCGACGGATTTTCGAGTAATAATCGTTTCATTACCATACCACTTCATGTCGATGTTTCAGAGGAACAAAACCACTACCGGAGAGTGGATACAGGGATATATGGGGACACCAGAACAGTCTTAGCATGAATAATCGTTTTGTTTGCAAAAGTTAAGAACTTTCACGGGAAATGCGGACGTGTTTGTGTAAAATTGAAATTTATTGTTAAAATTTTTGGCTGTGCGAGGATAAAATTCCGAAAACCTTTCCTTGATGATTTATAGCGAACAACTTAGGAGGTTGCAGGAGTTTCTTTATTGTTCCACGTTGTTATGTAAGATAAGTGCAGTTTGATGATACGATTTGACTTTTACGAGTGAGCTGTACTTGTTTACGAAACGGATCTATCTAAGGGGTGGTGTTGATGTAGGATTTTATTTGTTAGCACAGGGTTAGCTATGTCGCTTAAGCTGCTTGTAGTCAGTCATTTTGTGCAGATTAGTTATGGTTTTGAGAGTGGATCCTCAAGAAGTCACTTGGTATAGTATGAAAAATGGAACCGACACTCAACAAAAACGAGAGACCGGAATTTGTCGATGGGCTTTTAATGCGTTAAAACATATAAAAATGTGAAAATGTGACAGCGGAAGTATATTCTTCGCCGACTGAAAGACAGAAAATTTAATTTCTGTTGTCGGAGAAAAAAACATTCCTAGGACTGGACTTTAAAACAAAAGACCAACAAAATTGTGATTGCGATCGTGATTCACCACCTTTATAAACTACGTCCGACTATAGCTAATGTATAGTTCTGAACAAATATCGGGGCACGCAGCTACAACTACTTTTTAGTATTGCACAAGTGTCATACCACAACAGGTGTAGTACTTGGAAAGATTCAAATCACCACCATAACTAGTGGCGAGCTGGAAAAACCTCCCGTGAAAAACTACTGTATTCGTTGAAGAACCTCTTAGACTACACCTTATGTATTGCTGACACAAACATCGGACCTCAACTACAACTAAACTTTTGAAGTATTCTCCAATATGTCAGACCAGAGCTGGAAAAACGTCAGACTCAACGATTTCTTGAAATGTGCTTCTTATTTTTTATGTAAGGTAAGGACAAGAAAATACTGTCTAGGACAAAATGTCACTATTAATATATTAATATCAGCAGCTTTCACGTTGTAACGGAGTTTATTTGCCCAGAGGTACGCATCAGATTCACGAGTGACACGCTAGTGGAGATCCGGCAAAGGACTCAGTTGATAAGAAATACCAAACCTCAGTTTCAATTCATCGCGATATATGTCTGTTGAGCCACAAAACTATTACAATTATCTCCCCAACTCATTTCACATAAAATTGGCCACCGAACTCCCTCCTTAAGGAAAGTTAAAAGTCAAATTGCTTTCAAATAATTTGCAAAAGTTCCCTATAACCAGCGCTCAGTTAAAAACGAAAGAATAAAAATTCCAAATATCGACGAGGAACTTCCAACTTACCTAAATGCATTCAGCACTGAACTTCCCAAATACGTATTACCTAAAACTGATAGCAAAACTTAATTTAATACACGCTTCCCCACCAAAACTATGCCAAATGCAATAAATGTCATTTCTGAGTCAATACTTCTGACATTCAACATAGAAACACAAAAAAAAAAAGAATCCCTTTGACATAATTTAATTTTGACAAATTCTTCGTGACACCGACGGCGCATTTTGCCAAAGAGAATTACAAAACAAATGTAAACATCCATAACGCAATCCATGGAATCACGAACAGAGACAGGTTGACTCTGCAAAACTTCTGAAAAATTGCAAAAACCTGTTCAATTACGCTGCCAAATTACTTCCAATCACGCGATGACTGTTCGACAAAACCAATGGTGGCAGGATACAGCACATAAGTTGCATGCAAAACAGAAAACTTATCGTGCCATCCAATCCACTGTCTATCACACTCAAACGTTTTGTGCGAGGACACTTTAAACGAAAACTTTATAATTATTCGTTCACTCGGCAAGGCTGCCACTCAGATGTGCTCTTCTATCAGTAACTGTGTAATTGATTGGGCGTTCAACCATTTTTATCTCAATGAAATATTTATCTTATCTCACAGATAAAGAAGGGCCTGCTTTCATATCCGCGGGTGGTTTTAAGCAAAGAGAAAAAAAAAAAAAAATACTGAAAATATTCATATAAAAAATTTCATCTTTTCTGCTTTAAGCCTTAAGATAATTATTTCTTGTAACAGCGATAATAGATTACATCGGCAGACAGAAACAATTAACAAAGTTCACCTTTGTCATTAATCATCTGCACTTTTCGTATTCAATTTGTTGAAGTTCAGTTTTCAGTTGTGTGCCTAAACAAATTCATTGACTTTAAGTTTTAGTTGTCGTAGCGCCTACTGAGCATTTTTAAATTATTGTCTATACGCAGTGCACCGTCAATATGTTTATCAAACATGTCTGATGGTTGGTATAATTAATATAACAATCACCATGTTCCCATTATTTAAGGGGATACCTTTAACCCCACTTCAAGTGGAGTACAATGAGAAATATTAATGAAATATGAAGTGGTGCCTATTTAAATATGTTTCCAATTAAATCAAACAAGTTAAACTGCTTATTTGTATGATTAATTGCCACCTGAGTGTGGTTTTAAATCGAAGTGATTTATGCGGGAACAGGTTCAAATAGTTAAGTGTCAAAAAAAACGAATGAACGACACGGAACCGTGACAATACCCAAACATTAAAAATTAATATCTTATGTATGAATAGGCGAAGGGAAATAGTTAGGAACCACTTTCACTGCCTTAACTACAGCTTATTCTTATTTATGCAGTTTGTTTGTTTTCCAATTTGATGTGTATTAGCCAGGTCAATGTAATGGGAGAATTTCTGCGACTGGGAAAAACGCTAGTTAAAAAAAAAGGTCAATTGACGTTTGATCTATTTCAAAATTTAGAAATACGGAAACTTAAGAAGTGATACTTGCGTACTCAGGAAAGTCCAATAGTACTGAATTCAGTACTATAGTAAGTCATTTTGCAACTAAATACGGAATCACAAATTTATATGCTTGAAAAAGAATAAGACTGCAAAATTAAAATCCTCTTTCTTCAGCACTTAGAAAACTTGGAAATGTATTCGATAATCGATACTAATGTCTGCTGCGTTTTCCAATTCAGTTGGGAGTATTATTTGTATTATTTCGATAGATATTCGAATCAGCCCACCCCTGTCGTTTGTCGGGTTTCTTTTCGTCTTACTACAACTATCAGTCTTTCACAGAGAGACTCTCTGGATTTCTGCAGAGTTTTTCCTAGCTAGCATCTGTTTATGGGGAACTGTTTCATAAACTGGGTCTCGACGAATCTTTTGACATGGATGCAAATATGAATGATAATGCACATGTAAAAAAAACAGCATGCTGTGCTCAGATTTCATATACAAATTTGAAGATCAGTCCTTTACGAAACAGAGAGAAAGGTAAAGTGGGTTAAGTGGGACCGACGAAAGTAATAATTTGACTTTAAAAACAATGTCAGAAGCTCAGTGGTTTTATTCCGTGACAAGTGACAGTTGTTTTTTTTTTTTTTTAAGGAAACTATGTTTAGATGAATTCATTTTAACTTGTAGATTATTCAGGGTCAGATATTTTATAATTTATACTAAACAAAAAGAGCGGTGGATATGCACTTACCTTGGGTGGATAGCAAAGGAGCAAACTCTTACCAAATAAATAAATAAGTTAGTCAAAAAGAAAACTATTGACTTTAAAAAGGAACTAAAAAGACGTGAACCAGACTCATTCCTAACTATTTGACAATTTAGATAGTCTTACTAACTAAACAAATTATATTATTCGCCTTTTAAAAATAAATAATAACTAACCAAAAGCATTCAGTAATGTTAAAATGTGGTATTCCCGAACTCTATCTCCCCCACGGTTGGTAGCATTTATTACATATTTTTTGTATGTTTTTGCTTGTCACACGGATTCTAAATTCACATAATTGACCGATTAAAAAACAAAATGGCGAATTTGGAAATAAATGGGGCCAGCGGCAAGAGGATTGCTTGTTGGGGGGGGTCTCAGTATTGTAGCTCTATTGAAAATCCCAACGCATCCGCTTGGAACTTCGTCTTTTATTGACTTTTTATCCATACAGTAAAATCTAACCCGCATCCACTAGTTGTCTAAACGACTAGGAAGAAGCGCGAAACGTTGATTACAATATATTTTTGATTTTTTATGATATCTCCAGTATGAAAATATTATTAGCGGGAACAAAACAATTGGCTTCACCAATAGGCATTTTTAGTTACACAATGGTTATATTTTCCTTACAAAATTCGTAGCTGTGAGCTTCCGTAAATTTAAGGTCGAGACTTAAATTTATTAGTATGGTGCATTTTTTCAACGTAATCTCGAGTTTAGGAATATTGAAAACGCTATTTCTCGACACTCCTGACAGCTTAAATTGCGCAGTGTCAAAACGAAACACTTAGCAAAATGTGAGTGGGACTTTAGACAACAACATATTTAAGCAATAAAGGTTCTTAGCACGGGCAAATCCGGCCGAGTACAGCTAGTATAAATATAAAGTAGTGAGGAAGGACTTATAATAAGTAATACATCTTGCAAATGACCTCCACGATTGCTGGAAAAATCATCATCAACGCTTTGATGTTCAATAATTCACTCTAGAAACCTTTGTCGATGGGCATGGTCAATAGGCTTTGGTTCATGTGTCCATTAAACTTTGTAAGCATGAAGACACTGATCAATAGTGAACTTACATCGTAAAGATCTTGTTGCACTTTCCAATTCTTGTACACGACGCGAAATCGGACTATAACGGCCAAACTTTCATTATTTTTGAAATATTGTTCACAACAACGAAGTGCTCAATTTTTACCAACCCTAAGCTGTCAAACTGTTTTAATTTTTTATTGGTTGCCAACACTACCAAATAGATGGGCGAATATTAAAATCTTGCTTGGGACATCCTTTACAACCAACACTTTTGTTGACGCTAAGAAACCATTAAATGCCGGGACTCTATAAAAAGCACACAAGCCGCTTGCAATTTTACTGCTATCGAGAGCAGCTAGCTTTTGGTAGTAAAAAAGTTCTCTAACGAATTTCTAAAAAATGTATTCCGCCAAATCAGAAGAATATGATTTCGCCAAACATTAATCCTGTTCTTATACTTTCTGAGGGACTTACTATACCTAGTACCGCTTCTGGGCTCTTAGAAACCTACCTAAAAAAAGCACAAAAGGCCCCCCAACAAAACTTGAACTGACCGAGAAAGTTCCATGCGACCCAGTCCTACGCTTATCTTTTTTCGTTCCCTTAGGGATGGCAGTAGGATTTAAATTCCATTTCCTTACAAATCTTCCTCTATTTCAGTCACTTTGATAATTGCATCAAACGTTGCCTGATTGCGTTTATGGGCACCATCCAGAGAAGCGTTGCATTAAATATGCCCCAAAATGTCAAATCGAAGCTTTGGTAACCATCCCACAATCAACACGCCGACCGGCCGCCACCCGCAAATCAAACACAAACAATAATTCCAGTTGCTTCCGAATACACGCAAATTCAATATAATCTCCCTAATTGCCTAAGTACCATCAACTTCCATCTGTGTGGCCCTATATGGTATCTGGTAGGTATCTGGTAGGTATCTGGTAAGTATTCTATCGGGCGCATTGTCTCCCCCAACCCCAGGTACATTTCTCTGTGAGCTTACTTAGGAACACATGCCAACGAAGAACAAAGAGCACTTGCCCGAAGCTACTACGTATAGGGAGATCTTTAAGACACAAACTAACCATCACATCATTTAGGAATGGGTGATGTTATGAAGATGTGACCGCATGTAATCCGGACGAAGCCGGTCCACAACACGTAATGTGACAGCATCAGCATCCAAATCGGTGACATTCAACATTAATAAAACAGCACACGACGCTATACGGAAATCTCATTTTATACTTGATTTGAGGGTCACACTCGTGTGGTGGTCGTCCTCGTCGTTGTCGTCGTCTTCGTCGCTGTCGTCCTTTCGCAACAAATCCTGACAGATTATGTGACATTAATTTATTGCATCGAACGAAATTCCTGATCGCTTTGGGGTGGCGAAGCTGTGGTAATGGTAATGGCTGTCCCCCGCCCCAAACAAACAATCACAGCATAGAAAGGGATTCAAGTTTAATTCCAATATTAGCCTAATTGTTTTGAATTCCAAACGATTGATATAATGGCCATCGCCTTGTGAATGTGTATGCCGCCCGCACTCAATATGCAGAATTGCACTTTCGAAATGCAGCGTGTGGGTGGTGTTCTTATTTCATGCGAAAGTACCAAACGGGTCATCGAATATAGCTACGACTCGCATATCTGTACGACAGAGGGTATGAATATTTTTGATTAATTTGCCGCAGGACCCATACAACAGAGATTTATACATGTGCGTTGCGCATGGGGGTTGATGGGGACATGGACAATAGATGGATAACAAGGACTTAACTTGCCTGGGTATGGGAAACTATTATTCTCTCCTTAGTTGAGGACGTACGTGACTGAACTTAATTTGTAATTGGAGAAAAATACAGCATGTCATTCCGTTTGCAACCTGTCAATTATTTAGACAAATCGCTTGGGCGAAGATGTATCCATTCGTAGAGCATAGCAACTCCGCACAGGGGACGGAGTACATCGGACTGACATATCAAGAATGCTACGGCTCTGTTATGAAACATGACTGGGCTGTGCAACAGTAATAAATGTGCACAATCAAGTCAAAGGATGCCTGGCTTGTATAGTGATTTCTCATGAATAGTGTGTACCTTGTGTGAGTGTGCGTGTGTGTGCAGTTTGCCATAGCTGGCGTAGTCTAGTAGGTTCGTTTAGTGGGAGCTAGATTAGATGACAAGGGCGAAAACTTGTCTGTCCGATATTTTATTTACAATGCGGTTTGCGAGAACAGGTCTTCTAGATTAGAACGCAGCTTTTCAGTATTGACGAATAAATCGAAGGGCTATTGAAGAGTGCTTGCCTGTGACTTGAGTGGTTTAAGCCGAAGTGGGGCACAGCGATACTCAAATACCGAGCATTAAAAATACGAACAATAGCAGAGTTACAAAAATAAGGACCGACATTCGGGTCTTTCTATGATTTCGGAACCTTTTGATAGAAAAAAAAACTCCTGCTTGCAAGTAACAACGACGGTGAGTGGAAATAATCAGAGCATCCCCAGATCAGCAGGTTGACAGTTACACATTGCTTGGCTGAAGGTATAAAAGATGTTCATTTTAAGCCTGACGGAGCCTGTGTGACTTCTTCAACATCGTCCTTGAAAGCAAAGTGCAAAACTCAAAAGACAACACCAGAGGCACAACCTTTCAAAAGTCCGTCGCGTACGCCGACAACATTGGCAGAACGCAGCGTGATGTCAATGGCGCGTTCGTGAATATTAAAACTGAAGCGGCGAAGATGGGTTTGGCGGTCAATGAGGGCAATACAGATTATAATGCTGTCAACAAGAAACTACAACCAAAACATTGAGGTGGCTTAGGGACTTTATCTACGAAGGAGCCTTATTAATAATCATTTTCAACCTTCACAATAAATATTTTGTAGGTCAGAATGGGTATTTTTATATGGAACTAGCTGACCCAGCGAACTTCGTTCCGCCCAAATTCATTAATGTACCTAATAAAAATAATAATTCTGAGCATGCAGGATGCACGTGCTGCTTTATGAAATAAATGAAGTACATATTATAGCAATATCGATGGGTTTGCTCACACGTGAGCACGCCATATACAATTGACCATAATATGAGAAACATGGGAATTGAATTGATGCCACAAATATCCAGCGATTGTCCTTGCGACTAATTGTCATAGTGAAAGCGAGGCACACGGAAAATTTAAGACGCTCAAATACGAATGGCAAATCGTTCTGAATAAGGGGATTCCGCTGAATGAAAATGTTGGCATTTGAATTTTTCCCTCAAAATCGTTTGCTGCATGACATTCGATTTGAGATTCTTCACAATCAAATCAAATGCGTTCCGTTGCAAACTTTCGGAGCATTTAGGTTGCGCAACAAAATTATAACTGAGCCGACTTTCAATTTCATCCTATCTTTTAAATACAGCAATACGAATAAAACAAAGAAAGAATCATGAAAATTGGCCCAGTTGATATCGAGTTATAATTATATTATATTTATGTAGATATGTGGAATAGATAATGTAAAGGGTTTTTCAATAAGAGCGCTACAAACGTTTTTTTAAATAAAACAAAAACGGTTTTGGATATCAATGAAATTCTTTATTCCTGTGAAAGTACGTTCGATGCCATTATGTATGGAACTCGATTTCTTTTGCATGGCCACCACGGGCACGCTTGCAGAAGTCCAGACGTTGAACCCAATTTTTGACGGTTTTAAAGCATAAATCGGCCGATACTGCTGCAATTTCACGTAGTTCATCAATCGTCGCTGGCTTGTTGGCATAGACCATATGACTTGACGTAGCCCCACAGGAAAAAGTCTAACGGCCGGTCTTGATCTTCACGGAAGAAGTCCGGCCCAATGACGCCGCCGGCCCATAAACCACACCAAACCCTAATTTTATCGGGATGCAATGATTACTCATGGAGGACGTGTGGATTTCTGCCTGACCATTACTGCATATTTTGTTTATTGACGAAGCCATTCAGCCAGAAATGATGACGACCATAAATTGGACGTAGCGCTCTTAACGTATCGCACGCAGTTTTCACAAATCACTAACTTACCTTTGAAATAGTCAAAATACAGAAAGCAAACGAACGAAAAGGGTGCAATTGAAATTTTGAATACAACTGGAAAAACAGAACAAAACACTTAACGATCTAACAAAACAATAATAATAATAGTAAATTTAAAAATTTTATTTAAAATTAATTTGACTTTCTTTCAAATATTGTTTTATTTTTCTTTCTTGATTTACAAAAGGGTACAACTTCTTTATCAGTACACATTAGTTAATTCGTTGCCCCTCCGTGACCACACAGCCCAAATTATCAAATCACAAAGAACATATATACTGTGCTATCAAATGGAATGACCGCCTACAGCGCCACCTGTTGAGAATTTTTCAATTTTTCTTTTTTCCTAAACCTTCGCGGAGTAATTACGAACAAATCCGCAGAAGGAAGTATCCAATTTGGTCCAGTCGTTTTCGAGTTTTAAGCATCCGAACAAACCAAGATCCATTTTTATATATATAGATATTTCGCCATGTGAGTTCGTAAAAGCCAGCCTGGATACTAAATAAGATTATTAGTGATGTAATAACGCCACCGCTGAGGCTAAACGTCGAATACCTCTTGACAGTCGCTGTCTCTTTGGACAAAAACTGCAATTGAGTAGCGAAGGCCCCTGTCAAACATCTAAAGGGACTCTTTATGAGTCCCTTATCTTTCCAGTCCTACTCTACGGCGCAGAGGCGTGGGCTCAATCAAAAGCTAAAATATTACTAAATTGGTTGTTTGGAGAGGACAATTTGTCGGTCCCGTCTGCATAAGCATTGAACAATAATTGAACGGGCTGTACAGCGACATCGACCTAGCCAGAGGAGCGCATGTTCAAAAACTGAGGGTCGTACATGTCGAAAGGACACAAATGCTCCGAGACGGCACAGTAGAAGACGACCGCGTCTCAGGTGGCGCACTGAAGCGGAAGGGAGCCTCAACAAACTTAGCGTGCAGAATTGGAGATAGATGGGGACAGCCCCCGTATAAAAATAATGCTCTGCACGAAATCGTTTTTGAAACTTTGATGACCATAGTAAGTTATACTCGTATTCTGGTAGAATTGTTTCGACTATCGTCAACTTTTATTTCATTTGTAAAAAATTAACTCTCTAGTAATAAGTCGTAAATTTTTCACTTAGTTGATAGTTTTAAAGGCCTATCGTTCTGAGAATCATCTTCTGCACCACCCTGTCCAGGTAAAAGCCGTTTAGTACGTTTACTTGTTGAATTGCATGGCATTTGTCGAATGTTTAAACAAAAGCAACTTTTAGTGAAAACGTTGCTTTTTAAAATCTGCACGCATGGTTCTTGTAATTCAAACATAGGTAGACACGACTGTGTGAAAATAACTGGCTCTTTGAACGGAACTTTTAAGTACTTTTTTCATTGTCAACGGAGGTTGTAAAAGGCTTCCGAGAAGAGATAGGCGGTCAGCAGATAAGCCGCTCTTCGAAAAGAATAATGAGCTCGGAAGAAACGAGACAAAATACTAGAGTAGCGACAAATTAAGGTTGGAGTAAGCTGACAGACCAACAGAAGACTTAACGAATTTCATAAATCAACAAAAAGTCATTGGCATACTTTTTCGATGACCTAGAAAACATTGGGGACTTTCGGATACCTGGTTTATGTAAAACGTCAACTAGATTTGTCGGGACTAGGTATCCGAACCAGCGTTACCACTTGTACTACAAATGTAGCACTTTGGTAGATTTTTTAACGCCGTACTACATACAACATCTAGCCATTATACTTTTTTACGAACAAAATTTTTTTTTTCTCTATTTAGCCCCTTTTGCTTTTATAGCTAAATAAATAGATTTAAAAACTTGGCGTCGCTCTAAAGTATGTGCAAATCTTCCACTGAATGCTGCCATTTACGTACGACATGAAGTGTCTGTCTCTGTCTATAAGCAGAATTGACAGCTGACAGTCAATTTAAATTTGTTTGTTATTGCTCATTGGTTTTATTGTGCTACACCCGCAAACAACTGCAAATAACAAATATGTATCTTTTTGAAAGTAGTTTTTGAAAGTAGTTTCGAGGTAACCTTCATAAGCGTAGGTATGAAAAGACAATAAATTATGCTAAATGCCCAGGTACTACATTTTGTTTGAAAATGCTACATTTGCTAAAGATTTTAGTGGCAACGCTGATCCGAAAGGCCCTTCATAAATCTATTAAACATTTTTATTTCCACTCGGTTTATTTTAAATTTGACTCTTCGAATTGTCAACTGAGTATAAGCAGGATTGGGGATGGTCATGTATCTAGTTTAGTAAGTCTGACAGCTGTCTAACTAGATCTATTAATGTTTTGATTGGCTCAAATCGTTCATATGAGCAGGTGTTTCAGTTGACGTTTCAATATTCTCGTATGTGGATTTGCAGGGTTGGAGTCGAAATTCTTTATGGGTCAAAATTCTTTTTACAAAATTCTATTTTCACAACTTTGATTTTCCATATTGTACTTTTCGAAATTCTGCTTCTCAAAATTCTGCTATTTTTTGCAGAATTTTGAAAAGCAGACATGTAAATTGATAACATTTTCTTTAAATAATTTGCCTATTTTTTAATATCGTTCCTTGAAATGCTTTTTCAATTTTTTTTTTTTTTAAACATATATTTTTTTTTTCAGAATTTAAATTAACATTTATTGTTTCTTTTGTTGTTTTTTTTTTTAATTCAAATTTTCTTTTTCGTTTAGGTTATTTTAATTTTGAATTTTTTATATATAGTTTTTTAATAGGTATCTGTTTTTTTCCTTGTTAGAAAAAGTAGAATTTGCTTGCTTTAAACTTTTGTTTTTATTTGTAAGTTGGAAAAAGCAGAATAAGCTGAATTTCTTGCTTCAAATTTGAAAAGCAGAACGAAAAAAAAAGAGTTTTGAAAATCTGAATTTTTGTCTGAGAAGGCAGAATTTTGCAAAGTAGAATTTTTACCCGCTCCTGGCTTGACCCTCAAGACGAGGATCTGAACGGTCTGATTGATCATCGTACTGGCGTTCTTTCCTTAGTATGGTTGAATTGTCAGGTAAGTAATTGGTTGTTCTAATTGCGGCTGCCAAAGCCTCGGCTAGACCATCAGTTGGGTCCTTTCTCCATAGTGTCCGGTTGCAATCTTAGAAAATGACAGGTCAGAGAAGGAGACCCTAGGACTCGATTTTTATTCGTTTACAAGGGTAAAATTTCTAGAACGAATGAAGCAGTGGAAAAAATCGTAAGGTGTAACGACACGTCAGCCACCTCTCTCTCTATAGCCTGGATAATGTGGTTTATTTACCGTCAGTCTCAGAGAAAGAGCATGCTAGCCCATTACTAATGTGCCAACCATGCCAACCAGAAACATCAGTTGTGTGGAGTTGAATACATACAGATATATTTATTGCCGATGATGGGTTTGAAAAAAACGGGAAAGCCAATTTAAGGAACAAGATTCATATGTGAATGCACCCCTGGCCGATAATGACAATCCCTTAAGATGCCCCTGCCGGACACAAAAGAAAGAGCTCATTCTCATTTTCCGAATCATGGTGATTTTTTAACTTTAGTGTCCGCGTTTTCAATTTATTTATTTTTTCAAGTACCTACCACCTTCTCCCTTCGATTGGGTCTCGAAGGATAAATCCCCCACAACCATCATCGACGAAGTGAAAAATTTAAAATAATTAAAAAGAAAAACGCAACTCCCACCAGAAGGACAAACAAAAAAAAAATAACAATTCTCTACACAGTACGCTCTTCATCTGAAGATGATACCGCGGCGCGCTGAATCCTTTAATTCTATTGAATAATTGGAGAGTGCTATTTTGTATGCGCAAAATGTGAACGATGTAATTCTTTGTGTCCTTTGGTTTTGGTTTTCAATTCCCCCCATCATTGGATAGGAATTAATGCCCGGGTCGTCGCCTTTCTGAATTTTTGCGGCGGGAAATTCACTTAATTTGCCCCCAAGCACGTTCTATTGGCCGATGGATTGAACATACGCACGCATACCAAATAAGTGTGCGTTTGACTTTCGCTGCGGATAGGAATTCTGTAGTTTTTTTCATTTTGCAATTTTTTGTATCTATCCCAGCCCAAAGTGTTGCTGTAGGGTTTCAAAACGTGTTGGTTCCATTCCTTTCAACTAGAGTAGAGCTGGTGTTTTTGTTTTCAGGTTGCCAAGATCCCAAGGACATGGCCGCTCCATCATATTTCGTATGTGTTTCCTCTCAAGCAGACAAGACCGAAAAGCGCCATCAGAGAGCCGAGAGAAAAATGTACCGCACAAAGTCACAGGCACACAAAAAATATCAAAACGCGTATTGTTTTTATCCTTTGTCAGTGTACGTATATAAAATATCCTTTAAGGCGTGTCCTCTAATGTTTATTTTGTCTACGGTTTATGGGGTGGGAACGTCGCCTATTTGGAAGGCTTTTCTGTCCATTTAACAATTCACGACTCGAATGCAGAACGACTTTATTCAAAGGACTTTAATCCTTTTTTCGTGTGCGGGAACAGGGTTCTCTTTCTTTCTTTTCTTCTTTTTTTTTTTTCCCACTTCTATTGTCGGTTCTTTTCTATTTCAATGAATGGGTATGTGAAATCAGGTGAACACGTATGTGACAAAACCTCTTTCAGTCATGTGAGGCTCATTAGGGTATTGTTTTTGTGCTTGAAATAAAATATTTTGCTTGTACGCCATTTGGATGTATAATGGGAGAACAAAAAGGAGGCCACTTTCATGTGGAGTGTACCGACAACATTGTGTAGCCATAAATTGCATTACGTCTGTTTGCATTCGTTTGGAGTACTTATCGTTGGCACAGGGTATAGTTAGATGTTGGATCTTGTAACGAGGTCGTCGTTTAGAAGGCACTTTTCTCAAGTCCGCAGGGCCATTTCAAGCAGTATTTGATGAATCGAGGGCAATATGCGTATGGGACTCTCTTCAAGATCTTAAGATTGAGCTCAACACTGCGAACGTGACACTTTTACTCCAGCAGCCGTTTGAACGTTCAAATAAATGGCGAAGGTTGATGAATACATAGCTTGTACATATTTCCGGGATCTCCGCCTAACCCAGCTGTCGAAAGTGTTGGCAGGACTCGATAGAAAATCTAATAGGAACCCTAAAGACTATTGAGGCGTGCAGCAAGCAGCGAATGCATTAAATGCAACCGAGTAAGTATAAACCAATCCTCAAATAATTATGACATCCCATCAGTAGTAACCACATAGGAAGGTGGTACAGGTTGCAACAGTTAATGCGGCTAATCGTGATTACAATAAGTCTACAACGAACTAAGTGTAGTAGAGCAGCGTCTACTCTGCTGCAGCCCGGAAACCGAACCTTACCTACGGCCGATGGGATGATGCCTCATGTAATGCGATGGAGGCTTTCTAGGCCAGGCGAGATTACTTAACAATTGCGTTCAGAGCTCATCGTGATATTGCCATATTGATTCAAATGGTACCGCACCATCATCCATCCGCCATTAAAAGACAAATTCTACTTTTTGTAACTACAGCCTTATATAGCTTTCAGTCCAAAGTTACATGTGTTGTCGCAGACTTCGGCTTATTACTAAACACTGCGCTTGGCTTAATTCACGGTCCTGGTTTTCGTTCACACCAAGTCGACGGCAAAATATCGTCGCTCAAAGAGTGCCGTGCAAAAGTTGCAGCCGAGCAGTTTCGAGCTGGAAGTGTGTCAGCTATTGTGTCAGACTTCGAGCTGGGCCCTCCATGAACGAGCAATACGTGACCCAATTTGATTTTGTTTCGAGAGCAAAGTCTACATGATTCTGTGACAGTTTTACGTGTCAACTGATATATAAGACTAGCCAAGGAGTACTATAAAATAGACTGAGGTATCGGTTCGCAGTTAAAACTACATCGACGTTAAGACCTTGGTGGTTTTTGGTTCTTCAACTATACGAACTGTCACTATGAGTACGAAGACTAAGCCAACCAAAGTTATGAATATGATCAAGACTGCTTCGAAATCTTCTTAATTGGCGAAGAGAACTCAGCTTCTCTTCTTTTGACAGATGTATTTTTGCGCTAGGGACATTGGAATATTAAATACAGAAAACAAAGCCAAGCTTCTTACAATATAAGCGCTCTCCCCTCGAACCTACAATGTGACCATTATATTATCAATCACCGAATAATTTTCTTGATGAAGTACACTCCTGTCTGCATCAATAACCAAAAAGGAAAAGAAAAAACGCATAAAACTTTGGTAAAGACAAAAGTTTCACTAAGGTCATTTTATCGATTTATCGAATTGGGAAAGTTTAAACAATGCGATTAACATGTCATAACTTTTGTCCCACTTACAAAGATGTTGTTTGACGTCTGATGGTCTCTGTCACATTCTTTTTAATTGCAGATTGTACATAGTCGAATAAATTAAATTTAAGGGCGTCTGTAAGTCCTTTAAAAAAATATCGACCTTAAATATTTTAAAAGTGTCTTGCAAACTCAGTATAAAGTCGTTTGGTAAGTACAGATTTTTTTTTTGGAGATTAGTACACAATTCTCTCATCAAGCATATTTTTATAAGTGTTGTTAAACTCTTTCCTTCTTCCATTGTTTTTAAACTAGCATAATAATAATTTGGAAAAATTTAACATTTAAATCATTAACCGCAAAACCAAACCGAATAAGAATGCCAACATGAGAAATGTTTTCGCAACTTTCGCACCCTTACCGAACGCCCTAGCCAATCCCACTTGCTTTTCCACAACCTCCAACAACTTCCTTTTTCCTTTGAGTAGACAGTTCAATGCTGTTTCATATTATGCAAATGCCCCGAACTGGTGTTAACCAAGTGAATTTTTTTTCCATCCGCATGTTGTTTCCACCCCGCTGCTTTACTTGGATGACTGTGACTCCTTTTGTTAGTTGTGTCTTTACCCTTCCCCTTCCGCCACGAAGTGCGGTGTTTATCGTTCGTTGATCTTCGGAATTAAGTTACTTTTAAAATTGGATGTATTTGCCTTTGGAAAACTCAGTGGAAATGTGTGTTCTAGAATATGTTCCAGAATATACAACACTGGCGTTCAAAATATGTGGTGGCGATGTCAAATAATGGGAAAGTTAGTCATGAATTTCATTTGAAATTCGATATGGCAATGTACAAGGTTCATTTAGGTTATGTTCCTTAGGTGTAAGTAGTTACAGCATGAGAAAACTTTATCGGGATTCCGGGTGAGCAGAATTTTTGATGAGCTTTGGGAATGGAGAAAGTGCATGTACTTTTATCACGCGATTTGTCAATTTTCAAGGCCACTTTTAACTACAGAAGCAGACGGTAGTTTAAAATGTTTAAAATGGGTTGGGTCATTGGATGGGTAAAAATTCTTCTTTTCTAATTTCTGCAAACAATAGAACACAATTTTTGTTTGCAGAATTTTGTAAAGCAGGGGTGGGGAGAACATTTTCTTTTCTTTTTAATTGTTTTTTTTTTTTTTTAATTCCTCTTATCTTAAATTCTATTTTTAATTAAATTTTGATTTAATTTTCTTGAATTTAAGGTTTATGTTTTGATATTTTTGTTAACTTAAAGCTTATTTTAAATTGAATTAAATTGTACTAAATATTTAACTTTCTTGATTTGTTCGTTTGTTTGTAATTTGTCCTTTTGAAGGTTCCGTACCCAAACGGAGCCTTATTAGTTTAACTTTTGTCCCTCTGTCCGAATCCGAACACACTAGACCAATTTTGTACCTAGATCTCAGAAACTAATTGACATAGAAGGCTGAAAGTTGCACACAACATCCGGTATAGCCTCTAGTTAAACGACAAGTACCAAACCAAAGATAGCGATACATCGACTGGTTTTAGAGTAATTAGTAATTTGGTGAACAAAATATTCTCATTCGCACTTCAAAAGCTGTTTATTTCTTGATTTACCTTTTTTTTGTAGATCATGCTCGTAGCTATATATGTGCTGAAGATTAGTTTGCGGAAAAGTTAATATTTTAAAAGATATTTCAAAAAAACTGTGAATCAATATATAAAGTAAGCTCCTTTCAAACATTTTTCATTCGTTATTGGTGTAGTGTTCTCTTATTCGAATCCAATTGAAATTTTTAATGAAAACTCAACTCCGACACCACACTCCATGCAGATACCAGACTCCAGAGTCCACATCCTCAGCCACACTAGTGTTTATGCTCTCGGTCATCTCCATTCTCTAATTCTCCATTCTTTAAACGGCGTTCTTTTAGTCTTTTTCCTTCCATTGGCAGTTGGCACTTTTCCATTTCCATTTTCTCATCCACACAAATATTGTTGATTGTTATGCACAAATATCCTCTCGGTCATTTCATCGTCAAAGCGGGTTCTCTACTCTTAAGTTTACATTCATGTAGTTTACCTCATCTGCAAAAAATCTTCGCATTTTCCAACTTTAAGGAGCCTTCGGTGCGCGAGTGACAAGTGCGGACTGGGCCGGTTTTTTAATTTCTTTTTTTGCACTTTTTAGTATTTGTTAGTTGCAAAAAAAGCAAAAGACACAGAAATCTTTAGCCTAAAATTTGAAAGGCTTATTTTTGAGAGCAGAACTAAATTTCAAAAACGATATCGTCAAACGAAATCTGCCCCCGTCTTCTTTTTGAAAATTATATTCTTTCGAAAGGGCTTAAATATTAAATATTATTATCATGTTTGCGGACAAGAGATGTTGCTGTATATATGTTGTTTAAATGTAACACGTACATAATATTGAAGCATCTTCTTTATAATATAGGACAGCTTGAAAACTCAGAAAAACATTTTAAAAATTCAGTCAATTCCCGTTGGTTAAAATAAACCCAAACATAAAAATGTATTTAAGAATGAAATGGTTGGCAATGATGTAAGAAAATAATTATGGTTATTTTTGCTATCAAAAGTAATATTTAAAGCACAAAATTTTAGTTTAGAATTTTTTAAAAATCCCCAAATGCTTGGCTGACAATCTTTTTTTTTCTGAATGAACCTCTCGTACTTTTACCTTTTATACAATATGTTCCTGGATAAGTAATGAAGGTAAAAATACTCAATACTCATGATAAATCAGTCTCCATTTCCGTCCACGTTTGCTGAGGTCCAGTGCCCGGTAATGACATCAACGCTTGTGAAAAATCAGTTTAAAGTCGTAGGATTTTGTTGAATCCTGTTTTCTAATTGATAGTTGGCTATGCGTACCAAGCTATGCGGAAGTATCCTATATATGTCCACCTGTGGTTTGCTTTACCTACTGTATCACCGTAAGCGGTTTTTCTAACATATGGAAGACTGTGAAGAATGCATTCGGTATAGGCTTTTCACATCTTTTCCTTAGATCACCTTACTTTTGATCAAACATTGTGCTTGCGATAATATCACTCTGAGGTATTGTATAAAGCGATTCAAAAAAAGTCATCTTTGGGCTTATTTGGGGTTTCTCAGATCTCGCACCAAGATAGACGCCCAACCTGTTTTTAAAATGATTCGAGTTCCAAGGTCAGTGGCGCAATCTTTGGCTAAAACGACTATCTTATTGCATTGAAAGCTCTATGTTGCCCTGAAATTGTTTTCTAAATTCGGTTACAAGCTTAGACGGGTGCTCCATCTGCACAGGCTTTAAAATGTGCTTCAAATAGCAAAACGAGGTAAAGGCCCCTCCACTTAAATAGCTTTATATCACGCCATAGTTAAAGTTCAAAGAGTGATGTCCTTCCATTTCGAAAAGATGTCAAGATTAAATTCACTTTAAAGCGTTACTAACCTTGCGCAGGAACTCGCACTCTTATACTACACCCAAGTTTTAATTATATGCACATTTTTTCATTGCAATATTTTTAATTGCAATTAAGATTCGTACCTACCCGCCATACTCGAGCGCTCGTTTAAATAACAAGAACTCAGCCAACGCGCCACCGGGCGCGCACTGTACATTATACACACCAATAGCAAGGAATCAATTTGTTACCCCCGGGTTAAGGGGCGAACAAAATACAAGTACAAGTGCCATTGCTACAGTTCTCATCCGAAGGACTATTCAAATGTATTACCCTTTCCAATGGGTTATTCGAAAGTAGCAGTGCAGTACACGGCTCTCACTTCGAAATGTCCATAACGCACACTTAAATACGTTTCGAAACCTTTCAATTAACCTGCTGCATATACGTATTCATTCATTACGTAATAGAAAATATAAATCGCTACGCCAGCCATGAATAATGTGGTGAAAAGGATTCATTTCAGAACTGAATGACTCCACGCAAATAACTGCATTATGTTCAATAGCAGTATGAGAAAAAAATAGGGAGACCCAAGTAACAGACGTAGTAATCGTGCCGCAATACGAAGCCAAGAGTGTTCGGGTCCTTTTCACAACATCATCGCCGCATCGTCGTGTTGTGCAGCATGACGACAACGACAGCGAAAGATTTCTTACGAAAGCACAAAGCATTGGTGTACATAATTTGCGGGGATTTATTAATAAGGATTCGTGTTAATGTTTTTTTTTTGTGCTCCAAAGATGAATATGAAGCACAGCACTTGAGAATGTTTTAATTAGAAGAAAGCCCTCAACTAAGTTATTTTAGTTCCTTCGCACTGTTTGCACGAACATACAAGTGTAGGTAAAAGATATTCGCGTTTTGAGTTTCCAAATAATGCACATGAAGTAATACGTTCGTTTTAATGATAGCTTTGAACAGTATAATTAATTTCCGTTGGCAATAATTACTTGTTTCTTTGTAAAGGATGAAATTATTACTTCCACAAGAGATTGCTTTTCGCATGCGTTCACGCTTTCATATGAGTGACTGTAGGTATAGGGGATATCCTTCCGTTGGCCAGGTCTTAAAAATGCAATGAACTTTTCGTCGGTTTCAAGATTTGTGAATGAAAACGTTAGGCCAAGTAGTCTTGAGGCCATCGAAATGAAATTGAACGACGACTGTGGACGTTATTTGAATTTGTGAAAAATTTCTCAAGCTGTCTACTGAAGTATGTCAATCTTGTGTTCATAGAGTACAAGGAGTGTTATTTTTAACGGATACTGAGAGGAAGGAGCTTAGCAAAGCGGATTTTTAAGCTCTAAGTAAAATTGAAGAAATGTGTTGAGAAATGTGGTAGCTCGTTCAGAGTTTTGACTATTACCCGGCCAGTGAATTTTCTTTTCACAACATAAAGGGTGTCTCTTTACACAAGTTTTGAATTAAATAGCAAACACAGTTTTCTTAGGGGTTTTGTTTTAAACATAAAATAGATAGGATTGATTTTGCTTGTACATACCTTTAGCAAAATCAAAAGGAGTTCAATTATACACTCTTTTGTCGAAATTTTCCATAACCATATTGAAAGCCTACATCCAGGCTTGTTATATAGACCATTGACCTCAAAGAAAGATATCCAATGATATTGTAATATGACTTCATCTTGGAGCAAACGAGAACGAAACGAGAGAGTATACACCAACAGGAAATGTCTCAGGCAGTAATTGAATTATCACCGTCTTGTTGAACATAAATGTCGTCCACATCAATATCACTCAATTTAGGCAGAAAGAACTCGGCAATCGATTCTTTCACCCTGAGAAGATAAATCAATAAAGCCGATCATATTTTGTACGAAACTTGAAAACTGCTCGTTTGCCCCAAGATGAAGTCATATTACATTTTTAACAATGAATCCCTATTCTGTCAGCTGTGCGGGGATTTTTTTTTGTGCGGGGATTTCAAATCTTGCATGCATTGGAAACACTATTGGTTGGTGGACAAAGCCATAGTTTTTATAAGGCCACAAGGCTTAGATATATCGAAATTACTTAACATTATCTCTAGAGTTAGGACGGTGTGGGCAGTTTAAGGAAGGAATCCGCTGCCGATTACCAGCGACTAACAAGACTTACTGGGCATACGGTATCTGCTGTACTTTAACTAATTTTGACAGCAAAAGGTCGACGGAGCTTCTTAAACTAAACCAGTGGCAACTCAGGAGGCATGAAAATGTTACGGAAACCCTGGTTTTATAACTACGCAGACTGAAAGAAAGAAATGCAGATTCTGCAAGTGCGTTGATGTATCAAATAAGCGTATGAAATTTTTTGCAAACAATTTTTAAAATACCCTTCCATTTCAACTTTAAAATAGTTTTTCGAGTAGCCGTATTTCGCTAAGCTATTTTTTTTTTTACATTTTAAATTCATTTTTATTGTTCTCATTCATTAAACTTAAATACTAGACAAAAACGATTAAATCTAATTTAAAGCTAACATTTGTCTTAATTCTAGCTTACTGGCTCTTAGCGAGCTCTCTAAACTTAACTATATCCTTAAAATTATTGCCTTTCGGCCTTAGATCTATCTATATTTAAATGGTTTGTTTTTTACTCTTCAAGAAACTTCCAAAACTTGAATACTCTATTTTTATTATTTTATTTAAAACTACTTAAGACTACCTAAGCTACTTAACCTAAATTACCTATAATCAGGGTGGTGAGCAATCAAATCGATTGGTCACCATCCTGATCGCGTCCATGGGCGCCTGATAGCCGCCCACAAGGGTTCATCAGTGCCACCGAGACTCGAGCGAGGCTATAAGCGTCGTTCGAGTCTCGGCAGCACTATCATGTTGGCTAGCCCGGCACCTCCCAAAGACCCCCTACTCTAACCTAAACCTACAAACTTAATATCTAGCTTAAAACTAAGGAGGATGCTACATAAGTAGCGCACCGGCCCGGGAGAGCGTATCCACCCTCACCTGTTCATCAAGCCACCAAAATTCGGTGAACTGCTTGACCGTATCGACCCTGTCCCGTTCCGCAATTGCGGTGCTAAAACGGAGGAGCTCTTGAGCATTGGCGGCGGACCCGTCGTGGATGAGCCGCTTATCCCTCGCGCCGCGGTGGCTGTGGTACAATACCGGCACACCATCTTTTGTCTGGACTAACCCTTTCATGTCTACATGAAGAAATGCCTCAGGCGGAATAAAGCCAGACCGAAGCGTACTCTCGTGGTACATTAAATTGGGGTAGTAAGCCCCTGAGATCAGGTTATTATCACTGGCCATCGCCCTTGCGACGTGCCTCCGAATCACCTTAATAAGGAAATTGTCAATCCTATTCAGTCGAGCCCCATTGTATAGGGTCCTGTTGGGATAGTATTTTATGTACTGAGATTCAGGAGTTCTAAACAACCCTAGACAGGCCCTGAGACATTGTCTCTCAAACACCCGAATCTTTTCCATATAGGACGGCGCTATATTGAACCACATAGGACAGCCATAAGCGATGATAGGCCTTATAAGGGCCACGTAGCAAATGACCTTCACCCTAGAGTCAAGTTGACTGCTGCGAAACAGTCTCCTTGTCAGAGCGTAGGCCCTCTTAGCCCCAGCCAGACAAGCAGCTATATGTTTGTCAAAATACAGATACTGGTCGAGCCAGATGCCAAGATACCGGACCACGTTTTTCACCGCCAACGGCCGCCCCTGCTGTCCAATAATTGTTAATTTTCTCCAGTTTTTTCTGGTATCCCCAGAGGCCCCAGCCAATGTTGTTCTGAACAGTATTGTTTCCGATTTTTGGAAATTGATTTTCAACTTCCAATCATCGCAATACCTCTTAATTTGGTCGAAGTCACGCTGCAGAAGGATGTTAATGACCTCGATTTTTGGTCCTGACCTGTACGCCACTAAATCGTCCGCGTACGCTATAGCATGTCTGAGGGAACCCACCAGATCACTTGTGTAAATATTAAACAGGACCGGAGAATTCACTGCTCCCTGTTGTAAGCCGTTTTTAATTTCGAAAACCCTGCTCGAAGTCACGTTGCCAGCTTTGACAACGAACTTCTTTCCCATAAGCATGTCGTAAATCATATATAGCAAAGTTTTTTGAATGCCCAATCTGGTCAGCTTATAAAAGAGCCCCTCCAACCATACGGTATCGAAGGCCTTCTCAAAGTCGACCAGGCAGGCACCCGTGCATTGTTTCTTACTCTTATTCCACTGAATGTCGGAAACCAGTTTCGACGCGGCATGAATAGTGTCATGCCCCGCTCTGAAGCCAAACTGGTTGTCCGGAATGATCTTATTTTCCTCAACCCATTTCAAAAGAGATCTATTGACGACTTTCTCGAATACCTTGCTAACATTCGGAAGCAAACTAATTGACCGGAGATTAGCAGGGTTCGTCCTATCTTTATCCTTTTTCGGGATAGGGTGTACCACCGCTATTTTCCACTGCTCCGGATAATATGCATTATTCAGCGCATTGTTAAATAGCGTGGCGAAGATGTCTATCGCCTCTAGCGGCAGGTGTCTTAATACGACGTTTGGGACACCGTCAACTCCCGCCGACTTTTTGTTTTTAAGTGATTCAAAGATGCACCGAAGTTCATCTCTACTCACGAACAGATGAGTATTTGCATCGGCGATTGTGCCATTTGCACGGTTGTCGTCATTGAACCCGGTGAAACCGTTGTTCTCGGATCGCCATTCTTGAATTTCGGTCCGCAGATAAAAGTGGTTAAGAAAGGCCCTCTCCTCGAGGTCGCGGTTACGGCGAACAGGGTTGTTCACCGTATACACAGTCTCAAAGAAAGCTCCCATCAAATTCACCCTCTCCTGCGGGTCTTCGACCACGAAAAAACCGTCGTTCGATTCAGCACTTTCCGGACTTATGCCAGCAGTCAGTAGTGTCTGTCTGTTCTCGTTCGTCCGAGGTATTCGAACACATGAAATGTCGTTATGATCCTTCCGCCTGAACAGTTTATTTATTTGCGGGAACATTTTCGGACTACTGGATTTTATAGCCCGAATTTTATTGCCCCAATACAAACTTACAGATTTTCTGTAATTCTCGGTGATCAACTGTTTCAAGTTTTTGATCATCGACTTCAGTGTCCTAATTTCGGGGTCGTTCCTGTCAGTAAACTGTCTGTGTAGCCGTTTAAGCCTCGAGAGCAGTCTACTTTTATGTCTGTACAGAGCATCGATTGTTGCGTTTCGATACTTTTCAGTTTGTTCTTCGTCCGTGGAACGTCCTACCCGAGGGATAGTCCGCTCCATTGTCTGTTTGATGACGACATTCATTTGCCGTAAATGATTGTCGATCTCATCGTTTGTTAGGTTCCTGTTTGTCGGTGGGTCGATCTCGCATGAGCGTATGTCGCGTTTTAACACTCTGGAGAAGCGCGACCACTGCGCTTTTCGGTAATCGAAAGAACGCACTTGGTCGTACTGCTCCAGCTGCGTCTGCTCGTTCGGGATCCGTATTACGGCGGCAAGTCCGTAGTGATCACTATCGTACTCAACCGTTCGTAAACAGTTCCGCGTGCTTAGATCAATGTTTGTTAGTTCCAGTCTTTCGTCAACTAGCGCCAAGTCCAAGAAAGAACCATCTCTAGGGAAAGACGGGATATCCGTCGCGTACAACTCGAGTTTGTACTCAATCATATTATGACGCCACCAGTCGTGAAACTGGTTGCCTCTAGGGTTCGGAATATCATTTCCCCATGCCGCATGTTTAGCATTGAGGTCTCCGCCCAAAAAGTAATAATTATCTTCCGATTGAAGCTCTAAGCAACGAAAAAGCGTCTCGATCTCATTTAAAAATTCAATGCGTCGAGGAGATTCCGGTGCGTAAAGCGACACCACATACATCCGCCTCTGGGTATTGAGGGGAATGCATACGATGCATGCTTCCAACACTTGGAACCTGCGCACGTCTCCGCTATATATGACCTTATGGCGCAAGCCTTTACGTATTAAGATAGCGACACCACCTCCCTGTGTGGAGTTGGGCCGGTCTCTTCTAAGTACAAAATAATTTCTATAGCCCAATTTGTGCTTCGGGGATAGCTTAGTTTCGCTAACCAGAAGCACATCTGGCTTTTCGGCTTTCAACAAATTGGAAAGATTGATCCTTCTCTCGATCCGGATTAGTGAATTAACATTCACCGCAAGGATCTTTAAGTTTACCTCGTCCAGCGTACCCATCATATTTATGGCGCGGCAGACTCGGCAAACAGCGTCGAATAGATCATGTCTATTCGAGCCGCATGCTCATTTAATTGTTTCTGGAAATTGTCGATCTTTCCGTGCAGTGACAGAAGGATCGATTTCAAATCCAGATCCGCTTCCGGTGTAGGAACCTTCGGCGCGCTTTTTGTGATTGTGCTACCCGGTCCAGATACCATTTGGGCAAAGGACACATTGGGTGCAACAAAATTAGAGAACGAGCGACTCTTTCGACCCTTCTCTTCTTCGGACCTCTGTTTTCGAGCCTGCACATTCTGTTTTACCTGCTGATACTTGGGACATCCACTGAAATTAGCGGGATGTCCTGAGCTGTTGCAGAGTACACACGAGAGCTGGCCTCGATCTTCTACCCTTTCGCTACCTAAAGCACATTCCCCATGTTTGTGGTCCTTGTTGCACTTAACGCACCTGAACTGCATGTGGCAGTTAGCTGCGGCGTGCCCGAACCTCTGGCAGCGCATACATTGAAGTACACGATCTGACCTTTTTAATTTTTCCCAACGTACTGCATGATAGTAAAGGAATCT
The DNA here is from genome assembly GCA_963082955.1 of Cheilosia grossa. Classification (NCBI taxonomy): domain Eukaryota; kingdom Metazoa; phylum Arthropoda; class Insecta; order Diptera; family Syrphidae; genus Cheilosia; species Cheilosia grossa. The sequence continues at coordinate 16,407,793 of OY720146.1, forward strand.
GATCCTTTTTAAACTATCGATTTTGCTGTCGGGTGTTAGTTGCACCAAAAAGAATGGCAGTTTGCGGCTACCACCCCTGTCCGCAGGCGAGGAAAACGGCTTGACCCCCACGAACTTAAGGTCGTTGCTCTCATAACTTTTAAGCTCCTTTTCGAGCTCCTCTATCTTAGTATTGGGGTCTATACCCTTAAGCAACACCGTTTGTCGCTTTTCTCCTTTTGGAGTGTACGTAAAGTACTCTGTTTCCGCTTTCTCCAGAGCGGTGCGCACCTTTTTGTGCTCCTCCATGTTTGTGCACATAATTATGTGTTTTGAGGCGTTTAGCCTTTTAATGTAAAAATTCTTACTTACTAACCTACATAACCTTATGCTATCGCTTATATCTAGATGACTTACATTTATTGGTGGTACTTTTTCTTTCTTCGTCTGTTCTTGCTGTTGTTGTTGTTGTTGTTGTTGTTGTTGTTGTTGTTGTTGTTGCTGGGGCTGCTGCTGCTGCTGCTGTTGTTGTTGTCTCTGCTGCTGTTGTTGCTGCGGCTGTTGCCTCTGCTGCGGTTGCTGTTTCTGTGTTTGTTTTTGTTGTTGTTGCTGCAGTGGCTGTTTTTGCGCCAGCTGCTTCTTCTGTTGTTGTTGTTGCTGCTGTTTAAGCTGTTTTTGTTGTTCTTTTTGTTGTTGCTGCACAGCTTGCAATTGCTGCAGCTTTTGTTGCTGCTGTTGCAATTTTTGCTGCCGCAATTTCTCCCTTTTCTTTATTTCGCTAAGCTATGTTCAGACGATTGCCATAAACTGTCACCTAGCATGCTGGTTTAAACAATCTTCTTCAATCGTCTGAACATATAGTATTAGTTTATACTCATGGTTAACCCAAATGAGCTCAAATCAAATCAGATGGAAGCTTGTAGAAATGTGTTGCCAACACAAGCCATATCTCTGAGAAAACATCTTGTTTATGGGTTAAAATTTTAAACGAGTCTTTCGAGCCACTGGAGCCGTATATCGAAGCCTGGTCATGGTTAAACGACAAACCAATGTGAGTAGAAACAAATAAGCTGTTGGTTGTCAAAGAAGTTGTCGCTGGAAAAGGTGTTTCCAATTCAAAAAAGGCTCTGAAAATGAGAACACCTATATTTTGATTTGATTTGGATTTGATCCAAGAGATGAATACATAGTTGGAAAACAGGGCGTACACATTTTAGAGGTAATTCGATTTTTATCAAGAACCGGACCTTTATTGATTTCCTTCTTCTAAAGTACAAAAAGGCCTTAAACAGTCACTTTAGTTAGTGGAAATTGATTTCAGGAGCCCTTCTCTCTATTTCGTCCCGAAGGTCAATCCTATCCGAAATTGCTATCCATTCCGCTTTGAAGTGGGTACTCTGTAATACTTTTCAAATGAAAAACGAATACCAAATGATAGTAATTTCACTTTCGGAACTCTAAGTCCGACAGTGGAGTATTTCATTCCGCTTTCGAAATAGAGAGTACAAAATTTAGTTTCGGCGCCAGATACAGAGTAGGGCCCAAAAGATATCAAAGCTGATTAGTGGAAATAAAGTCCTAGCTACAATGCAGCTACATTTCTTGGTAATTTAGTCTTGCAAGAGGTTTAGAAAAGTAGTCGAAATGCCAGATAATATATACATTTCTCTAGAAAGAAGTCAAACCGTCAGGAATATTCATTTCTGAGTAGGGAAAAGTGCATATGTTACGTCAAGAGACGTAAATTGCGACCATGTAGACTCTTCTCAAGCTGTAAGGTGAGATTTTTTCATTACAAAAAGAGTCTGACTTATCGAGAAGTTGTAACAACCATAATTGTTACATGTCAGTTTTAAACAACCGTCATTTTAACGCTCAAATTGTAATACAAATAAAAGCTTAATTTTCTAAAAGCTTCAAATTCAAATACAAAAGCTTTCATTCTTTAACGTAAATTGCAAAAGTTCTCACTTTTAATTCATACTCTCTTATGTAAAAAAATTAAAAAGAATGATGAAGATTTCAACACGAAACTACCTTTTTAATGTTTCATATTATTTCTTCATTTTTTCCTTTAAACCTAAAAATAAAACATAGTTTTAGTGTAAACTATACCATTATAGCATTTCTTGTGTTTATTTATTAAAACGTCATACCGCATCCACGTCACTCGATACGGCAGCAAAAACGCTAGATATTCCTTCCTGGCAGGTAGTTCCTTGCCAATTTGCCACTTCAACTGCAGCTACATGTGATCAAGGAGAAAGTCAGCCACTAACAACTAAGTCAGCTGCAACGGCCGCTCATCGACACGTCCACCTCCTTACAAGGTAGGAATTAATTTTCTTTAAAAAAAGTTGTACGGCCATTAAGGCGAAAAAGAATGAAAAGAATTTATATCGGTCGTTATAACTTACATCAATGTGCTTCCGAAGTCTTACTGTTGAAGAGCAAGAGGTTAAAAAACGGTGGCGATTATTCTTATTAGTATTATTCTATTGAGAAAAAATCAACGAAATGTGCAGAATGCAAGGGCTTGGAGCTGGAGCGCAGGTTTTGAGACCAAGACAAAAGAGACTCCAAGGACTCCAAGTTAAACTTGTTTCCATTTTCCCCATGTCTAAAAAAAAAATGTCCGAAAGGAACTTAAGTGATGCACGAAATAAGACCACCATGACCCTTTTCGAACGTATTGCGCTGTTTGCGTTAATGGGTCTTGAGAGAGAATAGTAATAATCGGCTTTTGGGAACCTACATCGGACTTGTGAGAGCTTCATTTAGGCTAAAAGTGATGATCACGATGTGAATCATTCATTACACTCCTTCTTCACAGTTTATTAAGTCGGTCTCGTCGTCGTCGTCAACTTACTCTGTCAGAGTGTTCTCAGATTTTTGTCACTTCACTGCAAATGTCATGTCAGTAATTGCGTGTGCAACCTCGATTCCAATCCCTCCATGCAGTTGTAGTCCCAGAAACAAAGTGCTGGCAACAACTGCAAATAGGTTCGATATCAATTTCAGACACACCAGAACCTCATTTGATGGAAAAATAAAAATGTAAACAGCACCTTCATCCAACTGTGTGTGCGTGTACCGTGTGCTTGTACAGATTTCTTGATTGCATTTACGATTTGAATTTCATTTTCAAAGATTTTGTTTTCGCAAAGTAAGTGGAAATCTTCAGGATGATAGTTCGTTGCCTTCACCGTGAGGATAGTAACGTAACAATGCAATTTCAGAAGCTCAGATAGTTTCTTGGAATCGATTTTGCTGATATCGACAACATCGATATATTTATATGAATACCTTGTTCAAGTGAAAATAAGACGACGATACGGTGAATAGAATTTGATTGCGTTCTCAAGTGCAGCATGGTTATGTTAAGCACATCGATGAACCCGAAATAAAATATATATGCAGAGGTTTTATTGTAATGGATTTTATAAGCTTGCATCTTGATGTTGTGGTTGTGAATGCGCATATTTTGAACGACAAAGACTGTTAGATAGGGGGATAGAAACAAATGGCTCGGAATCATTCAAATGCAATTGGAATTGTGATGAGGACAAGTGCTTTTGTTCGCAATAATTTAAATAACACTGTTTCTGTGGCGTTGTTGTGTTTTTCTTGAACAGAATTTGAAGTATTTGAAAGTTATAAGACCAAAGGGCCCGTTTTAAAATCAAATTTGTAAGCTAGGCATTTTTTTTTCCATCGTAGGGTAGAGTCATTACCACTTTAGGATTTTTTTCATAGTATATTCTCTAAAAAATTCTACAAAAAGTAAGATAAACAATATAAAATTAATAAAAAAGAGAATTTTAAGAAAAATTAATTTGTCCATTAATTTTGTTGTAATGTTTTCTGCATTTACATTTTTTCGATCGGGATGTGCATAGCAGGCGAACTACAAAAAATACTGTAGATTTAATTTGTTGGCAGTTGATAATATTTATGTTCCGGAAAAAAATGCAGTAGATCTATTCAGTTGCAGAAAAGTGGCAACACTTGTCATTACTCATACAGCTATTAGATCCTGCTATACATACACATCAGATATTTTTCACTGCCGCCCTAATGAACCTGAAAACGTTTTGTTTCCGCTTTCTTTCAAATGGTAAACGTTTCCAGAATATCATTAAAATTCCACGGCTCGTCGGCATTTCCAATTACTTCATCTTGAGCCAACCACATATTCGATTAATGTAAGTGCCAACTTAACCATCACAATCTTATGGCCACAAATGGAACCACAGCTGCGAATCTGCCTACATGAGTATAACAGTTACACAACTCTGTGGTTATGATAAAGTAGGTAGCTTCAAATTAGAGACTGGCCAATAGTCGTATGTCTGCAAGAGCAAGTCAATCTGCTTTCGAGTAGTACCCATGATTATTTCTGTCCTCTGCAATTTGCCACAATCACAGGGTGACATCTTGTTGATTGCATAGGTGTGCTACTCACTTTTGTCCTCCTGGCCGTCATGACAACTTCGCTGTCGGTGGCCGATTCAAAAGTCAACCGCAATTAACTGCCTGTTAGCACGCACATAGGAGTTGGGAGAATGTGCAGTCTTTTTGTTGTCTTGGCACATTGTTTGTGGAGTTTAATCTGTGATCAGAAACGTTTCTACGATATACTGTTGCTGCGACTGCTTATTTTGCAAATCAGACGTTCATATTGCTGAAATTATCAAGACACCGTGCATCTTGTATTTCAGTTCCCAAATGCGCTGCTGAGTGGGCGTTCAAAATAAGTTGCTAAAATAAATAAATAAAAAAGTAGCCAAGACTATTTTTTTTTTGTAATTGCTTGGCAGCCAGTGTTATGCGATATGCGTTGGGTAATCGTGCGTCACGTGGGCACAACTACACAAAAATGATGACAAGCAGAGGTAGTGCTTATCAAGTGATGCTTGAAAATCACTTTCAGTTCACATCCAGATTCAAGGTGAATTATTATGGCGAACAATTGGAAATTAATTGTGATTGTTCGACCAACTAATAGCTTTGTGGTTGTGTGCGCTGAACTTTCGAGAACAATAAGTGAGTTGTATTTTGCCATCGACAAGGGTATTCCATTATTACGGTCAAGTTGAAGGACGTGCTCCCGGAAGACTGGTCTTTTTTTGCTAAAAGACCGTTCTTGAAATAAGACTATTCAACAAACAAAACTCTGGAGCATTACTTTTCGTGCTGTTCCAGGTAATTGAAAAGGCTTTTTATGGTTAGGAAAAGGCACATCTATCCGTTATTCTGCTGAAGACTGGCCGAGCTATTTTCTCCACCAATAGATGGAGGCAATCGAAGAGCATAGGTCATCTAGTGCTATGTATTGGGACACTCCAAAGAACCCTACTAAGCAAGGCCTTGCTCTGGGTAGATGGGCTCAAGTTGTATCATAGTGGTTGCTGATTTAAGATCAGCCTTATCTTTCAAAATTTAAGCTTCTCAAGCCTAAAAGTCTGCAAATTAGTTCCATTCTGACAGATTATCGGTTATGGATGGGGGACTGTTTATTATTACAGTGGGATAGTTGTAAACTTTTTGTATGTGTTCAAGTACTCTGTAATTTGAATATGAAGTTTGCACAATCCTCCCGTATGCGTTCGCATAAGAATCATCTAGAATCATCGCATTTTCTTCCTCCAACATTGAACATTGCCGATTCGCAGCCGATTCTTCCACCCAGGCTTTAGCTGCAATGTCAATTGACTCAAATAAAACATGTATCGCCCAGAATTCACGGTCAAACTCGAACAAAATGCGAATCGCCTGGTATAGGAATTTACCTCGATCAATATTGGCGAATTAAAGAGCGCTTTTAGGACTTTTTGAATTACAAAACAAACCTTGCTGAGAAGGGAAAGCATCATGCAATTTTTGAAATCAGTAGACAAGTCTTCTATAAATCAATGAACGTTACACTCAAAAGTGGCAACACTGTTAAATGAAATACCTTATCATATGTTACCTCTTTCGTATAACATGAATTTATTCTTTCGCCTGGGATTTTCAGCATTTGTAGAGCAAAAACAGATATGACTATATTTTTCATGTTGAAGAAAAGTCCAAGATGAGGAAATCTTAAAAAAATTCCTCACATTATTTAAGTTCTCTGAATAAAACCAGCTAATCGAAGGTTTAGTTCCCTAACATTATTGCTGCTACAACGCGGAAAGGAGTAGTTGATTTAGAACTCGAGTGTTTTCGGTTTCACGTTGACTTCCCGTCCAGTTACAGTTTAAATATTTAAGTGATGAATTACTGACATCAACCAAAGCGGAACGGGCTGTAAATTCAAACCAAAGACCCAGCAACAATCGTCCCCTTCTACACCTACAGGTATAAATAATGTATCCTCTATGAATCATAACAAATGTCAAGCAATCTGCCGCCTGGAGGAGAACTTGATGATTTCCCAGGATGTCAACGCAATATCCATACAAACAGAAACACCAAGCGATAAGGGGTGCGTTGATATAAAAACAGAATAACCGGCTCAAGTTTGTGCATGGGTCTTCCAGTCACCTAGGGCACACATCACATCCACCTTCGAGTTTAAGCCGAGCCAATCCAATATATTAGCAAGGCATCAAGTAAAAGTATTGGATTGGCTGGGCTGGGGCGTGCACTAGACGCGACGACGGAAAACTCAAGAATTTATCCCTCTCAAGAAGCAAGCGAATATTTTCTTCGCCATTATGGACGGTGTGCTGTTGTCCTCGCTCCAGAGCAGTTCCTTGACGCGCACTATTACCATACGAGCACTGTCTGTCGTACGTTTCACCGCACCAAACACATTGCGTGGGCATAAAATGGAAATTTTATTGTTTACCTCGAATTCCGGTTGCATGGAGTCACTTCTCTCTCTAGACCCGGTCTGGGCGGATCATGTGGCTACGATCCAGTTCAACCGTCTTACACCGGAGTGAAAGAATATCTAAATTATATTATGGTTCAGTGTACTACATCAACCTTGCGACATGGTCTTGTTTAAATTATTGTAATAGAAGAAGGATATGAATTTACTATTATCCTTGGCAAGGAGTGTTGTCCCCTTCTTCCATGTATTTTTTTTTTTTTTGTTTCGTTCTTGTTTGCTATGCAAAGAAGGTTGATATGTAAAAAAGGGTTTCACCATCTCTTGATTGCCGGTATTCACTATAGTAAGGATTGTGTGTCTTTTGATTGCATGTGTATATCCCTAGTAGCGAGGATGAAGTGAATTTGTATCACAGGGCACAAGCGAGCAAATGAGATGAGTTTCGATGGCGTATATCCGCACACACATATGAATGTTACCTTGGATGAGAAAATGATGGCAGGGAATGAGATATCATCAGGATAGAAAAATTTAATAAAACTATGAAAGAACGGGAAATATGATTTACAGGTCGTTGCTTTGCATATAAATTGGCACAGAGTAGCGGCAGCCATTGTGTTGTGTTTATGTAGTGTTGTTTATGTTTGAGCCAATGTCCAGTGGAATTGAGGTGATTCTGTATGTAGAATTGTACAGGGACTGAGATTTGCTTTTATACCTTACGATCGAAGGAATATATCTATTTAAAGTGATTTCCTGAGGAAATAAGGACAAAGAACATTCTGTGATTTTTATTATTCATTTCCTTGTCATAAGGATGGGCTTACTGTGTACATGTTTGTTTTCGAAATGATTTAGGAAGTTTAAATGTCTCGGGAAATAAATAATGCTTCTGGCGAATTGTATTTGCAGTCGAGGAAGCTAGACAAAATCTTTTTTGGTGGTGTCATTTAAGAACAGAAATTCGTAGGTGTACGTAGGTGCAAAAAGTTATTGTTGGCCGTGAGGGGACGATAAGATAAATACATAGGTAGGAAAAGTTGAAGCAAAGCCGATTATATTGTTTACACTTGCAAATGAAAGTTTAGCAGCAAAGTTACTATAGTCAAGCAGAGCTTTGTGGATTGTAAACATCCTGATTTAGATCAAACGATAACATCCATTTGGGCGTAAAAGGTCAATAGGGAAAGCTGTTTGAACAAGCACCAGAAAGACCTCATTTTGGCAGGTTGTTATCGCTACAGTATCCTTTCGGTCATTACCCAGACATCGTGACCATAGGTAAGAGTTGGAACAAAAACGGAGTAATAGATCGACGACTTAGCTTTTATACATCAAGTTGGGTCTCAAATTGGTCCCAATCTCAACAATCCTACAAGAAAACTGAGAATTGGTGAAATTTTCCATACAATACTGCTTGACTTCCAAAATATGTAAGGTGAGACTAAAGTTGTATTATAAGTAAGGCCTAATGATTCCATATGATTTACTAAACCCTAGTTTTGTGATTTATTTAATACAAAAATCTAGAGTGCGAGTCGGATATATACACAGCTCGTCGGTTGACAGGTCAAACTCACTAAGTACACATTGCAGCTTAAGTGACCTTTTGTGTGTGTGTGTACTATATTTTTCAATAATCTATCGCATAAAACCTCAGTAAGTCCATTAGTCGATCCCAAATATCAGTATAAGATTTTTGAGTTTCACCAACTTTGGATTTTGAGGTATTAAGGACAGGAAAAGAGTCATGAAAACCTCAATATTTTCCATTAGCTCTAAATGCACTTATTGAGTTTTACTTGTCAACAGATGAGTGCTTAAGGAGCTTATAGTCATCAATTAGTCATCCTCATCAGTTTAGTCACGGATGAACTTTTATTTTTCATTCATCTTTGAAATGTATACGGAACGGTGTGATGTTTTTGCTCACTAAAAGAACGGCAGAAATTTATTACATATATCCTGAAACTGAGTTTTTTTCAATAAGGTGTAGGCTTAGTAGAGCTTTATCGGTTTGTGATAGTTTTGAAATAATTTTAGGTGTCTAAAATTCAGTTCAGTTTGTTGCTTCTTTTTGCAGTGTTTAACACTTTTTAATGGATTAGAAACTATTAAAAAGTATTAACAAAGAGCGGATTGTAAAAGTGCATTTACTACAAAATTGGATGATATAAAATTGGGACAGCAATGTTGCTTCAGTGTAAGCAAAGCCTAAAGTGTCTTTCTTTTCAGCTAAGAACTTATAGCATCCACTTATTAGGTATATAATAACACAAATATGTAATTAATACAAAACAAAACAGAAAAACTAGTACACATTACACTAGGCAACTGTTTTAGTCACTCTAAGACTCTCATTAGGTATTATTAAATTATTATAAATTGAGTTGAGTGTTTTCAGGCGAATCTTCTTGCCATCTTCAAAAATAAGGTACCACAATTAACCAATAATTTCTATTTAAATGTGTCTTGGCTACTATTCAACCCAAACTATCATTGAGATATTCTTTTCGTTAAAAATTTCATCGAGATTGCTTTATTTTATGTTCACATTGACATGTTGACTTGCAAATTGCTATTATAAATATAGATACCTACATTTAATGGAAATTTAATGGTAGAACGACGTAAAATCAACAGAAATACTTCCTCCAATCCTTTAGGGAAAAAGTTCAAGTGTTCTTTACCACCTACTTTTAGTTATAAAATCAAGAGTCGAAATATATTTTCCCCACTTATTTTCTATAAGACCTTGGTACCTTTGCTTCAAATTTCAGCTCCTTATACCCAAAATGCGACGCATTTTATTTAATCTAACAGATAAACTGAAATAAATAATTCTTAATAATGTGGGACTCCTAAAGCTTAATTTTGTCTTAAATTTGTCACTACGTGTGATCGCCGCCTGTCAAGCGTCACTCGGACTGTTGCAGCGTACTCTTACGAAAGACAAACGATTGACCACCGAATGGCCGAATTTTCGACATGTGGTAACGTTCGCAGAACATCCCAAAATACAATTATAATATCCTAATAACTATACAATGTTAAATATAAGAAGATCAACAATGTAATGTGATCACAAGAAATCAGAGTATCTTTTAAAACGACATAATGTCTTTCGCCTTCAGCGCCTAACGCGACATAATGTCTTTGGCCTTCAGCGCAACATAGTTATCTTTGAATGCGACATCAATATACATATCTTTTAATGTCTTTTGCCTTCAGCATAATAAACTTATTTTTAATGCGACCGTACACTTTGTATAGAATACTCATTGGCCACAGTAAGATACAGATTTCTTGTGTAAACAAAAGTCGCCTACATAAACTGCTCCACTGATCAGTGACAGTCAGTTCTATTCTGTTGCTTGTTTAGCGGAAGATTTCCCCCCCACCAGTGGTAAGGGATCGGAAGCTTTTAAAATATAGTTAAATAAAGAATACCTAAGTAAAACAAAAAAAGTTTTTTTTTTTTTTAAATAAAAAAAACCAAAGAAAAAATTACGTGTAATCGTTGCTTAACTATTTCGTATTTTTTAGACCTTCTGAATTTTTTTACTGTGGGTGGGTTGCATTTTCAGATAAATTGTAAGGATCAATTAGAGCAACTATTGGACGAGGCCTTGAATTGGCTTTTTACTGCTGGTGCAAGAATTTCGGTTGTACCTAAGTAGAACTATTTTTTTCTAGTGGTACATTTTGAAAATCGGCAGGCACTCATATTTGAGAGAGCATATTCAATTTGTTCGAATTTCAAAATTACTTGTCCAAAAAGTCGCAAAATATTGGAACAAACACACTTCGGCTCAAGTTGACAATATCATACAAGTGCAGTAACAAATTGACAGCTGGAAAGAATACTGTTAATTTGTCACACTTTGTTAAGATGTGCAATCTGTTAGCATTCAGACCCATGACACGTCTGTTAGGCTTTTCACTTTCAAGCAGCAACAAGCAGACGAAACCCTGCATGTACACTATTTGTCTCAATCGAAGAAGCCCGCATGCAGGCTGCACGACGAAAAGTCCAAAATAGAAAGGTGAAAGGATGAAAGCAGTGAAATTGAGTCCACACGACACTCGTAGATAATAATAGGTGCCGCGATGCCTTGCCACCTGACACAATTGCAACAGATATCGCAGATGGAAAAATATGCAACAACTGCAGGTATTCAAAGTATCTGTCAGCATCTTTGACTAGGTGCTTTCTACTTTTGGCGATGCCGGTCACCTACAACGAAAAATGTCATCAATACCCCAGGTCCAGGTGGTATGCCTGCCATTGTATTACAACACTCCGCGAGAGTATCTAAGCCCCAACAGACAGACAGATACATTTCCTTTCCTCGTTGTTATCGTCTTCTCTGCTGCCGCCTGCCACGCATTTCCTATTTGCGTGGATAAGTTGTTATATTTAGTTACTTGCACGCACCAAACGCGTTATAGATGCAGTTAATTTGTGTTAACTCGGTCTGCTCCGGTGCTGGGATTATTTAATCACAGCAATCGGTGGAATGTTTTGCGGGTGCCAGACCGGGGGACGAGAGCAGCCAGACTCAGACTTCAGACATGAGGGCACGACGCACCGCGACGTTGTTACAGCAGATAAAGCGGAGATTCGGCTTTTTATTGCATTATTTATCACGCTACGGTAAGTAGCGCCACCAACACTGAATACCGCGACGTAGAAGAATACCCATGTGGCGAATCAGTGAATAGAAACGCTGGCGGGAGGTGTATGTGAGCCTGTAACACGCTTTTGTCATCGCGAGCGCAACAGGTGGGATGTGATACATTTTTGGAACACGGTTTCTATTCTTCTGCGGGATTGTCGCAGAATGATTAACGCGAATGTGTACGAGTACGGTGTGCTTTATGCATGCACAGCTGGGAATATCTAATGAAATTTGTCTGGAAGCTGTCAAATGGAATTATCGCTTGGAGGTGAATATTATTTATTTGAATTTTATTGGGCTCTAGAGGGATTTGGATGGAAATTCCTCCGAAAGGGTAGGGTAGTTTTACTAAACACCTACCATCACAAAGAGGCACATATTTTGTTGTGTGTCTCGACTTTTGATTCTATTCAATGTTCTACTGGTACATGTTTGCTGACTGTGAAGTGGCGTCGACAACAGGTAACCAGCAGTGCCTTGAGCACGTTCACCAGCGGAGTGCCAACACGAAGTACTAACTCTATTTTAAAAAAAATGTGAGGCATAGTTTTTGAACAGCATTAATGATAGTTAAGAAATTGATGCATAATTGACTATACGAATAATAAATGTAACCACCACAGTTCATTAATTTTAAGTCCAATTTTCGGTGATAAGAAGCTGTTTGTCACCTCGGAGCCTACTCCCTGTTGGAGCCTACTCCCTGCTATTTATGGTTGTTCGAAAAACACAACCGTTGCATCTTCCATGCCGCTTATAGAGTTGAATCTATTTCCTAAGCCTCCTGTCAGCATTAGCTTACAGCAAAGTTCGCGGTGAATACAATCCCTGATTGTAGGTCTTAAGAAAGCTGAGTTTTGGGCAAAGTGTGAAAGGTTGCTAAGGTGTTTCCCTAATTTTTTCGTAAAATAATGGCTGACGGCATGATCACTTATCTTGATTTGTATAAACTAAAGCTGGACTTAAAAACCCTTTAGACCGAAACATATATATTTTCGCCCTTTTCTATAACGTCAAGTTTTTCGGTCCCATATTTGTGAAGCTTATTGAAACTGAGCGTTTCACACAGAGAACATAAAAATCAAATCACAAGCCACGACTTAAACTGGAACCAGTCTTCAATAGGCTGTCAACTTGCTGTTCTGAAATTTGCAAAATTTATATTTTGCTGTAAGTAAAACTAATCTCTCTTGCGCGCACTATTCTTTTACCTCAGATGTAGGAAGATCTTTATGGAACTGTAGAATCATAAAATTTATTTCTTAAAAGGCTTACCTCTAAGCTTATGATTTGCGGAGAGTAATTTTAGATCAAGTACCTATAGGTAACAAGTGGGTTTATCTGCTAGCTATACTTAAAGTGGTTAATGTTCTCGTGTATATCGGATCAACGAAGATGGTTATGACTTTCAACAGATCTGCGCTAAGCAATTAAAGAAAAATACGGTTAAGCATTTGAAATGAAGACCTACTGCTTTCTAATATGGCAGAATAAAACAAAGCTCTCGTACGTTTGCAGAGATCAGGTGGATTGAAAGAAGTGCTGAATAAAACTTTAGAAACTAATTAGTTTAATTGGATTTCGGTAATATAAGTTCTATTCCTGGTTAACCCTATAACCTACCTTTCGACGGTACTGTTCTTAAAACCTGTATGCAGTATACACACATGCGTATACAAATCACGTCCGAAAATAAAAACAAAATGGAAAATAACAACGAAACAATAGAACTGGGTTGCTAGGTCGTCAATTAGTTTCATAACCCGAAAGCGGTACCTAAAGAGAAACGATTTTTTTTTTTACAACTTCTATAAGAATTTACTTTTATTTGAAAATTAACAGAACATAAACTCGTTCTTATAAGAAAAATCGAAAAATATAGCTGTGTTCGATATGAAATGTCAATATCCATGAGTAAAATCAGGAAATAAAAATGTTTAAGTGAGGAAAAACGCTATAAAAAAATAGTCGCCCAGAATTAAAAAAAATGCCTAATCTGGATTTCTTGATTTTCATTTCATTTCATTTCATTTGATTTTTTTATTCAATCTACGATTGAATGACCTGAAATACAAAATGAATTTTATTTTACTATACGCATTTGAAAAATAAAAACAAACAATCAAAATACCTTTGACACAAGACAAACTTTGTCAATAACATACAGCAAGCTCAGTCTTCAACGGAGATCGATGCGTTTCATTTGGCCATGATATAAAGTGCACAAACAGACATGACGCACGTGCCAAACACCGAAATCTATTTGAATGTTATTTAAATTCCCCATTTCGTACTTTACCTACATACGTAGGTTATCTTTAGTTATTCCAGGCGGAAGGTCATTCGCCAGATAACAATCTCACTGGCAGACGCTCTTTTTGCAATTGAATTCACGCGGTGACGTCAATGAACCCACAAAACAATAATCAAAACTAAACGAAGTTTACTATTCAGCCATAACACCCAGAATTTTTTTTCCATTTCATACCCACACTGCTTTCAAATAAAAGTAAAATCAACGACAAATATGACATAACGCATTCCAAATATGACACTGACACTACAACCAGTTTTGGTATTGGCAGCAGCAGCGTTTGTATCGTTTCCTCTCGTACACGAAACGCATTTTGTGCATTCCTTTGTTGTCATTATTCGTTGACCCCCTCCGACAGCTGCTGTCGATGTCGATTCACCCACAACGCAAACCCGCGTACATCAAAAGCATGTGCATCAATACACCACCACAAACAAATGACAAGAAGAGTGACGATTACAATACGTCGTCTGTCAATTTCAAGGCGAAACCACCTGCACGAGTCTAGTGGAAAAAAAAAAAACGCAACTTGTCAACTCAATTTGTTGTTATTGCTTAAGCAAATAATTTGTCTAGTGATGAAGTTGTGAGTAAACAAGCTAATTAAGAAAAAAAAACGGGGGAGGGGTTAACATACTGCTGTTATCTTATCTGAATCTAAAACTGTATCCATAAAATGATAATTTGAACGTCAGGTGCACCTGCAGCATGTGGCAGGTACTCGTGTAGTTGCAGCAGGTACTCTTGTCAAACTCCAACTGGGATTCTAATTCCAGCGATCGATTTCTGGTTCTACCACTTCACTGAACTAGTGCGCTATATTGCATCATCAATATCTTCACAATTTTGCTGAATTTTTTCTTTTTACTTTTTTCTTAAAAAAAAATATACACTTCACACCGATAGGTCGAGACCTAAAACAATTATGCGTTTTATTGTGTTATCACGATTTGTCAAATTTTTGAAAGAATGTTTAAATTTTTGTTGTTAAATATTCGGTCCGCGAACGATCCGCAATATTCGCCGTCAGACTGTAATAACGACTGCCTGTTGAGTGTGGTATGTGGGGTAGGATACGGCAACGGTGCGCTGACGATCGTGAGTACGGAGCTATGTTCGTTTGGCTTCGGAGCGGTGGGTTTTCTGCTGAATGCTGTTGTGTTGTCTGTAGTTACCGTTCCGTGACGTCATTAAAAAATCAAACAAACTCTCTTCAATGGCAATGGCAATTTTATTATTATTCATTCCTCTTTTTCATCTTATTTTTGTTTATTTTTCTTTTTAGCATTTTCTTCACGTAGAGTGTCTAAACAATGAGAGGGAGCATGCAAAGTGATAACAAGATTGGTATGTGATCGTGTACGGTGATTGAAATACATTTTCATGGAGATTTTTTTAATTAATTTGAAGAGTGACTAAGGCGGTTTCATTTACGTGTTATATGACAATATTATTTTGGATCAGGTTAATCGGCCTTGGAGAGCGTTTTAAGAAATAAAGCTCTCAGCTGTAAAAAAAGATTCTAGCTAATTAGATATACGCAACTCAAAAAGCATTTTCATTTTCAAACGTGCTTACCGTTAACTTTGGGAAAAGTTGGGACTCGGAGAAGAGCTACCAAAAACATTTAAATACTAATCGCAGGAACTGGTTTGAATTCAATGTTATTTTTTTTAATTTAAGAAAATGTCTTTTTAATATTTTAAAAGACTGGACAGACTTGTAAAAAAGTTGTTTACTAAAAGGCAGTCTATAGCTTAGATATCTACGCCTACTTTCTGGGGTTTTTCAGATCAAGACGTATATTTTTTGACTTCAGTTATTCATTAATGAAAAAATACTTTTAGGGACAAACAAAAAAAAAAATAGCTTAAGGCCTACGAGCTACAAATGAAAATATTAAAAGGTAATACACTTTGGAATAAATTAAATGAGTGACAAACAAACTCAGTGGCATCACTTCTCCAACCTTACTCGAAAATAGAAATGGGCAATAAAAAGATACCTAACTATAAGCAATCCAGCAGCAACAAACGTTCTCCATCACATAGCAACAGAATTTTAAGAAGAAATTAGAGCTCCTTGAAACTGAGCAACATTAACTATCCAATCTTGTAAAATATGAAACAAAAATAAGGACACTTTGTTATTTTATAAAATTAAACGAAAAACTTTTGTAGGTAATTGTTTTGTTATTTATTTAGTTATGCAAAGCTCTGCAAAGTTGTGTACTTTAGCTTAATAAATACCTCCTTTTCTATTTCAGGTCATGGTATACTTAGAAACCTCTGAGCAGCCAAGAACAATCTTTGGTGGTACTTTTCATCGACAAATTCAAGTTGATCGTGTTAGATTTTGGTCTGCAGCTCAGTTCCTAGAAAGTTGATTGATAGCTTAAAATATTTCAGGAAGTACTGGCTCTATTTATTTTGCTTATTTTTAAAGAATTATTTGTTAGTTTTTATATATTATTGTAAACAAAATACAATTTGGTAAAAAAAATAATCCCAAAATGTAGGCCTGGTACTGAACGATATTGACTTCCCCGAATCTTAAGAGACATTTCAAAAACAGTCTCATCGAAATCTGTCCGGTAGCTTTCACGCCAACTCGTAACGGACATAAAACCGCCTACAATTTTACTATACACGTAGACAAAAAATGTCTAACTGACATGATGAAGCAAAACTAGTTTTAAAATAAATTTTTACGTTGGCTAATTGCACTGCTTGGATTTCTCTAATGTATCAGAAAATCTAGTTGTCAGAGATTGCAGCAGCAGAGCACCTACCGTCCACCATTATGTCAGGTGGAAAATCAAGCCAAATGAGCTGCCACGCTGGTAGTTCGTAGTTCGTACCGGACACTGTCCACAATCCGGCGCTGCTGCTTGGGTGTTGCTGATGTTTCGGCGACATTAAATATGCACATAATCTTCGTCGGAACTAATGGCTTCTCACTGTTACCAGTTTGTTATTGATATTCAGTTATTCACGTCACGTTTGTGCAGTTCGTCGTATATTTTGGCTTCCATGGGGGACTCGATCGATGACTAGCCGGTCAGCGCACAAGAGAGCATGTTGACTGCTAAATAGAGGCAGTTCCCAATGAACCACCACAGTTTCGAACAGGTCGTATGGTATGAGTAACCGCTAATTGCCTTTCATTCATTTTGTGTGGTGTATGGTGTTTTTGCTCCTCTCATTCACTTTGGCAGGCGTCCCGGGCGGTTTAAGAGAAACTCAGATTGATGGGAGGGATTTGACGAGGCAATGAAAGCACAAGTAGGAACTAAGAACGTATCATCGACGATTTGCGTAGAAGGCTGCTTGCAGCAGCGAGATCGTCTCACTGAAAAGGTTGTAAATTTAAATATCTATAATTGGCAGACCCATTTTGTACTCACCCAGCAGAAGAAACAAGAAAGTGGTTGGAGTACTTTTGCACCTGTCCTCTTCCTTAGCCTTCCTAACAATGGTGTGCCATCAATGTTTGACTTCCGTTATGTTTGTGCAATTCTAGCGGTCTGCCGGTGGTTGCGTTTAGCTAAGTTTGAAGTATAAGATGTAAAATGCACTGCATACTGTTGGGAGCAGAGTTTTCCGAAATATTTTTTTTTCACCAGTTGTTGCTATACTTTATTTTGCCAGGTGGAAGTGGGCTTCTTGTATAGCCCCGGTTGCCCCGGATAGTTTGAAAGTGCCAGATTTTGCCTTCTTTTGCACAACCAACTGTTATTGCTTTGCCACTTCAGCACTTCACTGTCAAGCTGTTGTAGGCATGCGGGCGCAGTTAGAATCAAAGTGCAAATTACATAAGTGCACAATGACTGAGAGTTACCCTGATTATGGTCGGAAAATAAACGCATCTGTGGTGCATTTCTCACATCAAAATACTGACGAAACAAACAAAAAAGAATGACAAGATGTAAACATCAGAACAGCGCCACCGTGTGACATTTCTGCCACAAATTTGATAAACTCCCTTCAAGCGATATTTCCGCAACTATAACACTATTCCTTGTTTTACCGTCTATCATTTTGGCGAGAGATGCAACCGCTGGTACCTACCTACCAAACGTGTTACGCCCCAAAAGAGCACACATTCGCCCTATGTGGGCTACCACCCAACTTGAAAGGAGTACTGCATTTGTTTGCTTGCACATTTCCTCAGGCATTTTTGTTCGTATATGCAGTACTATTTTTGTATACATATATCTATCTTGTTTTTCCATATATCTTTCGAAAAAGAACCCCCACAGGGATACGATCTCAAAACAACAGCCCCAAAAGAAAAACATTTTCCGACGCACGGTATATCCACATTTTGAATATAATTTCCTCCACAAGATAAAACAACTAAAACCGAAAGAGAAAGAAACAGAACATTTCAAATGTGCATCCTGCAGATACACGCTTCTTTAGATACATCCGCTATTTATCATTGTTTTTCTCACCTTAATACTATGTGTATCCACTTGACATTGTCTAACGTCAAGGCGACACGGCGACGGGCGACGACTTGCAGGCAGATTTATGGGCGCTGGGTTATTAACAATGGTTTAGGGGCGCAGTTAGAGAGGGCTCTAGCTCTGGCTGTAGGTGTAGATGCAACATTATGCAAGTTGTAACGACGACGACGACGACGAAAGTGCAAAATAATTTAAAATTCCAAAGAACTTAATGAAATTTTCTGTAATTGGTTTTTGAGTGACAGATGCTGGCTAGAGAAACGGAGAGGTGAAATATCCGGCTTGCATATGTGAATGGCACCAGTGAGAATGTTTGTCAAGTGGAAAATTGCCGCGCATAGTGTGAATACATTTAAATGATCCTTTCACGATGTATGTCAACAACATGGATAGGATTGCCGGAAGTTTTCTCAAATTAGTTTTCGTGTATACGCTTTGGAATGGGATTGCATCAGCTTTTGTTTGTAGTTTGGTTCTGTCGAGTGGATTAACGTTAAAGTCAACTGCCCTCGCTAAATTAAGAGCACATAGCTAGTGACATAATCTTCGACTTCGAATGGCCATTGACCAGCTTAAGGGATACAGTCATTGCCATGCATGGTAAGAAATAAAAGCGTAGCTTTCTTATTTTAAATGCGTTTACATTTGCATTTATATCTTAAGAAATTTCCTTTTTCGAGAATTAAATGCATTTAGCATAGTTTTAAGTCAAATATAATGATTAAATAATAGCTACCGGTTTATTCAAATGCATTTAATGCTTTTCTATTTAGCAACAATTCGACAGTTTGATAAGTTAATACTCAAATAAGATAACAAAATACATAAAATCCGTTAATTTAGAAATTAAGTGATAAAATTTAAGCCATTAAACTACTCTGTTTTTGTATTAAATAACTAAATTAAAAACCTTAAAATAAATTTTATTCTTTTAAGGCATTTACAAAAATCTGAAACAAATAACCGTCTTATACAAGGCCATTCATTTCGTGGTTTCAAGTTGGTAGTGCTGGCGTTTGACACCTGTCAAAATCAGCAGTCTTTTGAAATATGATAATATTAGTTGAATGTTTGCCATTTACGATAAGCGATTGCTCAACTATCGCACAACGCGTTAAAATTATTAAAACTTACTACAAAAGTTGTGATTCAAACGAAGACACTTTCCGGGCAATACGCGATGATTATGGTCGTCATGATCGACCGACTTAGTTTAGTTTTTCTTTCGAAACCGAAAAATGAATTAATTGACACCAAGAGTACAGTTATTGGCAGTGCCAACACCTTTGGTCCCATATTACGAATTTATTATATGTCTGCAGAAAACAAAAATATTTTTCAAGAGAAGTACACGCAGAAAAATCGCTTATTTAAAATCCAAAAATCTAAAAACCAAATTTCGATTAAAAACTACCAAGTGATACTGTTAATAAAGCTCCTACCGAGTTAGTGGATTAAATATAACCGAGTCAACTTATTTAAGGAAACTCGGTTAAAAATAACCTTTTATCAATTTTCTCAGTTGTATATAACAAACTAACTCTGTTGAATTTAACAAGCTGGTTGATATTTATCTAGAAACTTAGTTCTTAACAACTGATAAAGTGTGTTATTTTTAACAGTATGCATTTTACCTATTTATATCGGTAGTATTTACCAACGAATACTCGGTGTTTTTCAACAGAGACTTGGTTAATTTTAACCCTATTTTTTTTAACCGAGCAAAAATCGCACTCTGTTGGAGTCAATTTTTGAGCGTGTAACTTGAAGAAAGGAAATCCCTACTTAACAGAGAGATGTCGCCTACTGTATCCAAAGAAAATGGGTGTCAACTACTGTATCCTTTGTGTGTAGGAATTAATTTATGCAGATGGAGAACGGTTCAAACAGCGATCGGTTGGCCGGACTTCATGCTGTTACAGAAATAAAAATCGGCTCCTCTTGACAGCAGGCACAGCAATCAATCTGCACGAGCCGAGAGAACAGGTCAATAAGAGTTCAACTTACTTAACCGACCGCGAAAGGTGGTTAAAGCTTGGTTACAGCCAAAATGCTCGGTGAGTCCACGAGTGTTATTGCTGCGTTCGAAAATGAGCAATATTCAACTTCAAAATACCGTTCTAGACTTCTAGAGGATTTTTTTATAACTCAAGAGGCGTCTTTAGAATGGATTTAAAATAAATTTTATACAAAGAAATTGCTTCGTCCCCTCAACATGGCTATATTTGACTAGCTTTGGAGGTTGAAATTTAACATTGAAACCTAACAGCTGTACAGCGACATCAAATGCAAATAGCAGTCATCGGGACAGAGAGAATGTACAATCGATTCCCTTCACGCCGACAGAGAAAAACTTCGCCCGAGGTGGCCGATATGTCGAAGCTAACCTTCATCAACTTGGAGTGCAAATAACTGAAGGCACTTTGCTAACTGGTTATCCACCTGGGACTGTAGCGCCACATAAGGATGTCAGTATCTCTCAACTAAAACCCTTCCGAAGAGTTTCAAGGAGTATCTACCTTTTGACGAACTGGTACTGCGAAGTCTCTTAAAGGTAGAGACTGTTTGGAATGGGTGGTCCTGTCTCGTTCAGTCATAATCATATATCCGCATAATGAAATGAAAGCTTAAGCAGCCTTCGAAAATATTGACAACTTGTTTCAAATAAACTCGATTGTGCAGAATACTATTGTTTCCCATCGTTGTAGTATCCACAAGTCGGCAAATATATAAACGTCTGCGAAGCTTCAAAAATTGGCTAAAGCCTGTTTGCCCTGAGCTACCTTTACTTCTCTTTCCGCATTCATATGTGTATACACATTGTCGCACAACTCGTCACCGATTGTGTAAAGTAGTTGTTTATTTTGCGTTGTCTTTTTTCGGAAACTCTCTGTGGAATAGCATCAATAGACTGAACATAGACATTGCGCCCACGCTCAGCCAACTCCAGGACTATGATGCTCCATTGAGAGCAGAAAGTTTTCCATCTGACTTAACTTTTGAAGTTTCCGCTTTAGGATCCTTGAAGAGGGTAAACATCGACACAGGAATACACACTCTGGTGAAAAAAAAACCCACCGAACTTGACCAATTGAGAGAAACTATACACAACTAGGCAATTTACCCACTTGCCCTCACTGCAGATGAGAGGACAAGTAAGAAAAAAACAAAAAAAAAAATAAAGCCAAGAAGCAAGAAGATAATATTCATCGTGAACATTTAGGTAGAAGGATGTTTGTTGAGATTGCGGTTGTTACTATGTCCGAGAACTTTTCCATGTTCATTTAAGTTAAACTTTGGTTTTTTTTACGTCTCTCGTAACCTCTACCACCACACCACACCACACCAGCCTGCGAATGCAAATGGAATAAACTGTTTGGAAAAATTGTCAGGATGTAAAAATAAAGAACAAAAAAATTCTATAAGAAGAGTAAATTAAGTCCGAGTTCCAGGAATGATATATAGTGGACAGAACTTTTGACAGTCATTTTGCTTGATTCTCTTTTTTCGTTTTATTCTATTTTGTTTGCGGTTGTATGGTAAATTAAAACATTAAGGACGAAGTAGGCAAGGCCTGGATATAGTTTTTTTTTCTTCGTGACATTTGTGGGCAATCTAATCACGGAACAAACTGACGACGGCACAGTGTCATTGAAAAGTTTGAGATTAATCTATTTGAATGTTTACAGTTAGTTTTTTGGTAGTTTTAGGAGTGATAAAACTCGTCAGCACTTGTTAGGATGTCAGTTGAGATTACTTACTTTGTGTAGTGATTTAGGACATGATGGTTAAGCAGGATTTACGAGTATTGTCCCCTATTGTATTATTTTGAGGCAAAGTTTGTAGCAGGATCTCAGTTCGTTCTGTTTGTGGATACGTATTGTTTTTTGTTTACTAAGGAACTTGGCGACTATGACAAGCAAACATCAAAATTAGTTCTCTAAGACATATAGTGGAATTTGAATTTGTCCAAAAAGCACTTGAGGAGAATGTCAACACATGGATTATAATCTGAGCCATTTATTGACGTACATTTCTTCTAGATAAGGTAGAATACGACCTTAGTAGAGATTTAAAATACTATATCGTAATATTAGGCCTGTTTTTTTAGCTTCGATCTCAGCAAAGTTAAGTAAAGTAGGATTTTCAGCACGCAATTACAACAACTGCTCTCTACTTGACACTTCGAGGACTCACATAATTTGTTGTAATTGCGTGACGAAAAAAATACTTTACTTTGCTTTGCTTGCTTACTCAAAAAAAAAACACGTCTTTCGATCCTTATGCTGGAAATGATTTTTCGAATCTGTCTGCAATCGGATACACTCCTGCCTAGTCCCAAAGGAGTTGATGTGCTTTTTATACTAAAATGTTCAAAAGCCGCTTGAACTTTCGAAAAATCAATCTGTCCTCTCCTCCTTCTTTGTAGGCTCATCAATACTGACCAAGTGTGGACAGGTTGTCCATTACTCATTCTAACACATTTAAGGACAATATATTACAATGCGATCAATAATTCGGTGTGCTGCTTCGTACAAGCCGTCCTGAGAATTTGACTAATTTCTTTAACTTTTCTGCTGGTGAGCCGAAAAGTTTGTCAACATCTTGAGAGAAGTTCCTTCAAGGGAATATATTTCCGGTCTGTTGTAGAGTAGATTTGGGGAGGGGCATAGAAAATGGATTGCGTTGTCAAGGACTCCCTCATCACCGCTGCCTTCATTTGGTACTTAGTTCTTATGAGAGGTATCCTGATTGCGGACTTCGTCAATTACAGGTTTCTTTTGATAACAATACAATTTTTTTCCGGAAGTTTACCTCTTATGTGAAATTTGGTTCAAGACGGGATACACGAAGACAGACCTTGCTTTAAAATAGCTTTCTCAACTTGAAGGGACACATCGCATCGATTCCTTGTTCTGCGTTACAGGTACCTTGAGCTCTTTGAGACAGCTATTAACTTTATAAGCAAGTAATAAATGTGTCAAAGAACCGAAGAGAGTTGCTGTTCTTAAAGGCAAATACCATCCATACAAATCTAGCTGATCTACACATTTTGTGTACAAGCTTTTGCAATAGATTGAATGGTTCCCGGTTGAACCCCCAGAACAATATTGAAACCATTTTATAGTTGGCTGTGCTGCACCATTGATTGCTAATATTTGGCAAACATCTAAGGATGTAATTGCCCTCAGGAAGCTTCTCTCTCGGGAGAAAACTTTAGGTGCCTTTCTTGCGTCTTCAAACAAAAAATCACACACAAAATAGGGTTCGAGAGATGTGAGGGTAAGTAGGTCCTATGTAACTCTGTTGCGACAACTATGGTCTCAGAAAATGTTTCGGGCTTACCAGGGAACTACTTGTGTTATCGAAGTGTCTTGCGTCTTTTTTTCTTCCACGAGTCCTTATTGTTGCACTTGTACTAAGGTCTTCGAAAAAATTGGTGTTGCTCCAGAGTAATTCCACCGAATAATCGGGCTCACCAACGATAAATATCGATAAAGGGGCAACCGGGAATGCACTGCTGTATCAAGTTGGGAGTCTAAATCGAGAATTTTAATATTAAATTAGCATTTTTCACAATACTATACCTACAAATTCAATTTAACTTTAACATTCAAAAGAACTCCGCTTAAAGAAACAGATTTTTCTCTTCTCTCTTTTTTGACAGAACGACCGATTAAAGGTTATTGGCCAAGGGCAATGAATTCGCCATTTCGGCATAGTGACAGAAACTGGCTTAATTCGCAAAACATAAAAACAGCGTTGCCAAAATGTCATTAGCCCGACTCGTTGCTCGTTAATTGAAAATTCAAAGGTAATTAAATTCAAATCGATTTCGATAACTTAAAGCTAAACTATAAACTAAAAGGGAAATATTTGGCTAGATGACAATTGGTATTGGCGATCACCTTTTGCATAACTTGTATACAGGTTTTGCTCGGGTTACTTTGTATGCTTCATGACATTTTTTAGTAGATCTGTAGCCCCGTCGGTACATGTAGAAGTCGGAGTCATTAATTAAACACTTCGGGCGCTTTCCAGAAGGTAGTCAAAATGCTCTCTTGTTTTAAATCACTTTACCATTTACAAGCATCTTAGCTTTTGTCGTCATCTATCACTTATTGTCAAATCATATCTATGGTTGGCGTACAATTTCGATCCTGACAGCTCGCTTAGTGGCAAAGGACCTACGCTGAACCCAAATCATATCACGAACATTGGCAAATCGAAATAATTCCTAGTCACTAAGGGAACTGCCCCTTTGAGGCCGTAAACGCCTGTCTGTATACCCACGTCTTGTACATGTCCGCAACTACTCATCGCACCTTCTTTTTGTGAGGATTGTGAGGATCCGTTTTTTAAAAAGGGTTCTTTTCAAGTTCTCATTCGAATTCACACTCGTCCGACAAGTGATGAATCAAAAAAAAAAAAAAAAAACACCCGCCCTAAGACTGCAGCTGCCCATGCAAAGAACTAGCCACTAACATCCCTTTTATGATAATTTAAGTACACACTTGCTGCTATTTATGAAATGCCCACAGGAAAGGGCATTCAGGTTGCGGGTGAAGTCTGAGTGGCTTAAGTGCCAAGTAAAGTGACGTAGACGTAGAAAGTTGGGTTATGGACGTCTCTTCAAATCCCTTGCCGTTCATGGTATCCTCTTCAAGGTTGAATGTATCTGTATGTACATGTGGTGATATCCCTACTACGCCTCTGTTTGGAAAACTGCCTTAAAGTATGGCAAGTGTTCGTTTGTTTTGGCCAGCAGGACCTATAGCAATGAACGTGCCTCTCTCTGGAGTGTATTTTACTTTTCGAATAGATGGCAGAGTGTCGCTGCAGCAGAATTGCTGAACAGACGAAGTCGGTGTCGTCAGGTGGCTGTATAAACACAAGGTCTGGTTAAGAGTAACGTAAACTTGATTTTCGGGTTATCACTGGTGAGCTTGTACAATCAACGTGAGAATACATTTTACGGCAAATTTGTAAGTGGGTGAATAACTCGTGGGGGCTGGCGGGGAGGGGTTGTACGAGAAGAGTTGATTAGTTATTTGTTTACTGACAATTTTAATGGGCGTAGAAGTTCCAGCATATAAAAGGGGAGGCACTAACCGCTATGAAAGGCACCAGCAAAAGTGGCGAGGCATATTTACAATTGGGAAAAGAACTACCATTGCTACAAAGCAGATTATCAGTTGCCTGAGGACTCTTGAGTTTTGAGCATTTCCTTATTTTAACGATGTATATGGTAAACTATTTGCACATGTTGCGTGGTAAAAGGAAAGGGAGGCCTTTGGCGAACCAGAAGTGAAATTTCCCGCCGTAGACACTTTGACAACTATGCGAACTCCTCACTGAGTTATTTAATATTTACTGTATCTCTGTATCTTCTTCCAATGTTTGTACTTTTGTCTTTTCCAGGCTTAAGGTACGAAATAAGAAACACTATCTCCGGCCCAACTCTCCATTAAATGACCTGCTGCAGTATTTCATTAGGGCACTCTAAATATATAGACTATCGCCTGTCAAGTGATTAGACGAATGCATCGTTTTTGCATTAAGGGATTAAAGTACAAATGATGTGTTGCGTCATGTTCATTGCAGCCGTCAAGAGCTGAGTTCTAAGTCAAACCCATCCATGGCGCGCACACCGCCAAGTAATTCTCGAAATGGAAAGTGCAATAAACAAGGAGGGCTTACCGGAGTGCTTGTGCTAAGTGCTACAAGGTACCCGATGCATATGCAATCGCAAAGCGATTGTCGTCGACAATCGATTACTAGTTCGATTCGAAGCAACAATATATATATATGAAGGATACAGCTCCGAGCACCCTGGGGGATGGTTATATAGGTACATTCCACTGTAGCCACAACAAGAGTGCGAAACGTCATCACCGCTACAATGATCGTACTTAACATTCGCATTAAGAGAATTGAGTAAACAAGTTGCAGGGCTCACTATGGAATGAACGGTCATCAATTTGAAAAACTGCCACAGGCTTACACGCGTCCTGCAAGGACTACAAGGAGTGTGCAACTGTGCATTCGGGCACAAGACATTGAGGGATGTTATTGCTTAAGATAATCGCGGGGGATTTGTCACCACAGTGCGCAGATAAAGTGATTGAATCTGGCATTAATGGCGGTCGTTTGAGCCCGCAGTGATGTGTAACGAAGTGGGAAGCTCCTGCTGCTGATGGTTACAGATCCGCATTTCACAATATCCCGGGAGTGGTTGCCCTTAGAACATGCTTCCAAACAAATAGCATGTTGACTTGTTTCGCTATAGCAATTCACTAACAAGATACTAATTAGGTACTTTCAATCGAAAGATGTTCACAATGACTTTTTAACTGCCGTGTACAAAATTCACTATGTTATATAACCTTTTAGTAAGAGAACTGTATTTATTTTGGTGAAATCAATAATTCTTATGCAACTTTGATAGGGGACCTTAAAAAAGTGGGAGTCAGAATTCCCTCTACTTGTCTGTCTGTCCGTCTGTTCCTATCTTTCTGGCACACTTAAAAAGAACGAAAAGAGCGAGTTTTGTGCAATGCAGTTGTGCTTTTACTTTAAGATATTTGATCAGGGAGAGGATATTTGAAAAATATTATCAAAAAACTAATGAACTAAATACGTCCTCCTAGACGAATGTTTCGCAAACGTGGTTATTGTGTTTTTAACATTTTTTTTCCCAACATACATGACCACAGTCTTACTATACATAAATACGAGAGAACCATATCCATAAATTTGAATATCGTCTTTAATTTGCATGAGCTTCCTCTAAATATTCGCATATTATTCTTTTGCGAAGGTTTCAGCGACTCTTCCATTGAAATTCGACGCAGCAAGTGACTTCAAATCAGGAATTCTCAGATGCACTCACCGGCGAACGAAATCTCCTGCCGGTGGACTAAAAATCTGTGAATCTCTAAATATTTAACACTTAACGCAACCAATTCTACCTTGGATACCGCCAGAAGCAAAATCCGCCTGAAAGATGCAATGAAAGAGAAAGTTTCTTATTGCGACCAAGTGCTGGATTTTTATTTTATTTCTTTGTATTTCATCAAAGGACAGAATATTTCGTAGAAATATACCCAACAAACCGCTGGACGAAGGTGTTCCCCTTAATCAATGTTTCTATTGGAGTGCAGTAGAATAGAACAGCTTCGAAGGGATAGAGTTATCTGGGGTCCATTTTCCGATGCAGAGTTTGCGATTCGTTTGTTTTTTAAACAGCATTTTGATCTCTTTTAGGTGGAAAAATATTTCTGCTTTATCAAGAAGCTTTTAAAATAACAACCAGTAGTCCCACAGCTCCACGTTGCGTACTTAACAGACGTGAAATGAATTTGCACCAATTTAATGTTAGGTATAACTGGTATAGCTGCGATTTATTGTTAAAAAAATTAATGTTGTTTGAATTCTTTTTTTAAAATAAAATGATCATCAACAAATAAGCTTCAAAAAGTACTGCAAAAAGTGGGCTTCCTTAAAAATAAATATTAAGAGGGGAAAGATGTGAAATTTATTTTTAATGATCGTGGAAACAAGGGACGATTGGCAAATATTTGAGGGAAAATTATCCAAAGGGCATACTAACAGATTTTCCTTACTTAGAACATAAAGCGTTCAATATTGGAGTTGTTAGTCCGATTACAAGGTAGTTTTATGAGAGTCCAAATCTTTTAACCATACGCTGGTTCGCAGATGAAAAATCGGAAAATCTTGTTTTTTCAAATCTTGTACATATTTTGGAGCTCAAAAATCTTAAAGCAAATAGATACTTCCTGTAAACTGGCATCACTATGCGGCAAATTTGGGTCAGTTGTTAACAGGTGTTTTTTTTTTGTATTTGATTGATCTCCTCAAACCTTGGATCCATTTTGCGTCTAATTTTGTATAAAGATTAATTGTAAACAAGTGTGGTAACTATTCCTTGGGAACAATCATTAATTTGGATTAAGGTTACCTTATCAGTCCGCCGCACGTGCAGCAGCTCTCAACCTAAATTATGACCAACAAATGCTAGTAGCTCGAGAATGTGATCCCAGCAAAGATACCTACCAGTTACAGAATCTCGACGAGAATTTCAAAACAACAATACCAAAAGCAGCACCTAATCCGTGTACAGTGTACACGCCACGCAAGACGTCCGATCCTGACATCGCTACTTGCCAAGATAAGCCCTTAAGTTGTGTGCTCACTTAAGATTTACTGATGCAGCTGAGCAATTTAAATTACAGCACCAAACTTTAAATGGATTGTTTGAAAGTTCTGCGTACCAGATAAGAAGTTCACACCATACCACCACTGATGTCCCACCCCCCAATCGTCCTTAGCATCAGCATGTAGGGTGCACACCTCGCTACAATACAATTCGCGTGCTTCTCACGTATACGCTCACCTGCCACACACTGCTTTTTGGTTTTCTTTGTGTTTTTATTTTTATTTTATTTCAGCCATTTTGAAATGTTGCTTGTTTATCGTTAACTTTTGTGCACGTGAACTGCATTTCCTGCACTGTGCGGCCGTAGAACCGACGACCGAGAACGAAAATACTTTCTAATTGATTTTTCTCTAAAAATGTACATCACACTCGTATCGCACATGTGAGCGGAGAGTGCCAGTGAGTTCCCAAATTACTGCGGTACCATTAGCTCAAGTGAAATGCCAACTTCGCCATACACACACTGACACTCTGCGAATGTGGGTACGTGCGCGGCGAATATAGTTGACACTCGGCAATAGCTAACTTGTTCGTTTGTGAAAAAACCGTGTAGGTGACATTTTTATAAATTCCCAACCAGATTGTTTGATGGCTTGATACAAGGGTTATACAGGTACCACCCGCCTAACGCCTAATGACGCTATCAGGGTGTATTCTTTTATTTTCAAAACATTTCGAGTTAGGAGTGCTAGCGGCTTTAATTGTTAGTTATTAAGTTAGGTGGTTTCGTGTCGCCACAGGATGAATGACGGCAGGGTAAGGCAACTGCCAAGAAGTTATTGCTTCCACTCAATTTGTGCTTCTAGCATTTAGTACGTAATCTTAGCTCATAATTCGTCCATTGAAGTCCTTTGAAGTTGGAAGTGGTTTGATATATAGCAGAGGTGCCAATGGAAAACTTTGAACTGCAACGCCTACTGACCATGTCGTATGAAGGAACCGTTTTAACTGGCAGTAGCTCTATTGTTTGTTTATGTATCCTGTAAGAAATGTCAAAATATGAGATATGTTAACATGTGGACATTGCATTTCCTTTTATTAAACTTCTTGTATATACAACTTGACTTAGGGCTAGGTAACAAATGGTGGTGAATAATAAATATCTAAATGCTTTGGCTCAACAACAGGGGCCCAACAGTATACAATGCTTGTTTTCTTAAATCTATTTGACATTAATTGTGGCAGTCTTCTCGGATTCATACTCGTAATAAGCATCGTTGTGTTAGCATGCGGAACAGCTTCCTGTTGTTATAACTATATAGTAGGAAAACCCAGCGGCCGAAATTTGACTGCTTTGCTGTGATACCTCTGGCTCACATTGTCGGTGAAGCCTACGTTGGTCTAAAAGATCTGTATTGAAACAGATGTTGGTTAGCAAATAAAATGCTCCTTCCATTCTTTCAATAAATTTAAAATCAACGAAGGATTTTCTGCTTTGTTCGAGAACATGGAAAAATATTACCCTTTAAAATCGAAAAAGGACACTATTTGCAATCTTTTCGTCTCTGTAATCTATTTTCTTTCCATCCTATTCTTAAGGTGCCGTACCCAAAGGGAAAAAATGGAACCTTATTAGTTTCGCCGCTTTTGTTCGTCCGTCTGTCCGAACCCACTAGACCAATTTTATACCTAGGTCTATCTCAGAAACGAATTGACGTAGAAGGCTGAAATTTGCTCACAGCATCTAGTTAAACGACAAACAGCAATGGTATAGTAGTAAATCGATTGGTTTTAGAGTAATTAGTAATTTACCTCATCTGCAAAAAAAACTTGTCAATTGCCAATTCCAAAGAAGGACGAAACATTCGGTGCGCGAGTGACACTCGCACTTGGCCGGTTCGTCTTCGTACGGTTTTCTTTTTCTCTTTCCATTTGTGCTCTCCATTTTTCTCCTTCCCATTTAGTTATATGTAACGAATATTTCGTTTTTTATTTAATTATAACCGAATGAAGTTATTATTCTTCCACTTAGTGTTTAGTAAACTTTTATAAAATTATTTAATGTGCTATGAAGTTTCATATGCTATAAAAGGCATTTTTCTTATTTGTACCTTGCAAATAAAAATTGAGCTGAAAGTACTGGACGATCACATGGAATACATTTAGAGAGCTTTTCGACTTCTAGGCGAAGTTGGCACCGTGGATGAATTTTATTTTATTTACAGTCATTAACCGTGATGTGCCGGTTCCACATAATGCCTACACTAAGTCAGGGATTTCCGGGCATGATCGAAAGTCTTGTTTAGCTAGTCTTAGGTATAGGATTCTCGTAATGTCAGGTTCAGCTTTTCCGTTGCATGCAAAATTGTACTCCGACTTCAGGGTGTGGGATGATTTTTGAATCACTACTGTTCAAATTATCGCCACCTTAAAATTTCTCGTTCCGGGCAATAATCCGCAATTGCAGCATATGGTTTTGAAAGGTTCCAAGCATGCAAAGTCGTTGTAGGCTTTGCAAGAGTTTAATGAAGATGAGTAATAAATCCACCACAGTAAACTAGTTGAAAAGGTTATGAAAAAGTGTGTGAAGAAACATACAAATTTGTTAATATATATTTTATTTCATGTAGAAATTTTAAGCTTACGTTTTGAACAAAATTCTTAAATAAAATATCAATTACGTGCCTTAAAGTTTTTTTTCATCGCCATCTTCCTATCCGACACATATTATAGTAAAGGATACTTAACCTTTGGGAATGTCTACCAACAATGTGCGGTATTGATGTTGGTTGGCATGGTAAATTGTATTCCTCGTCTGTCCATTTAAAAGTCCGATGAACCTTTACTCCGGTCTTGTTTGGGGCATTTTTTTTTTTTTTTTTTCAAAAATGCGAGCATTAGAAGAAAAATGGACCTAGTTTTGCCTGAATGCACTTTTTCGTGGACATTTAAGAGCATCCCAAACCGGGTAAGACTATTTTCTATTTTCTTGCAAGTGGTACAGCCTTGTTAAAGTGATCCAAAGATCTGATGGATATTGAGTTGAAAACTTGAGGTGAAGTTACAAATGTAATCCACTCAAGCATGCGTATTGATGGTTAAAGTCGACCGACAAAGTCTTAGTCGTTTGGTACATTTGGTCTGAATATTACCCTTGCCTTTTAAGCAGGTATACCCGATTATGATGGGGGAGAGTCTGGTGTACGAGAGTTAGTGGACAGACACAAACAGTGTCTTTAGAAAGGCAGTACCTAACCTTGCGTACGGAGCTTCTTGGGTGTCTAACTAGAAACTGAAACTGTCTTAGTATAGAACAACAATCAGTTTATGAACTTCTCCATTCAAAAACTATTTATGAAATAGCTTCACGTACGTCCGCTATTACGTACACTATACCAAATGTGTTGAAATAGATTGCCGCTCCTCACCCTATATAGACCTCCTTTTCCATTCATTTAAAGTTCCGCACTAGTCGATGACACCCTCATGCCAGCAAACTTACACGGCACTACTTTTATAAATGCTCCACCATTTCCGGAAGCGGAATTACTCTGCTCAAGTAAACAGTAACATAACCCTATGACCTGCTGCGTCTTCAAAACTTCCACCAAGGCGAATATGATGAAGGTACTTATTGTTGTCATTATTTTGCCTTAAAAATGAATCTTACTTGACAAATGCCCGCGACGACGACGACGACGCTGCAGACGACAGAGACACTGTATACACAAATATAGAGTGTACATAACCCAACTGCACTGCATTTGCAACTTGCATAAGGACAAAGTTTCTTAACAGCAATCACTATCCTCGCCACCACCACTATACTTGTATATAGCGTGTCACCGTTAGCTGCAGCAGCGTCCTGCTGTGAAATATTATATTATAGTATAGTCCCTTGTGTAAGGATGGTACAACGACTACACCCACATGTGAATTCTGCATTCAGTCCACGTGGTGGAGGGGTATGTGCAAACATAAGCTCGACGTCTGGTCCTTGTTTATCTATGAGGGGCCATGAATGTCGTCAAAACCTCTGCACACAGCGCGGCCAAAGAATTCCTTGGCAAACATTTTCTCATTTGCAGATGAACACGTTTGGCTACACTCGTATATCGACAGTGTACTCATGTTGAGCCTGTTAATAAGCCGTATTATGTTGGAATATAGAGAAAAAAAAAAAAAAAAAAAAACTGTGGGGCAGAGGGTGCTTTTCAAATTATGGGCGCTGCAATTACATCTTTGACACTTTAACATGGAAGTGAAGATATTTCCTAATGTCACACTTCAGCGTAGGACAGGCGACGATAAAAAAGAAAAGAGAGTTCTGACGAAACCCATTTGAATAGAGTTCACCATGAATGAGATGGTTGGGTGACTGTCATTGACGAAGACGAACACACCTCCTACGAAAGGGGTGACATTTGAATGCATAATGAGGAAGGCGCACATACAGGCACACAGCGCTTCTGATTTTGTTCTAGTCCTTGCAAATATTTGATTTCCAGAAGGAAATACGATGAACGCTTGTCATGAAAATTTAATTTCGATTCAAAGGCTATTACTGCGTGTACAAATAAACTTGATGGAACATTACATACATAGAGCGAGGATGGCGATGGTGTTGCCGGCGCACAACATTCGGTTTCATTGAACTTTTATGCCATATTATAATAAAATATTCAATAGTCAATTTTATGGTCGGGATTAATTAATATTCCAATTTTTTGGCTCAACAACAGCGGCCCAAGGGTATGCAATGATTTGTTTACCATAAATTTGAGCGTTGTTTCAGATTAAAATTTGTTTCCGTAAAATTTCACGTTTGGAAGTACATATTTTTATTTCAACAACTATTCACAGAGATAACTTGCATTAAAAATAATATGAAAGCACAGATTCCTGGCTCTCAAAAATGTTATAGTCCTTTATTGTAAGTTTTTTTTCTATAATTTTTTTAGTATTTTTTTTTTTAGTTACATTACTCGCCTAAACGAAGTTCTCTTCCATATTAAAAAATGGTAGTATTTAATAAATAAATTTTTCATTTTGCCCTCACGTCGAAGCCTTATGAAACCCTGGCCAAATGGAGCTGGTATTTTGATCATCCGTCCAAGAAGCTAGATAGCTACAAGCATAACGACTGTTTCTTGATTCGCTAATTGTAACGGGGGAAGTCGTTAGCGAGTGAGCGGCTAGTTTCATGTTTCAAAGCTCTGTTAGAAAGGCAAATAATTACTTCCTCATCGGTGACGGCAACGTTCCAAAAAGTGGCACTATTATTTGGCTTCGTGCTTTGTCTTTTGTTGGGTTGTGGTTTTGTCTTGTGTTGTTTTGTGTTGTGCTGTTTTGTCTCATGTTTTGTTGTGTAGCACTGAGTTGTCCTGCAGCTCACTGCAGATTGATTGTAATAATTGTAAGGGCCCAGCGAAATAATACCTCAGGAAAAAAGATCCCAAAGTAAAAATGAGATAAGACTTCAAAAATGAGCATGCAAAACAACAACAATAAAAACTGTCAAAATTTCGGGTAACAGAATAGGTAAACCATTTTTTCAACGTGTTCAACACGAGGCTTCCATTTTAAGTTATAGTAAGAGACTATAACAGAATAGCTGAACAAATCTAACAATAACAATAACAGTAAAAGAATACGCAAGTCTTATATTTTTCTTTAATGCTAGCAAGTACTATGTAAATAGTATAAATGAAAAAAATCGAACGTTGATAATCCATTAATTAAAAACTTAAGCCTCATTCCACTGGGAACTAGGACGATGTATGTATACCAATTTTGGGCCACTATTTTATTTTGATTTTGCTTTTGGGGTCTTGTTTCGCGGAGCCGGTACCACGGCTGAAAATAAACTGAATGAAAATGGTGACAGCTAATAGACATTATCGGAGTAATATTTGACAAACTTGCGTTCGCGATATTTCTGTCCCAAAAGCATTATGTCCTCCGAATCATACTGAAACAAAAAGAAACACATCTTCTTGTCTTCAAGTATTTTGAAATGCAACTTCGTAATGACCTTTTATAAAATTGTGAAAAGTTTAAGACATCCTTAAGCAACCGTGGGACGACACTCAGTAAAACCTAAGAAAAATTGTGTCTATATAAATAAGGGTCAATGGTATTCGGTAGCATCATAAATACCCCGTAGGCACGCGAAAGTTTCTTCCACTGTGATTCTTTTCACTTTTGCCTGAAACAATAAACTGAGAAATAAAGAAAAACATATCCCTCTTGTGGTCAACTGATGGCAGACATCCTTGAAACGTAAAATTGCGTATGAAAACCGCGAAGAAGTCAATTTTTATCTAAGCCACGGGAAGGTCGTTCTACAAATGCCCCTTGGCAAGGTCGTGTCAAATTGCGCTTCTCCATTCAAGAAATGTAGATACTCGCATTTCCATAAAGGCCTTCACGCTAGGTTGCATCAATTTCAGTTCATTTTGAAAGAGTCGTATTGAGCTATTTATTTGAGCGCCTATCGACACGAGCTGCTGATGTTGTTAACATGTCATAAAAGTCATATTAGAATTCATTAGCACTGTAGTTATTATCCATAATGACCGGATAGTTGATTTCATACTGGCTCTTAATCCCGGACAAGCTGCCATTAAAGCCAACCTAGTCAGCCAACAGGCAGTCAGTTGCCAAATGTGATGAAATTCAGACGAGCGAGGGGTGGTGATATAGCTGGATTGCCGTAGGAGCATGTAATCACAATGTGGATCTGTTTTGGGGGAGGAAATGCGTGCCAACAGCTAGTTAACTCATCTCACCTCCGCAGATAGACGGACTATTTACTGTAAGGATTCACATGTATTGGCCTTATCAAGAGGCAGTCAAACTACAAAAGTTTATATTTAAAGTTGGATACTCGCAAATGAATTCCAGGCGTGCCATTTCAAGTTGGCGGCACAAAGCCAAGAAGATATAGGAGGAGATATAGGACACTGGATGCTGCAAAAGGGATGCATCGAAAATCATTTAAAAAGGAGTGCGTAACACTATATTATTTTCAAAATTTTAAGTAACAGTGTGCACCGTGCTTTGGATAAGAATCCCCAGGAAAAAAAGGCATAGGCTTAACTTTCATTTATATTCGGCTCATGTATCCAATTTAAGGCCATAGGAACGATTTTCGTTGCTCAACTTGTGCTATAATAAAGTTTTAAAAACTCAAAGTTTGGCGACTTATCTAAAAGGAAAAACACATATATGTACGTCTTCAATTTTAAAATATCGGTCTGGTTTTAGAAATGAAACTGTTTGAAAGCCAGAAATAACAGATTTGTGGACTTTATAAAGGGTTTTCCAATAAGAGGTGCTATTTTGGTATTCAAAGAAAAATGCCATTTGTTGAGATAAATGATCGAATGTTTGTTTCATAACAAAGAGAAAGGTATGCCGTTAATGAAAAAAAAACATCAGCCAAATGGCCACCACGAGCACGCATACAGGACCATATCCTTTTCATAAAATTTTCCATAACCAAATCGCTAAGTGGCTGCCCTATGTCCTCGATAGCCTCACGAATTTTATCTTTGAGGTATTGAATCGACGCTGGGCTGCTGGCGTACACCTTATCTTTCACGTGGCCCCAAAGGAAGAAGTTGCAAGGTGTTAAATCACAAGATCTCGGTGGCCAATTGTGATCACCTCTTCGAGAGATAACACGGACCGGAAACTTTTCCCGTAAAAGAACAATGCTTTCGTTGCTTGTGTGGCACGAAGCGCCGTCTTGTTGAAAGTAAACGTTGTCCAGATCAATACCATCCAACTCCGACCATAAAAAATCATTAATCATCTCTTGATAGCGCCCATTCACCGTAACTGTTGATCCAACCTCATTTTCGAAAAAGTCAGGGCCAATGACCCCGCCGGACTATAAACCATAAACAGTCACACGTTGAGGATGGAGAGGCTTCTCAACAATAACTCTTGGGTTTTCCGAGCCCCAGATGCGACAATTTTAGTCCGACAAGGTGCTTCACGACGACCAAAAAATGCTTTAGTTTTGCGAACTGTGTCTGCAAGATTTTCACCATTTTTGTAGTGAATTTTAATAATTTCAATGCGTTGTTGAAGCGTGTATCGATCCATTTTTAGTAATGGCGTAGTTTCTACTTGTCATATGTCAAAGAATAAAAGCTTCAAAAGTGACAGCTACCGAAATAGCGGGTCATTCACGATAACACCTCTCATTGGAAAACTCTCTATTTGCAGGAGTTTGGTGAATTTTTCTAGCTTCCTTCAGGATAGCTGATTAACGTTATTTTTTCAACCTACATGAAACCACTCACAGGATTATTATTTTGTAGGAAAATGTGTGGAGTCAACCACCCTGAGCACATGACATCTTTTTCAACCATACATCCTCTGTTGCAATGTAATTCACTTTCTGAGACATTAATATGCTACCACATGTTGACACAATGTACAAGCACATACCTGTGACATTATTTTGTCTCACTTAACATCATTATAATCTGCCACCTTTAACCGCATTCGTCCACACTGAAGGCACACACTCGTCACCCAAACGTCCCTTTTATAGTCGAGCACTTCCATTTCCTACGATGGATGCGATGCGACATCCATACTCTGTAGCGTGGAGTCTCAACACGAGGATGATGTCGTCGCCAGAAACAACATAAAACCGATCATCCAAAGGCGACAAAAAGAAACCCGTCCGAAGTACGCTGTCATCCTCCCACAAATCTACCCTCAGTTCGCACCTCCATCGCCGCACACTATACCACAGTCATCGAGCCACCATGAAACATCAATCGCAATTTAACGATAAAAACAGGCGAAACTCCAAAGATGATAGAGATGACATTGCGCTGTTGGCCGGAGTGTGTGTGTGTGTGGCAGGGGGGGTATGAAACTGCCACACACAGGACTACAAAAAGGAAATCAGTATTTTTCTTATTTGTTTCATTCAAGAGAATATACAGTGACACAGCACACAATGTTTATGACCATCTCACTCTGGCAAACTACTGAAAAGGACTAACATCAGGAAAGAAAAACCAGAGAGTAAAACTCAAGGAAAACACCGAATGATACACGAGCAGGGGAAAAACAACAGGGACATGCGTTCGCACTGGAATCCGCTTTACGATGGCAATAAATATAACGATAATCTTAGCGTTTGGAAAATGAGCCGAAATGAAGCACCAACAGCAACACAGGATCAAAGAGGAGCGTATAAAAAAGTCCACCACACAAAAAAAAAAAAAAAAACTTAGGGTACTCGTACTCGGCGAAGTGGGTTGCCTGTTTATAGAACGTGTACGGCGGATTTAGGGACGCGCTGTTGATAAGTTTTCTTTTCTGTCAGCAAAAGTTGGTACCCTGAGGTGCGATTGTCAAACTTGAATGGGAATACGAATCAAATATCAGTTATCTCTGAACGTTAAGGTGAAGCATTCGCGGAACTTATAGGAATTGGATGAATACCTCCTTCTTCTGATAAGCGCTTTGATTTAGTTTTCAATTCATAGCATCCCGAAAATCCGTTCTACGTAGATACGTGTAGGTATGTATTGGCTTAAAACTTCTTGTTTGGAGGCATTTTTGAAGCCATTTTGACTTAACTTAATTTTTTCGCTTCTGGCTTGCACCACCACCCTGCGTGTTTCTACCTTCATATAAGCCTTCTCAAACTGATGGCAGAACTGAGACAACTCCACTTCATTTGATGAAGTTCCGGAGGTGCCTTCGCCTTTAGATTCTGGTTCCTATCCATCCATTTCTTGACAACAACTTCTCGCATAGTTCGATAAGGGATTCTGTAATAATTTCGGCGAAAGACAGCTTAAAAAAAAACAACAAAAATGTTGGCGCAATAGGGCCCTAAGAACCTTAAACCTTTTTATTCATAACTATTCGTTTTGTGAGAGTTTTTCATTGTTAGGGCGAATGGAAGCAAGTCCTTCATGACAGTTATACTCTCTGCTGTCAGACGTTCGCAAGTGAAAAAAAATATAAGATGCGATTTATGTTTTTTTTCTGGGGATCGAGTAGCTCAACACACTAAACACACATTTTCGAAGCCACTGCGAAAGACACCTTATATTCGTAAAAATATGAATAGCGCCTTAGGTTAAGTCTACGGTTGACGACGGTTGAGGACCCATTGTGGTTCCCTCAAATGAAAACTGCCATAATTATAGCTAATGTGTTGACGCTAGTATGTGCCATTGATTACTAGTGAAGACCTTGGATTAGGGTAGCTTCGGTTTGGTAAGACGAAGGGCTGTGAGGATGACCGTCACAAGACACCTAAGTGGACCCATCGCGATCTCTGGGAGAACTATCTTTTAATGGGTGGAAGATTGCATTAAAAAAAATTTTTTTTAATCTTAGTAAACTTAATTTTTGATGGGAGATTCTACTCACCCTCCACTTCTTCCACAGTCTTTATCACGAAAGTTGTCCGGCTTACAGCTCTGCAGAAGGAACCTCTTTCATTCACGACCTCCTTCTCATGCATCGGGATGAATATAAAAGTGTTTATAATTCTTGTGATTCATCTCGGAAGCCTTTCAAGGACTCATCTCACTATTTTGTGATCTATGAAGAACTTCGACAAGTCTGAAGGAATTTCTAGATATTTTTCTTATCTGGCTGTATTTGATCTTCTTAAAAAATATATATTGGGCGTAGAAATTCCATATGGGACCCTATTTTAAAAACGGAAGAGGCCTGGAATTGTATGATGATTTCAAAATGCTGAATTAAGAAGCTCTCTTTGGTCAGTTATTCCATTGGATGCTAAAAAAATATTCGCGTGACTTGGTGCACTTCAAAAAAACTTGAAGCCCAACTCCTGTTTTTTCTAATACCCCTTGATCAATATTCCTGGACATTAACCACTGAGCTACTACTCCGAAAATTCCTAATTGTATATTTTCGCAAATTTAATAGCAAAACCTTTGAAAACTTTATTTTTGTTGTGGTATTGAAGGTGGTTTCAGTAACAGTAAGTACGCAATAGTTATTTCAAGACTTTTCTTGGGTCTATCGGTCTGCTTTTTGCTTTCTTTTAGATCGAAAACTTACCATTCATCTACCCTAAAGCGGCTACCCTACCCTAGGCTTCTTAACCCCCGGCTCGCGGGCCAGAGTGTGGCCTTTCAAATGAAATATTTTCATTTTTAATAAAAATAACTTCAATTATATTAATTCATTTTATTATTTTACTATTAATTATAATAATTTTTTAGTACGGCAAAATCGACAGATTCCTACCGAGTTTTTCATGATGAATGGGAAAATAAATAATGTTTTATTGAAAACAAGGCCAATATACCACTATCCTGTTGGAAGTGCTATCAGAGGAGATTTTTTAAAGAAAAAGAACGGGAATAATTCAACCAACTGAATATTTTCGCTAAAAGACACGACGATCTTGAATCCATCGTTAAAACATCTTATCAGATTTCTTTGCTTTAGCGAAAAAGAAGAAACCTTTTTCTACTGAAGAAATTGTAAAAGAAGCTTTAACAATCTTTGCTCAGAATTGTAACGATTAAAACGTCAAATCTAAAGCCGACAGTGTTTCACTCTCACGGCGCAATGTTACAAGACGGGTGGAGGAGATCGCAGTTGATATCAGCGGTCAGATCTAAGAAATCGTAACGAACTGCAAATATTTTTCATTGGCGTTAGACGAAACTTGCGATTTAACGAGTATGTCTCAGTTGGCTATTTTTGTGCGGTGTGCTGATGAACAATGGAATGTATTGAAAGATTTGCTAGAATTCTGTCAGCCGGGAACTACAACCCAAGGAAAAGATATATTTTTCAAAATTAAAGAATGCATTGAAAAAAAGGGTTTATCATGGGACAGAATGATTTCTATTTGCACTGATGGTGCACCTGCAATGACTGGGATAAACAAAGGTTGCGTAGCTTTGTTACAGAATTTTTAGGGTCGAACACTTTTTTTGTATCATTGCATTATGCACCAGAAAGCCTTATGTGCAAAGGACATGAGTTTGGATGATATTATGGATCCCATAGTACGCTGCATAAGTTACATACGTGCAAAAGCTCTTCATAGACGTCAATTCAGTTTTATTTGAAGAAGAAATTAGGGAATATGGAGAGTTACAACTGTACTGTGCTGTGCTTCAGCTTGCGAGAGCAGTTGAAAAGGAAAAGAGGAAAAGGCGGCTTTACCTTTGGCAACTGATTTACTGAAGAGTACATATTGGTTGAGTGATCTTGCATTTCTTGTTGACGTTACGAAATTACCTCAATATTTTGAATCTCAAATTACAAGGCTTGTTCATTTCCGATAATGTTTAATTTGATAAGCGGATTCAAAGCTAAATGAAATTTGTTTTTAATTAATATAGCTACAGAAATTATTGACCTTTTTCCCACACTCAAAGTTTTGAAAGAGAAGCTCAATATCGCCACTATCAACTGTTCAAAGTACAAATCCAAAATTAGATGTTTGTTACAGTCGTTTGAGAGCAGATTTATGGACCTTCAGGATAAGGTAAATAGATATAATATTATAATAATATAATATGAACATACACATTTTTATAAATCTCTTCATAATCAGTTTGAGTGAAATAATTACTTATGCTGCCGATATTCAGTTGGAACTCACTGAACTGCAAAATCAATTTTCGCTAAAAAACCTTTTTACCGGCAAAGTATCTTCCAAAACACAAAATTCTTCTGAATATTTTGCAGATTTTTGAAAATTAGTATCAAAAGAAGACTTTCCTGCAATAACAGATCTGGCCTCGCAATTCTTAAGTAGTTTTGGATCAACAATCAACATATATTTTGTGAAAAGGTTTTCCAAATCTTAATTATGTAAAAAATAAATACCGCACACCACTAACTGAGCAACATATTTCTGATTTGTTGTTAGTATCGTCATCCGATTTGATGCCTAACATAAGTTAACTATTACAACAGAAATATTGTCAGAATAAAGAACTTATACACTTCAAAACATTGAATATTTTATTATAAAAAAAATAGAAAAGTAATTAAATTAGGAACCGTCAGTGGCCCACTGAAAATATTTGAATCGTCAATTTGGCCAAACTGCTAAAAAGGTTGAGCAGCTTTGCTATAGCTGATGGTGTTGTCCTTATTGGTTTTAAGAGAAATGTCCGTTACTTCACTTGAAAAGACGTCATCCGTTCTTGGACTTTGTTTAGTGGTGCGGTTCGGAAAAACGTCTCGTTTTGATTAGTCTAATCTTTGTAACAGCTTCTTAGTAATTTGTACTAAACTTGGGATGGAATAAAGCTTTAAACTGTCTCTAATGCAAGGGTAAACTATTTTGCCCATGATACTAGCTTTATAAATGCAACTGTTACATATCTTGATAATCATTTTACCTAGCTACTCTCTGATGACAGTAAAGATAAAGACTTTAACAAGTGAATATAGTGAACTAACACAAATAGTTTTATGAGGACAGATGAAATGTAAAATCAGCATCACATCGCTGTCAATGCGATTGATTTTACGAGCACAAAACAAGGGCGAACAGAGAAAAACCCAACAAAAAACAAGACATAACACAACAACTTGCCGCATTAAAGG
Source organism: Cheilosia grossa (assembly GCA_963082955.1). Classification (NCBI taxonomy): domain Eukaryota; kingdom Metazoa; phylum Arthropoda; class Insecta; order Diptera; family Syrphidae; genus Cheilosia; species Cheilosia grossa. The sequence goes on from OY720146.1 coordinate 16,449,847, forward strand.
GATCCAAATAAACAGCGCAAAACTCACCCAAACACACATTCGTGGAGTACATATAACCAAATTCAATTTCCTATTGAAATCGTAAAAATCTCAAGCCGTAAATGCTGTGGAAAAAGTTCTCTCTCGTTTGGTCCTAAACCGCCTTCTTTTATTTCCGTTATTATCGAAACTTGTGCACAAAACAATTTTAAACAATATTGTCCACTAAATAATAATGGCGAACATATTGTCATCGCCACCACCCATAAAAAGGGAGCAACAACAAAGAAAAAAAAAGCATTTCAATTTTCCCCTCTCACACAATGACACACAATCCACCGCGCACAGTGATTGCTCCTTTTGGAACATACACAAAAACCATAAATTGTGATCCTGAGAAATTCAAAAGTTAAGTTTGTCGGTGTCATGAGTTTAGTTCCTATCGCCCGCTGATCCTTGCTTTAAGTGTCCTGTGTGCACCGCGCTGACGACGGTGCATCCTGGTGAAGAACATTTTTATAGCACTACCAGTGATGTGGCACGTAATTAAGAGGTGCTCCGAAGGTTTTGTGTAGAACAGACTCTGGAAACACCTGATTTGTATTCGCCGGATTTTTTGCGTTGTCCCTTTTTCGATGCCGATGCACCACAAGTGTTTTTTTTTTACAACCGCGACTGAGGGCGGTTAAATCGACATTGTTAAATCCTGTATATATCCTTCTCGTTCGTGTATATACGTTGGCCAGGATATGAGCCTCGCTTTATGGCGAATAAACATTTTCCTTCTTGGGCAACAGTAAAAGTCTGCTTCGTTTATATCCGTTCGTCACAGCAGATTTGGGACGGAACAGAAAGGGTATATTCAACTATAAAAGGACCTCCAAAGAAATAACACCATTTACTTCCTTAAAGGATAAGAAAACAGGAAAGAACAACGAAGAAACCGATGGCAGGATAATTTAGTTCCATATTTTGTTGTTACACATTCTTTTAGGGTCCTTCCCGTTGATCCAGCTTCCAATATATATGTATATAGCTCTATGTGTGTTACATTTTTTTCCCGCTTTTTATATTTTTTTTTATTTTACGACACTGACGACAATGATGACTCCCACACCCACGGACGATGGAGGCGGTGTCGCGGAGGCAGAGAAATGATGTTGCTGAGTGGTTTCTGGTTGAATGCAGTGTCATCGAGCGATTTTATGATATCGCCAAGGGAATTGCAGGCGGTTGGTGCTTGCGGTTATGTTCCATTGTCTTGTCGCGTTTCGTTGATAAAATATGTGTGCTGTTTCCTGGCAGAGGGTGGGTCGGTGAAGTGGGTGATTTCCTAATGGCACAGCGCCTATGACTACGAACGTCGATGTGATATTCTTAACGACTTTCGTTTTAGTGTCGAGGGCATTTTTTAATAATTAAATTTTGATTTAACGACACTGTCCCGTGTAGTGTATGTTGTGCTGGCAAGTGCGAATTGAATCGTTAATTTAACGCCACGCTGTTCCGCCTGTGCTTGGTCTCTCCTGCTAATAGCAAATAGTCCATCGGAAACTGGTAATGGAAAATTGACGTTTAAAGTGCTTTTAGCATCACTATCTGTCAAGCACACAAAGGTGGTAACATTTCGGTCAAGGTGACATCGCAGATATAACAACGTTTTTCTGAGACTCTTCATAATGCTGTTAATATCCTGTTGCTTAAGTAGTGATTGGGAACAAACAAATGGCAATATCCGATGACTGAGGAAATTACCGAAGGTTTTTCCTCAAAGTTCCTGTTGTTGCAGTGGAAAATTCAGTAAATTCTGCTGAACGAATATCGTTTTTTGACATTTCTGCAAACAGTTGAAAATTCACGTGCGTACCCAAATTACATATGAAATTTAATGTGTCCCAAGGAAACATATCCGCATAACATCTTCACTATCACCTTACCAAGTTCCTTTTGGATTCTACTTTACATCGCGTATTCTGGAAATTGTTCTCACTCCGTGATCCTCTCATTTCGTTTAGTTTCCTGTTTGTCCGCGTCCAAGTGTTATTGCGTTAGGTTCCCAATCGAACCCCAGGATCATACCTTCAAATTAAATGAAACGGTCAACATAGTTGCCAGCCAACAAATACAATTCCAAATCGCCGTTTGACACATTCTTCTGCTCCGCATCTTCAAGAGCATTCCCCATGACTTCCATGCAGATAAAATTTTATTTTCCAATTTCCGGATGTAAAAATGTCGACCCCTCTGCCGACGCGACAACTAAGAAAAAAAAGGTAGGAAATGGCGCCCAACTAAACTACCCGAAAAATGGTGCTTCATTCCAACATTTCGGTTAAAGCCTTATGAATGTTCTGCCAAACAGTGCGCTAAACTCGTCCGGATAATAGCTGGACATGATTTCGGTTGATATCTCCCTTTGGTAATCACGAAGAACAAGGAACTCGCACCCAAACCCGTTTGAAGATAATTGGATTAGATGCATTAGTAAAATATTATCACTTACATTGTCCTTCTGGCTAGAATCGCAGGACATTGTCAGAGACTTGGTAGAATATTAAAATTCTTCGCTATATAGCTGAGGGAGGGTGTAGTGAAAATGACCATTACAGGATTGTAAGTAGAATGTCCTTTTTGGCTACAAAATGTCGGGGTAAACAATGTTTATCGTGAAATCTTAAGGACTCCCGAAGTGGCGCCATATAAAGCTTTTTGTTCAAACATTTTCTTGTCGCCTTACAGTGGCGTCATCGTTTGCGTTGACGATGGTCGTGATGGTGGCGGTACAGACACAAAGGTACCTATTAGGGAGTTTAAAATTCTTTTTGCTACTTTATCACATCGTGTTCATTTGGCCTGTAGAATGGGAAAAAAGTAACGGGTTGGAAAAAAAATATTACTCTGGGTCTACACTCCCTTGAGAGGACTGGATTTGTGTGTAGGAAGTGCACGGAGCGGTGGCTTTAAAGGGCCATAACATGAAGAAATATTTCTCAATTTGGTGTGAGCATAAATTTGCAGTGCTTTGACAGTTTGAAACAATTCGCTGGGGTCATGGGAAATGTCTGCCTTCTGCCATGTAGCGATATAGAGTGTTTTGGCTGACTTTCTTGTTCTCCTGAAGTCGTTGGAGATATTTCAAATCGAAATGTGTAGTCATTTTTGAAAGTTAGAACTATGTAAAAAAAAAACACTGCATAAACACTGATAGTAAAAATCACATAAAAAAGTCAAAGAAAACTTCGAGAAGTCAGAATTACTTAGAAATTCTGTCGAACACCATTTAAAAAAAGTTTAAGAAGTACTGAAAGCTTGCAGCGAAATAGCATTAAAAATACACAACGACTGGCATCAAAAAATGTCACATAAAGTAATAAAAATATGGCGTAGGTACGGAAGTCGTTGAGAACAATTGCACTCTTAATTTTCAGAAAACAGTCTATTAGGACTTCAGAAAAGAGTAAGTAAACATTATAATATTATTTAATTGTAGAAAACACGTGGAAATAATAAATAACTAGCTTTGAAAAATCTTCTGCAAAAATGGTCTTCTGCAAAATGTTGTCCGAGTTTTGCAATATGAAAATGTCTGATCAAACAATACCCTCCAGCAGTGTTTTTAGCTCCTCCCTTCATTTTTACCACGAAGCGTGGTAAATTTCCCCTTTTCACCGTCCTTTTAAATTTCAGCTCAATTTTATGGACTTATCCTCTCAATACATGATAAATCCCACGATATAATAACACTGCCTCCAGCTCGCTTCCTAATGTGGCCGCACTCGTCTGGTAAATCATTTCTTCATGCAAACATGCGAACAGCAATTTTAAATCAGCTCTAGTGCGTCGAAGAACACCAGAATCAGAATTGCCAAGAAAAACCCATTGTTTTAAGAAAATACCTCCCAGATATTTCTGAACAAAGCAGAAAGCAACACAAATTTGCGAAAAAAAAATATAAATAGATATTCGTGTAATCCGAACCGAGATTTAGACAAAAAATAGTCTCAATATTTTTAAATTCATCGAAGAGTTTTGTCAAAAATCGCATAATCCAAGACACAACGTAAAGCGATTGAAATGGCCGTTGCAGTGCTCCATAAATGAAAGGAAACAAATTCTTAAAAGGGAACAGAAAATCACTTGGGAAGTTTTGTGAGTAACTGTCTCCAAAATAACACCAACTAACGTAGTGAAAATCTTCTTAAAAACAAACGGATCATATTATGTAGCGATACAGAAAAATAATACAGCCTATCCAAAGATTTCTACAAAGATTTTGAAATATTGCCTCAAACATGTCAAAAGCCATAAAGGTCTAAAAAACTATATTTCAGCTCGTCGAATCGATGGAGAATATCTCTCTAAAATTAAAAAAATAAAAAATAAAAAAAATTGGCAAGAAAAATTGTTTATACAGAAGTGGCGCCAAACATCGCAGAGTAAAATGTCCTCAAAGCTTTAAAAGGAACTTACAGCGCCGTTGCAGACTTAATCGCCGGTTGATGTGGTACGAAATGGAAACGTACATCAACGATTAAATCAGGTTGAAGTGATCAGATGATTTCAGATCACATAATCTCTAAAGAAACGTCTCTGAATTGCATACTCTTGGGCTTGCGATCACACTCAACTCTTAGTTGTGCAGTAAATGTCACATATGGCAGTTCCCTCTCTCAATCTTTACGGCCTTTCTAATAATAAATTTCAGCCTTTACCTTAAATATTTTATAGATTTTTCTATACAATGTTTTATTCGCCACAGCGTGCTTGTTAAATTTAACCTAGGTACAAAATTTAGACGTTAATCATACAAAAATCGGAAACAGGTTTGTGTAAAGTTTTGATGTGAGCACGGGTCAGCTTACTCCAAAAATTTCATAGCAAACAGCAAAGTCTTAATAGCACTTTCCTCTATCAGAATTAAAACAATTGCTATGTTTCCCTTCAAAAGCTGCAGGAATTACTGTTATTTAAAAAGCCTTTACAGTCACTCGAAGTCAAATTTTCAAAGTCCCACCCACCCAAGTCACAGCCAACAGCTTTCAACACGAAAAAAACCTTTTCAATAGAGCTCCTTTTCTTTGTGGATCTATTCGTATTTTAATTATCGGATTAGGGTCTCCATTTTATTGAATTCCTTTAGCAAACAAACACGATAAGCCAATGAACTAGCACCGGCACAAAGTGCCACCTGGCCCTGGGCATGGGCACACGGATTGCTTGTCCCGTTAAAGTAAAAAAAAAGCGAACAAGAGCAAATTCCAGTATTGAATGCGATTAAGCAGTCGGATAAAGCGAACAAGTTACGAACCTTCCACAAGGAGCAAGGACTGCCACAGTTCACAGCCTACCCGAACTATTACGAGTCCAGTCTATATCTGCGGATACTGTTATTGGAAACAAAATACCAACAGAAAAACACACTTCCACCATATTAATGACCGCATTCATATACACCTGGTCGAGACGGTACCGGTGCTTAAGTGCTTCGGGGAAAAGGGGATTCCATTTATACCAAAAAAGGAAACACTATACAGGATTAGCATACAAGGGTAGCAGCTTACGTTCAGCAAAACATTAAATTCACATATCGTATGTTTGGGCGCCACTCACGAAAAGGCAGAAAAGGAAAAGTCGAAATTGCGAAAAACTTCTCGGGTACGTACTAACTAACAAGGATTGTGATTTTAAATTGTAATGGAGTAGTCCGAATGGACGGGGATGGTGCCGTGACCAACGGGCAGACAAACCCTATTTTGGCAATGGAATCTATTTTCCACACGGCCAAGGAGGGACAATATTACATGTATAATGGAGCGGTAAATGAGTTCTATTGCTTGCTCAATTATTGTTGAAATCTTTTGCCCGTCCTAGGCATGGCTGCAGGATCGGATTCCGATGCGAAAAGGAGATTTTAATAACTAAGATGGGCTGACCTTCGTCTATGACTTTCGGTCAAGTATGTTGCTGGACGTCATTGTATGGGCTTATTTTTATTTGTGCGTTAATGAGATTTACTTTGAGGTAAATAAGGATTTCGGATGGGGAAGTTAAAAGGGTATTAGCCTAAGCGATAAGGGGAAGTTAAATGGTTTTCTTGGGCAGTGCCTGCTATTTGTCCCATCAAATTTAACACACTATAATTTTGGCTTCAGGCTTCTTCTTTATTCTTCTACTTCTACATATCTGTTGCCTTAACGATGCATTTTTCAGATGTTGCTGTGAAAATGCGGCAGCCATTACATTTTTATCCAAAAAAACTTTACTGGTGTCTACAGCGCCTGCCATTGTGATACGATTTTGTTTTGCATAGTTTAACGAAAGTCAGTCAAAAGTGTTTCATTGATTTATAGGAAACTTTCCGGCAAAATTAAAAACTTTTTGCAATGCTGACTAACCATGGAATGGTTATGAACCCACCTTTTGGAATAATTCCCGCCATAATTCAAATGCGAATCTTTCATTGAATTCCCAATTCAAATTCTCACCTCCACTCCTTTTCGGTGCGGTTAGCTCGCGAAGAACTTTTCTAATTGGGGCATTAATCATAAATTCTTCAGCACAAATTAGCACATTCATTGGCAAACACAAACAGCATAAATCAAAACACCGTTGTGCGCCTCCCTAACCCTATGTACTAATGTCTACCCGGCCACATCACGCTCAAACAACAACAATAAATGACACTTTGCAAAGTGTTAATTAATTAATTGTAGCGAACCTCTGGTGCGTTCCGCATCGGTGCAAATCATTCCATGATGTATGCAACTGTTTGTCAAACAACCCCTATGAATAAATTACAACATCTTGTGGAACAAAAAACGAAAGCAAAAGTCCAGTGCACTTTGTGTAATGAAGAAAGTTAGTGCCATAGTATCTTTGGTAGTTTTTTTTTTGTTAGTTGTTTTGCCTGTTTGATGAATGTGGCCAAGAAAGTCCTTACCCGTCTAAAGGAGCGCACGAAAGTTATAGCCCTTAGGTAGTTGGGCGTGCAAGAAAATCTCCAATAAAGAGTTATTCTGTTTTTCTATTCAATTTGTTAAATGAACTCAGACCATAAGTAGAAGTACTGCTGAATATGTGTGTGTATATGTTTGCGTTTGCTGTGTAAAAGGATAATCGATTTTTGAGTCGAGTTGTACTTGGAACTTCTTTGCGAAGAATCACAATCAACTTTGAAGGAGTTACGAGTGGATACAACCAACGAAATTTAATTCTGTTTTGTACAGTTCCATTGGAAACCGATAGGTCGGATAAAGAGGTGTACTATTGGTTATCTTGCGGAGAGCTTCTTCAAAGATTGCGCACAACTAATTGCAGATTACATCAATTGGTGCAGTGGGATAAGAGTTTGAACCCTGAACGTTCGGACGTTTGTTTCGAAAGTTTCGTTGCACTCGATTAGATGAATCAGAATTAATTGAACTCGTTCAGCTTCCTTGAATTTAATGATATATATATGCTGAAAGAATCCGTTTTTGCTTTGGTTTGTGGAACGTGTTGTTTCAATTGCAATAAATTGTAAACAGAGAAGCAATGGGTGTCTCCTTATATTATAGGAATGCCAATGGATATCTGCAGATATATTCAGCGTGGGGAGAGGTTTTTTTTATAGGTTTTGGTTTATGGTTTAAGGTGAGCAGTTCGATTATGAGGTCGTAATATTTTCCAGTAATCATGTGTTCAGGAAATGTGTTTGCAATATTTACCACTGAGTTGGATAACAACTCAAATGAAATTGAACAGCAAGATTTGAAGTAATTCAGAAGAACTGCATAAAATGTACATTAAAAAATAATTGTGATGTGATTATGGTGATTAGTGTTGCGAAAACGCTACGCTCGTTCTAAATGGGCTAAGAGAAGTCCCCGTGTATGTTCGTACTCACATGTTGTAGAAAACCTGTTACAATTCCCTACTTACAATTCCTGAAAGTAGAATGTGAATGCAAATGGAGCTTGTCTTGACTGAACTGAAAAATTAAAAATGAAGAAAATACCTCAAAAAACGAAAACCACAAAAATTCCCAGAAGAAAATTTAAGAAAATACCACAGAGAACGACACAAAACACTCTTTGAAAATTGCCCCAAGAATAGGCCCATAACCTTCTCAGAAAATAGCCCGAAAAACATTTCAAAAATCTTCTGAAAAACGTTCTAAGAAGCAAACCGTAAACGCCCTAAATCTTTCCAAAAATTCCCCAAAGAACGCAGCTAGAAACAATAAGAAAAAACGTCCCTAGAAGCGCTCTGATAAAAACCGAAAGAGAACTGTCTGTATTGAAAAACGTAGCGAAAAGCGTTCGATAAACTATTCCAAAAAATAAACCAAAAACGCCCATTTTTTCAAAACTCTTCCAAACATCTCCAAGAAACATCTCGGAAAATCTCCCAAGAAAGGCAACAAACAAAAAATTACCACGAAGAACGAACCGAAAAAGCATCGTAAAGCGCACCAAAAATCGCTTCAAAAAACTACCGGACTACGTCCTAGAAAACGCTCCGAAAAATTACCCGAAAAACCGTTTTGGTTGATGCACTGAGTAACTTGTTTCACCCAAGTTTCAGGAATTTTTCTCAATCTCTAACGTGTGCTGTTCCACTTTTCAAAAAATAACAGAGATGGAAAGTAACTATAACTGTTAGCTTTTGCTTCTTTTATAAATATTCTTCCGAAGCTATTTAAATTCGCAAATTTGTTCCACTTGTTTTAGGTCTGCTTAATCAATAGAGAGTGGCATTCTTAAGGCCGTCAGTTATATGAAGTTATTCAGAATCAATCTACATGAGAAAGGAATCTGATATTGTAAATACTAAATATATATATATAGTTGGCGCAACAGGTCTGTAGAGACCCAAGGCCTAGCTTCTCACAACCATTCGTTTTGTGTGAGTTTCATTTTTTGGAACGAATGGAAGGGATCTACAATTTTATGCCGATTCCAAACGGCTAATTGAGAAGCTCTTAAGACAGTTATACTCTCGGATGTTTGTCAGACGTTCGCGAGAGGCGGCGCAGTGGAAAAAACCCTAAGTTGGAATTTGGGTTTTTTGCGGGATTCGAACCTGAGACCCCTCGCTTAGTAGTCCAACACACTACCACTAAGCCACTGCGCCTGCAAAAAAATACTAAATATAACTATTATATATTGACCACTTATGGAAAACTTCGTGGATATTAATTTATTTTTCAAGTAGAACTTGTTGGTTTATAGTCAGTTTGCACTTAAATTTCCGAACTATAACTAAATTATTCATTCCATAGAACTATCCATTATTCAAAATATTGTTAAGCTGCTTTTGAGTCGTATATTGAAATGAATAAGAACAATTATCCACCATCTACCTATAGCATATTCAGCAACATAAAATATCTATAGCACCCTTGCTTCATTTCACAACTTATCAAAATCCAGATTCTGCCTGAATAGACTGCAGTATTTCACATCTGGTCTACCTAATACCCTCCTGCATAGCCAAATATCTAAAATCGTCTTTGACCAAAAATGGATTAATTTCTCATAAACATAACCAAGTCCGTATTCTACAGACTTCTCCTTAAACCATAACCTAATCTCTCTCTCTATCCACCTACCCCATTCAAGCCTTGTCACTCGAAAATTGTGCAAATAATTAAAACACCAAAGACCAGAGTAAGCATGTCCAAGTCATAATCTCCAAACCATTTAGAAGTGAACTTTCTTAGCCATTCCACACGAACTGGCAAAACCTCAAATTCTGGCCAATTATGTCGCCCGCACGTAGGAGGACGAAAAAAAAGAGAAAATCTTGAAACCAACATCCCAGACACATTTAAATGTAAGTCCCCAAAGCCTTTTGCATGCTAAGACCTCATTCACTCTATAATAGTACTCCCAGCACAAATCTCTTTCTCACATGCCCCCCTGACAGGCACATCGGACAGGACAGGAATCTTCGAATAGTATATGTTGCCACAGGGCAACCACTGTCCTTGTACCCACTCAAAGAACAAAAAAAAAAAAAAACACCACACGTCTCCCTTCCCAAAGAAACTGAATCGAGTCAAATAAATTATGAACTTCAAAATAGATTTGGATATATTGTCCTCCCAAGTATACACCGCTCCTTGAAAACTTTTAAGCAAAAATAATAAATTATGTGTGCGTGTATGTGGACGTTTCCCGTCCCATGCGACGTTACTTTCATGACCTCACACCCTGAGTGCTCACTCAACATTTGAGAAAAAATTCAAGTGAGTATGAAATAAATATTTTTGTAATGGATTTTATAAAATGTTTATCCTGCATATCCTGCCTATTATAAAAAAAAATATTATACCCATAGAATGAGGTCAATGAATGCCTGAACGGGAAAAAACCACAAGAAGACTAAAAGTAGCCGTCAAACCACTGTCACCCTCCATTTGGGAAATAAAATTGAAGTGCGAGTAGCCTTCTCAGGAGCGAAGCAGAATTGGGGGTAATGCAATCAAGGATTCTTGGAGGCTTTTACTTTTTATCTTCTCTCTTTGTTGTGGATTCCTAAATATCAAATAACAGTGAATTTTTGTGGGCGAACTTAAACCGAGGTAGGCATTGCTGCCACTTCACCGTCATATATGCTATACGGACGATATCTCCCTCTCCGTATGTGTGCCGACAAATTGTTGATTTAAGACATCCTTTTTCACTTTTCCTTTGTCTGCTGGCCGTCCGTTTCCATTTATTCTTTTCAAACCCAAGTCACCATCAGAAATGCGAACTTACGCTAGGAATCAAATTTAAAGTGCTCAACTTTGTACTATGTTTGAAATTAGTTGGGCTTGAAAAACTCCAGAGAAATCAGGAGCTAACATTTCCATTTGACTTTGCAGAATGAATCCGTACCATATACAGATGTATAGTGCGGAGAATAGCACCAGTTAAATATATAACACTGAAGACATGGGTGGCGTTGCCGGCGATTGTTTGCTATTCGGAACGGGGTTGTTGTATATGCTCGGGATACCGCCGCATGCACTAGTAGGGGACGTCTTTTCGAGTGGAAATTCCCCTAAGGATTTCTGTGTGAATGTTGGTTTTCCAAAAGAGTGGTCCTAGTGTAAAACTTCCTCGCAAGATGAAACTGGTTTGTTCTTCCTTCGCCTTTGTTATTTTCATACCGCAGTGCTTTTTAGTATTGTTGCTCTTGACTATGGCGGTGGTTTAAGAAGCGAACAGGATATGAAGGATGCGTTTCAAATGGGGCGGCTGCTAGTTTTATTGATAGATAAAGTGAAAAGTTTACAGAAGCAAATGGATAGGTCAACGGTTTCTCGTTGCCAAGAATGTCTTCCATATCGCTATGGGCTTTGATGTAGGCAATTAACATTCCTCAAGACTGGACTGTTAATGGAAGCGAACTAGCTTTCATTCACCGCAGGGCTGCGAATTAAGGCCAGCAGAAGATTGTCTTTGTGCATTTTTAACTCGTTTGTATGCCAAGAGGAAAATTGCTTTCTGGAGAAAGCTAAATTCAAATTTTTATTGAAATGTGGCAGAAACCGAACAAAGCTGGTAAGGCCCTTTTAGGCAATTCAGCTAAATAAGGTGGTGCAGCAGGAAAACAGTGCTGCCAGCTTTGATAAGTGGTATGGAATCAAATTTTAAAATTCTTGGTGCCGAAAATAGCCAAACTCAAATATGAAGAACAAAAATGTTAATTTTTTTAATTCTTTAGGCAAACTTATTCTGATTAAATTATTTTTTAAGACAACAATATTTAATTAAAAAAATACAAACTCGTAATTTAGAGACTTTGCTAGAGCAATGTTAACAAAAATTGAAAAACTTGAATATTTGGGTCCAAATTAAAACGTATCACTTTATTCCTAGTACTAAATTTACATATTTTTTTGTTTTGAAAATCAAAATATGCGTATTCCAAAAAAGGTGGGAAAAATCTGATGATTTTTTTTAATTATATGTACGAAAAGAGTACGTTCGCAATAAAAGTATCCATTTTCTTGGAAATTCCTAAGAAAGTGGGATAAATCCGAAATGACAATTTTAAGAAGCCGATGAAACGTTCGAATATCCAAATCGGCGAAAACCAGCCAGTTCCTGCAACACTCGGAAGAATATCAAACCAGAAGAAGGCAGCGGAAGAAGATCCTTCGTAGAAGGCTAAAAAATATCAAAAATGTTTACGCTTAAAATAAAATCCAAAGGTTTCATTAGAAAACGAAGTATCTGATTACTAACCTACAAACGGGAACTCAAGTCCTTCGAAGAAACTTGGTCTGCAAAGCAAGTCACTGAATGTGCTTCAACCGCATTTAATGTGCTTGCTAAACGGACATCATGTAGAGATTCCGCTGTGCTAATAGTCATTTTTATTGGAACAGACCTGCGAACTTCAAGTCCACACGCTGCAACTGTTCATAGACTTTAAGGCCGCATATGAGAGCACTCATTGTCAGGAGCTCTATATGCCAATGACACTACGAAAAACACTCAGTGCAGTGTCCCCTTTTAAACTATTCTTTAATCTTTACACCGGTTTTTGGCGGCAAGGGGATGAGCTGTCAGGTACTCCCTCAGGCTAAGAAGACTAGAAGAACAATCGAGAAGCAAGTCAAGCTCTACTAAGATCCTGAACTGTGTAACTTAAAAAAAAAAAATTAAGTTGTATGCTGATTGCCATATTTCAATGAGAAGAAAATTCCATATGGAACCTTTTTCAAGTTGAGTTTTCTCACACCGAAATGGTTCATTCTGCGCCCATATTTGCGCTCCTCTATTTAAGCTGCGTAATTTCCCACCCACCCCCTAATTTCGTGTAGATCTGATTGCTCGAATAAATTGGAATTACAGCAAATAGTGAATATTGTACCATTATCCAGGATAAAGGTTGTGACACCCACGCACTAGATTATTTGATCAAATTAACCCTATCTACACCAAGGCTATGTCTCCGCCCCGGAGAGTCATTAACCGAAAAATAATTATAACACAAATTAATTTACAGATTAAAGTTCAATTTCAATTAAGTTCAACAGTGTAAAACTTCCGTTCTATGGATAATAACACCACGCACCAATGATACATAACATACCACAACACATATCATTATACGCGGCGCCACGCCACCTCCGCACACTACGTTCATAATTAGTACACCATTGTGAAACACATCCTGTTTAGTAATTAAAACAATATCGTTTGGTAATGCCGACAATGCATAGAAAGGCTTAACAAAAAAACATTCCGCTGAAATTACTCAGGGGATTTCGAATATCAAATATGGTGTCGATAGATACACACGTGCGTCGACCACTCCACGCCAATTGAATTAGTATTTCCTCTTAATTTTTTTTTCATTCAATTTAGCCAAACTGAATTGTGATCGAATTTTAGTTTTGCACTATTGTTTTAGTCAACATTTGGTTAATTTAATTGCAAGCAAACATCAATGTATCGGTGTGTACGGTGCTTATATGCCGACCGTAGCCACCCTGCAATGTGAATCTCGTACAATTTCAGGAGCGCAATGAGTTATTTGGATTAGATGCATTGTTTAGTGAGGCTCTTTGGGATTTTTAAAATAGGCTGCTCTGCTGGTCCATACATGGCTGTTTCACAGGAATTCTGTAAACAAATGTTTTATTAAGCAGACCGAAAGTTTGACACTATAGGAATGACTAAATTGCTTTTACAATGGTCCTTTTGTGTCATTGACGGACACTGATTGGACAACAGACGCATCGTCGTGTGGCTAACATGGTCTGGGAAAGTTGTGTTAGATGCTTTTGCTATGAAAATTGTTATATTAATAGTTCATTTGTAGCATTACCAGGGTTTTTAACTGAAAACTACCTTAAGTTTGTTTTACAGTAAAAAGTTAAATAAGAAGAAGAATTGCAGATGGCGATGCGTGGAACTGCTTAAAATGTCAGCTAAATCTGTTTCACAACGCAAGACGAGAGTTGTCTTTAAATTCTTCAGTCGGTATTCAGCGAATAGAGGGACCCCAAGGAGATATTAAGGAGTCTCTCTCTCTTGACTTAAACCTTAAAACTACTAACCCGACCCGTAGGGATTTCTCAGTCATAACACAAGACTGAGTGGACCAACATCTGTTTTTATTTAATCGCAGTCGTAGAAACCGAGTAGAAAGATGGGTTTGGCTGTTAACGAGGGAAAGACAATGTTTATGGTGTCAACAAGAAAGGGCACAACACCGACGTCTCGGACAGAACGACACCATAGACAGATATAACTTTGAGGTGGTTTTGTCTCCGCCATGAACTCATGGAAAATCACTGAGCTAAAGAGTAGATTAACTATTCCCAATAGCTGTCTCTTTGAGCTAAGAAGGCAATTGAGTAGCAAAGCCGTATCCGGAACAACTAAAGCGACCCTTTATAAGACCCTAGTTAACCCAGTCCTGCTCGATAGCGCAGAGTCATGGACTCTATGAAAAGCGGGTGAGGTTACGCTTGCTTGTTTCGAAAGGGAAACCGCTTTCCATTCCGAATTAAAGACATTAGTTAAGAGGGCAGATATCTACTCCAACAGTTTTCCACTAGCGGAGATCACAACCAGGAACACAAAATTGCAATTTCGAACTGTACTTAATTTTAAGTTCAAATTGTTTTGATTTGGAACCAATTGTTTTCTTGTTTAGTCCATGTTTGATATGATCTGCACTTCGTAGTTTAATAGATTAGAAGCAGACAACTAAGAGAAGAAGAATTATGAGGGTCCGTTTAAAATCACCGTGGATTCCTTATCCCATGTTTCCTCTTTATACGCGACTTTTTAAAAGGGACCTTGGGGTTTATGTGCAAATGCCTTGCAAATGCGAAATAAAAGCTTAAATGACTATTTACAAAATACGTTTGAATGAATGTTTCATTCTTTCCGTACTGAAATACATAATAATAATAATAATAATACAAATTAATTATTTGTAGAACCGTTTTTAAATTTTAGTTCATACTTCAGGTAACATTTTTGCATTACAAATAATCCAACTTAATACTAAGCTTAAAAGGAAATACTACTATTCTAGAAATTCGAATTTCGAAATTAAGGTTCAGGAATGGCATTTTATGAATAATATGTTTCTTTATTAATAATTCTGTAAAAATTAAAAACATTATGTAGGTAAAATTAAAGAGATACTGCACCCAGTTTAATCTGCTTCACGAACGAACACATATTTCTGACAGAGATAATATTCTACAAGGAAAGTCACATCGTTTCAATCAACATATTATTGTTAAAGTGGGTGCACCCATCTAATGCAAGAGAAATATGTTCGAATTATATGAAAGCATGACAAAATGCATCTAAAACCTCGCCCAAGGGCGAGACCAAACCCCCGTCAAGAGCCCCTTATGAAAAACCGTCGATAATCATGTCAAATATCTTGGAGAATAAAGTATTCAAGAACGCATCAAAAAAGACAACCAAAAGGTCTTTAAAAATGCTACCGCAATCGTGTGAAAAAACGTGTCAAAAACATATCAGTAGACGGACCCGAAGGTCCTCGAAAAGCACATTCAAAAACAGGCCCAACAAAGCTTCAAAAACGGGTCAAACAAATTAAAAACGGACCAAAAAATAAAAAAAAAAAATCACAATAAATCAAGTCCAAAATTGTTCCCAATAACGCGTTCAAAATTAGGTCCAAAACAGGCCATTAAACGCGAAAAAACGTACCCAAAACTGCGTCAAAGAACGTGTTCAAAAACGCACCGAAAAACATGTCCAAAAACCTCTCAAAAAGGTCGGATTTTTTGCTCTTTAGCCAAACCTTTTTTTATTTCTTATAATAAAGCTGGTAAATCAAATCTCCTGCAGACAAGCCAAGGATTCGCAGAAACTTATAAAAATTGTTAAGACATTTATGAATAAAATAAAAATTAAAAACAAAACATGCCGAAACGCGTCAGAAAAAGAAGCTTGGAATTCTGTAACTTCTTCCAACGAAATTAAAAAAAAAAAAAAAAAAATATCAAGTTTCATTTGAAAAGAACTCCTTTCCGCGAAGTTTCTCCACTTTATTAGTTATGAGTGAGTGAATCCTAGAGATACATACAAAAGTCGTTGGCCACCTACGTTAAACCATTATTCCTTTACTTAAAATCGATTTCAGAAGACACAGCTCTCATAGTCGTATATAGGTAGTTGCTCAAAAATATCACTGAAACATATAAAACTGCATTTTACCGACAACCTCTTACAGTCACTTGCATATCAACAATTCTCAGTTAGATTTTCCCACAAACACGTTTCACATATCCGCACAGTCTATTGACAGAAAACACACTACCCCAAAACTGGACCCATTTAAATTCTCCATCCGCACCCATCATAGAGCTTGGGACGCTGCTTCCAGAGTTTAGTCACGTAGACACCGTGGTTTTTCAAACCAAAATTTGAATTGTTTACGAGAGCATAACTAGTTAAGCTAATACTAAAAAAGCGCCACCAGAGCATGTTCCGTATACACAGTGGGTATTTATATGAAGCAACAAAAAGGGTTGTCAATATACGTGAGGATCATCGTCAGGACATTCACTGTGGCACAATAACGACGCAGGATACCACCTATTTGACGCTGTTTCTGATATTAAAATTGGCGACGCAATTGTGTAATTATTTACATCCTTGAATTGGGAGGCAAAGGTTGCACCGTGGTCCATTATTCACTTTTCACACACATCCAGCCAAGAACTTTTCCAGTGATTTATTTTAATCATATTCCGAGAATTCGGTGCACGGTTGCCTGGGGGAGGGGTGAAAAACACCAAGTGGCAGACTCTGTGTCGAGAGGCAGAAGAAGATGTCACCGTCATGATGGAGAGCCATGAGAAACCGGTCGGGCGTTTCATGTGTTGTATGGGTAAATACCACCAGATACCGCATTATGATGTTCACAGGGTAGCTCTCTATTATGGTACCCACAACCATCCAGTGGTTTCTTTCTCATCACTTATGCCACAATTCGCCTGCTCGTCCCCCTAAGGCCGATGTATCCTGTCAGCCAATATTGTGCTCACTCGCAGCAACCACTTTTGGATGGATGGTGGATAGATGAATGGAACGGACGGGACAGTCTGGTGGGATGGTGATGTTACCATACCTCCCCTTTAAATCCACTCAAACTCAAATACGATTGCGGTGTCACAGGGTTTGGATTGTGCATCAACTCTGTCGGAGTGGAGAAGACGAAGACCACGTTTATGAGGATGACGACCGGCGGCGGCAGAGCGACAGTAGCCTGAAATATGAAGATGCGGATTCCGTGGAGCATTGTTTTGGTTGAATGGGATATTGTTGCGGTCCACCGATGCTTCAATTAGCTTTGCTCCTTAAACACTTATGGTTTGGTTATTATTGCATAGCATGGACTTCGTTAAGCGGGTTGAATTCGTATCATTTCTTTAGGAAATGCGTGGGCTTTAATTGGGTAGTAGTGAATGGAAGTATATTCTAAAATTAAAATTTAAACTATCGAGACTTGGTGTCAAACAAGAAAATTTCACAAAAATACCAACAGATTCTGTGGGATCCTAAAACCACTATTACAGCACAGAGGTTGTTTCAAGTATACTCACCAATACCTACGATTATTTCCCCTCTTCGCTCAATCGCTTTTTGAGGTTAGGCTACTCCCAGGTGTCATAAAAATGTAAGAAACAAATACGGGCATAAAACACAGTCTTCCAGTGGTCAGCTGGACACCGAAGACTACCGAAATTCCGCTGCAGGTTGAATACACTATTCTACAAGAAACGGTCGGAACAACTGCCAACTTTTTAAAGCACATGGACATGGTGGAGACTAACAACTAATAAATTTTGAGGATCTGTTCACTGGAAAGCAGTCCTTTAAAGCTGCGCAAACTACAGAAAGACGCTTATGTTAACATTTCATAAAAAGCCATGTTTGTTGTCCCTTTGCCTAGGATTTGCTATCAAGGTTATGTTCGCCACCAGTGCTGTAGGGTACGGGAAATCTACGAGAAAAAGGCTCAAAGTACAGACTTGAGTTGATAAAATGTATGTACCCCGGTCCTGGTCAAATTTGAACAAACTTTCTGTGATAAAAAATAAGTGGCCTCACAGGATATTTCTCTTAACCAAATAAGGTCTCATCCTTTTTGTTTGAGTTGGCGGGACGGCCATAAAACGTTCTATCCAATATCGTCGAAATATCGATTTTTAACCAACTGTTTAGTATTGCCACCGTCGTTATGCATGAGGGCGGGCGACCAGCGATTGGAATTTTTATATTTCAATTTGGTTTGATTAAATTTTACCCTTTCCTGTGTGGGGTCGGTGTATTTTTGGACTTTTTACTCTCGATATATAGGTATAGATTACGGAAAGGGATACCACAGTTGATGTGATGTTGTTATTATGTTTATTCACGACTGCTTTACAGGATGTTGTAAATGTCAATACAGATACTGAGCCTTGACGTAGTTTGTAGCTGTAGTTTGTGCAATTTGGAAAATAATGGTGAATACATTCGAGTTAGCAAAGCCATGATTCCTTGATATCAAACGGCCCCTAAATCAATATGTAAACATGTAAATTCTCTATACACACTACAGTGGGAAGTCCTTCGAATACTTTGTGCTCAATTGCACAATGTGTACGTGATTAAATTTCAATTCGCCCGATTAGGCATTACAATGCAATTACCATACATGCATACAGCAGAGAATCTAATTTTACCAACCTACTTGAGTTTGAAATGTCAACAGGTCTACTTGAAATAATATATATCGTAAGTGCCTTATCCGCGTAGACTACAAAATTTACGATAGCGAGACTGGGAGGGGATAGAAGAAACAAGGGTTTATAAGAGAGTAGGTCATCGATTTCATAGAAGAAGAATTTTCGCAAGGAGATACGTGCGTGATTACCTCTTTGAAAGCAGTGATCACTCCTTTCGAGGACCCGACGACTATTCGGGTTGACACTTTAGTGGTTCTACTGATGTTGGCAATGGAAGAAGCAGCACCACCCCCGAGCGAGAATAAATTCATGGCTTATCTTTCACGAAGCCAGCGTACTTAACCCCCATTGAAGGGAGGAAATCGCTTGTACAAAAAGCGTTTGTTATTTCTTTCTCTGTTTTTTCTTTTTATGTCATAGGCTAAGGACTCTTCAGGTCAATGAAACATTCGAGGTGAAACGTTCATTCCCAAGTGGGTTATTATATCCATTGAGCCGTGTTGAAGCAAAGAGATTCATTACGAACAATTAGGACATAGTCTTTAAGTAGTTGCTTATTGCTCATGATAATGTTAGTGGTTGTTTATTTTCGCAAAACGCATTTGACTTTTGGTGTGCATTATTTTTAGGCCATCCTTGAAATGTATCTGGAGAAAGACTCTCAGACTTGCGAAGAGAGGCAGTATTGTTGTGGGATATGTTAAAGCCGTCAGCCAGCATTAAGAAGTTTTCTTTATATGGTATTATTACAAGTATGTGGTGGTTGTGAATGTATTTGGCCAGAGGGTTATCAGATTGTCTGAGGTGTCGTGGTGAGGACAGCGTTTCCGTCAAACGTATTTGTAATTTTGTGCGCAAGCACTCTTGAAGCGTTTTCTTGTTATGGTGCGGTATGTATTTGTTCGATTCTAAATGGTAGGTCCATTGGTCAGTCTTTTGAGGTCAATGAAACTACTTATATTGTTTGCAGTTGTTTTCATTTGAAATGCTGATCAAAGTCCACGCCAATTTCTAACCAAACCGCAGTGGTAATAATTAGGTGAATGTTAGTATCAAGCATGTATACATAAACTGTAGTTAGAAGCGGATCAGCAGACTTGTTGTTCAGTACAAATATTTCAAAGCGATGGGTCTAGCCTGCTTTCATCTCCTCTATCACGATAAAACCGGTGAGAAGCGTTAGAGTCATGGGAGCTCTAACAAGTGCCACTCAGTTTAAGAGTGAGCTTGCCCAACTGTTAGCTACATCGAGGAGAGGAAAAAGAGATACCTAGTGGAAGAACTGAGAAGCTACTACTTCAGGGTTCAGGGTATCGCGCGTACAAAAAAACTCATGCATATACATATTATGTATTCACTAACATTTCCTGTGGTCCTGTGAGTGGTGGCACCAAACGGTGGTTAAGCTTCACTTACATTCCTCATCTTATTAAAAAAGAGGTCTCGTGAGTTGTGGCATTGTATGTTGTGGTAATTGTATTCCTCCTGGAAGGAAACTGGAAACGTCACGTAAAAGCAACCAACCAAATTCTATAGGAATTTTTGAAAGTGGTAAAAACAACAAATAGGGATGGTTAAATTCTGTAGGGTAATCTATGCCCATTGGATAGGACTACGACGAGATTGTTGAGTGAAGTTTGATCACATTTTCCTAGCCGTATAATTATTACACTAGGTCGCATTTAAATAGGCTGAGTGAATATTTGAAATGAACATTTCAATCTTATTATTTTTTCGCTTCCAACTATAGAGTGTCATCCTGATTTTTGTGTCTTGTCTCTGAGTTTGTATTCCTTGATGTAAGTTTCAGGGAAAGGTTTCAAATACATTAGCTACTTTGAGTAGCAGAAAGCTGTTGAAAAGATAAATGTTTTTGAACAATGAAATATCATAGGCAAAAAAAAAACGCTTAGTGTCAAAGAACATGTTTGGACACTTCTATCAAACTGAAAACATCCTTTACATCGGAACTTGAACGGCAAATGCCTGAAATACGCATTTTTTATCATTGCAAATACATTCCATTTCGATCTTTCTGCACGCCGGCCGCAAAAAATGTCTGCAGCACGTTTACGACACATGCCAGCCATTCCGTCAACATGCTGAGGACGACATTTGTTTTATTTAATTTTAAAAAAATATGACCTAAGGAATAAATATCAATTTTAAGGTTTAGTGCGTTGCGTAGTTGATATTGGGGGTGCGATGGCTTTCCGATTGTTTCGAACAGTTTTGGAAGCGCTTACGACGATTTAGTTTTTTTCTCGATCGAATGGTACTGAAAATAATATCAAATATTCCACCGTCATCTCATCATTCAGGAGAGATAGTTCTTAATGCAACATGTCTGTTAAAAAGATTCCAAAAACTGACAGAAACGGGTATTCCTCAATATATGCTTCACCATGTCGCAGATATGTTAACAACAACAAAAGCAGTGAAGCAGTGTCTTTGTGCCCTGGAGCTAAGTCTTTGGTAAATGTGACATTAAATCAAAAGAATCCTTGGTGAAAGCCCATACAAATGGAATGTCGATATATTCTCTTCCTGGGTATCATCCATACCCAAGGATGAAAGGATTTCAATGCCCAAATGTGAATTGATAGCAGATGTTCCTTACATGTGCTTCCATCATAAAGATACGATTCTTCTTAATACACCCTTTTAGACTTTGTTCGATAATTGACTTTTACGGCCCCTTAATTTCTAATTTTTAAAAGAAAGCCTTTCCTACCGAATAAAGCCTAATATGAGTTCCCACTCTACCATTTGAACTCTTTATTGACATTCTTCTTTGCAGGAACATGTGTACTATATATATAAAACATGTGTACTATATATATAAAACATTGAATCCACAGAAAGAAAAAAGAAAGATGGATGTTATCTCAATTTCCTTAGCAGGACGTAAGGCTTTGTTGTGTGCGGCACGCAGTGCCTCACTTTTACCTTTCATTTTTGGTTTTGGATTTCATAACAAACACAGGACAAAAGGTTAGCAAGTAATTGCTGGGAGAAAGAAGGCACAACCAAACGGGAAAAAAAGAAACACACAAAAAGGACGCCTGAGACACAAAATAACAAAGAGGAGTTCACTTCCTCCCCCAGCCTCGGATATCGGTAGTCCTGTCAATTTCTACTCAAAATAGGACGACAAGGAGTGCCATTGATGGTATCGTAAAAATTCCAAGTTTCTTTTAGTGGCATTCGAATATTGAATTTGGTTACTTATTTTTTCTTTCTTTTCTTTTCATTCTTCTCTCTGATGGCCAAAGATACATATTTTGTATTCATTGGTAAAAATTTCGCTTAGATGTACTATGTGTGTGAGTGATGAGCTTGTTGCGCTCCTTTTATCCTCGAACACTTCCGTAGGACGTGTGGAAAATATTCAATTTTATTGAGGCATAGTGTGAGAAGATCTACTCCCTGATATAAGTATTTATTTCGTTGAATCAATATTTGGGTCACTCTGGCGTATGTGTAATTTTGCGTACATATCCTATTGAATTGTTCCTGTTGCGTGTGGGTGGCGGGCATAGGTTACACGTGCAGGCTCTCTTTTCAAAACTTTACTATCGATGTCGGAGAAAGTCGGCATTATTGGCGGAAAAAGTTTTAATCCGCTTAAACTGGTAAATATGGAAGAGATTACATTACAGAACTATGATGTGGAGATTCGGAACAATTTTCATTTAATTTAGCGCCGGCGATAAACAATTTTTTGTTTTCCTTTTTTTTGGCAGAGAGAAGTTTGCCAAATGTAATCCGATAAATAGAGGGGATTTAATGAAATATTGTCACTGCTAATATTGTTTCATGAACCGAACTCCATTTGAATTGCTTTGCTGAAATTTGTTTAGGCAAATTGAATTTTCGTTTGGATATAATTATTTTAAATAAATGGTTGTATGGGTTGGTCTAATCCAATGATAAATTTAAATGTGCCTGTTTTATAATTTGATATTTAGGTGATGAACTGTGTAATGATTGTTGGCGGTGGCATTGCTTTGAATGCATTCGTTTAGCTGTGAGAAAATTGTCGATTTAATCTTGCATTAATGGAAAACAAATAAAGAACTAATAAACAAACTAAAACTGGAATAAATGAGTGAAATACGATTGGAACAAAACCTCACCAAATAACTGAGTAATTAGCCAATGACAGCATATTATGCATGAGCGGCAGAAGTAAACCTATAAGCCTAGCTACTATTTGCATCAAGTCAGCCAAATCTGCACACAGGGTCTACGGAACTCTCAAGCCAACTGTACATCTGAAACCGAAACAGGCCTGCTCCCACAAACACTGTAAGAAATCTTTACGTTTAATTGTGGCAGTCATCGAATATTCGAACCACGTATTTAAAAAATTTATCGATTAAGATACGAGCCCAATCAGGCTATTAGTTCAAGATCACTCTCTCCTGCGTTCGCAGACAAGTTGAAAAATTAAAAAGCCCAGGGTACCGCTCTTTCCCTATCAGCTGCAGATAGGGCATAGTATAATAGAGCATATAAAGAGAGACGTAATTTTTTGCCAGCCTACCACAGAGCTTGAACAGAGAACTGAATTTTCGAAACACATGTCGCTAGACTGAACGCAATAAGGACGGCCGGGGAACTGCCACTCACCGTTGCCGCTGAGAAATTTTAAAAAGAAGAATCAGTTAAAAAATGGGCCTAAAGATAAAAAAAAATACTAAAGGGACGTAGTTTCTACTTGTGAAATAATGTCAAAGAATAAAAGCTTCAAAAGTGACAGCTACCGAAATAGCGGGTCATTCACAATAACACCTCTTATTGGAAAACCCTGTATAATAGGAAGAAAAAACAGAACAGTTTTTCTTCATTTATTCATAGCAAATTTATGCATTACGAAACAATTTTCATATTTTTGAATTAAAAATAAAATCTTACTTCACTCAAAAAGTTGCCATTGTGAGAATTTTTAAAAAAGGGTCTAACTCTTGAGGCCCAAGAGTGTCTGTCGGTCCACTGCTCAATGGGACCATATGCAGTAAAACTTGGTATCCTCGTTTAACCAGACTAGACGTCTCCGTGAGAAGCTAGGCTTGGGTTCCCTATGAACCTGTTACGCCAATAACTATTTATTTATTTATTTATTTATTTATTTGGACGTTGCCAATTTTGATAAGCTCTCGGGTATCTCAAAGGTATAACACTACGGCAACTATGAACAAAGAAGACCCAACTTTAATAATATAGGAGTCAGTTGAAAAAGAGTTATTTAGCGGGAGAGACTATCCTTCCCAGAAGTTTTCTATATTTTAATAAACTGTAATAAAACGATTTTGAGAGCTTACACTTCTAAAAACCTTAAAGGACAACGTCAATAACCTCGCATCCTCAACTCCGCGTGATTGATTTTGAGCTCAGCAGACGTTTTCTTAATTGCTTGTCAAGCCTTTTATGTTGTGGTCTGAGCCCTAAATTCATTTACTTCCTCCTTATATTCGCAATTTTTAAATAAATTAATACCTCTCTATGGAATAGGCATCAATTTAACAGGCGCACCCACTCAATCGAAATCAAAGCAATAAAATTAGAACCATGAAAACAGGATAACCAAATCGAAATTATATCGAAAACGATACGTTTTAACGAAAATAAAACGCTGTGCACAGGACACGCAATGCATTTGGCAAAAGAAAGCCACGTGTTAAACGACTCTGCCGAGTATCTCTGAATATGGTTGTCTGCATATTCATTTATTGCTATGCTAGGTAGTGGTGGCATAGTTTTGCTCATAAATCACAGTTGAAACCAGAAACAGACGGTGCCCCTTGCCCCGCCGCCGCGTACAAATATACCGCCACCGGAACATACACACACAATTGAAATAAATCAGACGGGCGAGAGAAAGAAATCAAAAAGTCAACAGATTTCTGTCATTCGTGCCATTGTGATTTGGAATTTTTGCCCGACATAGGCTGTATTTTACACATTTCGTGTCCTGTTGAAAGGCTCTGCCATGCCCCCGAAAAAGAAAACGACTGTGTTGAGCCATAAGCGAACGCGCCTCTGCACGCTAGCCAGTGCCCCGCATACAGCTCATTTAATTTATGTGAAAACCATGTAATCGGTTATTATGTAACAATGGCGTATAGAGATCGAGCCTAAATCCTTGTCCTGACCATAAGGGAAGCGGCAAGTTTACGTTTTGCGGCGAGGAGGTGCATGTACAACTGGGGTAGGTATATGTGTGTTATCGAGAAGCGTGTGGGAAT
Source organism: Cheilosia grossa (assembly GCA_963082955.1). Taxonomy (NCBI): domain Eukaryota; kingdom Metazoa; phylum Arthropoda; class Insecta; order Diptera; family Syrphidae; genus Cheilosia; species Cheilosia grossa. Next base: position 16,474,792 of record OY720146.1, read on the forward strand.
ATTAAAGCTCCCTGCCCGCAGGAAGTACATTGGCATTATTTTCGGTTTCATGTTTGCTTGCCCCGATAGTTTATCTAGAATCTTGCGTTGAAACAAAATTTGGTTCGCTAAATGGATTTATTGCATGGACGACGACGGTGGTTGCAATCGATGTGGGGTCTAAATGGGTGCCCGGTCTTTTCGAAGGAACGCGTATATGGTGAGTATGGGGATCTTATTTATGAACTGAAATTTTACTTTTGAAATTTTTAACAAGTCAGGAATTGGCTTCAGTCTACGAGCCATGAGGGCGGGACCTACCTAACATGATTTTCTAAACTTTGGATAGACAAAAAAATTCAGTTTCAATAAATTGTTATTTCTTGAAAAGGAATAACCAAAAGGGAATGTCCTGAATATGACATTTGTTGTTAGGAATTCGGAACTACATATTTAATTAAGATCTAATACTTTAGGAGCAAATGCATAGAGCCGACTCAAAAGCTACCGGACCAATTTCCATAAAAATATAAAAATTTGTTGCTGTGAGTGCCGATCGTACTTAGAGAGTTATTTATATCAAATCAGGTAGGTGGCGCTGTCGTTAATTTAACATTTAGAGAGCTACCACGAGAACTGCTGAACGTACTGAGATGCGGTTTTTACTTTGGGGAATTTGTATACGTGGATTGAAAAATGTTCTGCCGCGTATAGGAGTTGCACTCTAAAGTTCTAAGTGGCGGAAAGGCTTTATAAATCCATCACTAAATGGTGACTATACAGCCCTCAACAATGGCTTGGTGGAATTTACAAAGCAAGAAGCACTATTCTTTAGAAATGCGGCCGAAATATAGTTGATCTATATTTCATACTTCTGTGTTGTCCCGAAGCTAAGTAGTGGCCTAAAAAATTGACAAATCTTCGTAAGTCTTCGCCCACCTAATCTCCGCCTTTGAAGGGTAGTCCTAGAGGATTTCTTTCTTTACGTATACCAGCAGAGGGTGAACTTCTTTTGTATAGAACATGTATAGGGAGGAGCCACCAGCGACGTCTGGTAATCGCCTTTCTCCTTCCCTTTTATTTCACTGTTGCCGGGAACCCAGACGAGAGTGATCTCAACCTTATTCGCCAGTGTCTCCCTGCATCAGTTCACAACAAATTTGGACGTAGACTTGAATCGAGAGCCTAACTGTCAACGAATATACCACTTGTTTTTTCCTGCGAGTCGCATGGGTCTTGAGCAGTCTAAACGCCTCCCTGATTGCCAGTACTTTTGCTTCTTGGAAAACGCTGGCTCATTGGGAAGACGAAAAGTATTTAAAATGTCTACTTCAACTGAGAATACTTCACAGTTCACTTTTGAACGATCTGTAAGGATAGGAAAGTGTATTCTGCTCCCATTCTAATCTTGATTGAAATCTTACAAGGAAGTTTTAATGGATGTTGAGTTTGGGTATTGGGTAGTCCTATTAGTTAGTCTTCACTAAAACACGTACTTGACATAGGTAAACTCAAATGAGATTTTCCCAACAAGGCATTATCCAAATGCAAACATCAACAAAACTGAATTCGCAACTAAATTGGCTTTAACCAACTTTAATCAGATGTTGTCCAATCTAAGCTAATGCGCTGCTTTACAATTCTTCCTTTGCGGTTTTTAGTTAATTCAATATTTGTACTAATTAATATCCCCTTGTGGAATGAATGGAGAAACAAAATAACACAGTTGCTCAAATATTTGATCCTTTTATAGGAATGAGGAAGGCTCCGCCGTGCAGTGTTGCATTAGCAGCAGGACACAATGGCGCGGCGGCGGGGAGAAACCGAAAATGAAATATAAAACAACATGCACACAGACAATTTCCGGTACGTGTCCACTTGTCCAGCATGTGAAACGAATGGCAAAAGTTTTATCACCAATACAAAAAAAAAAAAAACATAGGTAAAGCATACCTGAGAAGGATAACGAAAACTCTGTGGACCAGAACTCTCTCCGACGAGTCTACAAAGCAAAACGAAACAAGACAAACTGTAGAAGGCTGAAACCGAAAATTCGACTCACCGAACGGGCCAAAAAACAAATGTATAGCAAGAACAGGAAACACACTCACAGCAGGTAAGGTATAAATGCTGTACGAGTACACACCCGACCAGACTGTGGCCCCAAAAAAAGCAGTGTTGAACAAGACAACTACTGCAACTGGACCCAAACTTTCGGGGACACCAACGGGTAAGCCATAGATTGAACATACTTTAAATCTGAACTTTGGAGTTGTTATTGTCAAATATGTTTTTTTTTGTTTTTTTTTTTTTTCAGATTTTTCTTGTCGCCTAGAGTCCCCCATTCCGCCGCATGGTTCCTGAAACAGCGAACAAACCAAAAGCATTGTCCTTGTATTTTTCAATGCCGCATCAGATTACTGGATATGATGGTCTTTTTTCATGCTTTTGTTATTTTTTTCTGCAGCTCTTGGCAGTGCGCGTTCTTTAACTGAAATCAGGGGATGACAGGCAAAAGCTGTGGGACATCCCACATTGTGAACATAATACTTTCGATTGAAGGCTAGTACGTTGCACGTTTCTCACTTTTTTTCGTTTTTGTTGTAGATATGAAAAGCATGGGATGTGCAATCTATCGCGGTCTTGCGACCGCACCTGGCTCTGAAAGTTGGCAATGCCATCAATTGGAAATGCTTTTGGGAACATTTTTTTACGCGAAGTGTACTAGTCCTGGGTCGGCGAGACTTTTGATCACTATTTTCGATCTAATCTATATAAAACATGCAAAGGTTGATCAGGTCGGATCTCGCGTAAATCAAAAGAAACAAAAAATGAACACGTAATAGTTTATTGTTTAATCATTTTCTAAAAATAATCTGATTTCCATTTTCCTTCCGATTGGGGGGTCTTTTCTTCATCCCAGCCTAACTCCTACGCCACGTTTTATGAAATATTAATGAATGTGGAGATGCAACATTCGTAACTTGCGCTGCGGGCTGTAGTCAGCAGGATAACACATTTGACGAACTTCTCGGTCTTATTGTTGTCAATTCTCTGATTTGTTGCAAAGTGATTATTTGGCCGATTGTTGCAATCCGTAGGTCGGTTTAAGTCGTTTACAGAGTGCTGACATAAAAAAAGGTTGTTTAGGAGACTGATTTATCTAAAGCAAGCACGGTTCTTCTTTCCTGTGGAAAGCAAGCCGAGATTTGTTTTGATTAATTTTTCAAAGTTTGTTATTTATTATTCACAAGGACACTTGTGGAGTCCGGAGCTGCTTTGTGCGTTTCTTATTATTCAGCCTCTTAACACCTTTTCTGAATTTTAAAGGTTAATCGGTGCTCTATTTCTAGTTGACTTATTTGGTGATATTCTTGAATGACACTTAAGACGGCCTTATTCCATACCATAAGAAATTCAAAATGAACTTGTAAGTTTCTATGAAATAAGTACTGAATCTTTTGGGAATACGTTCATGAATTCTCATCCATTGACTTTCGTTTAATCGGCTACTCCATTGACTTCACTTAGATGCTCATCTCGAACGCTTGCAGGTACAAATCATTTTCGAAACAGAGAATAGTTTTTTTTCGGTCAAAAGTTGCAATGATGTTAAAGAATCAGTAAACGTTTGTATTCCTTAGCGTGCATTTTGTAATCTTCACCAAAAGCTTGCATTCTTTTTCACATCATTACCCGTCAATTGCATTCTTGATTATTAGTTGAAAAACTTTCCATATTTCTAGTCAGCTGGAAAAAGTGCTTTATGAGTAACTCTTGAATATGTAATGTGCGTTAACTGGGAAGTGACAAGGTGGAAAATTCCCTTTTCCTAAGGCAGCAGGTTGGCACGCTGGCAAGGCTCGACTTAGCTCGCCGGATGGTCGGGGATCTTGCTGCGCTATATTCCCACAAAAACAGAAAAAAAATTCTCGTGCCAGTAACTTTTAGATTTCCTTCCTTGTGTAGTTTCGCGCTGCGACGACGCAACCGTAGGAAACGGGTTAAATGAAAACAACACGGTAGCTGGTAACGCGTCCACTAGACCTACAGGAAATTCGATACCATTTTGGATAGCTGGTGTTGCGCTATCTTTTGGGGACTATCCCTCCCTAAACTGTCAATGGCCTGCGCCATTTTCACCTGTTCGTCCGCGGTCCCTAAATATTCTTGCAACCGAACCCTACTTTATACTTGACATATCCTACTTCCCCATCATCTTTCCTCCACCAATCTCACCATTCGAGGTTCCTTAAACGACCATTATTTAATGTAGTTCATTTGCTTTAATAAGTACTCATATGTTCAATTACAAAAGAAAAATAAAAATAAAAAAAATATTCTGACTTGTATTATCCGCCTCCTTGGTTTGTCGCACAGACCGTGGTACATACCAAAACCATGTACTGGCGGGAGTAAATAATAAAAAAAATTAAAGTATGGTGCTCAGTATTATCTATCCTAATCATAAGTAACCTAGTAGTTATTCAAATGTACAATAATATAAATTATAAACAACTAGGCAATAAGTAGTTAATTTTCTCGGTTGAGTTCAATTTTATATTTTTAACTAGGTAAGTATATTTAAGTATTCAATTAAGTGTGCACGAGTATTTATATAAGCCTGTATGTTGTTCGTTATATGTTCTATTAAGTGTAAATGGTTCTTTCATTGTTTATAAAGTGTTAAGAAAATATATATTGTATGTCATGAGATGTTAACTGTTCACTTACTTGTTACATAAAATCCCCTCTCCTCTCCATGATGTGCGCACATGATGAACTCCGGAATCCCCCTCCCCATGAACACTGATCACTCGTTATGTAATTATAAGTTATTACCTTTTTTTTTCCTTCGCTTAACACTATGTTTTTTTTTTTCTTTTTTTTTTCTCTACTCGTATCTCTCTTTTTTTTTTTCAATTTTCGTTTAGCCACTTTAAATTTTAGTTCTTTTCTGCACACTTATAGGTAAATATTTAAATATTTATAAATTTTGCGATTAACGAAAGATTTGGAATAAATAGACAAACTAAATATCGATATGTAAAACAGAAGAAGAGTAATCACTGAGCACTTTCATAACACACGACTATCTGACAGGTTACACTGCACTGCTATGATGTATTGGGCTGACAGCGGGTATTAGCTTCTTCGGTATGGCTGCCTCCGTTCTTTTTCGAAGATCATAGCCCGACACAGGATAGCAGTGATATGCTCTCTAAGAAGTTTGGACTGGGCTGAGGTGTTGGTACCGGTATTCCGTTATCTTTTACATTGAGATGAGCATGCATGCACGAGTAGGCAAGATCATCCGTGACGTCACTGTTGCCAATATGCCCCGATATCGCACTTTTTCCATGCAATGC